>OZ030377.1:2728615-3328615 GCA_964023945.1 Ectemnius cavifrons
ATTCTCTCTTCCGCGGCAACACACACACATACACTTGCAACGCGTCTCCTGTTTATTGCTAGCTTTCGACTTTTTCTTAGTTCGTGGCGGGTTGTCGGAGCTTTCGCGGAGCGTTCAAGTTAAAATAAGTTCACGTGAGCGGCCGACATACTGCGCAGATTCCGAGTCACGAGGTTGCTCGTTCGTACCTACGTGGTACGCGATAACTTTTCCCTCCCTTCGCCCCTCCTCTATCCACGGCTCTGAACCCCCCTTCGACCCGGCCCCCTGCTCTCCTCTCGCTCTCTCTCTCTCACTCTCTTCTGCTACCGCTCCCCCCGACGCCCCCCACGGACGTCGAACTTTGTTTATCCCCACTGCTCAACCAAGCCCGACACACAACCTACTCGCCTCGCACACGCTCCACTCGTGTTTTCCTTTCGATCGCTACTCCGCTCGACCTTACTCTTCTCACGGCTACTTCAATGCGGATCATTTCTCTTCTTCTTACGTCAGCTCTTTTCAACCCTTTTAATAATCGGGATTTTATTGTTTGTTACCTGTTTTATTGCCCTTTGAGAATTGTAGTGATTTTGTTGATTTTTTTTTTGTAGGAATGGTGTGTTGTGTGTGTGTCTTGGGATAGTTGTCGCACTTCCGATTGAGTATGTTGGGGGGTTGGGCGAGCGTGGTTTATCATAACCTAACCTCGAGTTCTGTCGTGTTTGCCGAGGTCTCATTAGCTCGTAAACATATCGAGCGACTGCACTGTCTTGCAACAACTTGCGACACAGTCTTCCGTTCGGACTGTCAACCGCCCTTTTTTTGCCACCCCTTTCGCACTACTGAATTTTTGTTGTTCTTTCTTTCGAAAACAATCCTGGAATCTCTCATCTGTCCAAACATAGAACAACTTGTGACAACATATTGCGCAAATGTCACATTCGCATGCAACTGCAATGAAAAAGCGGACACATACGATTACTTTTCTCTGAGCGAAGTGTTTGCTTGCTTGCGCGATGCCGGCGACGGGGAGCAACAACTATCGGAAGGCGCAAAATACGAGCGAGAAGCAGCAGCAGTAGCAGCAGGAGCAGTTGCAAGCAGGCTTTCTCACACATGTGCAAAGAGCGCGGCGGGCTCGCATGTGACAGGCGGAGTAGGCGCGCGTATGCGTGCGGCGGTGTGCGCAGAAGGAAGCCGCGCACCTACGAGAGACGTAGTTTGAGCAACAACGAACGAGAGAGCAACTCTCTCTTTCTCTCTTATGATACAACACACTGGGTGGCCCGGGTTAGCGCACGGCGCAGTTAAAATGGCTCCAAGTCTGTGTATGTATGTGTGTATTATACGTTTCTCTCTTACAACCGACTCTCATCGCTGTCACACACTCTCTCTCTCTCTCTCTCTCTTTCTCTCTCTTCCATCATTACACCAAGGGCGCCGAAGAGACATCGAGCATGTGTCATGGTGGCTGCCGGCGTGTATCTCGCGTGGCGCGCGCAAAGCGGAAAACATCTATCGGCGAAGCGTATTCGCGAGGAAGAGGAGCGTAGAAGCGCGGATGAGGATCGGCGTGGACTGGCTGTGGAGAGTAGTAGTACCCCGGCGGTTGATGCGAGGAGGAGGCGGCGAGGAGGCGAGAAGGCGAAAGCCGGCGCGCGCGAGCGAGAGTTCCCTCGGAGAGCAACGCACGCGTATATGCCAGCAGCAGCGCTCCGCTCGGCCGCCGGGCCAACTGTGAGGGTAAATAGCGCCCTGGCAAGCCTGGGAGGCGGCAGGATGCCTCTGTCTACGGTAGTGCTCGCAACAGCATTAACCCAACAGGGAGAAAGAGAGGCATGGATTGAAGGGAGAGCGAGAGGGATGAGCGACGGGCGGAAGAAGAGGAGGGTGCGGTGGGAAGCAGGGAGAGTCTGGGTTTGCGAGAGTGTGTGTAGAGCGCGAATACCGAGGCGAGTAGAGCAAGTAGCTAGTAGGTAGTAGAGCTGGAGTAGGGCCGAGTCGAGGGGCCGAAGGGGGGCAGGAGGGGGTTGGGGCAAGGTTGTAGGGAGGAGGTGGAAGGGTCGGGGGTCGCTGCTCGCTAGTCAGGGAAGCCGAGTGGGCTAAGGAGCAAGGGGGAACACGGGAGACATCTCAAGAGTGCGTCGGGCCAAGTGCGCGAGTGTCGTCACATCCGGTATTCGGGGTGGCGCTGTACCCAACCCGAGGCTGGCACTGTGTGCGTAAGCGATAAAAGCGGATACACGCCTCTCTGACTATATTCTCCCGGCGTGTCTGTCTCTCGGCAAGCCCGCAGAACCGAGTGAACACATAAACTCGCACTATCCTGTGCCTCTTCTCTCCGCACAGAAAATTACGCTCGGCAAGTTCACCGGGATTACACGCTGGACGAAGTATAAAAGGCTGCTCTCTTTTCGAGAAGTGGTTCCCCGTAAATGAGGACGGCGGTTGGGCGTTTTAATTAGTTGGTATTAGCTGATCCAGAATGCTAATCGAATAAATTTCTCTACCAAACGGTAGTCTATATGTTATAACCCTTTGCGGGACGGTGAATGCTAATTAGGGAAGTTTATGCGGCTTCTAATAGCCTGGGAGGATAAATTGTTTCGCACGGCTCGTGCGTGGATCGGGAAACGCGAACGAATGCGACGAACTCTACGCGGTTGTCGGATGTTACAAGCGGAAGCTCATTAACGCAGATACTGTTACGATGCAACAGTATTTGTTGTCTTTAATACCGGCGAGCGTAAAGCGAGTCCTCCGGCGCCTAATTACGTCAGGCCCATTAAGCAATCGGGAACGTGGAAATCGTCGGGCCACGATACGTAGCCACGTAACGCGCGCGCGCGCCCGTCGCCGTAAAAATTCCGTGTCAAGGCGTCTGCACTTGAATCTAAACGTATCGCGCGTAAGAGCACATACGAGAACTGTTTTGACTCGAGGCAGCCAGTGGTATGTGCCTCGATTACATGTGTCTCAACCTTGTGAAATGAAAATGACAGGAATACCTGTGCGCGCTCTCTCACAGTCATTCCATGTAATTCTGACGTACGAGGTCAACCACGGGCAAACCTGAAAACGGAGGGAGATTGTAATACCTTTCCGTGCCGTCCTCGTTAGAATTTTATACGCTGGAATCTCATGTACCCCAATCGCGTTACTCGTATTTTTCAACTCTCTGTACATTCTTTTACAAGGTTTTTTTTTTTTGTTCCTTTCTCGCATTAAGGAAAATTGTAGAAATAGTATTACAAAGTATTTGGATAGTAGAGCCTATTAATTAATCGGTAATAGACGAAATTTTTACAGAGGATTCGTGACAATATATATTGATTTTTAACACAAGGTACAAATTAAATTTCAAAGAAATTTCGTCTACAAAACGAGCATCACACATCCAACAATTTACCGAACACCCTGTACAGTTGCACTTCGATTTAAAAGAGCAGGGACGATGCTCGCATACTTATCATATCTCCGTATGATTCTGATGAATTAAATAGCCAAATGACTCTAACAAAACACGTGATCGTATGTGCCTCGTGCGAGGAATAATCGAAGGCAGCATGGAATGTTCATTAGTGAAGGAAAGAGGATCATTACTAAGCATGCATTGTGACATCGTCCATAATAGTTAAAGTAGAATCAGTCAGAGTCAGTTTTCTCGAATGAGTCGCACCGACACGTCCACGGCCAATTAGATCTACTTACGTGGCGCTGGGCTAACTTGCCCGTGAGAACTCGCGCGCCGCACTCGGAACTTTTCTTTTTCACACGATGATGCTGTAAGATGCTCCAGCTAACTTGTGTATACACCGTTGCCGGTCATGGAACCCACAATGATACACTATATGCTGTCATTTCGAGTCACGACTTTTACTCGTATTGCTCTACTTAAACCTGACGTGGGTCACAGTATTATCGTGTTGAATGAAAATCATCCCTCAAAGTTTGAGTTTCAGGATACGATGAAATTGTTTATGAAAAATTGTAATAAGTATGTGATAAATTTTTATTTCGAATTACCGTCATTATGATAGAAGTCAGTAGAATATTGACGAATTGCTTCTGCCATTTCTTCTGTGCCAATTTTATTTCTTCACTATTTTTATTGTTTATTCCTCGTAGTGTGAGATGATTGACACATAACAGACACGAATAACTGGATGTTGAACTTGCGCTTTCCATTTTTTAAGAATGAGGAAAACGAAATGTGTTCGACACGTGGTTTGAAATTCCAGTCACGATTGCTCGCAAGTTTCACTCACAAAGAACACTCAACACTGACTGTTCGCTGGTAATCTTCACGGTTGATGCAGCTTTAAATACAGTAACCAATAAAGCATTGTCACCACTGTTTGCTTTAAGCGCGTCGGCGCCCCGTCGAAAAAGACGCACGAGCGAGTCACGTGAGCGCGCGTCCCACGTCGTGCCGATAGTTGCAAGCAACGCTCGTTCATTCATTCGATCGATTTCCTCAACCGGAGAGTATTTCGATGCCAACTACTTGCACTTTGCACAACTTGCGCGCGAGGTCATTCAGTCATTCGCATTATTTTCCAGTCGCACTAAGTATTGCGTTACCAATTAATGTTCAATGATTCAGTTGTTTTGAACCTTCTCTCTCTTTTTTTTTTTGCGTATCTAATACATCGTTTTCTGTATTGCTAATTGCTATTCGCTATTGTCGTACTTTCCTCGCGTTCACAGTTTTACTTCCTCGTAGGAGTGCAAATTTTATACTCGGACAAATGAAACTTCTGCCAGCTTATGACAGGCTGTCGTATTATTCTCGGACGAAATCAATTATTGCCATAATTTGCAATAATCTGCATTTCTAATGTGCCACTGTGGAAATGGAAAATCGATCGATTTCAGGGTATTAGTATAACAGATGAGAGCTGGAAGTACTGAGTAAGTGATTGGTACTATATTTAGTAATTCGACCACTGTCAAATCGATAATTTCAGAGAATTTTAATATAAAAGAGGACTGTCAGCAGTATCGAAAGAAATGACTGGCACTATATTTAATATATCGACCACTGACAAATCGATGAATTCAGGCAATTCTAATATAAAAGAGGAATGTCAGCAGTAACGAAACGAATGACTAGCACTATATTTAATATATCGATCACTGACAAATCGATAAATTCAGGCAATTCTAATATAAAAGAGGAATATCAGCAGTATCGAAAGAAATGACTAACATTATATTTAATATATTGACCACTGTCAAATCGTTAATTTCAGGGAATTCTAATATAAGAAAGAAATGTCATCACTATCGAACAAATGATTGCTACTATATTTAATATATCGACCACAGTCAGATCAATAATTTCAAAGAATTCTAATATAAAAGAGGAATGTACCAGCAATATCGAGCCAATTCTTAACACTACACTTAGTAAAAGAGCGAGTGTTACGCAAGTAACTGTACGAAATGGAACATCGGTGTCCTTCGACACAATCGTCTCTCTTATATTCCGTCTACCTGATGCACAACAGCGGAACCAATGAAAAAGCTCTACGTACACGTGCACCCGTTCGGCTTATATCATTTTCTTGTCTTTACTTGCTATTACTGCTCTCTCGTCGATCTACGAGTCGATCAGCCTCTCTTTCTCTCCTAACAGTTCTACGTAGCTGGCGGAGGAGTCATGTGAGCGATGACGTCCACGCTGCAACTCTCTCACGTGTCGGCGTCGTCGCGACGACGCGAACGCGTCACACGTCGCCGCCGTCAGTGGTGTCAAGCTCGCCGTCTCGTTTTACAGAGACGATCCCGCTGTGGAAGCACGCGCGACGCGCATTGCCGCTTTTAATGCGCCGCTGATTAGCATCGCACATATTTGCCGCCTCACGCCGAATATTCATGACGCGATCATGCCGATCGAGCAAGATTCCCTACCGATCGCACACGTGGCCTTCCCGCGATATCCAGACTCTCGGCTCTAACGGGTGAGACCATCCCGATCATTCTCCTCGATGATTTGAAACCCTTTTTTCATGATTTTATTTCGGTTGCTTTCAACGTTTTTTTTTTTTTGGTAGGTAATCACGTTGATATTAATTTTGTTCTATTTTAGTTTTGCATATATTTCGAATGGCAATACAATATTTTGTAAAATTTACTGACTTTTATGCTGTCAGAGAACCCCAAGCAATATTGGGAAGTTTTTTTTATGTTTTATATTTTGTATGGTTAATACATCATTTTTGTTAAGTTACATGGTTTCGGCAAAATGCATTTAAAGGTAAAGAATAATTTTTATCTGTCACAACATTTTTGATTGTATCTGATTAATAAAAATGAAATCAAGCGGCGCTCATAAAAGAATTGTATTGGTTGGGAATGCATATTTATAATGCATAGAAGTAATTTTTAGTACATTTTATTAAAATCGTACAACTAAAAGTTTTTTTTCATTACTCTTTTTATGCATCAAAGTATCGCATTTTAGGCAGCGTTTCCCATGTCGGCAAGCACTGAGATATACTGACGAGTCCTTCTATCGAAACTCATGTATATTACATTTTGACATGAATAAGAATCAGGGTAATATGAATATCGCAGCGGTATTCCCCTTTTATATCTAAAAACATTCAGGAAAAAATGATAAATTTACACCAATAACCAACAATTCCCGATTCGACACTGTCTTTCGGATGATTGGCGAGTCAAACGAATTTTTAATTGGTCAGTCATTAGTTAATCAGTTCTTCATCCATTCAATTAATTAGTCGAAAAGGCTTGAAAAATTATGAGATGTGATAATTCCGGTAGAAAAATGTCTGCGGGATATATTTTTCTAATGTTCTCCTCCAATCTGACTTATCATTCACGTGAGACATAACTATGCACATCTTTAATTATACAATAAAGCAGTTTAGTTCTTGCTAATTTTTTTATTGCTTCTAATAATCTGCACGCAGTGTTTCAGGATAATTTCTACCTGGAAATATACTTGACGTACGCGAAACACGTGGAATTTAGGACACAGATTTGCATCCTATATCTTTCAAAAACATTTTTTCTAAAGGATAATTTTGACTATGAATTTGTTAATTCATATCATTCTTTCCTGTTTTAATTACTCTTATTACCTGTCGATTTAAAATGAATGAAACTTCACCAATCAAAACTGAAATAATTATTTATCCATAAAAATCGTGAGTGAAGAACTTAATTCTAATTCTTCGAATCATCATCGTGACTTTTACTAAACGTGCGTAGAACTAGACAAAATATAATCCTCCGACTATTACGCTGACTGGAAAACGAATGGCCGAAGCCGCGCACGTTATCAGCGTGTACGTCGTTGGCAGCACGATAACGTATGAATTATTAGAATATTCGCGTGGGTCTAACGGCACATTGCTCCGCTTTGCGGAGCATGACGAAACAGTGAACTCTCGATTACTACGTCTAACGTTTGAGCAGCAATGTGAATAATGTTGATACCCTGAAAATCGTCGACGCTGCAGTGTCTATTTGTATCTGGCGTGTCGTGAATCGACAACTGATTAATCAAAGAGATTTGAAGATCTTCAATAATTTATTTAAATCTTTAAGAATATTAAACATCAAATTTTAAAGATATTATAGAAAAATGAGAAGAACAGAAAGCTAATTTTCATGTGAATGTAACTATTGTATTAAAATAAAAACAGGTGCCAATATTTATTTCGGGACAAATACAAGCTTTTATATTTGAAAATTTAAATAAATGTATTTGTTTTATTATTATTTCCTATTTCTACAATGCGCAACCACGTGGCAGCCATAAGTCCAAGCATGGTCCTGCCACCTACATCTTTTATGTGCCACTCCTGGCGCCACCTACATTTCCCTCATGACATATGTAGATATGTAGATATTGTAGATACAACGGAAGCGTCTACACTTTTACTCTCCTCGTCAAAGTTACTATTCAAAAAAGCTACCGATTTCGAGTCAATGCCACCAAATCAATTTCAAATCTCTATGCAAAATCTAAACTTGTACACAGAACTTGCTACTTGTTTGGAACTTTGATTGTATAAAGTGTCAGTTAAAGGCAAACGAAAGGGAAAAGCAGAGTGCATGAATTAAGGAAGAGAAATTGAAAAAAGTTACTGATTTCGATTCAATGCCACCAAATCAATTACAAATATCTAAACTTGTACAGAAAACAGTGCCACGTATTTGGAACTTCAATTGTACAAAGTGTCAGTTAAAGGGAAACGAAAGGGAAAAGCAGAGTGCATGAACTAAGTAAGAGGAATTAGATGTGCTCGAGATTACTATTCAAAAAGGCTACTGATTTCAAAATATTAATTTCAAATCTCTATGCAAGATTTAAACTTGTACACAGAACTTGCTACTTGTTTGGAACTTTGATTGTATAAAGTGTCAGTTAAAGGCAAACAAAAGGGAAAAGCAGATTGCATGAATTAAGGAAGAGAAATTCAAAAAAGCTACTGATTTTGAATCAATGCCACCAAATCAATTACAAATCTCTAAACTTGTACAGAAAACAGTGCCACTTATTTGGAACTTCAATTGTACAAAGTGTCAGTTAAAGGGAAACGAAAGGGAAAAGCAGAGTGCATGAACTAACTAAGAGGAAGTAGATGTGCTCGAGAGGAGGAAACGGCGCGTTTGCACGACGGAATCTTAGCGTAAGCACGCTTTGAGATTACTTACCGGGCTATCGGGGGTTGGGGGATGGGAATTATCAATTAGAATTAATTAGCAATTAAGCCAGCCGACGGACCAACTTGCAGCGAGTTAGTTGGTCGTCGGCGACGGTGCAAAGGAGGCGGCGGTTCCCTCCTCCTCGACGAGAATCAAGACGAGCGGAGGCCAAGCGCTCCCCAGGATCAACTAGCTGCGGAGGGTTTTCGTCCCACTGAATTTTGCCCCTGAGATTCCCCTCGAGTCTCTCCCACAATAATTCGCAGTAACTGCTCTCGTGCTGCGGTGATCTCAGCTTGTTTAATGCTCCGAGTGTCGAAGAAATAGTGGAGACTTTACATTTGATGGTTAAATTCGTTTTAAATTATGGCACGATTGGTTTTTGTTTTGATTGATAGTTTAATTGTCAGATTGATCATCTTGTGAGAATAACCTAAGAAAAATGGAGCTTTGATTACACAATTTTGATAGATTGCTGATACTATTTTGTGTAACGATAATGAGCGTTTATTACTTTTAGATAAAATTGTTAATAAATGCATTGGAGTAGTTACACGATTTTGTTTGCTAAGTTATTGTAATTATATAGTTTCTTTTGCCTAAGGCAAAGATGACTCCAAGAACTTTTCCTCTGTTAATATAGGAAGTTAGTCATTAATAGATGAAGTTAGAAACTTATGCCATTCACCATTGAATTTTTCTATTAAATCTTAGGTAATTGGAGTAACGTCCTACACTTTGACTTTCGCAGTGAAATAAATAGGGAACGGCAAAAACTCCTCGGACACAATATAGTCGCTATGGGAATCCAGGCGGTTCAACTTTAACTGAAACTCGTTAGCAATTTGTCAGGTGGGCGTGTTACAACGGCAGACGGATTGAAGAGAACTCTCAATCAATCGGACTTTCATTCTGATAGATCAGACGCGGAAGGATAAACCCTCGGCGTCATTTGGTAATCATCTCGCGACCATAACATTTCCCACGCTGTAAAAAACCGGTTCCCCTCATCCGCACTGCGCCAGTACTCACTGCCCTCCAAGAATGACTCACGAATTTTCTCGAGATTCCTCTTGCCGCACATTTGTATGTAAGTCCTGCTACAATGTGAACGCGAGGTCCCTTGTGCAGGATTTTCTGCTAAGTTTATAAAACAAGAGGGTTTCTTTCTTTTCATACGCGCAAGTTTTTTGATATTTTTAACACGTGTGTACTTGCAATGATAATACAGTATTTCGAAAACTTTGAATTGATTTCTCATGGATTCTAATTTCTTTTAGTTTTATATTGATTATATTGCATAAGTGTTGCTATATTTTCTGCTAAGTCTATAAAAGTAGAAGGTTTTCTTTCTTTTTATTCATGCAATTTTCTTGATATTTTTAACTCGTGTGTATTTGCAATGATAATACAGTATGTCGAAAAATTTGAATTGATTTCTCATGGATTCTAATTTTTTTTATTTTTATATTGATTATATTGCATAAGTGTTACTATATTTTCTGCTAAGTCTATGAAACTAGAAGGCTTTCTTTCCTTTTATTTATACAAGTGTTTTGATATTTTTCACTCGTGCGTATTTGCAATGATAATACAATGTGTAATCAAATTTGAATTGATCCCCAATGGCTAATAATTTTTTGATCTTCATATTGACTACATTATATAAGTGTTGCTATATTTTCTGCTAGCTCTATAAAACTAGAAGGTTTTCTTTCTTTTTATTCATGCAATTTTCTTAATATTTTTAACTCTTGCATATTTACAATGATAATACAATGTGTCACCAAATTTGAATTGGTCCTTCAAGGATTCTAATTTTTTGATTTTTATGTTGGCTACATTACATTCGTATCTAAGTATTGGTGCAATAAGAACGACTGCTTCTCTTTTGTGTAGGATTTTCTGCCAAGTCTATAAAACCGTTTCCATTCACGCAAGTTCATGGAAACACGTAGGAAGTACACGATTATTGACTGTGCTCGTATTAGTTTCCTCTTGGAACTGTAAGTCCGAGAAGTTCACTTGAGGACACCCTTTACAAGATCGAATATGTTGATAACAAATAATTAAGGTTTGTAGAATTGTTTTACAACCTGCTACAATCCTGGTGAGAAAATTCTGTGCGAAGTTTTATTGGCGAACCTTTGAAAGTGTTTGACGACCGATAGAAATCAGAGACTTTAACTTCTCTTGGAAAACTGAATAACTTGAGGGACATCTTGGAAATTAAGATACAAATATAAAAGAAATAAATGTTGAAGATGGTGCAAATTTAAAGAAACTTGTCCCATGTTACGAAATTTCTCTCTAAAATAAGAACTGCATTAAAAGAGTTTGAGATAGAAAATTTAGACACTTTCTGTACTAAAACCTTCTCCAAAATTTCTGCAAACTACATTAACTCAAACTCTTATTCAATTAAACATAATAAACTCTCGCTAATTGATTAGCGTAATATTAATCTATTCGAAGTAAATATTGTCGCATTTTTTTATATAAAAGGGAAAAAAATTAATTCAACTTTCCCGCAAAATTCCAGACATTCTCATTGTCATTCAACCGGTATCTTTGAGAATGGTCAGTGCAAACGACCAAGTTGTTTGCGTCCGAAGACTTTCCGCTCGTAGGCGGAAATTCAATACTTCTGACGTACGAACGTACACGGAATAAGTACACACACGCATAGATCAAACACTATCGACACGTTAGTGCAAGGTCGCCACATACTTCGATGATGAATCCTATTTCCACGTAGAGTCATGCAATGATTCAGAACTTTTCGCGTAGGTACTTCTCATAGAAAAAATTTTAATACCCTTCAAATAATCATATAACCACATATTTATGTTGTTGTATGTCGTAGCATATACTTGAAATAATCATATAACAAAATAATCATATTTATAATAAATAGAATAATTTAAAATGATTAAATAATGATTTGATAATAAGTAGATTTAAATTATTTTAGTTGAAATTTAAATTTGTGCGTACAAATCGCCCGTCACTCTCAACAAAATTGAGATAAATCGTAATATATTTTGGTGAGAGTACAATCAAAAAGTTGATGATAGAATAATATTAGTCAAATAACGATAGACTTCTGGATGTGTACAATCGTACTGTACATTTAAGGTTCTTCTCCACAATGCTAGTAAAAGTCCTTGCAGCAAGTGTCTCGTATGTACAAATGCACTCATATCATGAACTTGTTCTGAAAATGTACACAGAACTACAATTCTACTCGCTGCAAGTACTTTACTCGCATCGTAGAGAAAGCCCTTTACACATAGAAGTTTGTGTGTATGTACAGTTACATGTGAAACCACTCCAAATTTTCTATTTTAAATAATTGTACTTTTTATAAACTCCTAATAAATGTTTATATCACATCTTTCTACTAATGAGTAAATTTTCATTCGAATCCCAGTAGAAGACAAAAATTCAACATACCTCATTAGCAAATACTTAGCATAAAAAGTGCAAACTTCGTCAACGACTATCTCAAATTTGAAACAGAAAATTTCCTCCAAATTACGTCAGATTTCATATACGACTCCTAAATACATGTAATACGAATTTAAATAAATCCTTCAACCGAGCAATTTCAAACATCCAAATGACGTCAAACACAAGGTGCAAGGTGAGTGCAAGCGCACCGGGGAACAATTCGCGAGAAGCCAAAAGAGGCGAAGAGTGTTTTAGTGAAGTCGGAGTGTAGCAGGAACTCCGAAACAGGATGCGATACCGTTGCTGACGTCGTTCGCCGTAATAATCCCCGCCTTATCTCCCAGATATATATACACGCACACATACACACAAAGTCGCGTGTACGAGCGAACTTCTTTCACTGCCGAAGGAACACGATCGCTTTGAGTTCTGACGCCGGCGTTACCAGATATACACGTATTACACGTATACGCCGGAGCTAATGATCGATTATCGAGGAGAGTGCACCGCTCCGTTTCGCTCTTCCGAGAACATTACTCATGAATGGAAGATACGAGCGCGCGTCGAGCGATGATTCTGGTGTTTTGAAAAGGTGGGCGTTAGTGGCTGATCACGCGCCGGACACACACACGTATCGTTTGACACCACTCACGTTGTAGTTCGAAGCACTGATTGGGAATCGTTGAACCTTATTGTAGGGAAATGTTAATTAAAGTTAGACTTTATTGTCATGAACGTATTGTAAACTGTGTTAAATGGTTTTGCTAGGATGATGAATCATTTGGATTTCGATTGTTCGCTTCCTGTAGATTTTTAATTACCCAGTTCTGGGTAGGGAACACTGATTCAGTCATTACTCATTTGTCATATAACACTCCTGTACTAGTTATAATTCAAAATCAAATACGAGAATTGTTAAATGTCTTGCAAAGTGCGTTTATTTTATCCGAAAGATGTTTGATTCAAATTAATATCACACGATTTAAATATACCAATTCGATATAATAACTCATTACTATTTGTAGTACTAATTACAAGATATAATTAGTATCACATGAATGAAAATCAGCCAATAGAAAGTACATCTACATAAAATCCTATTCCCACTATAATTTCCAACATTGGGTTTACCATGAATTAACTAATGGTATTTGATTATACCATTAGATTGTTTTGGATTATTTCTTTTTTGATTATATATACCATAGGAAAACAAATATAATTAGTTAAATAAAATAATAAGACGCCAATGAATGACGGTGAATCTGAACGCGTCGGCTTCCGGGCGTCGAGCAAAAGGAGGAGAGCGGGAAGAAGGGAGCGACGAAAACTTATGAACGGGCACTTACGGAGCGCGCTTACCGAGGACGCTCGGCGAGGCGGAGCGGAGCGGAGCGCGCGGGAGGAAAGGGCGAGCGAGTATTTTTAGCGCTTACACATTGTTGTTGACTGCTTCTGGCGACATTGAATCGCGCTCCCGAGCACCGAAGAGGGACGTGAACTGGGATACAGGCAACAAGAGAGAGAAAGCAAGAGAAAGAGGAAGAGAGAGAGAGAGAGCGAGCGAGTGGGGCTCACACAAGCGAAAGAAGCTGCGGCGAGCACGCGAAAGCTGACGCACACGCGTGCCTATATGAAGGAAGACCTCCGATAGGGCCATGCGAGATGAATGTATCACCGGATGGAACCTTCTCTTCCCTCGACTTAACCGCTAGCATGCTTCGAACACGCCGTTGTCTCCGACGAAACATTTACTCATACTCGGCTTTTGAATAATCACTGATCAGATCATTAGAAATTATTAGAAATTATGATAGATGTATGTTTAATGCTTTTGTAATTATTTATTAAGGCATACTCGCAAGCGATTTCAATGATTTTGATATATGTTATAGAGTGATTTAAGCTGATCATTTTTATATACATATATATGTGGGGGAAAGTTATAGAAAAAAAGTTAGACGCACTTAAATGCAATCCCAAAAAGTATATCAAATAGTCGAATAATCAACACAAATCTTAACGTAAACATTGCTGTGGTTTTGTAACAGCATTTCAAATAAGGCGATCTAACAATGGAATTAGAAGAAATTCTATATATTTGTTACAGTCTGGGTTTCAAATTTGTGTTACATCTGTGTATTAGGTCTCTACAAGTATTTGGAATAATGTCACAAGACCACAGTTATGTTTACGTTACGATTTGTCTTGATTGTTGTTAAGCGTGTTTAACTTTTTTCCTATACTTTTCCCCGATACGTATATACAGGGTGATTTACTTGTCTTTAAATCGCTAATGATGTATATAGGCCGTTGAAAATGATATAATTATACGGTGTTGGGTAATTTTAATATAAAGGAATATTTACCGAGTCCTTTCCATGCACTCACATTTATTTATAATATCAAATTGTACCAAAAATTGAAATAATTGGAACTCGAGAGTGAAGGGGATGATTAAAAGGCAAGTGACTCACCCTGTACATACAATATAAAAATGATCAGGATTTCAAATCAATTAAAAATCATTGAAATCGGTTGTGAGTAAATAAATACCAATGCTTTTTTGATTTCAAATAGGTTTTATAGAAGTAGGAAGATAGAACAGTTTTTAATTATTATTTAATGATCAATTTCATTGCTCCTCCTTCGTTTGAAATATTAAAATAGCGTAAGCAAACACAAAGTACTACCAATTTCACAACATAATCGTTGATTTTGCAAAGCTTGCCTCGTTATCTTCTGTATGCTTTGAAACGGCTGCGGACTTCGGAATTAAAGTACTGGAAGTTAGTTTTAAAGTAAAGTGTAAGTTCTGAAGAGAATTTAAGTCCTTTCACCTTGCGCAATAAAAGTGCTGAAGCAGAGAAAAATAAGGGAATGTTGAATTTGGATAGCAGTATTCAAATAGTATTAACTATTAAAATGTGTTAACACTATTTCTACCACGATTTTGCGTATACCTATTTCAATCAAAAGGTGTCTTTTGACACCTTTGCGTTTGTATGCAAATAATTGACAAAACTGTGGGGATTCTCTAATCTGATTATAATTGATATGATGCTATGATTATGATGATTATGCTGATATGATGATGATGGTAGAAATAGGTACATCATATCCATATTTTTAGATCCAAGATGAGCTAAAGTAAAATGATATCGCTGAATTAATTTAACAGCTATTGTACGAAAAGTCATCGAATTAGTTGTAGACAGATAATTAAACTTAGAGAATAATTTAAAGTTTAAATTAGAAAAGTATCTTTTGATACCTCTTGGTAGAAATACTGTTAAGTATAGAATAATAGTATCAACTACTCAAAATGATACAATTGTATCAATTACTGGATTGACTTCTGTCTGACATAGCAGCTGCCGACTGACAGCAGGTATATATTTCATTAGTAGTTATTTGTGTATATTGAACACAACCTCTTAGCGAGCGACTGGCGCGGGTTAAGTATCGGATTATTAATTATCCGCGTCGGCGTCTAATTAAGTTTGACTCCAATGTCGGAATGTGTCAGAGATAATAGCCACGTGCGAGTGCTGCTGCTGCTGCTGCTGCTGCCGCCGCTGGCATTTCTAATACGTGTCTACTGCGCTAACGAAATTTCTGTCGCGCTCGAATACACTTGCTCGAGGAATACGTGCTCTACAAGCAATAACTGCATTTATTGCCAAGCTAACGTCAGAGTACATTCCAAGTAATATATTCCTTTGAATAATAATGATTATCTTGGTCAAGGAGAAATGAAAATACTAATCTTCGTGTTGGTGAATACGTCTTTTTATAGAATTCTTTTCTGTTATCCCAATCGTTTGAATACACGTGTCAATAGTAATAAATGCGTTTATTACCAAGTTAACTTTGAAGCACATTCCAAGTAATATACTTTTGTTCAGTAATAATGATTATTTAGAACAAGCAGAAATGAAAATGTCAAATTGGTGGATTTGTTGGTCATTCATTTAAACCAATGACTCTTGAAGATATCAGAAGGTGGTTTATTCAAGGACTTTGCAATCCGCTTATCCGCTTATTTAATTATAATTAGTATATAATTCAATGTGCAAAGGAAATATGATTATGATTAAACAATTTTTGTTATACGATACGCGTGTAATGAATTATCTCTGATTATAATGTGAGTGAATGCTTTCGAATAATTTTTTTCAGACTCATGGAATTCCAATTTTTAAATAAACACAATAACTTGGAAGAAACTTCAATTAAAATTGAACTTATGTTTTGTAAATCGCAGGTTTGTTGCTTAATTATGCCAATTTAAAAATTCAAGTTGAATTCCGCAGCCGCTTCCGACGAAAACTTGTGACCGTGGGTGGATCACGGCCGTTTCCTTCAGATAACGAGTTCATTCACAACCGGCGACAAGATCTTATGACAGTGCCTGATTATAAAAAGTCAACGAATCAAATTACAAACCAGAAAATTCGATGGTTTTCGTACTTTCGGTATTAAAAAATAATGATATTGTTTTTCGTCAGAAATGACTTTATAATTATTTATGAAAGTTGCAACACAAGACAAACTAATCATCAAAGCCAATAAAAGAAGCTAAAAAAAGACGTTCTTCCATAAAAATCGATCGAAAATAGCCACAATTTCTAAAAACACTTCAAGTTCGTTTTTCCATTGATTTATTTAACGAGCTTGTTTGGAACACCAATTCACGTGTCGACGAATACTTCACTTTACAGAGAGTTCTTTCCCGTTCACCCCATTCGTTCAGTGGCGCATGCCACTTCGCTCGCAAGCTCTCTCGAGCTTTTTAATCGCCCCCGGCCGATTCGCAGAGGCCAATGAATGTGTGCCATGCGATGCCTAGAACGGGCAAGGGTGCCCCATGACGAGTAAACTGCGTAAACGGAGAGGAGGAACGCGATCAGCGAACGGGACACGCAGTGGTGACAAATTGAGGGCGAAGAGAACCGGCCAAATGATAGGGAAAGTGAGCGTTGACCAGCCTGGGTGTACGATCGATGCTAAAGACGTTAGTTTTTCACACGCCAATATTTGCAATATTAATCGAGTTTGAATACGAACTCCTGATAGCTTCTCACCTTTTTTTTTACTCATTTTTACAGTGATTTTTTAATTACTGTTTGATATCGTATTTGTAATATTTGAAGGAGAGTTTAATAGCTTTTTGCACTCTAAAGGTTTCTACGTTGATTTGTTTCACATATATATCACTGAGAATGTTCAGATTTATGTCGCGATCGATGCTATAATATTTGCCAAGAGATCACTATGCTACTTGTGGCTATACAGTGTCTATTTGGTAATTCAACATAGTAACTTAAATCTCCACATTGTAAAGCCGCCTGTGGAATGCAAGGAGATGCTATATTAAAACTAAAAATTTCTTCGAATCTTTCAAATTCTATATTTCATTATTAAACCTCTAAAATTTTCAATTACTTACGACTTCGATCTGTTAATAAACTGTTTTTCAACCAACTACTAAAAACAGAATTTTTTCATCGTTCATTTCTCATTCTAACTCGATTTTTCTTACAATGCTCTTAGTTAGCGTTCAAAGAATAAAAGATCGAACATTCAGTCAGTGCAAAACTGACGGATTTCACTCCGATAAACTCTTTTTCAACCAACTACTAAAAACAGAATTTTTTCTTCGTTCATTTCTCATTCTAACTCGATTTTTCTTACAATGCTCTTAGTTAGCGTTCAAAGAATAAAAGATCGAAAATTCAGTCAGTGCAAAACTGATGGATTTCACTCCGATAAACTGTTTTTCGATCAACTACTAAAAAGGGAATTTTATCTTCGTTCATTTCCCATTCTAACCCGATCTTTCTTACAACATTCTTACTTAAAAAGAATTCAAGAATAAAAGATCGACCACTCAGTCATTGGAAAACTGACGGATTTCACTCCGATAAACTCTTTTTCAACCAACTACTAAAAACAGAATTTTTTCCTCGTTCATTTCCCATTCTAAGCCCATTCTTACTGAAAAAGAATTAAAGAATTAAAGATCGAACACTCAGTCATTGGAAAACTGATGAATTTCACTCCAAAGAACTGAAACACGAACTAAAGAGTCAGAGCGGCAGGTGGTTAAATGATACAACAGAGAGAAAGAACTGGCTCGATCTCTCAATGACGCAGAGGATCATCTAGACTGACGCAGACTCTCTTACGTACGTCGTCAAATAAACACTCTAACAAGCATTGCTCTCCGCTGCTATCAACTAGCTTTGCCACCCACCCGAAAAAGTCTCGCAGTCAAACGAGTTACGCTATGTGACGCAACGTATGCTGCGATCAGTTGCAGGCGTACGGCGCCTTCCGCCAGCTGAATGACTTATCGAGCAATGTCGAGCTGAATGTACATTCACGCACGGCCGGATGTGTGCGCTCGGCATACCTGCGTCATTCGGATAACAATGCATTACCGGCCCCGCTCGAACCACACGTTATAGTAATGAAGTGTTGACCGTCGTTTTACTCACGTTTTGCAGGGCGCAGCGTGAAAGAGTTATACTTTTTGACAGACTTACCTGAAACAAAAAGAGACATGATTCATTAGGGGAAAGTAGATTATTGTAATTAATATTGGAAATATGGTTATTGTAATATTTTTGTGTAGTGGAATGATAATTAGATGGGAATTTTTCGATTTTTGTCATCAAAATTAGTCTTATGCTCAGATTTAGTTATTTATTTCTCTTGATTTGCTATTCCTTTTCGAATACCGATCAGTAAAATTAATTCTTAAATTATTTAACTACTATTTAATATATTCAGAAACATTATAGAAGTATAAACAGTCATCACTACTTATACGACCTCCCAATCACCTTTCAAATTACTACCAACCACAAAACCTAAAGTATCCACCAAAAGAAATCGACCCTGCGCCAAGTTACAAGAACGAAGTATACACAGAGTGTAAAATCCCCCCAAAAAACTGCAGTATCTTCAATCAAACAGCGCTACTTCCGACTCTCACATACAAGTATATGCATAACACACGATAAACAGAGAAAGAAAGAAAGAAAGAAAGAAAAAGAGCAATCCACTGCAACAACCAACGAAAGAAAGAAAGAAAGAAAGAGTCGATTCTCGTCATAGCTCTCGTGAGGGTTGTTCCAAGTGAAAAGCCGTTGTCGATCCTGGTTATTAATAACCGGCTATTTGTAAAGCTTTCCTTCCTCTCCCTTTTCCTTACAACGAGCGCGAGAAGAGCGAGAGTACGCGGCTGGTATTTGCGGAAGGTCGATTTGGCAGAGGGCATCGCTGGCATGGCCATAGCCCTCGGAGGAGCGCCAGCTTGTCGCGATCGGGACAATGATCTCGACGGCCCCTTGTTGGCTGCTACCCCAGACCTAACACTCTTAGATCTTTCCGTCGATTCCACAAAAGCATCATCCTTGCCGGCACTCGCTCTTCCTCCAAGAGAGAGAGAGAGAGAGAGAAAGAGAAAGAAGATCAGGGGAAGCACCACCTGGACCTTCTATTGGTCTTGGCTCCATCCTGCATCATCGTCCTCTCTCTTTCCTCTCGCAGAATTCAAGATAGAAGGAGAGAGAAAGAGAGAGTGATAGAGGAACGCATACACGTATACCTGCGAAGGGGCTCGTGCGCATCTGCCACCTTGTACGTCCGCATGCTTCTCTCTTCCCTCGTGTCTTGACTCCGCAGGATAATTGCTCGGCCATCGCCGTCAGTGCGATTCATCGTCATTGCCCTTCAACGGGGAGTCACCGTAGGAACGCGCAAATGCCGCTAATTAAATACTACCGGGGAATACTGCTACGTGAGCTTTAGTCGCTTGTACTATCTCTCTTTCTCTCTCTGTCTTTCACTGACACGCTCTGATCCACATGCAGAGACTGTCGTGCTGGGTGATCGGCCTGGAAGGGGTGGCAGGTGACGCTCGAGAATCCCTAATGACGCGGGATGGCAGGAGAATCCCCGAGAAGGAGAACTCTTGGAAAGGTCACGTGCTCGGAAATCAGAGCCACAAAGGCCGAGTGTATTCATATGTTCTCTGTGGTTAGAGCCTCTTTACTTAGACGTATTTAACTAGAGCCACACGCATTGAGTAACCTTCACGAGGTATGAATTAATTTCTGGTGTAATGAAAAGCACCAAGTTGCAGCTGGTAATTTAGTTTGCCCGAAAGGAATTCAATGGCTTTGCGAAATATTGAGTTCGTTGATAAATAAAGTAGTTCGGAGGGCAGTGGCGTTGGTTTGTTGAGTATTTTAATTCGAAGTTTTCGACGTGCTATTTGTTGATGAACAAATGAGTCATTCGAGTATGTTAAATTATGTTCGTTGGATGCTTTATAGACAGAAGCAGCTTAGCAATTGGTGAAATACCAAAGTTTAAATTGCACAACAAATTCAACTCATTCGAAACAAAGTACCAAAAGAGTCTTTGTAATGCAAAGGGTTAATCACCCCGAACAAAACATACACCCACTCATACAATAAAAATCAGAAAATCATATCCGTACGATTTCGCCCTGAACAAAAGTCCACACAATCTCTCCAAAGAACTACAGACAAAAGCTTTGCTCCTCCAGCTCGGTGCCGCAAGAATAAGAGTAATTACCCCCCCGAAAAAAACAAGAAATTAAATGCGCTGCAAGCCGTCAAACAAAAGAAGTACTTGCAGGCGTGTCGCGTGCAGGCAAAAAGCCCAAGTGCAAAGTGTATTCGAAGGGGGAGGGTTGAAGTTGAAGGGGGGAAGAAGAAGTGTAAGCACGACAGGCAGTCTGAAGGAAGGGAGGAGCGAGAGAAGGAAAAGGAAAAGAAAAAGAAAAAGAAAAAGCAGAGGTAAGAGAGCAAGGAGGAAAGCAGGAGAGGACAGGATAATAATCAAAAGAAGCGCGTAAGGGCCAAGAAGAGAAGAAGGTTACGGGTGGAAGGAAGGAGGTGTGCGAGGGGTGGAAAAGAGAAGGCGGAGGGCAGAGCAGAGCAGAGCAGAGCAGGGAGGTTTAAGCAGGGGGCAGCAGGTGATGCGCCAGGTGGAGGGCGACGGCGCGTGCGCTGCTTTGCCCCCCGCCTTCCGGTCACGTGCCCCGATATATACCTCTCAACCCCCTCACTACCTCCGTTGGGATGACTGCCCTTCTCTTCCCTCTCCTCATTTTTCTCCTTCTCGACTTCGTCTTCTTCGGACCCCGCAACCACCCTTGATTTTATGCTACCGGCCACTTTACAGGTTTTTTTTCCATCTCTCGATTTAGTTCCTTCGCACGTCTTTTGCAGTATATATTTACTGCCCGAAATTAGCTTCGCTAATTATACAGTTAATTATTTAATACTTATGCTCGTGGCTGACGTGGATGATTTGTATTGTATGGAATAAAAGTTTGTTTGATTGAATGATCGAGTGAATAGCGTGAATCGATTGCTTTTGTAACGACAGTAACTCAGTCATCAGGCAGTAATCACACTATTGTTTTTCCAATTTGTTAATAAAGTATATATTTTTTTATGGCGCAATAAAAAAATAAGGCCATCAATTTCAGTTTATATTTTCCTGTTGACCTCGCAACAGCATTGAAAACGTAAAACATATTTTACGCTATATCTTACTATCAATATTCAATGAAAAAAAATCGTCATTTTTTACCGCCACATTGGAGAAAAACGTCAACGATAAATGATTAACAGATTGTTAGCAGGTTATAGTATATAAGAATGTTATATATTACAGAAAAACTAATCCATTTTACTGTCAGCTCTTAATGATTGAATAAAAAAAATGACTCCATTTGTAATAATGATTATAATAATGATTTCCGTAATTTTGTAGCTTAATAAGAGTACAGTTCGACGATCGGATTGATAAATGAATGGTGTGAGTGGACGTAGACAGCACCTATCTTGCGCGGACCTTTTTGTTTTCGGTTCTCTGCTCTTCTCGAGCGCGGAGGCACGAAGGGCGAACGAACACACCGGAAGTCAGATAACCATCGACCCTTACACTCGCTGCGCAAAGCCCTGCTTCAAAGATCCCTTTTCTTATGGGCGATCCCGGCCGGCGAGCAAGTATGTTGTATTTGCCGAGCACGCTGATAAAAATGTTCTGGGAATCAGTGACTACACGCGCGCATGTCACTTGAATTCTGAACTCTCTAAGTTGGACGGGCGAAATATATGACGATATAATTTTGAAAGTTTAATATTAATCAATTTTGTAGTTTGTAATATTAATTACGATAAAACTTTGTTCTCACGATTCGAAATTTAATTAGTGAAACGAACGATGACAAACATTTCACGTTTTTCAAATTTAATTAGTCACATTTCATAACTTGGAGTATAATTTGGTCAGTATGGATTTGTTTGAGTTTTATTTTCAAGAAATATTGAATTGTTATTAATCGATACGTCACGAATAAAATGAATACAAATTATAACGATTAAACCAAAATGTTAATTATTACAAATAAAACACTAAAACCTTCCAAATTTCTCTAACTTTACACACTTCTCTCTTCCAATATCTACCACCAATTATTTCATATTCTTTTATAAAAAAAAGGACTATAACGATTTATGAAATTAAAGCGATTGACTAACATCGCGTCATTTAAACTAAGATTCCGGATTGTCCAAAGAGAGGCCGCTGATAAGAAAGCGAGTAGCGAGTGAAGGCCTCGTGCGATCATCTCCGAAAATTCTGGGAACGCTTAGTTGCAGGGAGTGCGAGATGACTCATGATATCTCCTCGGGCGGATGCTCGGTTCTCTTATGCTTAGCTCGTGTCTCGCCGCATGCGAAAGAAAATACCCTGTCGGTAGAGATAGACCTCGCCAGATAGACCTCGAAATTGACAGATACAGCAACGGCAACTTCCCAAGGACCACCATGATATTCCCTCCTCCGAAAGCATCGACAACATTGCTCTCTTATCGACCAATATTTAGGAGTATATTTACAAGAATTGTTGGAAAATTAAAAATAGGCATGCGAATGCGCGTGTAAGCCTCGTGGAGGTTATGCAGGGCACCTCTCCCTTTTAGGGAAAAGTTAAGGTGTCATAAACCCCGAAACTTGGCCACGCTGGATTGACTTCAGCCTTGAACACCTTGTATTCATAATCTTCAGTTATCAATATATTTGTACTATACATCTTGTTAATCGAATTCCTGACGAATTACATTTATTTACGAGCACCCACATCAACTCAACACGCCGTATAGTTTTTTACTTCAGATATCAATATATTTGTACTCTACATCTTGTTAATCGAATCCCTGACGAATTACATTTATTTACGAGCACCCACATCAACTCAAGACGCCTTATAGTCTTACAAAACTAACAATCAACTAGCAACACTCTTATATATCAAGAGACTTTCGCTGAAACAATACTAACCCACTCTCCTACCCATAATTCCTCGTGTAAGACTATACGGAGTTTTGAGTTAGTGCGGGTGCTCGTAAATAAATGTAATCCGTCCAAAAACATTAAAATGTAAGAAAATGCGCCAAGTAGCAGTTGGATTTCCCCACAAAAATATAACAAATATAATATATAATGAATTAGTGTGGGTGCTCGTAAATAAATGTAATTCGTCAGGGATTCGATAATAAATTCGGGAAAATCCAGGGTGTCATAAACCCCCAAAATTGGCCACGCTGACATAGGTAACTTGACGGCGAACGATATCCGAGAGCATCACTCTTGGATTGACTTCAGCCTTGACATCACTGTATTTTGAATCTCTAGCTTGCAATATATCGTATTCTACTTGGTTAATCAAATCGACGAGTTACTCTCATTTACTAGCACCCATACCAACTTAAGACGTACAGGGTGAGTCACTTGCCTTTTAATCATCCCCTTCACTCTCGAGTTCCAATTATTTCATTTATTGGTAGAATTTGATATTATAAATAAATGTCAGTGCACGGAAAAAACTCGGTAAATACTCCTTTATATTAAATTTACTCAACCCCGTATAATTATACCATTTTCAACGGCCTATATCCATCACCCTGTACAGGGTGATTCACTTTCCTTTGAATCGCCAATGATGGATATAGGCAGTTGAAAATGGTATAATTATACTGTGTTGAGTAATTTTAATATACAGGAGTATTTACCACCAATCTTGCAAAAGTCATTCAAAAATTATCAAAAATAGAAATGGATATCATTGGTAAACGAAAGCTAAGTTATAATTCAGATATATAATTAATAACATACAAGAAACCCAAGTTTTCATTCAAAGATACCTCGATTTAACTCGCATCAGCAATTAACAATAAATTCACGATAAATTAGCGATTAACAATAATAAAAATAAAAAAAACTTGGCGTGTGCGCGCTTCATTCGAGGCACTTGCTCTGGTAATATTGCTAAAAAACTTTGAAAGAAATAGATACACGACGAATTGAGAACCTTCTTTTCGATGTAGTATGATTGAAATGTAAATGTTATATTTCTTAGGTTTACCGAGTCTTTTCCACGCACTGACATTTATTTATAATATCAAATTGTATCAATAATGGAAATAATTGGAACTCGAGTTTGAAGGGGATGATTAAAAGGCAAGTGACTCACCCTGTACGTTAGTCTTACAGAATGGAGTTTGCGACACACGCTCGATCATCTATTCATTCGTAGCTCACTATTCATTTCTGGAAGCCGGTGCATCTGCCTGACCAGGAAGCTACAATTATTCTTCTGGAGCGGAGCCGCCGCGCTGTTCGATATCCCCGAAAGCATCATCCGGAGAAGCCAGCGCAACCCCACCTTTGGCCGGCTTCTCGATAAGTATACACAGGCTCCTACACGAAAACAGACTGAGGACGAAGGGCGGAGAGTGAGAGAGTCAGTAAGAGAAAGAGTGAGAGAGAGAAGGAGAGAGAGTTATAGAGATGGTCGGTGCGTCTGCCGGATAGCCACGTGCCACGTGCGTGTCAGCTGCAACGCGACCAAGAGTGTTGGGTTCTTCTCGAACCCGTATATGCACGCGCAGGGCGAAGGAGGCTGCTGCTGCTGCTGCTGCTGCTGCTGCTGCCTACGGGCGAGGTCCTTCTCTGCCGATTTTATCGAGCGGGCTAAGAAAGAAGAAAGAGGTTAAGAAAAGTGACGTGGGTCTGCGGAGAGTAGGAGTGCGATGGGAGAGAAGCAGGAGCAGCACAAGCTGGCCCTCCTACCTGCTCTCTCAGGGCGAGCCAAAGTTTTCGGCCCCATTCCGAGGGCCCTGCACCCTCCAGCGCTGCATACGCATTCTCGGGGCGACAGGGGGGAAAAGAAAGGTGTACAATGCTACCAAATCACTTCATCGAAAGCCGAGGCAGATGCTACCACGAGGCAGTCCGCGTGCGGGCAGAAACCCTGACAAAGAGAGAGAAAGAGAGAGAGAGAGAGAGACCGACACACAATTCTCCTCTTTCCTTTCTTTCTTTCTCTCCTTCCTTCTCTTGGTTCTACTCGAGGCACACGCGCCGCCTTGCGGCTCTGAGGAGCCGAAAAAATACATTAATTTCCCGGCGCCGATGCCTCCTGACAGATGTCCACGGAAAACGGGATCAGACTTCCTTTCACTCGTACCACGCGCCGCTTCCTTCCATCACCGACACCAGTCTCCGACAGTGGATACACTTTGTGTGGCGTAAAACGTGCTCGATCGAACCTCGCATTTGTCCAATTGATCGAAGGAAAGTCTGCCTCCTTTTGTGTATTCGATATGCGAGCGGCGCAAGACGTCTTTGAATTCGAATGGCATGAAATGAATGCTGCGATTTGTGATTTCGTTTCTTTTGAAGATTGTCTTGTAATACACTTTTGTGTTAGATTCTCAATAAAAAAATTTATTTAGAAACACAAATGAAGTTATATTAACTCAACTAACTTTTCCTCAAACTTGTTTCACATAAATCATTCCATTCATTATAAAAAAAATGCATCCTGACTAATTTCGTATTAATTTTAATCAGAATTTATTACCGATATAAGAAACGCCTCTTTTTTTACCACGACGACTCTGTTGCAAATGAGCAATGCCAAAGTAGCATATGCATTTCATAAGTCAGGTGTCGGATGGTAAAGGCAAAGTTAACGAAACGATTACCGTCGCACGTGAGTAACATCGGTTACACACGCATCAGGGCAAATTGTCATTTTAGGCAGTGAGGAGCAACTGTTCAATGATGTAGGACCGAGTTGCGGCTTTATTCGCATTTCGCAAGCATTGACAATCGAGGGGTAACATCTGTTGGGGTTGGACCACCGTGCGGCCAGCGCAAGCAACGCTGTTAGATCAATTGGCTGATATATCGACCGCACTTTTATAATGCGGTTGCAATATGCAGGCCTCGATTTCTCCGATGTACCTCCATAATTGTCAATGGGGATCATTACGTCAGCATCGAACACATACGCTCTCGTAATCAACTCTGACAGCAAGGTGTTCCTCAAGGTGAAGAGTAATAAAAGTTTAACACTTCACGTATCAAGTATCATGACTCTTTTAATGATTTATTGATTATTAATGCGGATTATGTTGTGTAAATTATAATAAAATTATCATTGGTAGAAACACTTTTTAAATGAAATGTATTCCGTGATCAATTTTGCTAGATTGCAACTGGTATATTGTAAAATCAAATATAAAAAGATAGTTTATAACTGTTGATAAACAAAATCAGTTTTACCCTGTTATTTTATATTATTAAATTTGAATTTCTTTGGAATAGACTTACTTTTCGCATGTCTCACAAATGAAAGAGGTAAGTTTCAAATAGAAGCACACTTAACAGCTTTTAATTTCGAACACAAACGTTCCAAGTAACATTGCACACCGAGGATCCTTCGCACGAAACCACCTTATTGCGGCAAGTATACGTAGTTTGTAAATACCACTTTAAGAGGAGGAATAATGCATGCATGTACATACTGTAAGGAAAAGCATTTCGCATTTGGAAAATTGCTCGTGCCCATCCAACTGCGAGCGTTGCATAGTCATGCGAAACATAACCGCATGTATTACGGCATAAAGTGGCGCAACCGAGTTTACAAACTTAAATAAAAAGTTGCTGCGGTTCACGCCTTGCGCTGTACTTCCCAGTAATGAGGGAAATATACGATTCCTCGGAACAAGTTAAGGTAACCAAGAACAGTGCGCAAAGAAAATTAGCACACTAAATCAATATGAAATAGGTCAGAGTAGTAGAGTGAGGGAGGAGACAAGGGTGTAGGCCGAAAGTGTAGTGTACTTCAACTTCAACTTCCGTTGAAGTACGTTGGAGCACTCGAGCGTAACAGCTTTGCCGTCATATTTGCAGTGCTACAGCTGCGTTAAAGTCCAGGGGTTCGCAGCAGGCAGGAGGAGAGCCAGCCTACAGGTTGAACGCGGAGAGAGTCTGCTTTCCGGTATCGGCATTTGCATCGAACATTGTCCTCGAGGACAGGGTGCCCTCCGCTGTCTACGCCGCTCGAGTTTGCTTGCTACGAATTCACATCCTTATAGAATGGAAGAAAGGAGGCAGGGCCAAAAATCTACGGGAGCAGATGAGAGGATGCGTAGAGATAGGGTTAGACGGAGTGCTAGGAAGCGAGATCCTGAAGGAGAAAGAGATAGAGAGAGAAAGAGAGGGAACGAAGCAAGGAAGGCAAGGAAAGGCAGGGCAGGTCGAGGGCCCGAAGGAAACACATGCCAGGGCGGCTCGTGCCACGAGGACGATCTAAGCTGTATCTCTGTGAAGTTGCAGCTGTCCCTGCACCACCGCCGCAAACTGCTGTCGGCTCGTGGGCCCCTCCGCTGCCCTTCACGGCCCCCGGGACACAAATCGAGGAGGCTGCTTGTGCCCGCCGCGGTACCAGAGGGGCCCTCGTTCTGCCTTCCTTAAAGCGAGCCGAACACTTTCGGTTAAGCCACCTTTACATTCCTAAAGTAGCTAGGCCAGTTACTTCTTCGAGTACCCAGTCTGGCTAATGCACTTCCCCTTCGAGCCAGTTCTTCGCGTCTAGCATTCCTCTTTCTTCTTAAAGACAGATGATGTCATTTCTTGCTTTATTATTAAGAATTCCGGTCGTGTTTCCCATCGAAAAATGTATCTTTTATAAAGTGTTAACTCTGTTTTATTGCAACAACAGTAAAGTTATCGACTCTTCTTTTAAATCCCTCTGCAGAGGGTTCTGTAAAATATAGGATGTTCGTTCTAGATCCAAGCAACTACACAACCAACTGCTAGAAATCAAAGAGCAGATGCTGTAGATTCTGAAAGCGCGAGTGATAATCCAAGGGCCCATACACAACTACTTGCACAAATATTACTGTGACATACGATTGACATTGGGCCAGTTACTCTCTTACAAATAACTAACCCGCTCACCATACTAATTTAAACGTGGCATTAGTTTCTTCTCGCTGACAAGTAAAGTCAAAGACATTCTTAATCGGCCAGGGGCCTTACGAGTAAGTCCCAATATACGCGCGCGTACAACCAACTTCATAAAATCAAACAGGAGATGCTGCGGGTCTCATAACTACTTGTACAAGTATCATTAAAGCTACTGTCGCATACGATTGACATTGGGCCAGTTACTCTTAGAAAGAACTAACCCGCTCACCATAGCAATGTAAACGCGATATGTATTAGCTTTCTCTCGCTGGCAACTAAAGTCAAAGACATTCTTAATCGGCCAGGGGCCTTACGAGTAAGTCCCAATATACGCGCGCGTACAACCAACTACACAAAATCAAAGGGCAGATGCAGCGGGTCTCATAACTACTTGTACAAGTATCATTAAAACTACTGTCGCATTCGGTTGAGATTGGGCCCTTTCTAACTCTCTTAGAAAGAACTAACCCGCTCACCATAGCAATGTAAACGCGGCATTAGCTTCCTCTCGGTGGCAAGTAGGGCCCAAGGCGTTCTCGGGCGACCGGGGGCCTTACGAGTAAGTCCCAGCGTGTACGCGCGCTCGGTGGGGAAAGGCATTTAGAAGGGGAAGGAGGGGTAGGTCGGGGCGGGGGGAAAGGAGGGGAGGGGGGAGCGGGCCCAGTACGGCGTGCTTCGCACCTGGAGCCTGGCAAAGTGCGCAGAAAGGCCGGCCCGCCGCCGGGGAATCGTAAACGTAGCACGGGCACACACCATCGATAAGCGTGACACACCAGATGTTCCCTCGCGTGTGTCGATCGGGATCGGGGCCCGCTCGCGCCGAGTTTCGCCACAATCTCTTTTCTCGCTCTCTTGCTCTCTCTCGCTCGCTCGGGCCCCGCACTCTCCAAATGCGATCGACAGCCTGTGGGTTCTTGTAATTTGATGAGTCCCTCGCACGAAGTAGGTCAATTAGCCGGCCGATTTTATAATACGCACTATGACAAGTGCTGATGCGGCCCTTATGTGTGTGAACGGGCCCTTCTTGGTTTGACTCGATCATTCGGTTAAGTGAGAAAATTTTGTAGTTGGATTTTATCCGGGTGGTTGGGGAATAGATTTGTAGTATGTAGTACGTTTTAAGGTTGTAGGTCAATTATAAGGTAAACATTTAGAGTTTTATAATTACGGAAGGGGATACATGCGACTCAGGACCATTACTGTATCTCTATTCCAATTTTTGTATTAGGCATACTATTTACCTGCACATCTTTCGCTCGATCTATTTTTATCTGAACACAATCTAACGTCAAAAATAAGGATTCCTATTAATAATCAACGTGCACCTTCCAAAAGCGACACACACTACTCAGAACTATTACTTGAATTATTTCCACTCGTAACCAATCGTTTCAACTCTTACTGCTAGCACTCCCAGCACAGCACTGTATTAGACAGATAAGTAAGAGCGTGCTCCTTGAATGTATGCGCACTGGCAGCCGTCTGGAGCAGTCCGAGTCGAAGCAAGGGGGTAAAGCTAAAGCGAGTGGTCGTACAAGCTCCCGAAATGACATCCCGCTGCGCTGATAGATTTTGGCAACGGGGGTAGCGCGCTGGCGAGAAGCTCGTCGAGAAAGAGGAGACGATGAGCGGAAGAAAGAAGGCAAGAGAGCGTTGACACGCTTCGCCGAGCAAATTCGATCGTTGTCGAGCGTTTGACGGCTATTCGGCAGAGAGATATATTCAGTTACCAGGTTTAACACGAGCCCAACGTCGTAACACGATAACTGGCCTCTCCTTCGCTCGTCCCCGCCGCAACCTCCCCCACAAACCCGCAGCCACGGCCGCACTAACGACTCTCTTGTATGATCAAATTTTCCTGGCTACCGGTGCTCGCTATTCAACGATCGATCTACGCCACCCTTATTTCATCGTTGCTCGTCTTTAGGTTTAATTTCGTTTTCAACCACCCTTTTGGAAAGATGCGCCGATTATGAGGGTTAACCAACCGGCCGGTATCGAATAGTCGCTGGGAACTCGGTTGTGGCAAGCTCGAGGCTTTTGGTAATTCGACAGAAATCATTGTTGGAATTTTTTAATGGCTTGATTGCCAAATTTGGGGATTTATTATTCTTTTGATATATCGTTGGTTTGTATAAATAAATTCGTGCTTTAGTTAGATCATTCGTCGTGATTGCAGAATATTATTTACTGTCAAATGATGTTTGTGTATATTATTATGTTTTTGCTGAATGTTCAGTGACTGAATATAAGCTTTGCTTGAAGCTACTTCAACTGGGAAGTAGAAGTTGATGGGTTTCCTATCGCAACACTCGATCGTGTAAATTTTATAGATCACGATGACTTCGATAAGCTATGAGATAATGGTCGAGTTTACCTAGCCGACGCCTTTATTTTTTAACTCCTTTATCTTCGAAAGTAGCACTCGAGGAGTGCTTGTAACTCTTAGCCTCCCTTCTTACAGGACGGTGAAAGAGATTCCCCTCTTTCATGCTAAAGAAAGACAAGTAGCTTTATAGAATTCAAACAACAAAAACTTCGAAATCCAATATATAAGAAATCCCGGAAATACTCTGGCAAATCGAGCACAATCCATAAAAATTAAACGTCGAGTCTTTCAATTCACAAATCACTCCTACATTCATCACCATTGAAAAAATACTATTTCGAAATTTAAAAACCACACAATGAAAGATCAGTCACAAAAGTGTATAAATCTAGTTAAGTAATGTTGAATTTCTCTAAAAGTATGGCAGAGTTTATAAAAGTATAATTCAAAGCATTTTCGTTGGAATTAGAAAGTAAATGGTTGCGTAATTCTTAATTACTAAAATAATAAGTTGAGCGTTCTCTAGGAAGATGGTGGGACTCTACTGGATAGAGGCAAGTGAGTGGCCTGAAGGGATCTCGACATTTTCTCTAAGCACCGCAAGCAAGCCTCGAGGGAGGAAGAGCTGGTGGTGGTGGCAGTAAGAGGTGGAGGAAGGCCAGAAGTGACTGTGGAGAAACACTTAGTCGCGGTCTCGTTTAATGTACGTCAAAAGGCCGTCGTCGTCGTCGTCGTCATCGTCGTCTTCTACTTTAGCGTTGTTTAACGTCCTACCGAGCACTCGAGATTCTCCCGACGAGATAACCGATGAAAACGCTCCGGCCTTCAATAGTATCGGAGAAAGGATGAAAAAGTGGACAGTTTTCGCGGAAGCATTCATCTTCTTTCCAAGGATTAGGCAGGAGCGAGACTAATATGAGAAGGATTTGTAAAAAAAAAGGGTCGTAGAAACTTGTTATTACATTCATGAACTTAGTCGCTCAAACTGGAAATGAAAAAGTAAAAAGGAAAGGATTGAGTGAATCGAGTGATTTGTAATTTATTGATCTTATGACTTTGTCACTGTGGTTTTTTTAAAATTGGTGAGCGATTTTTAATAAAGACTGTAATGGAATAACAATATAATAGTCCTTGTATGGGTTATATTGTTTTAATACACTTTTACGATTTTCTACTAATTCCACTTTCACATTGGGGAATGTCTGGCGCTTCAATAAATTCATTTTTGTTGTTGGGATGTATTCGAGAGGCAGATATAATTTCGTTGTTTTCAAGCTGGAGTTTTCATCGAGGTCGAAGTCTGTTTCTGCTACATTCATTAATCTCCGAAAATATTCCCATCTACCTCGGACAACGCGCATCCCGGGCACTGCCAGAATTCACGAATCATTAATTCTCAAGTATTAACCAATAACGCTCGAGCATTTTTTGCCTCATCATTTATAAATCAATTTACTCGTTATTCACCAAAACAAAGGGGTTGCTGATAAATTCTCCACCCCACGGGTCATTGAACTATATAAGCGGAAGTGCGTATACCGAAGTTAAATAATTGAATTAGCGAATAAAACGGTAAATTGTTGTAATATCCGAAACATTCTCATCACAAATCGACGAGTGTAATTTCCCAACGATTTCAAGGATACCTGAAAACAGGGAAAAAGTAGTCTATACAAATCGGACTGGATGTAGATTTAACCCGACGTATTTTTCCTGGTTATTTTTACGCAATAAAGTGGCGTTTCGACGATTCTAGTCGACAGTGTAACATCGATAGCAGATTTCAGCTTCTCCAGACATGTTATCAGCGGCCGGATATTTTCAAGCGATCTTCTTCTCCGTAAATAGACTGCAATTTAAGAAACGCGTATTTTCGCCGACGTAAACCGTCTGCGAGCAATACATTTCTTCTCTACTGACAGGCGTAACGATGTATCGTTTTATCTTGGTACCATTTTCGACCGAAATAGCTAATAAAGACAGTTTAGTAGAAATGATTAACCTCGTCAAGTGTTCTGACACATGTGTGTACGTTCGATTCTCTTTCATACTCAAATAGATTTCGGAGAAAATAAAGGTGAGAAAACAGCTATTTACAGAACTCTGTTATTTCAATGGTTATTTTTTATTGTGAAACTTCATTAAATATTCCCCGAAGATTAAGTTAATCCCATGAATCGGACCTCGAAATATCGAAACAAATTCAGGACTGTACAAACATTTAAACATAAAAAGGAATAAACACACGAATCAACTCGAGTGCCACTTTCTTTCCAAAGTGGGTCAAAAACAACCACTAACAAATTTCCTTAGAACACTACAAAGTGCACTCATATTACTTTGATAAAACATTCTATGATTTACACTGCAAAACCATAGAACACAAAACTATTCAAGCAGTCGTCACCGCAAATACACATACAAGTTGGCAAGCGGTTCTACAGGAAACCCTATGAACATTTGGCAGTGTAAATGCAGGAAGGGTGGCGAGAAGAGAATCTGGAATGTTGGATAGAAGGGATATATTCCCTGAAATAGTTGTTACATTGGAATCGTGCTGGTTAGCCCGAGGCGTACGTTATTTCCGCGTGGGCGTTTACCAGTCAAGGGGTGGCTATGGGGATCCCGAAAAGGCAAGGGGGGTGGCAATGGATCAGCAGCAGCAGTAGCAGCAGCAGCAGCAGCAAGGGGGAATTCGCCCCCTCCCCTTTTGCCGCCCCAACAGGATTAGACTCGACGATCGCCGGACTCGACAGCTGGGGTAGATTTTTGAAATTCCAGGTGTTGCCTATTTCCTATCCGCCAGTTGTTTCGAATTACTCGAAACTCAAGCGATCTATGATTTTTTAATCGTCGCCTGACTTTTGTCTTGCACAGTTCTTTTTTTTTTTTCGTTAATGTTGTATTCTGTTTGTATTAATTATTATTTTCAATATATACATTTGTGTGGGCCAAATGAATGGAGAATTATTGTGTCAGACAATCATGTAATTTCCACTAATATTTCTTACAGATTTTCAACTAATTTTCTGTATTCAACATAGTAAGAGGAAATCGTAGGTTGCGGTTGTAAAGACGATTTTGTGTTAGACGGTCACATGCGAGCTATCCCATTTTGCACCGTCAGATGCCATCAAATGTAACAACCCGATGCTATCGCGGAGAATTGCCTTGGTACATGTACCCCTTATTACAGAAGAGCCAAGCAATCACGGCTTGCTCGCGCTTTAATACTGTAATGCCGAAGTGCACAACAAAAGTGCAATACCAGCGAATATTTCCTCGTAAACGTGATACGAAAGATTCGCCCGACGACTATTTCGAAAAGGTGAAAAGTATCCATCATTCGGATAAAACAAACCTTCTTTAATTCACAATCATTCCCTTATGAATTCAAAAATATTAAAATTACATCTCGCATAAACAATGAACCAAATAATTCCTATCGAACAAGAACCTATCAACATCACCAGAGACAGCCAAACAAATCCAACACGACAAGCCCGAAAAATCGACAATCGAACGAACCAAAAAAAAAAAGAACGAAAAAAAAACAAGAAGCGAAACTCTACTAACTGAGATATTGAAATGCAAATGAGTTAATGCAAATGACGGGGTGGATCGACGAGAGAGCGGCATAAACGAAATTTTCTCAATCGTATGATCAGCTTTCAATTGCACCGAGGCTTTCAATTAGGCGACTGCTCGAGGAAGATAATGGATGCGTGGAGTGTGCAGGGATACTGCGAGAGAAAGAGGAGCAAAGAGAAAGAGAGAAAGAGGGACACACACACATACACGAGCGCGCACCGGTCGTTGCAGGGCGGTCGTCGATCGCAGGAGCACATACTTTTTTCTATATTATACGCGCAGTCGGTCGATGGGCGCCCCTAAAGCGTCGGTGCCCAGAGGGTGCATCGGAATCGCAGAGGTCCGAGGGTAACAAACGCGAGTAAAATGGATAAAGGCTACACCTGGCCTCCGGATGGTCGATGGCGGCACGCGCTCTTCTCTCATCTCTCTTTCTCTGACACTCGTATACACTCCCCTCACTCCCTCTCTCTCTCTCTCTCTTTCTCTCTCCTCGTCTCACCCTGCTTTCACCATCTCTCTCTATGAAGAGAGAGAGCGCGCGCGCGCGCGCCCTTTCACTGCTACCTCCACCCCTCGCATCGTACAACTCCCGTTTCCCCCCGGAGAGTACACACCTGTCCCTCACCGATACGCTCGCACGCACGCACGCACGTCGTTACGAGTCGGCGCAACGAGGGTCGTAAATGCACACGGATTACTCCCGACAATGCTAGCCAGTGGTATGAAGGATTGAGAGCGAGAGAGAAAGAGAAAGAGAGAGAAGAGGGAAAAGCGAACTCACCCATGAGGAGACAGTGCGCCGACCGTCACCATAGTGTACCCATAGATGTACACACTGTAGCCAGTTATGCATATTCCGAGGACGAGGTGCCTGCCTTCCTCGCTTCTTCCATAGGTAAATGAACTCTCGACTTGATTCGGCTATGCCGATCTACCTTTGAATCATTTCGATCATATCTCGCAGCTGGATACGAGAAATGGTGGTATTTTGGAAATTAGAAGGAATAGGGATTTTTAAGTTTGTTATTTGTCTCGAGGGATTAATTGAAATTATACTGCGAAGGATTGGAAAGTAATGATTAAATGTTTGGTTAATATCGATGGGTATAGGTGTTTTAAAAGTGTAGGACAATTGTTTTGTTTTCCCGCGAAATTAAAGAATCATTTGTAATTAAATGTGTTGGGATTTGAAAACGTATTTGTTTTTTAATTTGTAGCAGTGTATTTCAATAGCTCAATTTTCAGTTCGTCTTACGTAATCAATGTTCTGCTGTCAAGCTCTTATACAGATCTAGATCTCTCAAGCTGCTGAACATATCTGCTTGTAGATTACACTTTGTTTTTAAGACAAAAAGAGAACTGACCGCTTAATATCGACAGGTCTCGATCGAGTTCATGAGACCGCTAAATAGAATATTATTTTCAACAAAATAAATCACCCTTACAGATTGATTGAACATTAAAACATAATAATCATTTCACAGAGCAAATCCAATAACTAATTACAAATACACAATGGAAAACTACAAACCATACCAAATCTCTTACAGATTAAATTCAACATTAAAAATAATAATCATCTCACAGAGGAAATCCTTGACAATCAATCCAATAACCAATTACAAATACACAATGGAAAAAGATATAAACCATAGCGAATCTCTTGCGGGAGCATTGTACAAATTCTTCCAATTGTGTCTACGTCGAGTCGAATCAGGATCGAACTCTCGGTATCGACAGGAAGGGGAGAGGGCAGACACAGTGTCATCGAGGAAGATTTCGGCGACCGCTGGGAGAGAGTAGAATGTAGCTCGAAGTGGACGGGGAATCGATTCTCGGTTGTATTGTTGGCGTCATATCGCGATCCTGTCTACACAGCGGCGCGAGACAGACAGACAGCGCTGCTCGAGGGGAAAAGGGACAGGGAGAAGGATAGGTATAGGGATAGGGATAGGGATAGGGATAGGGATAGATAGGGAGCGAGAAGTTGGCAGAGCATAGAAAGCTAAAAGCCGGCTGCTACCGGCATCATCGGGCCCCGTTCTACATCCACACTATTGCACACTACAACCACACCTTCCATTTCTCCCTTCCTTCCATCCTTCCATCCTTCCATCCTTCTTCGTCTCTGTTTCTCTTGTCGAGCGCTCGACACTGTTTGCCATCTTCCTCCTGGCGTCCCGACGCCAAGAACTTTGCTATTCCAAAGATGTACCCTTAATCCCTTCTCAGGTGGCACGTACCGCCAGAAAACTTCGTGTCAGACCCTCTCTTCCCTCTCTAGCTTCAAAACTTCCATGCCAGAGGAAGATTCTATGTCCTCCAACCTGACATCATAATTCTTTTCCACTTCGTCCAGAGCCTGCAGAAATCCTGGCTTTAGAGACGCTCGTGCACCGCAAGACCACCTTTCAAAAATTCCCGTAGAATCTTGTTTCATGTTAATCAACGTCCTAGCCGATATACGCGCATTTTGCGTGTCGCATTCCTTGTAGAGTCTGGTAATACGTGTGTTGGTAAGAGGATACTTGGTAGTTTAAAATTGTTGTTATTTGGAAATGTGTACCTTCTTTAATTTGTAGCAGTGTATTTCAATAGCTCAATTTCTAGAACGTCTTTGAACGCTGACACAGAATTTTGAGGATTTTTCAAATTGGAATAAAACGAATTTTTGAATAGGAAAATTTAATTTGTAATTAAGTTTATGGTATGTCACACCTGCTTTTATAAGTTACTTTTATTTGTATATTATTTATCACGTTATTTCTACAAATGAAAATATTTCCTTTGAACACTCTGCTCAAATACTCTCGAACCGGATAAACGAAGCTTTTGAAACTTAGTCTGATTATTCGTAAATGTCTCATTTACCACATGAAATGTTTTTTATTCATGTGTCATTATTGTGTCACATATTTTTAAACCCATAAACGGTAATCTCCGCTATCGTCGCCATAAGAGCCCATGCAAAAGAATGGATTTTTCAACATTGATTACTCGAAAACTGTATAAATAAATAAGTTAAAATTTTCAAGAGAGCTGTAGTGACCATTGACTATCATTCTCTGTAAATTTCAATTCGATCTCATTATTTTCTAGATTTCTCAAGCTGCTCAACATATCTGCTTGTAAATTACAGTTTGTTTTAAGATAGAAAGAGAACTGTTCGCTTAATATCGACAGGTCTCGATCGAGTTTATAAGAACGCTAAATAGAAAATGATTTTCAACAAAAATCGTGTTTGTAGAAAATGTTATTTCGATTGTGTTATAATCGATTAGTTTGTCTATTGCTGTATTAATGTAGAAATAAAAGGAAAGTACTAAAAATAAATATTATGGATATGTAATCAATTATAATTTAGATTTTGAAAATACTTAATATAAAGTGGATAACCAATATGAAAATCCGCAATAAAAAAATTCAATCATGTACTCTTTGAAGTATCAGAATGAAAGATATTATGAAAAAACTAAAAGACTACGACGAGGATTCTGAAAAAGGAAACACTTTCTTCCCTACTTTACACAAACTAAACATAATTTATATAAATTCCCAAAAATCCCCGTTCTACTATTATTACTACTACAAAAAACAAAACATTAAAACATTCAAAAGCAACCAAAGTAAAATCACCTTTCCAATTACCCACTTTCCGCGTTTACTCAACGACATAAAGACATTACCAACACGAGGACACATATTACAGTTGAACGTCAGTGTCATCAAACTTTGAAAGCAGGCTTGCCTGATTGCACATTACGGGCGACGAAATGCACGCGGCGCTAAAACCCGACTGGCAAAACGAGAATAATCGTTGTTGGACATTCGTGTTATTAAAACTTTCCTTGCTGGGCGTGGACCAAGCGTCTCTCTTCTCTCTCTCTTTATCTCTCTCTTTCCAGGTTTGGCCTGTGGCAGCGGTCCGAATTTTCGCTGGTGGACGCGAGGGATATCACCAGTCATACTAATGAGGCGAGGGATCGTTAATGACCATTTTCCGTGGCAGATGCCAGAATATGCTCGTCGTCGATCGATCCTACTCTCTTTCTCTCCCTCTCTCTCTCTCTCTTTGCAAGTCTTATTAATGAACTCTGTAATTTGGAAGGAAGGAGAGAGCATCGACGAACAAGGCAGAAGGAAGAGACGAGGGTTGAAAAGAAGTTGAAGCGTGAACGCGCACGGGAAACGCGCTGCCGGAGCGGAAAACGGCGAAAGAGAGAGTATAAGAGGAGAAGAGAAGAGAGGAGAGAGCAGATGGTCATAGGCCGAAGGAGGACACGTGCCCTAGACATTCTACCTTCAGCGATTTCCTTCAAGCATCGCCGGAGATAATTAGAGATCCTTGTTGAAGATAACACAACCCTGCGCGCACACATCCACACACGTGTATTATCGTTTCCCCCCTTTTTTTCTTGTTTTCGCTCAGCTCATTATACGATATCGGTGAACGCGGCTGCACTCACTGTGTTACAGATTGGTGCATTGAACCCGCTTTTCGTGCCGCGCTATCTGCCACACGATCCGCTTCTGCTCTATTTGCACGCGCTTTTTTTTTACACGCGCATCTAAAGTCCGGAAAAACGACCGGACGGTCCCTTTAAATCGGACCTTTTTTCTGGTGCTTGACAGTTTGCGAGTGTTTCGCAATTCTGCCTCGTCGAAGATATGTATGGGAATCTTTACGCTTCGAGAGATTTTGGAAGTTTATTGATGCTTGTTGAAATGAAGAATAGTGTTGTTTAATAACTTTGAATATTAATGCTTGTCGAAAGCGGTTTGCTTTGTTTGTTAATGTTTCATAGAGAAATGTTGAAATCTAGATGGATTTCAATAGTAATTCCAGTAGTAATAATTTGCAGGATTAATTGCATAAGTTGAATGTGGAGGCACATGTGTGTATCGTGTGCTAATAACAAAGTTTGTTTATAAGTGTGTACACGAGTGTACGTGACATTTTAGGATTACGTCGCATAATTTGATATTGAGCCCCTTTTTCCGTTCCACGTGTACAAATGTGTAATGTCAAAGTTCACTTTCCGAACATTTGCCAGTGATATTATTGTAAATTATGTTACAAAACGGACAATTCACTTAGAGAGATTGATGTGATAAATGTACTATAAACAAATCTAGTTTTTATATATCAAAATAGTTGCTGGCACAATAATCAATTAAACAAATGCAAAAAAAATATATTCGCTTGTTTACGGTATGAAATAAAGAAAATCTTTGCATTTGATAATCACGTTTGATTGATTATGTGCAAAATCAGTGTACATCGCAGAAAGCAGAATAAACCCGTCAAGTTTCGCAGTACATTTTTCCTGTCTTTTTTTGAACGGCAGCGTGTATTTGCACATACAAAAAATGGCCTGTGCATGATACACATAGAGGACAAACAATATGTAAAAAATTCCGTTAACGTTTTCCATCGGTTCAAAGTATTTGCGCATGCTCGATTAAATGAAGCCGAGAGTACCGGTTCGTAACGCTAATATTTGGATGAATGTATTTGCTTTCTTTTCTATGTGCGCTATGTCATTTTGTTACCATCGAACAGCACATCTTTCCTTTTTTCTAGATAACGAATAATTTCCCTTTTCGAATGAAACATATTCTTTCATTACCGTATTATTCAATATTTCGATATGCATCTAAAATTATGTTAAAAAATTCCAAGGATCGTTTTTATTTCCCAAAACGATTGGTTAGAAAACTTAAATTTTCATGGTAAGAGAATAAATTATTCTTCTGAGCTATCAAATGCACTACATTGTTGTTAATAATTTACCAATGTAGTGCTTGTAGAAACAGCTGTACATTTAAAGTTTCTGAGGAGAACTTTAAATGTACATTTGTTTCTACAAGCACTGCATTGACAAATTATTAACAACAATGTAGTGCATTTGATAGCACAGAAGAATGATTTATTCTCTTATATTATTATACATATTCCCAAAATATTTCGAAATAAAGGATACTATGCTACAGAATAGTATGCAACAATGATACGAGCAGACGTCATTATTAAAAAGACGAAGTTACTTTCCTTCCAACGCCACTGATTGCCACATTATTGTCAAGTGTGAGCCCATCGCAAGCCCATTGTCTCGGGCGTTCTAGCTTCCTGAAATTCCGCAATTCCGCCAGGGAAAACCTTTCGGCGCGGTGAATGCGCATTTCGCGCAATTGGCGACGAATCCCGTATGCGCATTTTAATTCGCTGGAATCATGAATATTTCAGCGCATTCGTGTATAAATTGAGCGCAGTGGATATAAAAAATCATCCTTTTAGTATGATCGCTCTTGGCGCCGCTGTGAATTACCGGGCGATCGTCGAGGGCTTCGTTAACTATCATTCTCGACTTTTGGCAGTGATGAGTTTTACACGTGGTAAGCAAACGTTCTGTTTTCTAAGCGCAAGTTTTATTATTAAATTGTATATACTAGTAAAAGTGTTATTCACACTTACACAAATAAATTTCTGTAAGCATTTAATGAATTATTATAGCATTGATTAAAGTGAAACTTTTTGAACAAATATTTGTTGTACATAATACTAGTCGCATTTAATATTGATCCCAATTAATAAAGTTTAAGTTAATGAAGAGACAAGCAAATTTACTTGCTTGATTAAAAAATTGCTACGAACGAAGAATAAATGAAACAATTTCTAAATAAAATATTGCGTTCATACAAAATTGAACACAATGTTAAAGTACCTTAAAAAATCATAGCCACAATAACCTGAGCGGACAAAAAAAATTGATTGATTCTAGACAATGCGATATTTGGAAATTCTGATGCACGTTCATTCAAACTCTAATTTGAGAGAGAACAAGCGAGTGTCGAGCGAAAAAGCGGTGATCTAACGCTAGTGGGATGAATTAAAAAACTGCTATAGAAAGACAAAAAATGAATGAAACAGCAAAATAAAATATTTCGTTGATACAAATCTGAACACAATGCCAAAGTATCAAAAGAATGGTTGATTTTCGACAATGCGGTACTTGAAAATTCTGAAAAACATTCATTAAACCTCGAATTTAAAAGAGAACAACTGAGTGTAAAGCGAAAATGCGGTGATCTGGCGTTAGTATGATGAATTAAAAAATTGCTATAAACAAAAAATGAATGAAACTCCAAATAAGATATTGCATTGATACAAATCTGAACACAAAACCTTAAAATACTTAAACTGGACAGACAAAAAAGATTGATTGATTTTCGACAATGAGGTACTTGAAAATTCTGAAAAACGTTCATTAAACCTCGAATTTAAAAGAGAACAAGTAAGTGTAAAGCGAAAATGCGGTGATCTGGCATTAATGGGATGAATTAAAAAACTGCTATAGATAAACAAAAAATGAATGAAACTTCAAATAAGATATTATATTGATACAAAACTGAACACAATGCCCTAAAATACTTAAACTGGACGGACAAAAAAGATTGATTGATTGATTTTCGACAATGCGGTACTTGAAAATTCTAAAGAGCGACCGTTCGAACTCTAATTTGCGAAGAGAACGAGTGAGTGCGGAGCGAAAATGTGGTGATCTGGCATTAATGGGATGAATTAAAAAACTGCTATAAACAAAAAATTAATGAAACTTCAAATAAGATATTGCATTGATACAAAACTGAACACAATGCCCTAAAATACTTAAACTGGACGGACAAAAAAGATTGATTGATTGATTTTCGACAATGCGGTACTTGAAAATTCTAAAGAGCGACCGTTCGAACTCTAATTTGCGAAGAGAACGAGTGAGTGCGGAGCGAAAATGCGGTGATCTGGCGTTAGTGGGATGCAATGGGGGGGCCCTGATAGATCTAGTTGAGAGGCGGAAAGGCAGCAGCCGCAGCAGCAGCAGCAGTAGTAGCAGGAGTGGCGTCGCGATGACGATGAAAACGGTAGAACGGGAGGGCGACAATCGGAAAATCGTGCCATCTGGTCGAAGGCCGTCGCCCGGCGTCGAACAATGTTCGCATTATCTCCTCTCCACTCGCTGCGAGCAGAAGAGGCATGACGTGGCAGATCTACCACCGTTCGCCTACCAAACAAATCGGCCAGTCATTCGATGACTACGTAGCTTTGCGAAACCTAGTCTATCCCCACTCTTCCTTCGAATCTATTCCGTATCAGCGTGTAAAACAGTGAAAAGTACTCGACTTAACTTTTAGTCAACTTTATTCTGAAACTTTGATTATTTTAAATGAACACAAGGAAATAAATCTCTGCGAATGCCACGCATAGTTGAATTTATATACAAAAAGAAGTATTTGCAAATTTTTTTAAAGAACAAATCATTCTGCTTTGAGAATCTTTCTTTTCTCATGAAAATAAAACTTTCTTCTTTAAAAAGATTTACTTTTTAAAAAAGGGTGTGTTTGATCCAACATCTCTCGTTTTCTCTCACTTTCTACCAATACTCGGAAAGAGTACGAGGATTCCGATTGCGCGAGATGCCTCGAATTATCAGGCCGACCTTTTTCCGGCACGTTCGAACTGGAATGTGCAGTAATTGAGCTTAACGAGCGTAATCTATTTGCACGCTTACGCGCTCTGATTTACGGCACGGCTTTTCTTATCTCTTGCCGAGTGCTTGCTCCACAGTGGCCCGATCACGAATATTCCAACGGAAAATGAACCCTTTCGCTATTAAAATAAGAAATATTGCAAAAAAAATATTCGACTTTCTTGCATTCGAAACTACTCTTCCTTTAGTTCTATAAATACATCAACAATTAATGATGAATATTAAACTATTATATGCATAATTAACCATTGCATTTATAATAATTTAATTAATAAATTAGATTTATATAAGATAATAATTTAAATCAAGATAGAATTAAGTAAATCGATTCTACCAGTTGGTTATACTGACCAAACAATTTTGTATTAAATAACCAAAAAAAACTTGTAAAGCAACACTGATTTCATTTACAAATAACGTATGGCAGAAATCGCACGATAAAACGTGCCAAGTGAACTGTTGGTAAAACGATCCAGCTTCCTTCAGTTTCGCTCGTTCGTCACTGGGCGTCTAAATCGAGCACGGAGGTGGATGTGCTCGGCGCTCCCGAAATATGAAATAGACAAGTCTGCGTCTATTTTTATTACCGGCTGCTGACTCATGATTACTACATCGGCAAGGTGTGATAACCGATAGAGAGCTTGTTGCAACAATTCAGCGTGCTAGATAACAGGCTGCTCTCTAAACTCTGGCAGAAGGTAGCATGTGCGTAGCTAACGCGACAACTTCGCGGAAGTACCGTTTTAGTTGGACTTCGAGTGACCGGTGCACAATTCATGCGTAATATTAACCCGCTCTGCTTCCAACACTTTTCCTCCGTTGGATTTAACATTTCTGTATGACTTTGAGAATTTGTCTATCAGTCGCTGATAAGAATTAAAATAATATAGTTGAGAAATGTTCTGAATATAATTATTTAGGGGCAAATATAATTATTTCGAACTAAATTATTTACAGTTAAATATAATTATTAGGAACTTCGTAATAAGTTCGCGCGAAACCGTTTTGCATTATTTATGATCGTACGAGAAATTTCCTTCAACCCTTTGAAGTACACTGGTATGAAAAATGTCCTACTTTTCAGTGTTTGAAGGTGCATGCTGGAACATTATTCGTTCCACTTTTAAATTCTGGAATTACGAGAAACGGAGAAGTTATTTCTGTGTAACAAGGTACTTTTCTGCACAATGAAAAAGTAGAAAATAATATGCAGTGCTGCGATTATAACCCACATTTGGACAGGTTGATTAATTACAATGAAAGCAACCAAAGGGATTCTTAATGTATCGGAATAATTAAACCAGTTGCCACAAATCATACATCTAGGCTGTGCATTAATTTACTCACGATTTTAATTCCTATTCGATTTCATATTACTAACTTTCGCCACATTATTTACATGAACACTCGACTAAAACAAAAAAACGAAGGAGAAACAGGAATAAGAACGTATCGAAATCGAATACCAAAGCACACATGTGCGTCAAGAGATCCGAGAGTTTCTCGAGTGCAAAAGGTCAATAGTTATTGCTGTTCCGGCTACCGGACAATGACAAATGACGTCAGCAACGAGGACTAATCGAAGCCCAGGAATTCTGGTGATACATACAAGCCGATCGATTCTACGAAGCGAGATGAATACCGCTTACAAATGGGAAAAAATCGCCTGAGAGGAGGAAGAAGGGGAAAGGCGGAAATTTGTCGGAATACCAGAACTCGTTAAAATGTCGCGCCTACACGTTCGGTCCGCTTTCAGCGGCTCGTGTCCCAAACGTCTTCGTCGTCTAGACTTCTTGCAGACATGACCTAAGGCCCGGATTAATTTTAGCAGTATTTTGTTTCGTCTGCTTCTGCCTGCTCGTGTCGTCGACGTACACCACACCCGCCAGCCAACCACGCGTTCTATTCACTGATTTTGCAATTCTCCACAATATTTTCAACGTCTTTGATTTCCTCTTTCGTAAAAAGTCACTGTGACAATCCTGTTGTTTCCTTTGTGGAATTCGACAGGAAATTTGAGGTACTTTGATGCTTTGATTATTGTTGTAATTGTTGTTTATTCAAATTTGAAGTGAATTCAAGTTGGTTGTTATAAGTATTAATTATTTGTATTTCGAATATTATGTTGGGTAGAATATTTAATGATGAAAGTTCGCGATAGCTTGTTAAGCATGTATATCAATTATCATACTGTTTTAAGTCTGTTAATAACATATTACAATAGAAATTAGAAACATTTTGAATCTATAATATAATAAACCTTGTATTCATCGATCTATCTTTATTAGTACAACTTGCAAAGAACGACTTTTCTCAGTGTGTCATACTTCAAAGTATTAAAACTAACGAATTGCAGTCGAATTCTCTGCTTGATAATTCCTCATTAACACTAGATTTACAGGACCCGTCATTTCGACGGATTTCGAACTTCATGGGGAAAATTACAAAAACAATTACTATCAATTTTGTATCCAATTTATGCTGACAATCATTTATGCAATCCTAAAAGATTGAATTAACTTATATTGTGTCTGTTAAGATTCTAATTGTTTTTAAAATAAATTAATCATTTCTTTTCTTAAAGAAAATACGTGGTTTCCTTTACCCGTGAATTTGACGGGTGTCCGTAAAGGTAGGTATACAAAAATGTCATGTGTCACATTTCAGCATTGAACTTAAATTTTTGAATTATTTCATATTGCATTTCCAAGAATTTATATCGCTTGTATATAATATTTTATATTTATATATAACTTGTTTGGATACATAAATGAATTTACAAACTATAAACAACAACAATAACATTTTAATTATTCCCATGATTCTCATAAGTGACTGAAAGTCACAATATAGTATAATTCGTTATAAAAACGAACGTGGTACGATTAGTATTAAACAAACACCATAATACCAAGCATTAATTTCAAGATGTACAAGATTCATGGTCTAATAATTGATACGCGAATGTAATTTGCGCCACGAGTTACACCACAACTCTATTGGATACGCCGAGTATAATTTCAATGCTGGACTGTCCTGATAATTCATTCGCAGAAAAATCTTAACGAGCTGGGAAAGCTGACACGTGATATTCATATGATGATCGAAGAACAGAATTACGATCGATTAATAAGGCCTTTCGCGTAAGGTGCGTGACTGGCTTGTCGACGCTGTAACAAGCTTATAATTAAGCATAGTTTAATCGTGTCAGCACAAAGCATAGTGATTTTCAATAGAGATATAATATAGCGCCGATTATTATCCAATCGCTAATTATTATATTTATTGCGTAGATGTTGCTAACAAAAGAATGTATAATACATCGACATGTATGCGCAAAGTATACTGATTGGAAGTTGGTTAATCATATATTATAGCTAATATTCATTTGCAACCCATGCGAATAGAGCAGAAATATGTTGAGTAATATGTGATTGTAAAACACTCGTCTGCATACCAAGTGTACTTTAGCCTCATTTTTTATGATGACGTCTGTAACGATTTTGATTACGCTTTACAAGTGAGTGTCAAATTTTCGTACAAGATTTGAATGGCGGGAAGTTTGCGCGAATGTAAAATCTTAATAAATATTTCATTCAACTCATTTTCTTTATTGGGATTATTATTTTCGTTAGCTGAATTCTCTCTTTGCTTACAGAATTCCACAGAAATAACATAAGAGAATGCTTAATTTTCCTGAATAATTAATTATATGAACCAAATTGGGTTCTAATTAATTCGACAAATCAACACTGCTGTGTCCTTCCTTTTGGTGAGGGCGACATTATTATTTTCCTAACTCAAAAAAGATAATAAATTGATAGCTTAAAAATTCATAATTAATCATGAATTGGATTCGAACTATTCATTATTTTCCTAATCCAATTGTCTGTGCTTAAAAAATCCCACAAAAAAGGACAGAAAGGAACATACACGAACATTGAAAAATTATTCCTTTCCCCGAACAATGAATCAACCGAATCAAGTTGAATAGAGGATGGTTCGTTTCGGTGAAGGGTGACGAATAAAAATCGGAGGTTTCGGGGAGGTACGATTTATCGCGTTGGACGTGTAGGAGCGACCAGTCGGGTCTTCTCGACGTGGATCACTTTGCGTTTCGCAGGTGCCAAGAGGCCCCAGACCATGTAATTAAAGGCGTGTTTCGTAACCGCGCGCGCCGTTGGATGGTTTCCGATTACCCGCTACTGGCGACAACGTGTGCGCGCGAATTACGCGCTTGTAGGATTCCTCGCACTAACCGGCCTCTCTTCCTTCCGGTGTGTGTGCATGCCTTCTTCCCGCCTGTCTTTGTCTACCCCGAAGGAAAGCTGCAGACGCCTTCGAGACCGACGTGTACTCATAAAGTTCGCTCTTCTAAACTATAGAGTTCCCTCTTTCTCTTTGGCTCTGCTTGAAACTGCTTGACCTCCTTTCACGCTTACTCTCAAAATGCCAACTAAACTTCTTTTGAAGTTAACCCATCAAGAACCAATGTTTCCTTAAGGAGTTTATTGGCAATTTTCTCCAGCGGCTTTTGTGAAGCCTGTCTCACTTTTCAGATTGCGGATAAATGAAAAATGAAATTCTAAGAGTTTGATTAATCATCTTTTTTCGCCGATTTCTTTGTTCGCCTAAGAAAAAGTCTGACACACAACTGATCGTAGAATTATTTTTCGTGTTCTTGCTTAGAAGGAATAAAATAAATCGTAACCCTTGACTGTGATATTAGAATACTACAGCTTCCTACAACTAAATATTTTAGGACGCATTGAATTTAAATCGTTTATCGTGTTTAATACATCACTCATTCGAAAGTGAAACTATTTAATTTAAGATTAACTATTTCAAATTCCATATTCATAATTCATATAAAGATAATGCATAATATCCTACGGTCGACGGAATCTTACTTAAAGTTCGTATGCTATTTAATTCAATAATAATAAAAGGAAAAGCAGATTCGCCAAGAATACTTGCTAGACTTTCGAAACTCTTCGCCTTCTTTTTTTCACTAGGCCAAGTAGTAATTCAATTTCTTCGAGGCATTTCCCAATCGGATTCCAAGAGTGATCCGAGGAAGTAGCAAGTATCGCGAAGATGCAGCCAATATCGCGGATAGCTTGCGTATTACCGGACATTCCGAGATTACCCGCAGCCGGCTGGACCAAGATGAGAAGGAGAGAAGGAAAGAGAAGATTCCATCCGTAAGGGGAGAGTTCACAGAGCACGACGGACTTTCGTGTTCCTGTTCATAGATGTATGCGCTCTCCTATGCTCGCTGTTAGGTTCGTTCGTCTGCGACGGGCCGAGCAAAAAGACACTGGCGATAAAGAATATAGGGTGACTCGAAAAACCACGAAACCACAGCGAAGAGTCGAGTTTTTGTTCAATTTTGTTGCATAATGTATGCTTTCTTGGTAACCTTTATCTTGATTTTGTAATAATTCGACGTGTTCAATGTTTTTTTCTCTTTTTGTCAGAGTAATATATTTTTGAGCGTTATTTATAAATACAGGGTGAGTCGAAAAGACACGAAACTACAGTGAAAAACCGAGTTTTTGTTCAATTTTGTTGCATAATGTATGCTTTCTTGGTAACCTTTATCTTGATTTTGTAATAATTCGACGTGTTCAATGTTTTTTTCTCTTTTTGTCAGAGTAATATATTTTTGAGCGTTATTTATAAATACAGGGTGAGTCGAAAAGACACGAAACTACAGTGAAGAATCGAGTTTTTGTTCAATTTTGTTGCATAATGTATGCTTTCTTGGTAACCTTTATCTTGCTTTTGTAATAATTCGACATGTTCAATTTTTTTTCTCCTTTTGTCAGAGTAATATATTTTTGAGCGTTATTTATAAATACAGGGTGAGTCGAAAAGACACGAAACTACAGCGAAGAATCGAGTTTTTGTTCAATTTTGTTGCATAATGTATGCTTTGTCCAAATCTTTATCTTGTTTTTGTAATCACTCGTAATTTTCTCTATTTTTTCTCTTTATATCAAATTAACATATTTCTCTTCCTTAATTATGAATACAGGAAACATAATGCATAATGTACGTGTCACAATACTTTTTAATGTTTTGTTTCATCACAGTAATATGTATTTCACTGTTAATTATGAGCCATTACCTTTAAAATGGTCGAAAGCTCAGAAACTTGAGTTACAATGAATCGCCACAACAAACTAATCCACAATTCTTATCACTTGTTACACCTTTAAACTAAATACACTTGAAATTTTAACAATGTTAAATATTCAAACCAACTTTATATGAAAAAAATAAACTACCAATGATATAACAATAAATTACCACCAAAACTTACCCTATCATACCAAATAATACAACCGGAAAGCTCAACAAATCCGAACATTTGATAACAAATATAAATTTCTACCAAATCCAAAAGAAATTCAACACCACGCCAAGCGTGGGAATAAGGTTTCCCAGGCAGCAAGAAAGTATCTTTTGCAAGGTGTGAAAAGTTGTGGGTAAATTTCTGATTCACCCTGTATAGAAGGCCGAAAGGCGAGAAAGAGGCGAGCAGGAAGAGAGCGTCGCGGCAATGGGACGAGAGGGAAGCAGAGCGGCAAATGAAGAAGAGAAGGAGCGGATGACGTTGACCTCAAACGAGGCGCCCCGGCACGGTAGAGTGTGTGGACGGTGGCAGGAAGGGAGGACGCGACGCCGCGCGCCGCGACGCTGACGCACCGTGTATATTTGGCTAGGGTTCGCCACGACCGATCATACTATCTAGCCTCTCCTTCCCGCGATAGTCCACATGTAATCTCTCAGAAGGAAATGTTTCCCTCTTCATTCTTACTCGTTCATTCTCAAAATTAATTAGTATAATCGATGCACAATCTGTTGAGTTAATTTAAGGAGGTTGGTGACGAAAATGAAAATAATGAGATCGGTCTGAAATTTAGAGAGAATGATAGTCAATGGTCAGTGCAGCTCTCTTCAAAATATCAACTTATTTGTCTGTACAGTTTTCGAGTAATCAATATCGAAAAATCCATTCTTTTGAGATTACCGTTTATGGATTTAAAAAGATGTGATACAATAATGACATATGAATAAAAAATATTTCATGTGGTAAATGAGACATTTACGAATAATCAGGCTAAGTTTCAAAAGCTTCGTCTGTCCGGTTCGAGAGTATTTGAGCAGAGAGTGAAAAGAAAATGGTTTCATTTGTAGAAATAACGTGATAAATAATATAGAAATAAAAGTAACTTATAAAAGCAGGTGTGACATAGCATAAGCTTAATTGCAAATTGAATTTTCCTACTCAAAAATTCGTTTTATTTTAATTTGAAAAGGCCTCAACATTCTGTGTCAGCGTTCACATGTTCCCCTCTTACACCCGCAACAAATGACAGCACCAACCTCTTTAAGAAATAAAAGATTTATTGTTAATCCTGTGAAGCTCGTATCAAGATCATGTAGCTAACAAAGGGTGCTTGTTAGAAGTGGAATTGGGCTGAAAAAAATTGTGGAAGTACAGTTCGACCCTCTAAACAAAACCTTGTAACACTTTTTCAAAATGCGTCTTGTTTGCCAAGAAAAAAAATGACGAAGATCGATCAGACAGTGTGTAAAAACTGCTTCGATCTCTGTTCCATCCTGGTACGCGAGAATTTGTCAATAATATAAAAGTTATACACTACATGACCGATCTACACTAATTTTTTTCTCGCTAACCAAGACACATTCTGCAAAAGTGTTATAGGGTTTTGTTTAGGGAGTCGAACCGTACTTCCACAATTTTTTTCAGTCCAATTGATGTTCCTCTTGTAAGTCATTAAAATCAAGAGTCTTCGTAATAGAAGAAACATTTAATCATTAACGTTCTTTTTGATAATCGCAATATCAAAAGATAAAATCCTCTAATATGAATGATAGAGATATCTAATTAATACTTGTTACAAACAACTATCAATCACAATAAGTTCAACTTCACTAGAACACATTAAAAGCAAAGGAACAAAAGGTGCTTTTCTTTGAGAGCGAACGAGCCACCTAATGAAAGCGGTTGTTGTGACTCAAGGGGTGCCCACCACTCGGATGCACAAATAGTTAATTACGCCTCGAGTTAAAAAAAGCCGAATTAGTTGACTGTCACTCGAGTGGGTAGAACGTGTGTTCGCGACGCGCAAAGACGAAGTGGAGAAAGTTCGCGGCCCGCAGCCGACGTGTTAATTGAAAAGTCAGGAGGCTGCTTTTCCTCCCCCAAGTGGTTCGCCGAATCTGACTGCGCCGGCATTCGAAGGAGACCGCATTAAGAAGTTCCAAGCAGTTTATAGATGTCATCGCCGCGCGCCAACCCATTACGGATTTATGAAGTCGAAACATTCGCTTAGCTAAATGTCCCCGAGAAAATCAATTGTGCGAGTTGAATGCGCCAGAGTTAACACCGGTGACGCGGCGCTCCTCCCAAACTTGTTCCAGCAAGAAGCAACGAGCAGGTTCCAGAGTCTCGGTTAGGTAAGTATTCCTTTTATCATTATTATTAATTTAAATAAATTATTTTTAGATCATAAGTGCACCAACATACCAAGAAGCTTGGTAATATTTATGTGTCTCTGCTAATTACAAGTTAAAAAAATAGTGGTAGATGTAACTAACGAAGCAACTTCTGATACAATGTAAGTACTAAGTCATGCTGTTCAATAGGGCAGCAATAATAATGCATGTCTTTTTATTTGTTTTTTCTTTTGAATGTATTTTAGTATCCTCGTTATTACAGACTTATAATAATAATGAAAGGTAGTACTTGCTTTCTTTTTGAATGGTAGTTGATAAAGAGTTGAAAATGAGACAATGGTATAATTACATTTCACCTACAGTTCGCTCATTTAAATTAATGCGCATAGAGTAAAAATGTTGCATATAGATTACTATAATAAGCATTGTATTTATCAATCCACCTCAATTAGTGGAACTTGCAAAGAATGATTCTTCTCAATGTATGAAACTTTAACAAATAAATGCCAACTTAAAATGAGCGAATTTCAGATGAATTCCTTGCCTGATAAATCCACTTTAAATAAATACAGTAATAAAATCAACATTTTGAATTTCATTTTGAATTAAGCATTCACCAATCTACCCCTATTAATGTAACTTACAAAGAATGATTCCAACTTGTTTTAAAAGCAACAAATCACAGACGAATTCCTCGCCTGATCTACATTAAATAATCACAGTGATAAAAAGCATGAATGACACCAGAAAACCCACACCTTTTATTAATGCGCAGAGACATGGGTCGATTAGCAGAGCGTGGAGAATTTCTAGTTTACCCTCTCATTCGACTTGCAAGAGCTTCCAGGAGATACGAGAGGAGCGGTGAAAAAAAAAGCGAAAGCGCTGCTCTCGGCTGGAAATTCATCTCGAATGGGATTAAAGGTGAAGAGCACGTGGATCCGCGAATCGAGACCAGCGGCGAGAGAATTCTTTCTCTCGGATTTACGCGCGCAACAATTTCTTTCAACCTTCAGGCTTTCGTGAATATGCCAGTGCCTTTCCCGGATGGGATCTCGCGCCCTCCGCTTCAATGCCGCGCTGATGATTTTATCGTACGCTCGAGCGTCATTTTCATTGCGCTCTTTGTGAGGAGGTCGGCTCGTGAGACGCGCCCGTTCATTTCCCTCGGCTTAATCGTTTTCCCTCTGCAGATGCGTACGACTACGTTCGCCGGTAATCATTGCACTCGAGCAGTCATCTCAATCATAATGATTATCGTATAGAAAGACAAGTAGGAATATAGAAAAGTGTCGATTCTATCTGCGAGGGTTATCATTAGAGCTGGGCTTCTCAGTGTTTTCAATTGAGAATCTTACAAAATACCTTACGTTTCAGAAGTTAATCTGTTCTTGATTATGAATTACTAGAGTGTGTTAGATTTAGAATTTATTTCGACTGTCTTCAAGATATAAATCAGGAAATAATTACTGATTGTAATTATTTCAATCTGATTAATCAAAAAATCACTACGAAATAATTCCAATATAAAACTATACAATATAAACGTGTAAAATTTGATGTATCAACTCGATTCATTGTCACCATGTTGAAGAACCAGAACTTGGATATTAACGAAATTTTCTAATCATCTGTGCCGTCTACAGTGTTGCACCCTTAGAATATATTTGGATGAGATGTTTCATTCTGTACAAAATTGAATAATGCAGCACGTGCAACATTCTGTTCCAGGAATTTGTCAGTTGCATGCTGAATATTATCCGAAAAGAGACATCATCCAAACGCACTTTTATGCTAATCTGGAAAATTCTCATGCGATTCTCAGGAATTTGGTATTCAAGGAGTCAATACGGCCACTCTTTCCCAATTGTCCGTATGATGATGTGACGCGAAGGTGAAAGATCGAATAACGAATGCAGAAATGCCAGCAATAGCAATGGAAAGGAACTCACCGTTCGTAGGAACCTGCAGACTTTGCCACTTTGTACAGCATCAGTAGTTTGTCACGTCCGCCTCCTTCCCCTTCCTTTCCGCCGGAATTATCGTCGAGTTCTTCGTCATCCTCGGCTTCCATTGCTGCGCAAAAATTGTATTTTCATGCTAGATATCTCAAAGAGACAAGAAATTATATTCTCGTATTATAACAATGTAAAATGTATCAATATTTCGAAATCTGGCCGGAAATACGATTTTAATTAATTCTTGGTAAACACAAGGTAATTAAATCCTATCAATATTTCATATCACCGATTATTATATCGGAACAGTATTAAACTGTAAAAAGTATAAAATGAGAAACGTTCAAACATTAAACACAAGACTGTTCTCCAATACAGAACAGAAGAAGCTTTAAACCCTTGGTTTTGGAGTTGTCGATAAAAAATCATACTAAAAGAGGAAAGCCGAGTCCCGAAAGGCCGTGGCGTCCACTCGTGGATTACGAGTTACAAGAGTCACTAGGAACTAGAGGAAAGAAGAGTAAAGGGAGCGGTGGGAGAGTCTGTTGGGATTAGGTGTAGGGGATGGAAGCGGAGATAAATCGAAGAGAGAGCGAGAGATAGAGAGAAAGAAAGAATGGGAGAGAAACATGTGTGCAAAGGAGGTAGGCTGATAGGGAGTATACGACAAAGGGAAAGAGGAAGGACTAGAAAGCGAAGAACATTTCGATTTTCCTAGGAGACTTCGGCCTGTCCGATTCCAGGCTCTCTTTTATCGTAATGCTCGAGCGGATCGGCCGTTCTGCGAGGAGCCCTTCTATCTGGAACAATCACCCACACCCTCCACGAGAGATCACCCTCGAGTCTCTCCCCGCCGTCCGGCCTACTGCAACCTCTCTCCACCCTCCAACATCCAGCATCCAGCATCCAGCATCCCCTGGACCAGAAAGCGGAGGTTCTGTCAAGCCGGGTGGGAGAGATAGGGGCTGGACTCCAGAAACTCATTTGAATCACGTGGAACGACGAGTCAAGTGCAGCCGTAGTACGAGGCCTACGCCGGCGTACATACTATCGGCACCCTTACACGTACACACCTAGTTACTAATGCCTTCCTCCTTTTTGTCCCCCCCTTTGGACGCCACCTTCATCTCTCCCGACTCAGACGCTCCTTTCCCGCTTTTCCCTATTTATTGATTTCCCCGCTCGTAATGGTGTCGTGGACCACCTTTCTCCCAATTCTCGCACTCCCCTCTCCCTTTCTCGCTCTCCTCTTGCTTTATCTCTTAATAGTAGCCCTTTTAGGACCACCGACACGTGCCTGGCTCTGTGCCTTTTATGGGTGGTTCCTTGAAATCCTTTGCGATGCGATGCGATGCGATGCTGATGTTAATGATTAATTATAGATTTTTATGTGGGTATGTTTCATTTTAGTTGCAGGATGTTGGATTATTGTGGAATAGTAAATGATTATTACTGCCAGTGTTTTATATGTTTAACAATTCCTAATTATTCCTGTTCTCTGACACAGAACGATCCCATATTGATTACAGTCATTTCAAACCCTAAAAATCAAACATCACAGCAAACGAGTACCCTTTTCATTATAATCACATGATTCTTCATGATCCTACATCGACAAGTTGCATTTTTCCTTACACCACAAGATTGTGGAATAGTAAATGATTATTACTGCCAGTGTTTTATATGTTTAACAATTCCTAACAATTATACCTGTTCTCTGACACAAAACGATCCCACATCGATCACAGTCATTTCCAACCCCAAAAATCAAACATCACAACAAACGAGTACCCTTTTCATTATAATCACATGTTTCTTCATGATCCTACATCAAGAAGTTACATCTTTCCTTACACCGCAAGATTCCATCAGTCAATCGTAGCATTCTCAAAGCCACATTATCCTAGAAAAGGAAGGCAAGGTCCTTGCTCCGGAGCATGACCCTTCGAAATTCAGTCGGCGCGTCCGCCGGGCCGAGCGGATTGAGCGGCAAACGGCGACGGCTGCGATTACAAGGGGGTTGCCGCGGCGGCGACGGCGGCGGTGGCCGCGTATCGCCAAGGGATGAAGATGGTGGTGAGAGGAAACGGCAGCGCCCGGATGGAAAGAGAGTACGCGTGCGAAACTGCCGTAGGGTGAGGAGAAGAAGCGGCTAGAGCAGGAGATAAAGGGAGAGAGCGGGCAAGGGAGGCTGAGGAGGAAGAGAGCAAGTGGAAGTGGCGCGCGAGAGACAGCGAGAGAGAGAAAGAGAAAGAGAAAGAGGGGAGGGTAGAGTAAAAGGACGATAAGGAGAGACGGAGAGTGTGTGGAGAGAGCAGAGGGGCGTGGCAAGATGAATGATCGCAAGACGCGGGAGTATTGATCCCGGGGTACTGTACTCGCTCCTCTCTCGCTCTCCCTATCTCTATCTCCTTCCTTCTCTCTCTCTCCCTGATGGAGAGAGCAACGGAGCTTTCCCTTCCTTCCTTCCTTTCTCTCTCTCTCTCTCTCTCTCTCGCGCCGAGTCCTCGTACTCTACGTCGTACGCATTCTCTCGAGCTTCCTCCTCCTCTCTCTTTTTCTCTCCCTCATCGCTGGAGCGTCATTCTGCTGCGTCTCAGTCTCGGGGATACGTTCTCCCCGATGCCGGGCCGCTTTCGGCTGCTGCTTCCTCTCGGGCGGCGCTTCCGGAGGTTCCTCGAGGTTCCCGGAGGTTCCCGGAGGTTGGCACCCCTGTGGATAGATAGAGCGTGTGCCGGGTGGCGGGCGCGCCGCTTGGGTTCAGGGTCATGCGTGCACCCCTTTCGCCAGTCTCGGTTCCTTCCTTCCTTCCTGCCTTCCTTCCTCTTCAAGGGGAGAACCTAGCCTTCTCCTCTTTCTCTCTCTCTCTCTCGGCCTGCTCTGCCACCCTGCTCTCTGACTCCCTCTCGCACTATCGTTTTCTCTCGCACTCTGGTTCGACTGCGGTGTCGCCCGCAGGTCTGGATCGAAGCCGGGACCCGGGGAGAAGAGACAGAGAGCAAAGAGAGCGAGAGAGGGAGAGTGAAAGACGGTTCTCTCACCCCGGGATCCCAGACGCTCGCCGCGCGACTAGTTCCACGACCGCGAGAGATCAACGACACTTTCGGCGCCCAACGTACCGTACGATTGAGTATCCGAGAGAAAGGATAAATCCTGATCTCGACCTCCCATCGCCAGACACTCGTTGTCCTGGCATAATGAACGTCAACGAACGGGCATCCTTCTTACGCAGCCTGCTAGGAATGTACCGGTTCGACGATGAATCCCTGTTGTTATATGCGCGCAAACCCTTCAGTAGCTTTGATATTTTTTTTTCTTCTTCAAGGGATATATCGTTGCGTTTGGATGTGGGGATGTTTCGTGGATCCCCTAATGTGGACTTGATTTAAATAGCCATTGATATTGAGATTTTGTTTACCATGCAGTTGTTGTTTATGGGGAAGAATGTATTTTCTGAGGTTTGTATTATCTAAGTTGGATTTCGACATTATACGAAATAAATGTTATAGTGTTGTAATTAAAAGTCTATTGTTCACTATGCAGTTATTATTTATGGGGAGGAGTGTATTATCTGGGGTTTGTATTACCTAATTTGAATTTCAACATTATACGAAATAAGTTATACAGTTTGTAATTAAAAGTCTATTATTCACCATACAGTTATTATTTATGAGAAAGAATGTATTTTCTGAGATTTGTATTATCTAACTTAGATTTCGACATTACACGAAATAAGTTATACAGCGTTGTAATTAAAACTCTATTTCATACTATTTTTATTACTTTATATTCTGGTCTGTAAACCACTCTGACGAAGAACACACGTGTCACGGAATTCTATAATTTCCCGTTACTTCCAAGTATTCATCCATATAACATGTGTCCCGAATTCGAAAACGCGTCCAACACCGAGGAACATCACATGTCATCCATAAAATAACAAAGTGCCAGTAGGGATTGCGCAACATTACCGAGAGTTGGCGTGCGCCGCTCCGGCTAGTAGGTAATTACGTTCGATATCGATTCCCTGGCCGATTCATCATTCCGCTCGGACACGTGCCCTCGGTTACCAGGGTGTCTGTTATGCTAAGTAATTTCGTGGTACAATGCGGACGGTGTAGGTGGTGCACGGATAGACACCCGGAGTCCAAACCTGGCAGAGAAATCGAACAGGCTCGCAAGAGAGAAAGAGAGAGAAAGAGAGAGAGAGAGAGAGAGGTTTCCCAAGACAATGGTCGATTGTTTCCGTAATTAAAAAAGATTATGATGAAACGCCGGGTGCGATGGGCGTCGAATCGACCGCAAATCCCTTTAATCACCCGGCGGCGGCGGCGACGGCGGCGGCGGCGTTCTACCATCCAGATTTCGATTTCCCATTCGTCTCTCTTTCCCTCTCTCTCTCTCTCTCACTCGGGAGCACCAGCTCCGATTGAAAATGTCCGGGAATTCCGGAAATCGTGCACTCGATTAACGCGCTATCATCCGGACGATATTAATAACCAAACTACCCAGGGCTGCCCGGAACAGCGAGCACAGAGCCAGCCAGACACACGGACGTGACAGTGCCACGAAAAGTAATTACTGCCCTCTTGTCCTGCGCTTAATACCGCGAGAAACGAGAAACCCCACCTATGATACCTGTGACCATTTCCCCTCTCCTCCTCCTCGCAATTCCTCTCCACTCGACGAGCCAGAACTGCTCTCCGCTTTTTAAATGAACACTGTCAGCGGCTGGATTTCGACTCGCGAGCTGGAATCCCAGCTTTAAGTAGAATAACCCCTGTTTAACCCTTTCTACTTCAGGATTGGAACACTCTTGCAAGAACAATAAAGTACGTCTTTCTTTGGTCTATGTTGCATTCTAGAGTGTATGATTAATGCCAGGTTGAATTATTGTCTGATGTTTGTATTTAACTCGTAGGTTAGGAAGATATGCTGGTGTAATACGTAGTGAGCCATATCCGGAAGTATAAGGAAGTGTTATTTGGAATTGTGTATAGCGAACTAAAAGTTGGTTAAGTTTGAACTTGAGATTCTGGTTGAGAGGAATATCGACTTGTGTTTACTGGATGCGGAAGGATCGTGAATAGTTATTAGTCGTGCTAATTTTAGAATAGCAAGGGTCTGTATTAATAGGTAACCAATATGACGTGTTTCCAATAGCTTCATTTCCGCATGGATGCATGAATAGAGATATTTGTCCCTTGAGAATTTATATGCTCTGAATTATCAATCATGCATGTATCATGTAACCGATCTTTCCTTCGTCATTTTGACGGCTTTTAATTGCTTGAAACTAATGCATAATTAATAGGCTGGCAAATTATCAACTGCAGATCGGTCGCACTAGTAAATTCTAGATTATTAGCGTCATGGTTTATTGTTGTGACATTAGATCACGCGAGCTGTGTCAGATCCAACAGGATAAACGATTGATGATTGTCAGCTGATGACTTTGAAGCATGAAAACTATGGGAATTCGCATTGCTAACAATAATGTTGCTGAAGACAAAACGTAGTTTTATGTATTAATAAAAGTTGTGTATTACTCGGAAAGTGAACAATTATTGTGAGTGTTTCAATGCCATAATAACAATTTTTTAAGATAATATTTAATACTGTTCTATTTTTATTTGTGGCATTCGATGTATTAAACGTAACTCGAACGATTGATTATTAATCGATGATTTTCGACAGAAAGAAAGTCCTAAATAAAACAGGGCAATATCAATAAATCAATTTATTCGTTAGTATAGTTGCTAATAATTATTAGCAGTTAATAGGACAATAAACTTGAAATAAAAAAAATACTATTTGCGAATGTTTTATACTGTTGAGACTAAAATGATTGAAGCACATGTTTTCCAAGGAAGCCGATGTTTCTATCAATTCGGGTGCAGTGCCCCGATATCACCCAGATTGGCAAATATTCAACAATGGTAATAGCATTCGCAGAAAAGCCTCGGCGGAAAACGAGCGAAAACAAATCCATATTACCACCAACGCCACTTTATACGGCGATACATCAAAATATTTTCTATTTTAGTCATGTTAAAAACAATCGGGTCAAAGTCCTGATTTTGTAAATATGCTGAAAAAAGGAGAGGAATGAAATATTTCGTTACGAATTCACTTTGATTAATTTTCAACGAAGCTTCTTACTGAAATACCAATTATTACACTTCATTCCATCACAAGTCGAATTCCGTCTTAATAAAACGAAGTAAAACATCTCAATCAACTCCAAAAGCGAAATAAAAAAAAAGAGAACAACTACGAAGTACTTAACGAACAAATACAAATTTTCCCAATCAACAAATACTTTCACCGATCGAAAGAAAAATCATCAACACTTCTCACGTACTTCTAGGTCCATTCAAGAGACAAAAACCTCGACGAGTGGCCACTCTTAAAAGCCCGTCACGGAGGAGAAGCGTGAATGAGGAAAAATTCGGATTTGCGAGAAGAAAAGAGTGCGGATGCAAGGACACTAGACTCTGAAAGTCCGTGAAGTTAAGGGTAGGAGCCATGTGGCCAGGCAAGATCTCACAGCGGCTCTATCTATTTTTTCACATAAAGGATGCGAGCATGTGTGTATGTGTGTGTGTGGGCGTGTAACGAGAGAGAGAAAGAGAGAAAGAGAGAAAGAGGAACGAAGAGAGGAATCGAGGAATTCCTACACGGGACTAGAGTAAAGCTCCTTTTTGTGTAGGCCGCGGCGCGCGGCGTTCGCCCACTCCGACTCTCCCGTTGGCATGAGCAGCCGGCGAAAGGAGGAGGAGGATGGACATTCGCGGAGGAGCGGGCGAAGAAAAGTGTAAGAAAGCCTCGCTGAGATAGATCAATAACAAACCATTATGGAGCCCTCGACTTTCCGTACGGTAGAAGGGCAAGAAAAGTCTCTCTCCTTCTTTCTTTCTTTCGCTGCTTCTTTTTTTTCTTCATCACAATATTCACGTCCGATCGAAGAATCAATTCTACCATTAATTACCCATCCCTTCTCCATCCAGCGCTTTGCAGATGAAATTAAGATGAACGAGATATAAGATAATTAGGAATAATCAAATTGTAGTTGAACGAAGCGAAAGAATTATAGTCTTTGGTTATAAGTTCTTTAAATTGATATAATAAATCCTACAGTTTTTTAATTCAACAATTTTCATTACACTTGTTGATATCCGCGAATGGAAGCGCATTAATTACACACGAAGAAATAAGAATACTGGAATCATCGAATCATTATTCATCTAATCTCCGTCTTTCTCATTGGCAGTATACGCAGGCAGGGTTCGATCGAAGAATCAATCCCGTCACTAATTAGCCGGGACTCGCCCTCGCAGTTGTCTCCGGCGGACGTGCGATGCTCCGAGCGCGGCGAAGACCGTGTGCTGCCTTTGTTCGCCGGTGGATTAAACACGAATTATTGGCGGATCATCTGTTCGCGGGAGGAACGCACGCGGGCCACTCTTTTCTTTCATTTTCTTTTTTCTTCTTCTTCCTCCACCTTTCCTTTTTTCCGCTCGGGTTTCATGCGCGCGGATAACCCAGTATTTTATTCGGCGCGCGGCGCCGACTGATTCTTTAACCCCCTTTTTCCGGCGTGTTTTACACATTGCTCTCTATTCCTGATTTACCTGCTCTTTCCCTCTCTCTCTCTTTCTCTCTTTGGTGCGCACACGCCTCTTTCGGTCCCCGAGGCGTTTCATTAGCCGCGACGAGAACATTTGTTTTTGCCAATGTTTCACGCTGCTTTCCCTTTTCCCTCTTTCCTTCTCCTCTCTTCTCCGCCTCTTCCATCACTGTTTTACTCCAGCAGGAGTTGCTTGCCTCTCCCTTCAATTTACACACCTATTCCGTCGACGTGAGAAAAGAGGAGAGGCTGGCGAGATGCTCGGGGTAGGCATGCTTAACCAACCGGCGAAAAGAATTAGCCCTTTCATTTCACTGCTCTCCCCAACCCTCCACGCTTAATCTCCCTTATTGTACTAAGTATGCGGCTAAACAATTGTCCCAGACGTTAGTGCCATTTTTTGTCTCTCTCTCTCTCTCTCTCTCTCACTTCGAGAGCAGCGTCGAGCGAAGATCGCGGCAAGTGTTTCGACGACAATGACCTGCGCTTCGTGTGGAGACTCTTAGTGGGAGAATTGTATAAATGTCCATATTGATCGTATTGTTAATTAACCAATACGAATTAGCTAATTAGTTGATTTCGATTATAAAATTGATTTGATGACGCTTGGATTTGATGTAACGTGAAAAATCTGGGTGTCTAATTTATAAATCCACAAGTGTCTAATTAAAAAGTCGTGTCTCAATAATCATCGATGGCTAATTGTTATTCGTCAATATATTAATTTCGAAATATAAGTGTGCGAGGGATTCATTAATTTCACTAATTTTTAACATTTCTCTCAACCCGCCACAAGTTTCCGACACAAAGGATTCACATTGTTAATACAGTAGAATTAACATTGATTATTGTATATCTGATAAGATCGTCCGGCTTCGGAATTAAATGACGGGTACGCCTACATATTGATCTCACCTTTGGAGGTAGATCGTGGATTGCTTCAGGTATCCATGTGTTCGCGCGTACTGTCACCGTAATCATCATCGTTCCCAGTTCTCGGTAGACGATCATCACACGAATCACGCACTAGATCATCACAGGAGTGTGTATCATCCGGCGAGTTATTCAATCCCCGACGATCACGAGCCGCGTAATCCAGCTCGCAAGTGTCCAAAGCGCGAGAGAGAGAGAGAGAGAGAGGGGGGGGGGGGGGGGAGAAAGAAGGATGGAGAATGTCTATGAGCGAATAGTATGAGTGGGCAATGTTGTTAGACGAGATAATTGGATTTTTCGTTGATTTTCCAGCCCGATTGACCGGCTTTGTCGCAGCTCCATTCGGAAAATGGATACTGCCCGGTCTGATGGGATGGATCCTCACGCCGGCATTTTCCAACGTCCTTTGGGCGAAACGGCCATGCGTGCCCGGCGAGATCCACCTCGCCACCTTTTCTTTCCATATCGGAGTTCTCTCGTTCTTCCATGAGAATTCCTCCATTTCATGTTTCCCTTCGATTAATCTCTTACACTCTCTCAATTGATCATCAGAATTATTCAACAAAGAATCTCATTGACAAACACAATCCGGTAAAGACCTCGGAGATTATCTCTGCCGGGGGTTGTGAACCATCGCCGAGAGCGAATGATATTCTACTCAATTTCCATGGAACTTTTTCTCTCTGACAGTTTAATCGTGCGAGGCTTAATTATTTCACCTGTAAAGATCGTAGATTCCAAGTGGGGAGTAGTAGTTGTGCACTGACGGCATCCCAAGGACATGTTACGCAGGGCGTAAAAGCCGAAGTCGGTGAACCCTCGTTGAGAAGCGAGCATGTCGCTGACTCTCTTCTCTCCTCGTCCTCCTCCTCGCGTACGATCCAATCTCGAGTGCGTGTTAACGCAAAGGGCACTATTCACTGCCAGTCTGTCCACGTCCGACGAGCATTGCACTATTCCACTTAAGCACGCTGACTCCCCGGCAAGTCTGAGTAATCCGGTCTCCGGATTACCGAGTGATCCATATCATCCGATTCCCTTTATAATCGAGTGTCGATTTCTCCTTGTAATAATTTCTGATCTCCGGGATGCTGGATCCTCCGTGGCGATGAGATTCGCCGATGAGGAGGAAAAGGGCTGTGTCGGGTGCGAGGAGCGCGCTCTCCTCGGACTCTCGGCGAGACGGTGGTGCGTACCTCGAGCTGGAGGCATTTTGCGAGAAGATGCTTACTGCGATGGGTGATGCGTGTTGCGTGCGTGGTAGGCCGGCGGGTTAGGCGAGCGGTGAGAATAAGCGGCGAGGCGGGCGAGTGTGTCCGGTGCGATAAATTCGCCTTTAACGTGGCGGCGGCGGTAGCGGCGGCGGCAGCGGCGGTGGGCGCACAACACACATACACGCCGGGTTCTCGCCGGCTCCACCAAAGGCACGATTGGTCTCTGCGTGTCGGCGGATGGCCCCCACCGACCCCCCAGGGGCGGCGGACGGCCAAGCGGAGAGCGCCGTCGCCGTCGACGCCACCGTCGTCGACGGCGCTCCATATCCCGTTCGCCCTCTCTCTTTCTCTCTTTCTCTCTTTCTCTATTTCCCTCCCTCTCCTTCGCCATCTCTCTTTCTCTCGCTCACTCGCTCGCTCGCGTACGCCGCCGTACGCGCCGGGCGTCGAGGGCGCCACCAAGCGGCACCGACGCCGACGCCCGCACGCCCCCCGAGGAACCCGATCGATAGACGCCAGCGTCGCCGACCGCCAGGAGGTCGACACCACGGCCACACTAGACCAACAGCCACGGACACTACACCAACAGCCACTTCTACTCGCCCGAGTCTCGAGAGCCGGCTTCTCGCACCGCCCGCACCGGCTTCGAGAGCACACACGCTCTTCCTTCCACCGCGCCCGATATCTTCCGCCTCCTCCTCCTCCGCCTCCTCCTTCTCCTTCATTCTCCTCCTTTCCATTAGTTAAATAACATTGGCTTACATGTTGTGTAATAATCCATATGGCCGCCGCCTTCCAAGTTTCATCCACGAATTTCGAGGACCTCGCCTCCGACGCTACTCTACACGTCCTTCCGGCGTGTACGCTTTGATTATCCGAGCACGCCCTTCTCAGTTCGCCCGAGTTATATTAGTTTTGTCGGAGTGCTGTTTAAACGCGAGATTGTCATTAGGAACAACGTTTAAGGACCCTGAGAGCGAGGATGGCACGTTCTTTCTTCGTGACAAACTTTTCGATGGATACATCACAATAAATCTCTATTATAATAATATAATATAAATCATTCAGGATTAAATTCTTTCCCAAGGAAGGCCATTTGTAAAACGACCAGCAGATATAAATGAAAGAATGCAAGGGTGAGAGAAAGTCATCGTCGGCGAAAGGGGTGTAAAGGGGAAGGAAAAAAAATGAGCTGCTAAAGCAATTGGCGGGGAAGGTAATACGGGGAAATAAGGAGGAGGCAAGCGATAAGGAAAGTCATCACGGTCAGTGCGCGCGCCGCAGCGACGGTAGGCAGGAGCCAGGCAACCCCGTCATTCATTGATTGCATCGTGGCGTGCGCTCTTCCGCCGTGGCGAGCGCACGCTTTACGCTGCTAATGTGTACGCCCGTATGAAAGGAGAAAGGCCGGAGCGGAGCAGTCTATACGATGAATAAAAGAAACTGGCTCTCTTTCTCTCTCTTTGCTTGTCCAGTGAAACTACGAAAGAAAAGTACACTCTTTCACGCGCTCTCTATTTCTATCTTCTTCTCCTCCTCCTCTCTTTCTCTCGTTTTCTACCCTTCCTACCAATTCGTTTAGAAGATGCCACTTGGTCAGACGTGCGACACACCAACCTACGTAATACGTGTCACTGGAATTCTGACAGCCGCCGCCGATTCTCCCACGTAACTGCTGCTTGCCCCTTCCCCACCACCCTCCTACCAATGAAATTGCACCGAGATGGATAACGAGAGATATTGGCCCGAGCTTTTACGACGACGCCCTATGAGCTTTTGGAATGGGAAAAAAGAGTGCCGGAAGCCCAACTCGTTGGAATCTCGCTATTCGTTTGATGAAACGATTGATTTAGAGGGATGTTCTGGTTCCCTGGTATTAGATTTTTTGAAATTGTCGGTTGTGTGGTACATATCGAATGTTTGGTAATACAAGTTTCGGAGAATAGTGTGCATTTTTTCTTGAAATAATTCACGAACAAATTTCTCATCACCTGAATATAATTTTAGAATAATTTAATACACGTTCAGACTCTGATTACTGAATAAAACAATTTTTTTATTAATATCGAAACAATTTTCTCTTTGAACTCTGCCAGACTCAAAGAGAGAAACACTGCACAAGCAACAGTCTTAATTTTTAACAGAGAAAGCAACTGCAAGAACATCACCAAATTTTTGAAAGACACTTACTCAAGAAAATATGATAATACTGTATACATATCTAACCACCGTATAAGCCTATGCATACATTCAAAATCTAAATGATGTAATCAAATTGACTGCTAATGAAGTAAGCACAACTGTAACCATATGTACCTACAAATTGTCACTAATTAAACTAACTAAATATAATAGTCTATACTACAATAAATATAGTGACTAAAAAATATTCACTATCTAAATAAAAACCAAAAAAAGTCACTAAAAAAGATAAAAATTGTCACTAATACCTTAGAGGGGATTGTAACAGTAATAAACAATATTTAAAAAAGAAACTCCTTTCCGCAAAGCACGAAAAGGAGAACGGTCGAACTTGGCTGAACGTTGTAACGTCATAAAAAAAAAAGAGTAAATGGGTCGCGCGGGAGTGCGAGCGGCAAGCGACAGGGGACGCTTGTAAGATAAGTCATCACGGTCACCATGCACGGCCATGTCACCGCACGCAGTCAGTCATTCATTGATTGTATCGTCGAGTGAGTAGTGAACGTACTCGTTCACCAGTGCCGTAACATCAGGCGCACGTAAGCAGCTCGCATGGTTAATCCCCGACTAGACATGCGGTTTAACCCTCCCTGCATCGATAGCTTAGCAGTTTGCCAACTGAATGGCTAGTAGATTCGCCCCCCCACCCCTTAAAATCCACTCGTGTACTCACTCGCCACACTGTTTGACCAATAAAATCAGCCCTCAGAAAATTTCCAGTACCTAACTTCCAATCCGTTTACGACTGCTGGGATTTCTAATTTGTAGCACTAGTTACGATCTACGAATTAATGTTGACACGAACACGCCGTCAATATTAGATGTTTACTTTTTAGTTTTCTATGTAATAAGTTGGTTTGGTTTGGTTTGGTTTGGTGTTTTAGTTTGTAATCTTCGCTGGAAGATGATTGAATAAATAAATACTGAAATTCTTGGTATGAATTGTATGTATTGACTTTCTAGGTTTGTTTGATATGTTGGTTTGTTTGGTGTTGCAGTTTATAATCTTTAGTGTTCTTCTTAAGAAGAATTAATTACAATGTTCCTGGTAAATCAAAGTTTCTTCAACTAATAATAATAATATCAAAAACACCCGTAAAAAGTTTACTTATAAAATCAAAAAAAAGTATCTAAATTCGCCTTTCATAACCACATCGCTAAAGACAGAATTCTACAATGAAAAGAAACTGAAAAACAATTGCAAATACAATTTTTCGCAATGAAAACATTGCAATATAACAGTTAATAAAATAAAACAAACAACAGGGGCCGAAAAATTTTCTCGTACGTCGCTGTCCAATATCGTAACTCATTACACACAGTATTTATGAACGTCGAAAGATACCGGCGTTTCATAATTCTGTTATCAAATGCCTTAATTAGCCGACTGAAAGAGACTAGCGTGTGTACTTCACAATAAAAGGTGATGCAACTGACGTATCAAAGGAATATCGAAAGCAAACACATTCTACATTTACCATGGCAAGATGAGTTATTTCAAGTATATTATACATTAAATACAGGCTGTTTCAAGAATGTATAATAACAGAATCCTGACGTATTTTGATTTCATTCAAAATATGAAACGCCATAGATCTACAATTTTTATATAAAGATCTAATTTAAAGAAATATATTTGACGCTAATAAGTGGCAATTGTGTAAGTAAATCGAGTTGCTTTTATTTGTTAATTAATATTTATTTTTATTCATTTTCATCTAAGTCTTCATCTGACATTAATTGTTTGAATATATTCAATAAATGTAATAACATACGCTGGTGAAACGGCATTCAAGTGGATTATTTGACTCACTTATTAAGCCTTGAAGTGAATCTCGTTATCTTAGATAATTTTTTTTTGCCGGACTAATAACAGATAATTGACGTTCAACAATATTCAAATGAAACAGTTCGTCCCTTATTTTTCCGCTCTACAACTTGAGTCGACTTTCAATTATAATTCAAGTTCCATTTATATTAATCCAAATAATCACGAAGCGACTACTTAGAACGCTCTTGAATTCTTTCGTTTCGACTTCTACGCGTTTATTGTTAGCCAATAGGCACAGCTACCTACACAATTATGTTTGATAAACACACGCACAATTCTATTTGAATTTAACCTCGAGTTACACCAACTAACGCGCAATAGCAGGAAATTAAGATGTGTGTTTCGAGTGATTCTTAGCGTTCATTTTGACCGAAAGATTTTGATTCGATTGGAATCTAAGCTAGATATCGCAGTTTCGCAAGAGATTTTTCAACCAACCAATATAAAAGTGTGACTGGTAAGCGGCGACGGCGGCGGCGACGGTTGAAGAGGGCGACAACGCGAAGTCGATCCGAGTCGCGCAAGCTGTGTGTGCGCCTTATCTTTCCGAACACGACTTATCTTCCTGTGTTTACCACTCGCCTACATCTGTTGTTACCGCTGATTCATATTGCCCGGCTTAAAAGCGAACTGCGAGCAGTCGAGATTGAATTCATATTACGCGGCATCGAGTCCCACATTGCCCGCAATTTCAATCTGCTCCCCTTTCATTTTAATGCGTTAAACATTCAAATACAAAAATATTACTAGGATAGAAAGTCAGGGCAACAAACCTTTTGATTTTAATACGTTATAAAATAAGGCGAATTGAAAAATCTTTTTAATTTAATGCGTTAAAGTTTCAGATTCAAGAATATTGCTAGGATAGAAAATCGGGGAGCAAGCCTTTTGATTTTGATACGTTATGAAATAAAGCGAATTGAAAACCCTTTTTATTTTAATCCGTTAAAGTTTCAGATTCAAAAATATTATTAGTACAGAAATTCATTTACTGCAATTTCATACTTAAAAATAACGGTGAGAATGATTGAATAATGGGTTAAGTAAATATCGTCTTGATCGGTATCGTATTTCGTACGTAACACCTGACATTCAATACTAATAAAAGATATTCGAGAAAAAGAGGATTTTTTTATCGCTTCAGAGGTTGTTCAAAAAATAAATCTGGCACCTCCCGTTGGGACACCCTTTATAAAAGGAGCACTTGTTGGAGTTCGAGGCAAGTCCGAAAGGGCTGAGAAACCCTTGAAGGACTTGGACGAACAAGGTTTCAAGGATACGAGTAGCATAAGGCTCGGTGCAAACCGCAGATTTTCTGTCAATTGATAGTTCAATCGACCACAACGTCTTCGTCCTATCTTTTACACAAAAGTAGTATTTTAATTCGTGCCAAATAATTGACAATGCCACTGCTAATTCAATTGAATCAACTTTGTATAATAATAACACTACAAATTTGAGACAGGCAGACAATAAAGAAGACTGTACCTATTAAATATTTAAGTAATACAAATTATTTAAAATTGACAAACAATATTTTGGATTATACAAACGAAAAATGGCGAAAAACCGTAAAGTATTAAAAAGCAGAGTTCATTGATGCGAATGGAGCAAAAAGAATAGCAAACAAAATGTTGTAAGGCGACATTTGGGCATAATGGAAGGTCGACGAAGAGCAGTGATGGTTCGGTAAGAGGACGAAGATAGAAAGGGCGAGGGCGACGCACGAAAGGGAGGAGAGAAGTGGGTCTAATTAAGAGGCCTAGGTTTATTAAACTCCCGGCTTAAAATAGCCGCCGACACACTGGCCAGGAATGCAATGACAGTCAGTCAGTCCGCTTTCATTGTTCGCTCGCGCGATTCAAGATTAATTTGCGCGGACTTTTCCGCACCCCTCCTCTAACAGGCGCAGCATCTTCCCATCGTACACAATCTGTCCTCGTTAAGCGTCAACGAGCGATCAGCCTCGTTCTTCACTCCAGCAGGAACCCACCGAATTTCGTGTTGTTTAATAAATACTTTTATTATAAATTATAGTTCAGCATTTCAGGATTGAACTTCAAGTTTTGGATTATTTCATATTGCATTTTCGACAATTTATATGACCTGTGTATAATATTTTATGTTTATACTGCTTGTTTGGATACAAAAATGAATGTAAACTATAAACAATAACATTTTAATTATTCCCATGATTCTCATAAGTGACTGTGAATCGCATCAAGGTATGATTTGTTATAAAAATACGATTAGGATTAAAAACCCTATAAAGTTCATTTACACATACAATTGTCCAGTTAAACAAAGCTATTCTTGAATTAAGTCAAACTAGGAAATACTGCGAAAGAGTTGGCGCAGAATTATCTTCGTTTCTTGGCGAAGAAAGCCTTCCAAGTAACTTTCCAAAGCCCTTTATTTAAAAGTACAACGAAGACTATAAAAACCATAACTCTTAAATGGATCGAACCCTGTTGAAGGGAAAAGTTCGATACGATTCCATGTCCACCATCATCTTCGGCGAACATCGAACCTTGATTTGATCGTAAAACTTTAAACTGTAAGGGTTGTAAAGGCAACTTTTAAAAGGGTAGCAAAAGGCATACCCATTTAACAGTTAAATGTGTGTGAGTGAAACTTGGTGGAAAAATATACGCAGCTATTTCAGAATTTATATGTACCGTTAAGTATATTAAAGTGCAATTTGTTCCGAAATCACAGGTTTTATTCTACCAAATCGTGACTGTATATTCGAATTACAGTTATATTGCATTTTATGTTCACTTTACTCATTTATCGTTCACGTAACAATGCTTTAGAGCAACTGTTTTGTCTTTATTGACTTCAACATATTATTATCAAAGTCACAAGTAACAATTTAAAAAAAAAGCGTCTTAACCAGAAATAAATAAAAAACGAAATACAAGGTGAACACAAAGGGGTTAATGAACTCTAGCAGCAGGTAAAATTCAAATCCACTACGAATCCAAGAAGAAAGAAAGGAGAAGCCAGCAAAGAACTATGTTAGGAGGAATTAAGGTGGGTTACTCAACAGTGATCGATACATTTCCCAAGAGAGTACTAGGAAGTTGGAACAAGAGAATCGATCGACTTTAACACGTTATCCGTGCAGCAAAGCAGTCACGGTGTGTTCTTCCTTGAAGAAGAAGAGACCTGGTTAGGTGAGCGATCGATTTGCAAGCCTGTCTGAATTTGGGTTAGCCGACGAGGCCCACCAAATGGCAGAGCTCGTGAAGAGCCACCAAGGAATCCAACCAAGCTGAGAAAAGAGTAGTGGTAGTTCGATGCGCTGAGAGTGATATTTTCACTGCGCCTCTCTATTATTCAAGATAACGTACTAGTTCCCATCTCGAGCGACCGATTATTTTGGAGAACGGGGTCACAGATCAGACAAAGGTTACCGGCCAATTTTACTGACGACGTCTATTATGATCTGCAATTCCATTCCTGCCTCTTCTACCGTACGAGCCTTTAATTAGATGAGTACCGTCTCTGTCCGATACATTTCATCTCAAACGTAATCCTCCAACTCGAGGACTATTTCTTCCCTCGATCATCCAATCAATCTACTCGTATTGAAGTCGTTCGTGTACTAATAGAAAAGTTCTTCTCAATTCTAACTTGTGGGGGGCAAAAGTATTGAGACTATGATGTAACACTAATATTTTTAGATTACATTGAATTTTATTAAATGCGTGTATAAGTTCATAATGGGAACGAGTTCATTGATAATTAATATCTTAGAATTATTAAATCGATAGCAAATTATAGAAACATGAATGGTGAAAAGACATATTAAAATAATCATTCGTCATACTTTTACTATTTTAGACAAAGACATTTAACAATGTCGTTCCATTCTTATTGACAGAACACATGTTTATAATGTACACAACTTACACAAAACTCCACTTAATAGGATTTAAATTGGAGCATTTCTAATGGAATGACGAAAGCAAGGGTGGACCGGTGAGTTTTTCCGGAAACATGGGTCGAACAATGGGTTAATTTAGCGGAGTGAAAATGTTTTGACTGTCAGTTATGTAAAAGTGTTGGGTGTCTGCGGCTGCTGGAGCGGATCGGTGCCGGGCGAGCGGATGCTGAAGAAGCGAGGCGAGTGCGAGAAGTAGCGAGGTATCAACGCAGAGGCTGCGACCGCGAGGGTCAGGATTAAATATAACCATGGCTCGAGCTATTTATAAAGATTAACTTGTTGGCGAGATAACGAAGGAGGAGACGGAGACAACGGCGGCGCTAAATTGCCGCAACAATTGCGCGCGGGAACCAGCCCGGATTCCGGGGACGAAATTTCTCGTGAGCTACTTCTAGCCGTCGACCTCGTTCGCCGCCCCTTCTTTCCACCACTCGCTCGCACACGCTCGCACACGCTTGCTCTCAACCGACTTGACGAAAGATCGAAATACATCCTACAATGCCTAGCAGAGATTAATGTCCCGCCGGGTGCATCGCACTCGCTATTCGTTAAAAACATTAAATGTTATTTAATTATATAAAATAACTGAATAATATTGTAATTGTTTTTAATGTAGATTTACGCATGTTCCTTTCATTGAAAGATCGAATTACATCTGCAATGGCATTCTAGAAATTCATGGTTTGCCGGGTGCATCGCACTCGCTATTCGTTAAAAACATTAAATGTTATTTAATTATATAAAATAACTGAATAATATTGTAATTGTTTTTAATGTAGATTTACGCATGTTCCTTTCATTGAAAGATCGAATTACATCTGCAATGGCATTCTAGAGATTAATGTCCCGCCGGGTGCATCGCACTCGCTATTCGTTAAAAACATTAAATGTTATTTAATTATATAAAATAACTGAATAATATTGTAATTGTTTTTAATGTAGATTTACGCATGTTCCTTTCATTGAAAGATCGAATTACATCTGCAATGGCATTCTAGAGATTCATGGTTTGCCGGGTGCAACGCACTCGCTATTTGTTAAAAACATTAAATGTTATTTAATTATATAAAATAACTGAATTAATAGTGTAAGTGTTTTTAATGTAGATTTACGCATTTTCCTTTCATTGAAAGATCGAATTACATCTGCAATGGCATTCTAGAGATTCATGGTTTGCCGGGTGCAACGCACTCGCTATTTGTTAAAAACATTAAATGTTATTTAATTATATAAAATAACTGAATTAATAGTGTAAGTGTTTTTAATGTAGATTTACGCATTTTCCTTTCATTGAAAGATCGAATTACATCTGCAATGGCATTCTAGAGATTCATGGTTTGCCGGGTGCAACGCACTCGCTATTTGTTAAAAACATTAAATGTTATTTAATTATATAAAATAACTGAATTAATAGTGTAAGTGTTTTTAATGTAGATTTACGCATTTTCCTTTCATTGAAAGATCGAATTACATCTGCAATGGCATTCTAGAGATTCATGGTTTGCCGGGTGCAACGCACTCGCTATTTGTTAAAAACATTAAATGTTATTTAATTATATAAAATAACTGAATTAATAGTGTAAGTGTTTTTAATGTAGATTTACGCATGTTCCTTTCATTGAAAGATCGAATTACATCTGCAATGGCATGCAAAGCTTGCTTTCGTTAAAAACATTAAATGTTATTTAATTATATAAAATAACTGAATCAATATTGTAACGATTCTTAATGTAGACTTGTAGAACTGCATGAATTTACTTCATTTATCTTGAACTGAATGAAGGATAAATTAATTAATTACTTCAACTAAAGAATAATATTAAATAGAACTTTTGAAAGCAAACAATAGTATTTTTCGCGCTAACTGCAGTACTGTACAGAATACTATTTTAAAATCGTACTAAAATTACTGGTTGAGTTCATTGTATAACTCTTACAGTTGGCAAAGTGACGATAATTCTTTCTTGTACGCTTATCAACTTCTGTTTCTTAATGTATTTTACTATAAAATTTTGCTGTGTTAATTGTAGAAAAGTAGTTGAAAAATTAATAAGAACTGTCAATCTCCAAAACACATTACAAACATAAACAATTCCTCTCAAATATAACAGACACAAATTCAAAATAGAAACATACGATTAATTTTTCACTGAAACTACAATCGTGAAAAATGTAACTTAATGTTAAAACAATTCCAATGATGTTGTACAGCCAACCACAAAAACGCGTGGACATTTATTCCAAACCATCGAGAAGTAACTTCCCACAAAACAATGTCATTTAAACCGTACTAATTTACCGCCCTATTTATTTATCACAAAAATCTCAAAGTATAGCGCGAAAGATTCTCAAAGCTGGAATTTCGCGTGTCGCGGGACAAAGCTCATAATTATAGCAAAGAAACTCAAAGTAGTACGAATCTCGAATATGTCGCAATCCTCGCGTACGCTTACAACAGGACAATTTCAATGAGGCTGGCCAAAGGTTCAAGAATCGGCGAGCGCCACCGCGACAATTTCGGGCTCGGGGCGACGTTGGCCGCGCTAGAACGTCTGGAATTTTATTTACATTACGCGCCAGCCACCCACACGTGCGAAGGTGTTCTCTCTCTCTTTCTCACACACACACAGACATTGGTACACTCACATAGAGAAAGATGAGGGCAAAGGGAGGGGGCGAGGCGGGCCTAAAAAAGAAGTAAGGAATGTCAGGCTTGTCCATTGAGAAGCCAGTTTCCACATTTACACGCGCGGCGCCTAATCGGCCGGCGGCGGCGGCGGTGGCGGCGGCGACGCACGAAAGCAAGAAAAAGGAAGACAAAAGGGGGAACGCGAGGGCGCCCTCGGTGTGTGCTCGTACGTGTGACAGAACGAAAGAAGGAGAAAACGAGGGAAATGAAGGGAGAGAACGCACTCCCTCGCTTCGGTGGTGGTCGAGAGAAACGGAATGAAACTGAGAAAGAGAAAAAGAGAAAGAAAGAAAGAGAGAGAGAGAGAAGCGCGTAAGAACGTGAGAAGGAGAAAAAAAAAGTGGGTAGAGAAGTATTACGACACACAGTCAGTCGTTATCGCATCCCCCCTGAAGACACCTGATAACACACAAGCCGAACACGCTGCTTCTGTGTACGAGAACAGTACTTTCACGTTGCATTCACCACTTGCTAGTCCATTCTCCGGTCCTTCCTCATTCTCCTCCTCCTCCTCCTCTTCCACACTTCTCCTATTCCTCCCACCTCTTGCTCCTGTGCAATTGATTAATGGGAGTATCGAGCCCGAGTTCTTTGAATAAAGCTCGCTCGTTATCGATGCGCGTTATCAGGGCACGGCTGCTGCTGCTGCCCCACCGTGCGCCAACGCTCTACTACTACTACTCTCTCTCTCTCTCCCTTGACCATCCTACACCGTTTTCCTCTCTGCCTTTCTCTGTGTGTCCGTGTGCCTTTGTGTGCACAGTGGGTGAAAAAAAAGGGGATCGCACACCCAGATTTTATGAGGTGAATTTTGTTAAAGGAGAACACACTCTGTTTTCGCAAGATATCTTTTCTCTTGAAACGAATGCTTTGTTCTTTGGAGAATTTGTTTTGTTGGAAGAGAGATTCTTTTGTGCGGATTAGAAGTGGTATTTGCATATCTAGTGTGGTTGGAATAAATTTTCTTGAAAAAGAGAACTGTTTGTAAGGAGATTTATATTTTTCTGAGATAGACACTTTCTTGTGCTAGGAAACGTATTTTGTATTTAATCCAATGACTATGGCGGATTCTAATTTAGATTGCTAATTTCTAAACTAATTTACTAATACTCTACAATGAGCTAAATTTCATGCGAAGACTTTTTATCCACTGTATATCAAAAAAATTGACTGAATAAATGGGGTGTGTGAATACTTTTTCCATTCACAGTATACCAAAAATTACTCCAAGAAAACCTTTTTATTCACTGTATAATAAAATTTATTCCAAGAAAATTAATGCGTGCGAATAATATTTTACTGTATACAAAAATTTCTTCTAACATAACTAATGCGTGTGAATACTTTTTAATTCACTGTACAATAAAATTTATTCCAAGAAAACTGATGTACGCGAATACTTTTTTATTCACTGTATACCGAAATTTTCTTCAAGAAAACTGAATGCGTGCGTATACTTTTTCATCCACTGTGTATGTGCAGATGTATGCAGAGGAACATTGCCGCGATTACTCGATATTGAAGTCGAGCGCGGAGAGTTTTACGTATGCAGAGAGCTCAGAGTAAGCCATTGCTCGACTAGCAATACAGGATGATGCACACTTTGAGCCGAGGCTAATAACTCCGCTCGGAATCCGCGAGCGAGTGGCCGCGCATACAGCACACACACACACATATACTCCATTCATTTAGAGTTCTATGTGGATACCTATGAGTCAGCTGTAAGTGTGAGTCGATAATAGATTATGCGTGTGTAATTGTTTTGTCTAATTGTATCGCGTTCCGCTTCCTCTCAGAGATAAAACATACCACTGGTTCCTTGATAAATGACAAGTGTCGAACACCTTTGTGTCATTTGAACCGTAAACCTTCGTGTATTTGTTTAAAGATTAAACTTACGAATCTTAAAACTCAAATGACGATATGAATTTATGAAATCCGAGTCTGTTTTTTAGTTGTTATACAGTTAAATATTGCTGGCAAATATTATGATTCATTCATAATCATAACGTAAATTCATTAATTTTCTTGAGTACACAGAACTTGAGTTGCGAAAATAATTATGCTCTTACATTGTTTTGGATATTCTCGTTACTATTAATTATAAAAAAAAAGTCTGAAATCAGTGAAAAAGTCGACTGTATTTCCCCGATAATTTTTCATTCATAAAACACATCATTTAGCATTTACTTTTAATTTTTAACCATTTACGTCCAAAAAATAAAAGAGCGAGATGCAAAATCCCCTTTTATATCTCGAATTATCTTAGTCTGAAAAACTTCGTTCAAAATTAATGACACACGATGGTTGACACTGTATTTTTTTCGAGAGTTAAATTCACATGACTGGCTGTCGGTTGGCATGCATCCGCACCAAGCTGTATGCGCACAGTGCACAATGTGCACATTCTCTACGAGGGCGAGCGAGAGAGTCAGCGGCGATTACTGGAATTTCCCGAGAACAGCCGCAACCCGCTAATGGAATTCCCCTAATTAGTTCGGCTTGTTAGTGCGACGACCTTGTAACACTGGCGCATATAAAAGTTTCAATTGGCCTGGCTACCGCAACGACTGCATCCGACTTCCTTCTTTTGTGACCGTGCAACCTACACAAAGCTCCGTTCCCCGTCGATTAGTGGATAAATGTCAGTTTCCCGAGGATTTGCGGCAGAGGAGGTTTTCGCCGGAAGAGAAAAATTGGGTACAAGCATACCTTTGATCTGCCAGACTTTTGAACATTAAGCTCTGTCCTTGTAGAAACAATAACGCGGACATCTTGTTCGAAATAAATGGGAAGACTGAGTTAGAAGGAAAATCGAAATCCTGTAATTATGTTCCTTCAATGTAGACAAAGTGTTTTTCGACAAGTTGAGAAATTCCCGACAATTCCACGACATTCAGCAACAATGAGCAATAACAAGTTCCTCTATGGTACTTGAATGAGAACACAGCTTTAGCTCTCGGAGTGAGGAGGTCAGGCAGTGTTTTGGCCTGAGTGCGCTTGTCCCATTCTCCTTGTACGAACTGCAGAATTAAAGGTCCGTTTACATTTACAGGCATCGAACGTGCTTGGCAAAGATGATAAATATTCTTTAATGCTTTGTATATGAAGGTGTTTATACGTTCATTTGCAACTAACTTACGCTAAATATGAATAGTCTTGTAATGTGCATTAAACAATATTTCTTGTCTGCCGCACCGCGTGTTTCACACATTCAATATCTGTAAATATAAACAGTCTTTAACACGATTGTTTCTTTCTCAATTGAGTCACATTTCAGCATTGAATTGAATTTTTTGGTTATTTCATATTGCATTACCAACAATTTATATGGCCTGTGTATAATATTTTATGTTTATATACTGCTTGTTTGGATACATAAATGAATATAAACTATAAACAAAAACAATAACATTTTAATTATTCCCATGATTCTCATAAGTGTGATATGATTCGTTATAAAAACACATGGTACGATTAGAATTAAAGGAAATAACTTAACCGATATTTAAATCAGTTGATATTTAAACAATCAAAAATGATAAGCACTGCTTAACAAAGACTGATAGGTGCGCCTACATTGGCCTTTCGCGTTTACCAAGCGAACCATCGATCCCTTATACGACAAGTCTTGTAACCCAATCAAAACTTTCCCGCGCATTGTAATAAAGTCCTTCCCTGAGTTACTATCGTAGTTTCCGAACATGGATAGCGTGGATTTATGCGATCACAGGGTAATTTTCATGAGAGTTGCATTAATGCACTTGGGTTTTCATTCTCGAATGGAATTTGGAAAAGAAGTGTCAAGATATTAATAGGAATTATTAGGAATAAAAGCCTTGCAATGAATGTTTCTAACTGTACACTTCGTTGAGACAATTATAATTACTCGATGGTAGGAGAAAATGTTAAACAATAGAAAATACAATAATTAAAAGCTTTACTTTAACCATAATCGTACCACGTGTTTTTATAACAAATCATACCACGATGTGATTCACAGTCACTTATGAGAATCGTGGGAATAATTGAAATGTTATTGTTTTTGTTTATAATTTAAATTCATTTGTGTATCCAAATAAGTTGTATATAAACATAAAATATTATACACAGGCCATATAAATTGTTGGGAATGCAATATGAAATAATCCAAAAATGTAAGTTCAATCCTCTGAAATGTGACTCAGAGTCACATCGTGGTACGATTAGAGTTAATCATAACCAATTCTTCTTTAAAATCTTATTCGATTCAAAGTCCAACAAACATGGAGGGAAGAATTTTAATTAAATTATTCTCACTAAGAGCCTGAATCATAGATAACACTTTCGTAAGAACAAAGCGCTATAAAAAGCGTACGAATGATAAACATCTGAGTAATAAGCGTTCTCTACTTAAACTACACGCACTTCCTCGAAAGGGTTAAGGGGATGTAGGACAGTTAACCTTTACATTTTTATAAATTGTATAAATGTTGGTGTGACTAAACTAATCACTTGGTGAGCACAGTCATTTTACCTTTAATTAGTATACTTGTACAGAGTAATTTGAGGTAAAAACATTTAAAATCAAATAAACAATAAGGCAGTTTTAATTGTTAAACATTACAATATTAATTATGCATAATAGTACTCTGCGGATGATTTTTCCAAAACTATTGGTTCAAATGGGTTCCTCTTTTGCACAATTATTCTCTGTACCACCTGTTACAGCGGGGACCACAGTTGTTATTATATCCAATCATTTAGTACATTTAGCATAACCAAATAGTTACAGAAAATAGAGTTTTATTGGTTAACTATATAAACAATTGGTTTTAACCAACTTCCACATGACTTATCTGCATGATTTTGGTCCCTGCCTTAGCTATGATCTTAAAAAAGAACTCTGTAAAAACTGATCCTCACTGGACCAACCGTACCAAAGAAATCCTCTGCAGAGTACTATTATGCATAATTAATATTGTAATGTTTAACAATTAATAACTGCCTTATTGTTTATTTGATTTTAAATGTTTTTACCTCAAATTACTCTGTACAAGTATACTAATTAAAGGTAAAATGACTGTGCTCACCAAGTGATTAGTTTAGTCACACCAACATTTATACAATTTATAAAAATGTAAAGGTTAACTGTCCTACACCCCCTTATGGCAGAGAAGTATCCAGCTGCGCAAGGGGACTGGAGAAAATTCCAGAGGTGGGAGGGTGCGAGAAGCGTATTTTCAAGAAGCGTAGAACGAGCAGAAGAAGCGTGTGGCTTAGGCGGTTGTCGGCATCGATGATGGCCGCGTCCTTCCACGGAGGATTGTCCGAGTGATGGAACGCGGAAGCATCAACGAGAGAAGATGAGAAAATCGGCTACTGCTCTACCGGTTGTCATTGCCGCGTTTATGTTCTACTTGCTTTTCTACGATTTTCACAGGTTTTTACCGCCTGGCCAATCTGATTCATTGCGATTCCGTGATCGTAAAAAACATACAGTAAGTATTATGTGTTATTAATTCAGAATAGCAAGTTTTGTGATTGAAATAGCGGTTTTAAAAAATCTTGCCACGCCCAGTATTTATAGAATCAATTTTCTTTCAAATTAATTCTATTTATTTGCATTTAAAGAGAAGAATTTGCCGCACTAAGAACATTTTTTCAAAAACTGGAGCAGATACACCGTGTACCAAACATTCATGGAAAATGTCGCGTGTCAGACTATTGAAGGATTCCTGCCGATTAACTTCGCAACGAGAATGAAATAAGAACTATATATTTTCATAGCTGCTCCACTATTCACATAAATCAATAACAAGGATATACAAATTCAGACTCTGTCTATCTAAAAAAAAAAAACTCCGAAACAATCAACAGAAAACACCTTTATGCTTCTCAACTGATATTTAATCGAAACGAATCAGGTACTCACACGCACCAAGCGTAACCCCTTGAAATCTTAAAACCACTCAATTATAACATTCGAAAGTGAAAGCTTGCCATATTTAACGAATCCGGCGGAGGAAAGAGTGAAAAGGGTAGCAGCAGCCATTAGCTTGAAGAATATCAGGAGAAAGTGTCTTTAATTAGCCGGGGGGGTTGAGAGGACCGGGAAAAAAGGAAGCACAAGTAGAAAAGGACGCTTTCCAAGCGACAGATAAAGAAGATCACAACGAGAAAGAGAGAGAAAGAGAGAGGAGAGGGTGAATGGTGGTAGGGAAAGAAATGAAGAGGAACGGAAACGATCCTTTGATTTGTCATCGTAGGTAGTAACGGCAAGAGTTCAATAGTGAAAGAGAGGCGAGGGAGAAAAAAGGAGGGCGGCGAGGGTGGGAAGAAGGGCGAGCGAGGGAGGTCAGAGAAGCGCAAGCAGGCTCGCACTCGTTTCTCCTTACTCGTTAGTCAGGGCCTCGTCTTTATGAATGGGTTCGCTCGTGGCTTACGAGGAATCGTACTATCTACTACTGCCGCCTTCTCACTCCCGCCTCCTCTCTCCGCCCCTCTCGCCGCCCCTCTCTCCGCCCACCACCTTTCCCTTCATCCAACCGCCCCACTGTCCTCCTCCGCCGCCGCCATCTCCTTTCTTTCTCTCTCTCGCTCTCTCTTTCTACGACGGGGTTGGGGCTGTGTTGCAAACCCTTACACACCGAGAGACACCGACAATGGAAGAGTGCCGGCAGCGAATCGATCGTACACCTCGAACCCACCACACCGGCCTTCTGCACACCCCCGACGTCTACGACGCCTACGGCGTCACCCGTCTTCCCGGAAATGTACATGTGACTCTATGCTCTTTCGATAGATCGCTGACACTGTCATTTGAAGAATTGTTGTTGTTAATTTTTGGTTAGTCTTGAATTGGAATTGGATTTTGTATTGGTGAGATTGTTGCTTGTACGGTAATTGTTAATGATGTATTTGTTGGGGTATTTTTCATTCGGGGTTGGTAGACTGGTTGAAAGTTGTGAGGTGATAGTATTAAAGGCGACGGGAAGGAGTTCTTAAAGTTGGGAATAATTGTCTCTTTTCTCGTTTAGTTGAACTTTGAGAAGAACGGGAAACTCGGTGCTCGTAATACTTGTTACGGTTTTCTATTATGAGAATTATATAGTTCGGAGAGAAACTAAGCGTGGATAAATTTGTTGAAGTGTACGAGGGAATTAACGTTTGTATCAACAGTTAAGACTTTCTTTTGAATTTCTTACGTGTTCTAATAAATGGCGTCAGGTATTGCAAATGTCTAACACACACACACACACACTTATCTCAAACCCAAGAATTCCTGATTTAAATTAATGACAGGTGCGAGTTTACAACCGGTGTATCTCAGTTTGCTTTTGTACTCCGAAGTAATTAAGACGGATTACAGGATTTCATTAGCTACCACGAAACTCCCTGCAAACAATTGAGCCATCTCTGAGTCAGAGTCATCTATAAAACACAATTCAAATTAAAATCGAAAAGGGTTGATTAATTCTTCAATCGCGATAACAACTCCGATTACAATCCAACCACAACGATACACAGTTGAAAAGAAAGTATTCGCACAAACTCCTTTTCTTGAACTAAATTTTTTTTACAAAATAAAATCTCCCTTTTAAGAGAAAATAAATGTGGTCAAAGCAGAATGGTTTCTACCTTAAGAAAATGTACTTCAGAAAATCTGAGTGTACGAATCCTTTTCCTAGCCCTTTGTACCTTCAAAATATCCTTTTAAAGACAGTGTACAATCCACACAGCAGGAACAGTTGAACTCCCAAAGAATAGGAAAAGGTACTAGTAAGACGAGAGAAGCGAGATAATAGAACGTTGGAATCTCAGTGCGCATCACCGGTAAAACCGACGAAATCGGCTGTGAGAGAAGAAACTGCCTTCCAAGAAAGTGCTCAAAAAGCCAGCCGGCATTCTCGAATCGAAACTCAATCCGCGAGTTTCGGAGAAGGCTTCCTTTTTTTCGGATGATCAAGGAATATCATGTGTCAGGGCGCGCTTCTCCGCGCAGGGCGCGGCCGATTCTCGATCCTCGCCTTTCCCGGGAACGAGAATGAGAACGAGCGCTTACTAGTAGAGCAGAGCAGAGCAGAGCAGAGCAGAGCAGAAGAGAGCACTGCTCTATCTATAAGCGACGTAAAGGAAGCGACGAAGACGCTTCGAAGGGAATAAGAGGGTGAAGAGGAGCCCGCGGGAGAAAAGGGAGCAGCATCCTATTGCAAGGGAGATACGAGATTAAGAGTGAGACAGGAAGAGACTGACCGTCTCTCATAGTAAGAGGAAAAAAAGCATAGAAGGAAAGAGAGCAAGAGCAGGACGAAACAGGGTACTTTTATCATTCGTATCGCAGGCCTACTTCGAGCCCTGAAGCCTTTTGCTTCTTAGGAGGTCTACCGGCTCTCTATAACAAAATAGAACGGAGAGACTCCCATTGAGAGAGAAAGAAAGAACGTAGAGCCGGTGCTCTTTACATGTATATGAGAGAGAGTTCAAGAGAGAAAGAAAGAGAGAGGAAAGAGTGGCTGTGGTACTTGCTGGAAGAGACGAGGGAGGTCTGAATGGTATTCGAGGAATGTCATGTAATAATCGGGCTGCCATTCGAACGTCCGTTTCAACGACAGACGGCGCCACTGCTCGGCTCCACTCTACGCTTCCCTTATACTTGCTTTACTCTCTCGCTTTATCCTCCCTTCGGATTACAATAAACCAACTGATAGATTTCCTGCCGCAACCCTTTCCGCAAACTGTAAAGCGAGCAGAGAAATGTCGATTAGAGGCTTCAATCAACTGGTTGGCTTGCGCGAGTAATCGCCGATCCAATGTTCTGCTATGTCGACACTTTTGTCACGTGGTCGACGAGCGTTGTGCATTTTAAGTTTGCTTAATCGCTATTATCGATACATCGATCGTAATTGGCCTGTCGCGCGAGAATTGCTGATGAAGCATTATGTCGAATGCAGTGTCGAAGACTTTACTTGTTGGCAGTTCGAAAATGTATGATTCGTTCACTGACGATTAGCAGATAATATGTAAATATGTATTATGTTACAAAGGAAATAACAAATTTTCATCAGTAATTCTTGAAGTACAATTAAACAAATGTAATCTTCTGAACAATTCATTTGAGAAAAAAAGAATTCACTGGTGTTTTGAATAACAATATGATACAATTCGATTGAATATGGTAAAAATATCCGGTATAGGATTAATAATTCTACACCATTAATACAATTTTACCTTATTCTCCTCTATAAAATACAAGTACTCCCAAACATCCCGTGCAGTGGTATCCATCGCTGCACAAGAATAAAACAGAAATTCAAACAAATATGCGCATCACGTGCAGCAATTACAATATCGATGGACATTCAGCTATGTAACGAATAATCACGTGAGGAAATTCACCAATAAATCGGTTATCGCACCCAATTGGCAAATACGCGTCTGTCACCGATCCGAATAAACTGACGTCAAAAACTCGCACACATACACTTATTATTAGTTAGCATACATATTATCATAGTAGATATCAGTGTGTCGTAATCCGGGCATTAACAAACAAACCGTCGACGAATGAAACGCTATTTTCCCCGTCACTGTTGACAAGCTTTCAACCAAGTACAATAAAGACAAACTGAAAAAGAAAGCATCGGTGCAAGCAACCCACCCCCCCATTTGCATAATCATCGGCAAGCAGACAGGGATTGCCGGGTGGTGAAATGCGACTTTAATCATGAGAATAAATCAGTGTAATGTTGCGCGTTGGTTCCTAGTCGCATGCTCGCAGTAGAGAGAGGAAAGGGTGACAACGCGCCAAAATCGGTTAGGACAGCGTGGTCCAGTGGGGGGCGGACAGGGGGCACACACCGGCGTTTCGTGCAGGGTGAGAAAAAGAGAAAGAGAGGGAGAGAGGGAGAGAGAGAGTGAGAGAGCGATTCGAGGGGGTTCGCAGGGGGCGACGAGAAGAGAAAGAGAAGAAGAAAAAAACCGGTATTTTTGCGCGGCGGAATAGCGCGACCGAGGGGTGCATTTCGTTGCGATTATAAAAGCCGGGCACAACCCCCGGTGTGTCTAGACGACGTGGCCTCCTATCAAAAACAGACCACCGAACTGAAAAGGCTGCTAGCAAGGGCAAGGAACTCCCGACAATGCCAAGAAATTAAAGTTTCTCTGTATATGTATAAACCTATACTCCACTCGTCCTCCGCGCCCCCCGTCGCCACCGCAGCTTCCGCAACCCGTCCAAGATCTCCACTTCGGCTCTCTCTCTTTCTCTCTCTCTCTCTCTCTCACCCTTCGTACCACTTTGATCCATCTCTGTTTATCGCTTTCGCTCGAGGTACGAACCCCACCGGGGAAAAAAGAGATCACTTTGCGGAGATGATGCAAACTGGATGCCAAGGAGACCTACGCAACCGACGCTTTCAGTCGGACTTACTCTCGCGCGCTCTCTTTCTGGCAACGTTTCTCGATGCCTCTCTGTTTACGCGCATTCTAACTGATAGACACGTGTTAGATTGAACCTCGTACCTGTTGGAATCAAGGCAAACCTTCCACTCGCTTTCGAGAATATGGAGTTGGAGTGTCTGAGTTTTTCACTCTGCGAGTGTTTTCATTGTATGGGCTTCTCATTATTTAATGTTCGGAGTGTGGATTTTTTGAAGTTTGGTGATTTGTATGGCGTGATTCAGAAATTTGTAAGTACTTAATGCGTGAAATCGAATTGTACATTTTTCTATCAATTTTGCCAGAGTTCTTGTTCAACTTATTGTGAGAGAAACCGATGTGTATGCTTTCGTAGGTCAATGAACTGAAGTTTGGTGATTTGTATGGCGTGATAAAGAAATTTGTAAGTACTTAATGCGTGAAATTGAATGATATATTTTTTTGTCAATTTTGCTAGAGTTCTTCTTCAACTTATTGTGAGAGAAGCCGATGTGTATGCTTTCGTAGGTCAATGAACTGTTTGCAAGTATGCGCATTCGATGATAAACTCATTCAACTTTCTATAAATTCGTTTGATTGTTCTGTAAATAATTTTTGAACGTTTGAAATTCAGGATTGTAATTTTCTTTTATTTATTAATTGATAATTGTAAGCGTACCAACGTTGACTTGCGCGGTGCGAATGTAATGTTAAATTAAAACAAACGAAAGAAAATTCAATCCACCCGCTTTTAATAAATCTGTGAAAATGTAGTGTGTACTGCTTGCGAATCATGAATTTTTATAATGGAGCCCACCGGTTCACTGGCCAATCAATAGCTACATATTTTTCTCCGCTAAATATACAATTTAATACATTATTAAATTTGTGGATTTAAACAAAAGTTATTCGCCGAAAAACAGATCCCGTTTTTGCCCATGTTTTTAATACATATTAATCTAAAAATGAATTTGATAAACTCCCAACTTTAATCAGTGATTATTGAAGAGAAATACATCAAGCAAAGTATGTTACAACTCGTCCGTTTATTAGTTCTGACAAGATAAACAATCCAGGGAAATGTAACTGCAACTACTTTTCATCAGACATTATAAACAATCTTTTCCAATAATTCCCAGGAGTATAAACAACTTGAATTCTCGCGTAAATACATCTTTGATCAAAAGTAATCTGTTTACTTTGCTAGTTACACATTCCATCAGTTTTTCACTCGTCTTAACTAACAAACATCTGAATGGATCATAAAATATTTTCCTCTAACGAGCGACCAATTGAAATTAACGACAGAGGAGTATCCATAAAGCGTACATAGAGAAATAAGAGTCTATGGAAGCGACGAGTAGCAGATACCTAAATTATAGCTCGCAGTCAGTAGCAGTTACGGGCTAAACACAATGATCAGAGAAGAACGATGGTGAGGAGGCAGGACACGACAGGCAGACAACAGCGCATCATACATGAGGCAAAATAGCGGCTCTGTTCGGAGGATGAGGCATTAGCCAGTGATCGGAAACACTCACTTCACGAACGGGATGATCCCGTGACGCGGCTGGAAAGCGGGAATAATCATTGATAGCCGAGAAACGTTCGGGCCGGTAGCTGTCGCAGCCAGTCACCGAATAATTTGCATAATCGCGAGCGATTACCACAGCGGTTACTACGGCTCCCATAGCAGACTCTGCCTCTTCTCTCCACGTTAACCGCCGTTCACATCCTTGAAAAATCCCATAATCGTTTTATCATCGCTCTATGATAAATCAGTGAATTAATAGAGCTATGCTAAGTACCGCTTTCATTGATATCTCGATATATATACTGACGCCATTAAATCACACTTCAATATCCTTCGAAGTTCTAATCAGTCTTCATTTTCAGTTTTCTTGTAACTATTAATATTTCCAATGAATTGAGATGCTCAGTTTTGATCGTTAAAAATGATGATGATGATATGTCATTTCACGCATTGTTAACCAGTTGCTGGTATACCCGTGTTTGCAGATTGTATATGCATCCACTTATGTAATTATTGAAGTAGTAAGTCGAGCAAGATGTTATTATACTATCCTGCAATGAATTATAAAGATGTGCTTAACAATCGTTCTGTAGCATTTCTTTTTCCCTTTGTTTATCAGTGTTTCCAATGTAAAATCGAATTCTATCTCGCTTCTAACAGTATCATCATGTACAATGCCAGACTGTTTGACAAATTGTTATAATAATACCATTAACATACAAATATTATATGTCTCAATTGAAAATAAAATAAAGATCATTTAGTATTTATCATTCAAATATTCTAAATGGCAAAAAAAAGGGTTAACTATCAATAATGGATTCAAAAAAATAGAACACCGGTACTTAAAATATTTTTCGACAACCCGGTAATTGGAACATTCACCTGTTACCAGCGAGACTGAATGAAACATTAAGTAACAGATGATTCTTGCTTCATTTGGAAGAAGTGTGCCGTACGCGCTTTGGTTATCGAGCAGTAGTGTAGAGCTTGAAAAACGAATAGCTGAATCAGAGACATGAATCAGTGAGATGTGTCACATCTTACGCTTCCACGGAGTCGATAATGATACGCGAACGATGAATCGGTCGGAGTTACTCATGAGATAAGAGCGTGACACAGGTACCCCCAACAGAACTGAATGAGACTCATGACTTGAATGGATTTAGCTTGTTTTTTGTTGTTCTGCTTCATTCATTTATACATACAATGAATATAAGATGTATTCCCACATCGATTGTTGGTGGGAAAATGATTGTTAACGAAGGAAACTCTTCTCTTCAAAGAGAAATATATTTTCTTCAACAAGAAAGTGTTTATGAGAAAAAATACACTTCCGTGGAGGAAACAGTTATCTTTCTTACGAAACTGTGAAAAATAGTGAGTGTGCCAATTATTTCTTGACTACTGTATTATCAATATGAGCTCTGATGGCTTTTTAATAAAGAAACTTAATTTACAGGCCTACTTTTGCAGACAAGCTTTCATTGTCAATGTTTCATCATTGTCTTCAACACAATAGAAAAATACAATTTCAACACTGAGAAAACGCATCCGCTCATTAGAAAAATAACGGAACGCAACACAACCGGTAGTCGAATAATCCCGATTCCTCCCTATTATACCCAACTCCTGCTTATTTCGAGACGTTAATTAGCGGGCGCTTTGTCCCGGAGATATTCATAGAGCGGTATTCCCACAATGTCGGTTATTAATGGAAACATTTGACATTTCTTGATGAAGCGAGAACGCGAGCGCGCGCGCGCCGCTAATTGGCGCCGCGATGTCCTCGCAATATCGCTCGCACGGGATTCTCCGGAGTAGTGTTGTTTGTCGGCTGAAAATTCGGACGGGGATGCTGAGAAGGCGTCCGCGCGCGCGCGCGCGTTACACGCTAGTTGAAGGCTCTGAGCACACCCGATGACAGAGAGTAACGGTTAAGTTCAATTTAATCGGGGCACGGTCCAAAGCCTGGGGGGAGAGCACACTGGCTCTCAGACATTTCTCTATCTGGCCGTCGCTGAGAATATAAGTGAAGCAAGCTGATAAACGACCTCTGGAATGTTAGATAAAGCTGGCTAGGACCAACTACGAGTTAGTTAGCAGCAGCAACAGTTGGCGGGGGCATGTACATACATATAGGAGAGTATAGGATATGGGATGCCGAGTGCGAGAGAGAGAGAGAGAGAGAGAGAGAGAGAGAGAAGGCGAGAGAGAGGAAGGTGGATGCCCCATACACGTAGAACGTGGGCTTTATCGGCCCACAGAGTCCAACTCGGTCCGATAAGAGCATACGCGAGTCTCAGCCGTCACGAGCAAGCCGACGATCCGCCTACGAGATATCGCCGATAAATTGATTATCGATCAAGTGGGTGAAAACCTCCTTGATACTGACGTTTAGTCTTGCAGCCCCAGGCAGATTCCCTATTATTAGAAAGCAGTCCCCTATTCAGACCTTTGGCAGAAGCAGATGCTTCGTCGAGGGACGAAAAATTCTCGATAGATAGACCTGTACTATTAGTCTTTAGGAAGATTCCTAGTGTTTCTTTTTTTATTTCATGCTTTGTTTACTCGGGGAATTTTGTGCTATGATAATGCAACGATAACTGATACGAGCTGACGATGAATTTCGAATGTCGTATGCGATGGAATGTGGGACTGGAAGGGAGTCGAGTTGCTCAATAGCATAGTGCTGCCTCGTCGAGTAAACAGTTCGCTGCGAGATTAGTGACACACTGAACCGCACGCGTTTCAGTGAATGTCGAAAGAATATTTACAAGAAAATCGCACTAAAAGTTCTATGCTCGCTCCGCAATATGTTTTGCGAGCATAGAAACACAGTGGGATAGTATATGAGAGAATAAAGGTAACATTTTGGTTAAAGGTTTTGGAGATACGGTTTGGATGGTGAATCTCGCTTGTAAATGGATGAAGGTAAAGGCAGATACTTACAGGGGGACGAGAGCGTTCCTCTGGGACGAAGGAATGCACCGTAATGACGGGAGATTGGCTGCGAGTGGACTGGGACGCGCTCGATTTGCCGCAAACCGAGTAGGACAAAGGTCCTGACAATGCATGAGAAGAACGTGGCTACGAGAGATCGCGTGGCCCTTTTTTATTTGGCCTTTTTTCTTGGTGGCTCGGTACGCGCCCGAGGTAAACAGACAGCGCGCGCGGCCGATTTCGTGGCGCCCCCTAACCGATAGAACGCCAGATCGAGGCGGTCTCTCGCTCACGACACGAGACGGCACGGCACGGCACAGCACGGCTCTGTTCTGCTCTCCTCTGCTCTGCTATCCACTTCTCTGTTCTACTCTGCTCTCCTCTGAACGAGCATGGATTGTAGATTCTCGCTCGGAGGGCCGGCTGATGCATGTGGGAGAATCCCCCGGCATGAGATGGCCAGTTCGCTCGCTCGCTCGCCCGTCCGTTCGCAGTCGAGCCGCGGCCTGACACTCGCTTGGAGCGACCCGAGTGCATCCTTGTCAAGGGCGTCGACGCACTCGGCATGCGACCGGCTAACCTCACAGAACCACGCGTGCTCTTCACCGCTTCCCCGCTCGACGGCAACGAGCACGACGAACTCTACCGTGCGACAGACTGGCATGCTCTCGCCACGCTGCTCCTCGCACTACGACACCCTGCTTGTTCGCCTGCCTGCCTGCCTGCCTGCCTGCCTGCATGCCTCGCTCGCCACGGGAGCGAGACCTTTCTACGGGGATTTCCGGCCAGTTGAAAATTTAGATCGATGCCGGTACTCACCCTCGTCCGAGTCTTTCAGGCTGAAGTCTTTCAGGGTGAAGGAATCTATACCTGAAACCCAGAAACACCACGGGTTAGCAGGAATATCCCTCGTGTTTTCGAGCAGCTTCGTTCCATCCACAGGCACTCACTCACCCGCCATCTTGTAACAAACTGCAACGCGCCCCTGTGGCCACGCGTTTAATTCGCCGGATCGAGAGCTCGCCGAACCTTCCCTTTCGATCGCGATATCGATATTGCGAATTTTCGCTCGCTCGACCCTGCCTTGTTTTTTGAATTGGCTTCACACACTCTTAGATAAGACGACGTGGACACTTGGCGAAACAAGATGCTCGTGCTTCGCTTTCAAGATACGGTTACTCTTTATTGTAAATATTGATAATATTATAAAAAACAAGAATGACAATCGATACGATGTTTTTTTGAAATAGTAAAGTTATAGTATAATAAGAATTAAGCTAATAGACCAGATTCGTGGGTAAACCAAGAGTTGTAATGGAATTTATACTATTCTCGCGAATGCAATTCAATGAAGTTGAAGACTGAAGATAGGCGTACTTACTGAGAAATTTTTGAACATATGTTCAACTAAAAGGAATTATGCCGCAGAGCTCATAATTGAAAGCCAAACTAAGAGAGAATGTCTGATGGTAGAATATGTGCGCATATCATTAAACTTTATTTTTATATCCTCCCAAGAATATAATAGGTGTATATAGATATCTATGTTAACATCAAGTATATATATATGTATATATATATATAATGTATATGTATATATTTTACAGTTTCTTATCTGCTAAACTTATCGTATAGCGCAAATTCACTTTACTTGCTTGTCAATTTCGACGAGTTCCGTACAGCTCGAAGGTAATGCAGACTTTTGTAGAATAATTTAACACAGAAGAACTTGGAGTTCCTGGACAAAATAGTTTCTAACACACTGTGAACCAGTCACAATGGTCGTACGATAGAAGCTTATAATGCGATTTATTATTAGTGTTAACTCCAAATCGCCAACATCATTTGACTTTCTAAGATTCACGAAATATACAGGCTTCATTTTGGTGCGGATCCTTATGCGGATTGAACGCTGACTTAAATGCGGATTTGTGAACGAGGTAAGAGATAGACAACTAAATTTGTACAGTGTCATCACATATGTACATAGGTTTACTGTTTTTCCCAAAGAATTGTAGTATATAATCTCGCTCGCTCCCTCTCTTGTTCTTACGAAATTAAAAAACTTTTCAAGAGACCGAGAATTTTCTTTCCTACGATCCTGTTGGACATTACTTCAACCACAAGTTATACAAAGTGTAGTTACCGTCAGTATTATCACATTTATTTCACTGATCTCTTTTGATAACACATTTCTATGCTCGGCACACGCCATGTCATTCGAAAGTTAGCCTCGAACGTTTTTATAGCTGATGTGTTGGCATGTAATTCATGTACTATCAAAACGCCGATATTACGCAACAGTTTTCCGAAACGAGCAATAGTTTAGGACAGTTTTGTTACTATAAGACAGATTTGGATATGCGATGTTACATACATCCCTTTACAACTCTATCCAGTGCTTAGACACTTACTTTTATTAAGTTCGAATCTATGTAGTGTTTCATCGAAAGATCGAAAATGTATAGTCTTCTGAAGAGAATGATTGTATTCGCTCACTAATTCAGACTATTCAATTGATCAAACTAGTAGTACTACTCAAGTCGAACTTGGTGTAACTTCTGGTCAAAGGTATTTCATCGCTTATCATCTATCAAAATACTGTATTATAGAAAGGAGAATGCACATAATTTTACAACTGTTGGAGGCGAGTAACGTACATATGTACGCAGTATAGCAGTAGTGATCTGACACTTCCTGAGAATGATATAACGTAGAAACAGTAATGGAAGGGCATAGGTAAAAAATGATGATGATCTCGTTCTGCGTTATGTATCATCCGTTGCGATTTTTTTTATTGCAGCTCTGCACATTGGACATTCCGCCAACAATTTCGAACAAGTCTGGCAAAAACCTCTGAAAGATAGGCATAAAACATTTTAGTACCGCAAAGAGGTTTGAAATCAACATTATTGGAATTAGCAAGAAATAGGATTACCTGTGATTGCATGGTATTAATCTCACTGTAGCCTTTTGATCGAAGCATAGTGTACACGAGTCTTCCTTGATGCTAAGTTTCCGGAGTTGGTCTAGGTATAAATGTCTTGGAAGCACGACTTTATCTTCAGGATCCAAGGAAGCGTAGTCGTTGAATTTCTTGTAATCCCGATCGGTGGGGGGATACTTGAAAGGTACATTTCCAAAATTAAACAGGCATTGCTGGAATGTCATAAAGCTAGCTGCAGCAAAGAATCCTGTCCTGTAAGTCAACAAAGAATGTAAGTTCCAAATAATCGTAACAAATGCCGCGGAATAGAAAAATGGACAATATACAATAAGATACCTTATTTTTTTGAAAACTTGCATGCACGGTCTCAGGGGTACACCATTTATATAGAAAACTATTTCTAATTTATTTAAATCTAACAAACAACCCAAAATGTCACCAGATTCCCAACAGGGCCTTTCGTAATATTTCTCACTTTTCGCATTATACCACATCAACCTACGACAACCATCGTACGATAATGAAAATTCATCATCGCCAATACCATATCCTTCCTACAAACAGCAAAAAGAGTTGTGCTTTTAGTAAAAATGCTCTATTAATATTCGAACCCATCATTCCAATTGAATATTTACGTGATTCAAGAATGCGCTATTTTTTGTTGCCCATCCGATTTGCATAACTCCTGTTGTTATTATAAGTGTTTCATAATACCAAATACCCGAATCTACTTGAAATGTACATCTTACACTTTCAAACGAATTTGCATCACATCTTGCCTGTATTTACAATATGTACACCATTAATAGTGTAATAAAAAGTCCTGTAATTTTTAAATTTATATTCTGCATCTTTTCACTTACCTCCAACCCATTAGGAGATATCTTCAGGTACTCGCTTACATCCTTGGTGTTCAACATGACATTGATACCACTCACATCGACCGTATCATGAGAATACTTTCTACCTTCTATTAAAACTGTAAAGAAAAAGATCTATTATTACCTGTACAATACGGCACATGTAACTAGTTCGCTCTATATGCAGAAATGATTCTTACATAAGTTATCCAAACACCATTGTGCACAGAAACCAACTTGTCTCTTAACGCAGTGGGAATCTGTTGCCCAATTTTCCAACATCAGCAATGGATTCTGCTTTTTCGCCATCAAACGTTTGCTTATTGTAATTTTGTTCTCACCTGTTTCAATTAATATATTTTAGTACTATTACAATTATGCATTTATTCTATTTATTGTACTATTATTTCTTACTCATTTGTGCAAATTTCTCCAGTGCTATGAGCGAATATAACACTATGTTGGGTTCGATATCTTCTCTCTAAAACCACAAATATTTTCCAATAAATCGCAGCTTCAAGTTTTGTTCATGCTCTTATTTCTATCAAACTTACCAGATTGGAAACTAAATAGTCAAGCGTGTTTTTCGAGAGAATCGCTATACTACTGGGACCAGCTAATTTCTCAGCTATACAACCCAACACTACGCAGATGTTCCTTTGCTGCGTTACCGTAGTCTGTGCTTTACCCAGTTTTTTTGATGCTTGAAACATTTGTGATAATCTCAATACTGTGTCCTGCAACGCAGATAGAATCAACATATTTCACACAAGAATTATAGAAATCCAATAGCAAATTCTAGAATAGATATACTTTTGAAGGTAATGGACAATCTTCTAGTAGAAGAGCGATAACGGAAGGACCTAAGGGATTGTTCATTGGAATAACATTGATCATGGAAGCGACAACTTGTATCCATCCGTCTTCTTTATCAGCGATAGCATGTAATTTCAGCATCGCTGATGGTGGCTCTTGCAGACTGAGGTAGCAATAATATCAATAAAATTCTTATTAAACAAAACTAATCAAAATCAACTATGATATATGTAATCTGCATTATTACATACCTGTTAACATGGGAAGCAATCATTCCTAATGTACCAAGGACAAGCTTGTCAATATTAGTTGTCGACGATGGGAACTTAAAAGATGAGGATGAAATTTCTCCGGATGAAATTGTAGCTACTGACGGCTCCGGTAGAACAGTGTTTTCAACTGGTGTTTGATGCACGCGACGTATGTTTATGTCACCCAGAGGGTCGTTAGACAAACAGTTGCCCATACCCACAGATTTTTTAAATAACTCTCACGCAAAACCAAGTGTGCAAATAATTCTTTCTTAAATAGCATTTACTCAACTGGGTAACATATGTATCACTGGATATCTTCCCCGATACAACTAGAACAAATACAAGTTTCCCACATAAGTGTCAGTTGACAGCCAATGGACAAGTTCTATGAAATTGCACTCTGTATTAGCTGTCGGACTATTAGTATATTTTAAGGGACTTTGCGATGACAGATACTGAAGTTTAAAGTAATACATACTAAAACTTTAGCATAACGAATGGCGTGCCAGGATTACAACAAATAAATTTCTTTGTTTACATGTCTGTTTGCTTCCCTCTTCATTCTCTCTCACTGTCTGACAAGCATATATTTATCATATGCCCAGACATCGGAATATCGGTTAAACTGAAAAGCTTGTTCGCAGTTAGAAGGTGTTATTGCCGCTTATCTAGAAGTGCAAGAGGCGGGAGGATTACATTGTTTTTGTCGCGGGGACATTCCAATCGGGATAGTTTATACTTGCATCTAAGGTGTGATTTGGTTATGGTTTCTTAAAACAAGAAAAACTCTGTTCTCGCCCTTCATTCAGTCTTACATCTCACGTTGTTTTAATATTAAGCCGAGAGAATCATGTTGGTATGGGCCCTTCATTATTTGATAAGGGATTGGACGCAATAGGGTGACCACACTCCGCTCTTCTTCAGGTTATGTTCTTTAGATCTTTAAAACAGTAATCTTGGCACTTGAGATGAGATCACCATCTTCCCTTGCAACCTCGAAATTATAAATCGTATATATAACTGTTGCGAAGGCGCATGGGCCACTGAAAAGTTTGGCCTCGCGCCGCTCGCGGAGCGCTAATGTACTCTGCTCGATGAAAAGGTACCTTTATGAACTGCTATGAACTCTAACGAAAATATTTGCGAATCCAATGTGCGAATACGAATGTGAACGTTCAAACACGCACCACTGATAGTAGTGCTGTTGCACGTGTTGTTTATAACATAAAAGGCAGTTGCATACCATGTTTACTGTGAACGGAGTATCTTCTTTATTGAATGAAGATCAAGTTGTTAGCTAGAATAATCGGCATTTTAAAAGTGTGGTCGTACAGTAATTAATTACTTAACTCTGTTATTATAATACTTGTATGTACTCTTGTAATATGATATCCGGCCTCTGATTTTTCCATTTTTAAATACCGAGCCTTCTACTGTTTTACAGAAGACAAGATTCGTTAATGATTTAATAACAATGACAAATCAACGACCGATCTCGTGTGGTTTAGACTTTTGTACTGTTCCTGATTTAAGCAACTGTTTGATCTCGGCGAACTCATCGAAGTACGTTAATGATGACAATCAAGTTACACTTGAATAAATAAGATTGATATTAAATGATTGGTTCTGCTTTTTCTACATTTAGATATGAATTCATATGCGCACCGCTTGTTCATCCCTTGTACAAGAGAGAATTTATTTCTGGGCCTGCCAAAAACCGTTCCGGGCCATTTACCAGGCCAGATTTAATACTTTGTAGTTCTGGTAAATATCTGGCCTTCCGTATGAACTCTCTTGACATAATTAACCAGAGTAATTTTCAGATTGGAATAACTTGGTAATTGGCAAGTTGTCTCCTTACATCGATGTGGACTCCAAGGATCCAGTTTTAAAGAAGAATAGTGAATATGCTCTTAATCAGGAATTAACATTAGCCAATCATTTAGGGCTCACAGTAATAACATTGAAACTAATGAAAGGAATAGAATCTCATGTGAACCTCGCAAGAATTCTGCATAACAGATTAGCTGGCATATGTAACTTTCAGGTATGTAAAGACAAAATGTATATAGATCCAGAGATTATAATTTATATGTGTTACTTAGCTATGGGTACAAGTTCCAATGGAGAATCCAAAGAAGCAGGCTTATTCGTATAGAGATATAGAAATGCCAGCTCTAGAAAGTCCTTGGGAATGGTGGAATAGCTTCAGGGCTGTTTGCGATTACGACAAGAGATTAGGGGTGGCTTTAATCGTTAGTCATGATCTACCTGATCAAGAAGAGGTAATTCATCATTCAAATTGCATTTGATATTTATCTATGTAGATACAATTTTTATCGAGTAACATTATCTAAATAAAAGGAATTGCAGTTAAATTTTTTTTAAATGATGCTATATAATTGCTACTAACAATTATATATCAATGTAATCAATGCTGAACAAGTTGCAGTTCTTTTTATTGTCACTTGTTTACTATTCCAATACTTTCTACTCTCACTGTATATAAATTTATTTATGTTACATAGATTGAGAGATGGTTGGGAGAACCTGTAAGATTATTGGTCCTTCCTACTACATTGTTTATTACCAATAAGAAGGGATATCCCGTTTTAAGTAAAGCGCATCAAGTGTTAGTTAAAAAGTTTGCTGCTTTAGAAATACAGTTTGTATTAACTGGTGTGAATCGGTATCAAAGTATCACTTACTACCGCAACTATTTGGAGTACCTGTGGAAGGTAAATGTCGTATAAGCTATGATTACAATCTATGTTTTTAATATTTAACTCTTGTATAGGGATGTCAAACAGCTGGGCCTGTGGAAAGATTTACTCGTGGATATGAAGACTATTTACAATGTCCTTTACAACCTTTAATGGATAATCTTGAATGTCAAACATATGAAATATTCGAAAAGGACCCTGTTAAGTATTCACAATACCAAGCTGCCATACACAGGGCACTTATGGACTTAGCTGTCACAAAGGCAGATAAACATAAAAAAATGTAAAGAATTTTGTTATTTAAGTTAATTACTTTTTATTTTCCGTACTTGAATTCTAATAATTGTATGTCAATAGAGTACTTATGGTTGTTGGCGCCGGAAGAGGTCCTCTTGTTCATGCAGCTTTAAATGCAGCAGAAATGGCTCTTCAACAAGTCAAAATTTATGCTGTCGAAAAGAATCCTAATGCTGTATTAACGTAGGTGTATTCGAATGTTAACGATATTTGCAACTGGCGCACATATAATAACAATTTAATAGTAATAAATGCTCAGTTTGCAGGCACTCAAAAGGGATATGTGGGAAGATAAAGTTACTGTTGTGTCTTGTGATATGAGAGAGTGGAATGCACCGGAGAAGGCTGATATTCTAGTGTCGGAATTACTCGGTTCTTTCGGCGATAATGAATTGTCTCCAGAATGTTTGGATGGAGCTCAGAAATTCTTAAAAGGTAATCTTTGTATGCAAAAAATGTTGTATGTAAAAACAATGTCTAATTTTCTGTATTTTCAGACGATGGCATAAGCATACCCAGTTCATACACGTCGTACATCGCCCCAGTACAATCCTCGAAGTTATACAATGAAGTTCGTCAATGCAGGGATAAAGATAAACATCCACTGGCTCATTTTGAAACACCATATGTGGTCCACCTTCACAATAAATATGATATAGCAAAACCTCAAGCACTGTTCACGTTTAATCATCCAAACAAAGGTAGGAACAAAGAATTATAGAAATTCTATTCAACATATTAATTTAATAATAATGAAGTCAATCATTTATGAGATAAATGTTACAATTTCAGATGTTATTATCGATAACTCAAGATGCGAAGAAAGGATATTCGATGTAGAACAGGATTCTGTGCTCCATGGACTTTCAGGATATTTTGATGCAGTATTATACAAGAACGTAACGCTAAGCATAGAGCCAAGTACATACAGCACTGGAATGTTTAGTTGGTTCCCCATTTTCTTCCCAATCAAGGTATATTAACTGTAAAGCTAAGAATTTCATTTGTATTGCGCTATAGCTTTGGTTACTTGAATTTTTTCCTTCAAAACATTATTTATAGGAACCTGTGCAACTAAAAGGAGGAGATCAAGTGGTTGTTCATTTTTGGCGTCAATGCAGTCCGAAGAATGTTTGGTACGAGTGGTGCGTTACAAAGCCTACTCCAGTACCGATCCATAATCCGAATGGACGTTCTTACACCATAGGTCTATAAATGTCGAAGTTTTGCTGTGATATTCATTATTTCCAAGAATAAGCCACATTTTACTATCTTCATTGCCGGTGTTCCAGGTTGTCTTACATAGCAAATTCTGCATAAGATTATTTTATAAGAAAACGAGGAAGATGCTCTTATGTACAATGCGTTATTTTTTATTACAAAATACATTCTGCTATATAAGCGATCGTTTTCATATAAGACCGTAGAATAAAGGAAATTTAATAATCACTGCCTTTTAATTAAAAATGTGTCACCCTGTAAAATATTGATGAGAAATACTGGTGAACGTACAGAAAATTATGTCAGCACAGGACGGAAATATGTGCCAGATTTAACTTCCCGTTTGAGGAACAAAAGTGAATGATAGCCTACGAAATAGTTTATCATTTTCACGTTTTCTCTCTCGTGAACCACTCACATTGAACCTAAAGGTCACTGATATCCTATATCCCCGATAACACATATTACAAGTTATCGAGCTTTGCGCGTCTCTCGTGACCTTTTCACCTCACGTGATCCTAGTCCTCTCGAGCCAACAACACTATACATAAATCATTTCCAAACTTCTACAAACTAATTATTTGCCAGTTATAAATATACCATTTTCGAGAGTATTTATGATAATCTATAGCATTGCTACAATTGGTCTAAAAACAATAATATCAGTACGAAATACTGGAATTAAAATGCATCATCTTTAATAAATTCTTATCATTCTTAAAACGCGGAAATTTTATATTGTTGAAATGTTTCTTATCACTGAAGGAAAGTTATGCCGGCAGTCTTGAGAAGAGAAGATTCGTTCTTTCACATCGCACACGATGTTCTATTATAGTCTAAATGTAGAGAAGCTGTTTACTGTAGATTTGTATGAAATTATGAATAATATAATAGTGTGACCATCGTCATCCTACTCCCAAACACTGGGAGAAGATAAGAGAGTCCGATGACGACAAAAACAAGTGTGTATACAGCATACGCCGATCCAAAGAGAGATCTTTTGGTCATTCCCTCGTTTCGCGCCGCTTCCCTCGCTTCTGCTCGATCGTGGGGTTAGTGAGTCCGTTCACGTGAACGAAAGTAGCAGACGACGGTCTGTGGCAGGAAGGTTAGATCCTCAGAAGGAGAAGCGCGAAAACGAATTCTAAAATGGCAAGGTTTGTGGCCCACGTTGCGAGCCGAATGGGACGATCTGTCGTCGCTACGGAGAAACTTTCGAGCCTCTTAACTGGCTCATTCGCAAGCTCGTTTCAACCCATTTCTCGCACCATTGCCACCAGCCGCTGTCTAAGAGCCGGTAAGTCGTATTTTACAACATCTAACTCTCATCTCTATTCTGCTGTTGAAACCAAAAAAGCAGAACTTGCTAAATATGTTTACCACGTACTGATGTGGCAATCCTTTTCGAAAGCGCGGATATATCTCGTGTTACTACGTACGAGGCGTAGATCATTCAACTCATTTGCATTTGTCCTTAGTAAAGTAATCCTGGATTTCTATTTTTGTTCTGCCATGGTATTGTATTTTGCATGGTTGCTTTTCACTTTCAGACAGATTGTACACAGACAAACACGAGTGGATAAGCGTCGACGGTAAGATTGGTACTGTTGGTATATCGGATTATGCCCAGGATGCATTGGGTGATGTGGTCTTCGCCCAGTTGCCAGACGTTGACTCTACGATAAAGAAAGATGGTTGGTAAATTTGTCTCATTCTGAATATTGCGCATAATGCGAACATATAATCTTCCATTTGTAAATTGAAATTGTTCTTTGATTCAGACGAATGTGGAGCATTGGAGTCAGTGAAAGCTGCTTCCGAACTGATAAGCCCGGTCAGTGGAAAAGTAACAGAGAAAAATGAAGCGGTTGAAGCTAAACCTGGTTTAATCAATACCGCGTGCTACAAAGAAGGATGGTTGTTCAAAGTTGAATTGAATAATCCCGAAGAACTCAAAAGCCTAATGAACGAGGAGTCATACAACACATACTTGAAATCTGACCCACATTGATCTTTTATACTTTTGCGTGTCGAACGCCTATAGATTTTAGATAGCTCTGCTCATAGTTGCAATGATCAAGTTTTGTATAAAAGCTAACCGTTCCTCGTGGACAAGAACCAATTGTTTAAAAATCGAAAAATTATTAATATAAAAATCGTATTGTACATTTGAAAGTGTGGCTCACTACAAAGTGGGACTATACTCGGGAAAGGCTATTTAATGTATATAATGTTGATATGTACAGAAATGTAAGTCTTGAGTGAAAATATAATGCTAGCTATAATGGTTGGCTCATTTCTTTATTAATCACTGTGCAATTTTCTTAAAATATTACGATATTTGTACAAAGCAGTTAAATGTAATATACATATTACTCGATACGCACATGACACTATTAAAGTTACAAATTATAATAAACATTGTGTTCTAGAAAAACGCATTTAAATTATAATTAATAGATTGTGTACTTAAAAAACAATTGCATGTGGCGAAATCGTATTTTTGAGTATCCAATTAGCTGGGTTACGATTTATATAGTACCATCCTTCATCCTCCTTTCAAGAATACCTTTTGTCTCCGTAGGACTGTTTGAACAGGGTAATCGGCAAAAAGAGAGAAACGTGAGGAGAGCGGGTAAAGGTGAAATCAGAGAATGAAATGGGAGTTGACCAAGAGTTACAGAAAAGATAATCGCGTCATCGGTCCTAAGGAAGGACAGTCATTAGTTGATAATAAAGATATATTTACAATCAATAAATTTCTCTACATAATTTACATTTGCCAAATCCTATACTGGCAGTGTTAACAACGTATAATTCTTTTCTGCTCGAAGTTAAGTCCAATTCTTTATTGGATTCCAAGAAATCACATCGATACTGAATTAGATCATTTTGCCAATGGTGATTGGTAACTGTACATATGTATAACATATCGTTCTTTATAACACCATCATTTCTGTATATGCACTAGTTACAATTAATAATAAAGGCGTTGCAACAAAATCGAGCGGACGATTAAATAGGATGGACATATATAAAGGTAATCGTATTAGAGCTACATTTAGACGAGACGAATCTTATTCTCCATATAGACTGCGAATTTTGTGTTATAAAGGTATCCAACTTGTTCCAAAATTATCAGACCGACGTGTTCAATAAAAGACTGCGATTGCGAGTTTTGCTTGCTTTACCCAAACAGCAATGTAACGACGAACAAGTGAGAGGGGAACGGTAATTTGGTGGGAAACACCTCTAGCCTGAAGCGTTAGTTCCTCGATTCTGATACATTCTAGATTGTACAAGTGTATTATAATTTGGAATAAACGCCATAACAACTAAGATTATGTAGTGATACAACAAACACATTATCCCAATAAGATGTCACATTTCGTTGTTGCGCATAGTACAAGAGTCATATATTAATCGTAATATAAGTTATCCGCGTGGACCCCCAGTCGAGTCTACGCAGAGAACAGATATCCATATATCCTTTTTTAATTGCTATCTGGGCATCTATTCTGAGGTATATGGTTACTAAAAATGTAAAAATATAAAACTTAATACATTTATGAAGAGGTAGTCATTCGTATGCGCGTTAAATAAAAACGTGTTTTACTGTTTTCGTCAAAGGCATCGAAAAGAATGGACGAACGGTGGTGGCAAGCCGAAGAGTCCTTATGACCGTTCGGCCGAGAAGAACGAGACGATTTGAAAATTTGGGAACATATTCGTACATATTTTACACGAGTCGTTTGAAACGGATTTGAAAGTTGAATATCGGTATATGTCGACACAAATCTTTACTCACACGATAAGTACATGCATCCTTTCGAAAATATATCTTTTCATGGTAGTATTACTCACAGCTACTCCTCCTGAATTGTTTTGACACTCGAGCCTTAATATACAAGACGACATTATCGAGTTCTATGTAGGTCAACAAATACTTTACATCTAGTCTCGATCTTAATACGAAATCGGTGGAAAAAGTGAAAGTAGTAAAATAGCATTTTCTCCAGGTACTTGCTTGATAGAGGATGTAAAACAGTAGGAGTTGCAAAGGGTGGTACTACCAGCCTACCAGTACGAGCAAAGATTTCTGTTCGTGGTGTGTGCCAGGCCTCAGCCTCCAATCTAGCACGTGTAGTAATTTACCGATGGTTTAGATACCACAGGCGTCTCGAGAAGACGACCTTCACAGCACTGAAAAATTTCTGACTATCGACTAAACAGTAATAATCTATTAGTGAAAAATTACTATGGTCAATCGCTATCTTAACATTCAGTAAATATTTCTCTATTTAACAACTGCGAGATAAGACAATATTAATCTTATATGCTTAGTATTAATCGCTAGATAATGTAGGACCACATAAACCTTGCTCCAATGATCTTTTATTTCTTAAACAGAATGTTTATTATGATACAATATACAATAATAAAATACCGCATTTTCTGGTTATTCGTTTTTCCGCCACCTATGTGAAAAATAATAAAGAGAGCGCGCGAGAGAGAGAGAGAGAGAGAGAGAGAGAGAGAGAGAGAGAGAGAGAGAGAGAGAAGGAGAGAGAAAGATAGAAAGAGACAGAGAGAGAAAGAGAAAGAGAAAAATATACGTTTAAGATCCTAAAATTAGTGAAGACATTAAGTAGCTAATGATTTTTCTCAGTAAGCAACAGAAATATATTTATTTCATTAAACTATACACAAAATAGTATAATTACATATTTAACATGATTTATACTTTACAACATAATTGGAATGTGTTAACTAGTATGTACAATAATAGTAGCCCTGCTGAGTGCAAGTGTGACAAAATGCAGATTTTCATAGGAAGTTCTAAGGATGCCCAGGTGGCCGTGCGCGACAAACATATACGTATATGTATACCTATTCCCGTACACATATATACCTATATGTATATGTAAGTATATCACATAAAAGTGTGTTACTGTCACTCAAGGATGCCCATTGAATCCCTTGCGAAAAACACGATTCGTTACGAGAGTCAAATTCTCTTTTTGCCATTTAATAAGTAATTCATTCGAGTGAGAGCAAGGCTTCAGTGGTATGCTTAAAAATAATCGCATCTAGTATTAGAAAAATAGCTTTACTTATATAGACAAAAGTTGCCTGCCCTTTGACCAATATTCTGTTAACCACCCTTTGTACTGTTTTCAAGGCATCTTGCTTACTATTTCCCTGCGCTTGTACCCACAAACAGGGGTAGTAATTCTCCATTGGATACATCTCTAAAACTTCAACATCAAATATAGAAAATATATGTCATTATGTTTATATATTTAGATACACTTTATAATACATATACTATGTATATATGTAAAGTATGTACGTCTATACTTGATTTGTTTGCATAGGTATTCCTTGAACCACGGCCCCTTAACTTGGTCCAATACCTAAGCAGTTTTAGCTCTTAATAGGTACTTGAGGTCCACTCTTACGGTAGGTAAAGGGCGCGCTCCATCATCATTCTTTCGAGATAAAGCAACAGACTAACTCCCGGCAAACAAAAAATGCCGAATACCAATCTACCCCTTTATTTTCTCTTGGCGTGAAGCATCTCCATGAGAAGGGTTTGTGTCGGTGCTCCGCCGCTACAATGTTTCTGATACAGATGATCTTCTCCCCTGCTCGCTACTATGTGGATTTCTGGTAATACTGCTAGCAGCTTGTTAAATTTATCCTGTTCAGACACAGAATACATGTGTCCGTTAGTTCTGATATAGATCATATTTATTCGCCTCTTTAAATCATCATCCGTTCTACTTTCAGCCTCTTATCGGCATTCTTTTAAGCGATTCAAACTTACCGGCACTGATGGATAACAGTTCAACGTGTAATCCAAAAGAGCTTGCTGAACTTGATCGTGGCCCTCTTGGACATGCTTCTTGTTCACTAGACCACGGACATCTGCGTACAAAACGAATACCCAACTGTTAACTCTTTCATCGACATCCTTAAAAGGCACTCTTCCCGAGAACACCAACAGCTTTATTTAGCTTAGTGGCACATAATAATAAACTTCATCTTTGAGAAAATTTCTTACCATGGTTGAGCAGCATCAAAAATTTCATGCAGATATAATCGGACAGGTCGAATTTCAGCTCCTGAAGTTTGGCGGAGAGTTCGTTAAAAAGATCTGCCAGGGAAGGAACTCCAAGTAGGCCGAGGCAAAGGAGATCAAACTTTTGGCCATTATGAAGGGTCGTTTCATCAGGCAAGTTATTGTGTAACCTTTGATGAAGATGGTCAAGCACCAACATATCCGACCAAGAGTGTTGTAGTAGTTTCATCTGATCATCAACCTGTTAAATTATATTTAAGTTGGACTTTAGTTTCACCCAGTTTAAAAATATCCTTTCACATTTTCAATTTCAAAATTTGATTCTCCTCTAGCAATGCAAATCCCGTGACAACCGACAGAGACATACAAATATATTTTTAAAGATAAACGATAATTAATATTCCAATTACCAAAATAAAATTCAAACAATTTTCTAAAAAGAATTCTGCTAAAATCCTAAATAATTCATGATCGCCTTTCACATTGTTAAAAACGAAAAAACAGCTACATTCTACAACTTGTTATTAATAAAATTGCAAAGACTGGCGCCGCTTATCGCAACGATCAAAGAATTAACAATAGATAAACTGTTAAACAAGCAGTTTATAATTAACACGGGCCTGCTTTGGAGCAACCGCTATAACCCAGAAACGTATCTTGTTATGACCTAGATATGAGGCGATGCTTGAAATCATTCAGTGATTGTGCAATGCTGTTGGTTACCTCACATCCCCGCTCATGCCACCGAGAGGCCGGCGACGAGTTATTTATCGGTAAGAACTAAGTGTCGGTTGAGAGAACTCAGCAACGGTTAAAGTCATTAGACTTTTATTGCTCGGTAACGCGATCGGTCTCATCTCTATCGTTGGCGTGAGTCAGTCGGGATTTGCAAATTCAAGGAAGAGGAAAGTCGTTAACGGGTACGCGCGCGCGCGCCCGCGTGCGGATCCAATGGAAAGCAAAGCCGTAGCACAGCTTTGAAGCTTGTGTCGCCAAGTGCTCTAGCAATAGACTAGGGACTACTACCACTAGGATATCGTGATCGACAGGGATTGTTACGGCTGCGGCGAGAGCGTACAAAGTCGAGGTAGGGATTTCGCTGGTAGAGTATAGACAGAGTGTCGTCATAGCTATTCGATAGGGGAAGAGGAGGGGGAGGGGCGAGTTGGGGAGAGAGAAGAGCGAGGTGGACTAACCTTGAGATCCTTGAAGAACACTGAATTCCTTGCCCAGTCGACCTGCGAGAATAGATTTTGATCGAGCACTTTGCACATTAATTCGAACAAGTCCACTTCACACTGATTGTACGTTTGACTTTGCAACAGTCCGAACAGGGATGCTTGCCACTCGCGGTCGTCCACCGTTTGCACAAAGTCTCTTATCATTGGACTAGTTTTCAAGGCGACGGTGGAGGGTGCGGAGCCAGTGGCTCCGTGAGGTTGCGTGGACTGTTCGCCGAAGTTGAAGGCCTTCGGGCTTGGGGTGGTGGAATTCGCAGTCCACAACTTGCTATCCAGGCCAGGGTTGAGGTTGTGCAGGTGATTACCACCGGCAGAAATGTTTGGCAGGGAGGACGGTGCGATCAATTGATGCTGACCGGCCCCGCTGCCAGCTTGTGTCGTGACCAGGCCAGCGGCCACGGCTGCAGGGGATGGACTCGAATCTGGAGAAGATGTTAGACTCGAGACCTGAGGTATTTGAATCTCCTGCTTAATGTGCAGGAAAGGCGTTACTGCGGAGGGATAATTCGATGGGTCACCGATGCTGCCACGTATTGTTTGCAGTGCCAGCTGCCGTTGTCTCAATAATTGCAGCTTCCGCGCCCGATCTCTTTTATACATAGGTCCGAATTTATTCCTTCCACCTCTCATGCGATCCGCTCGCACAGCTGAAACAAAAACATAGATACGCACTTTAAGTAAGTCTCTCGCCTTTCACCTACCATTCATATTACATCTAGTTGGGATTAATTATCAAAAATACTCCTTTCCGACGATATTCGCTCAACCTTCTCCCAAAACCTTTCCATCCACGTCAGTTTTCTCGCAACATCAATTTTATAGAGATCCTCCATTCAGTAGGAATAATCGCGTACGCGGATTCATAACTAGCCCGAGAAAAGCAATCATGTACAACCGCAGAGGCTATAGAGGTGCCGATTGAACGGTATTGCCGGAGAGACAACCTTGAAGAAACAGTATTCTAGTAAACCAAGTCCGCCATCGACGAAAGCGGAAGTCGCTACTAATTGCATATAAGTGGGACAAAAGTCTTGCACTTGGTCTTCCTGTTCCTGATACACGTATGTGTTCATCAACTAGTCATCAGCGCGCAGACTCCTTCGCGACAAATCACTGTCCAAGTGCACGGATATCATTTCAATCTATAAAATCAATCACGCAATGAAAAATCCTTGGATTTATTTATCTAGTCTTCTCAATTGTATTGAAGCAAAACTGGTAAAGACTCGCTTTATTCATTCGATTTTCAAAAGCAGCCATATATTTTATAAGTAAAAACAATTAAGGGTTTGCGATATTGTAAAACTGAACTTGCAGCTTGGAAGTGAGAATATATTTGAGACCCTTGTTTTCAGGAATCAGAGCATAAATAAGGGGTTTCTTGACGTGCGGTATTCGGGCCGGAAGTGGTCCAGGTCGTAGGGCCTCGATCTTTTTACCTTAGTTTCTAGAAATCATTATAATACCGCCCACAGCCACTTATAGACGAATTCACCATCCCAACCGGTTAAACTTGAAGTCCCATAAGTTGCAGAAAATGATTCGATCAATTTTAAAATTCATAACTAAAACTTCATATTCTTCGATTTCTAAATTTCAACCAAATTTATGCTTCAACTGACATTCAAAAATCAGGGGATCGAATCGTATATCCTTATTGAGCGTTGACAATTGATCTCAGTGATCGCATTTTACGTTCGAGTGACAGTGAAACCGAACAGCGAGTTTTTAGGAGTGTCGAGAAGGAAGGAGGCCGGCGCGGCGTGTCGAGAGCAATTGCAAAATGCGGCTCGCCGCCGAAAGAAGGACGCCGGGGATATCAGCGGGCCCGTATCTCTCGTGGGAGCGCGCACTTTGTTAGGAACATTTGCGCTTGATCGCACATCAACCTCGCGCGCCGCCGGCGCACTAATCAAGGAAGGCCTTAAAGCGCCTTACAGTTTATAGGGCGGTGAGCACGCGGCAAGCAAGAGCAGCGGCGTTGCCTATTTTCGTACGAAGTGTTTGCTATCCGTCGTCGCATGAAACCAGCAGCAGCAGCATCGAGCATCGAGCATCGAGCAGCAGCAGCAGCAGCAGCAGCGAGCGAGCAGCAGCGAGTATCAGGCAGCAGCAAGCAGGGGGCGAGCGAGAGAGCGAGCGCGGTGCGCGCTCGTTGAAAGTGAAAGGAGGTTGAAACGCTCGCCCGTCCACTTCTGCCTGCGCCGGCACAGGCACAAGCCCGCCGACACCCCTCTCCGCCTCGCAAACTCTCTCCTCTCCTCTCCACTCCTCGCCGCTCCTCTCCTCTCCGCGCTATCCGCTATAGTATACCCGATGCCAGACCGACACCTCCCTCGATTCTACCGGCAGCACCCCGCTGCCGTTACCGCCGCCACCCGAACCCTACTTCCTTCGAGGATCCCTACTCCTTTTGGCCCACTCCTGCCCCCATCCTCACCCCCGCCCTAGATCCACATTGCCGCCCCCGTCCCCCCACCATCGCTCGCTTTTACACCTCTCTTCGCTCACTCTCTCTCTCTCTCTCTCTCTCTCTTTTGCTCTTCTAGAGCCTGTCTGATCTGTTGCCCCCTTATCTTCCCTTCATCAACTCGCTCTCCATGGGACCATCCCTTTCGCACTTCCCTCGATCTTCACAGACTATTTTTATTCTTGCAAATCGGAATTTCATACAGTCTCATACAGTTTGGAGAGTAAATGTTAAGAGTGTGCTAGCAGAATTCCGTCTGGTAGCTTGTAAGGCTACCCTCGTGCTCGTATCCTGAAACCCTTCCGCTACTTTCGCACTGGTTCCTCCCCTTTGTCTACTGACTACTCTCGTGGCCCCCTAATGGCGACGTAAATTTGCGGGCATGTGCGCAGCAGTTCCGTCGGGGAAGGAGGCATACTACATAGTTGGCTAGCGATGTGTGTTGGGGGGGTACGCAGGAGAAATTGCGACTGGATATTTAACGTTGAAGGAAATCAAGAGCAGATGGATCAGGGATAGGTACACAGCGTACGCATCTCGCTTTCCACAAATATTCGCAGTATGCGTGCGCGTGCCTGGAATTTGCGGCTCCGCGTGCTGGACCGCGTAAACTTGACACTCGTGGTGGTACATTCCTACCCCGAAGAGAGAGACAGAGAGAGTCCACCACCCACGCTCCTAGGGTATTTTCCTGTCGGCTCTAATTATCCTGATGCAAAAGCGAGAACGCGTCAGCTGGCGATCAAGCTCTACGTTGTGGGTTCTCTGATTCACGTGGCTCCAGCGAGAACAGCCAGATACGCGCCAGGCATATCTCGCCAACCGCTACGATCCTTTCTGAATCGCTCTGTCTGTATCCATGGTTGACTGTGTGTATGTGTATGTGTGTGTGTATGTATGTGCGCGCAATTTGCACGAAGTTCGCAAAACCGCCGAGTCTCGAGCTGGTGTAACGCTGGAAATCGCGGTCAGCGTTAATTCTCGAAGGCTCGTTACTCTCTCGGCCGCTTTTCCTACACCTCGCGCGTTCGCGCGCGCTATCGATACTACGCAACGCGCACCTAATGGCACTATTGTCTCGTTGCTATTTAACGCGTGCCATTTTACTGTCCGCGCGCTCCTTTTCCATCGGACACTCTCGCCAACGGTTGCTTGTCATCGCGTTCTACCTTTCTCCTTTCAGTCACTCATAATACTCTCTTCTTCTCTTCTGACAGAGATCGAGCCAACTTTTTCGTTCCTCCTCCTCCTCCTCCTCTTCTTCTCTTCTCTAGCTGTTCTATACTTCCATGACTTCACCGTCTCGTCTCTGTGTGCGAACCTTCGTCTGCTCCCGGCGGCATAGGTTCGCACTGACTGGTTTCATTTTCTAGATTATCACTTCCCGTTTTTTGTCGGTCTCCCTCTCTCGCGGCGTGGCGAGAGCATCGCGAGAGAAGCGCGCGCGCGCGCGCGCGCGAGTGAGCGGGGCCGGTTGAAGGTACGACCCTACACACATGGACCGCCGCTAAACTTGACTCTCGGCCTCGCACTCCAAGGATTTCTTTTCTTTCTCCCTCTCCGGAGGCCGCCGCCGCCGCCTCCTGCCTCGACTCACCTCGACGCAGCCAACACCGCCACCAACCCGTACCTTCTTATCCGAGAGACGTTTTAGCACACGCATCGTAGGTGCTCCATACACCCTGAACCCAAACCTTTCTTCATCTCCGTGTGTTGTTCCATGCCAGGTGCATCACAAGGGTAGAAAAGTTACGGGGACAAACAGATCTCTATTCAAAGAACGAGTACTATGACAGGGAAATTCAGGTCCTTGCGACGTACTACTTTCATCCCATTCGAACATTAGTTATTCACCCTTTCGCTACTCTTGACGGGCTTGACCGTTTCGAAAGTATATTACAATTGTATTTGTTATAGCTAAAATATTGTTAACGAAATTTCTGATTTAATTATTTTTAATGAAAAGTCTGGTTAAGAATTGATGATCTTGATCGATCGAGTTCCACGTGGGAGTAAATGGTAAAGAATTAGAGCGGTAGAAATCGAGTGAGTTTTATTATACAACATTGTTGCAGTTTGTTATTAGAGAGAGATTCATTTCCGTATTTTGGCTTGGGGATTGTCGAGAGAGGCGAAGGTGTATGTATGATGGCGAGTGTTTCGTTTGGCGGCCTAGAAGAGCGTGGACGAAGGTGTGGGTGGGTCGAGAAGCGCGTGGGCCGAGGGACGTTAACGTATCGATATACGAGGCGATTCGATCGTCGAGTACGTGTGTCGAACCTCGACACTGATGGAATTTACGTTCGAACTCCCGGGCAATGAGCGCACCGGATCGTCCGGCAATCTGTGAGATAGCGAGAGAGATACTGCTCTCTCTGTGCCGGCATATAGTGATGACCGGAAGTTTTTGCAGCGCACACACGGAATTGCGCGCGCACCCGGCATCCTCCATGTGCGCGTGGATACACGAGAGTGCGTGTAAGGTTAGAGAAGCGGAGTGTTTCCATCGGGCGGCGGAACTCCAGATAAATTTCACCAGCGCGCACAATCGGGTTCTTTATGATCAAAGGACTCGATATGAGTCCCTCACTTTTTCTTCTTGCGCAACCGTCCCACATCCCTCCGGCAAAGAGGAGGAAGAGGAGGAGGAGGAGGAGGAGGAGGAGGGCCGATACGTCGATGAAACCAAATCGCACGAGTCTCGGTTTACAACGAAGAATATCTTTCTTCTCCTCCTCTTCTTTCCCATTCGCTGTTCTGTTTTCCTCGCTTTTCCCGTAAGCGTCAATTATCCTCAATGATTTATTGTAGTTACAATTGAAATTGTTCTTCTTTCCTCCTTTTTTTTTCTTCTATGCTTTGAAGAGCTTGTGCCGATTCTAGCTTGGTTAGAAACATTTGCAAAGCCGATAAGCAAATTGAAGCTCGACGCACTGCTAATCATTAACGGTTAGAGAAATTGAATGCGTAATTCCTGCGGTATCATTGGTTACGCAAGTTTGAGCCGCGCGCCGGAATAGTTCCATTTTCGTGAAATTAATAGCGAACGGTACTCCTTCCGTGATCCGGTCTCTGATTCATCGCGCATCCTGCTATCAAGCAGGACTACTATTAATTATAAGAACCACTACATTCACGAAGGATAATCATAATGAACAATTGAGTAACAAGTTAATCTCAAGTTTCAATTCTCTAATAACATTCATCCGTTGTCTCTCGCAGCCTATTAAAATTCCGAAAAACTATATTCGCACATTACGAAAAAAAAAAAAATCATAAAAAGAACACTCTTCTTATCCACGAATATTACTCAAGAAAAGCAATAGTCTTGCATTTACATCGTTTATCTGTAAAATGACGTCCTAATTTCACATTCATTAGATATAATTTCTGGCTCAAAGCATAAAATTAAATTTGTTCATAGCGCTTGATTGAATAATAGAAGATTGCAGTGAGACACGTGTATGCAATCGGTGGCTAATGCTCTTTCATAGACATTTACTGTGGCGGGCTGCTGCTTACGGGATGCGCGTAAAAAGTGGCGCCGCATTAGAAGGGAGGGTGGCGAGAGGAGAGGAGAAGAGAGGAGAGAAGATGAGATGGGAGTGCGAGAGGAGTAGGAGGGAAGTATAGAAAAGAGAAGCACGTGCAAGGGACGCGTGGAGGCGATGTCGAAAAAATGCGGCCCATGTCCGGTTCACGAGGTCCGCGCGCGCTCAACGGCGGCGGCGACGGCGGCGACGACGAGCGCCGCTCGGAGAGCACCGAACCCGTGAGTGTGTGTACGTCGAAAAGAAAGGGAAACCCACTTGGCAAATCTGGTCCACGGGTCCCCAGTGACGTCAGGCCCTCCCCATAGAAATTAATGGGCGAGCACGTGACCACCGTCGCCCACGGCTGGACCAATCGCGCCGGCTAACTTGCCCCCGTGACGCCAGCGACGCGACGCGGAGCGTCCGACCGTTAGTGAAGTCATCCGAGAGCGTACCCGCGCGCGCAAGCCACTTGCGAAAGCAGCAGAGAAAAACGAGAAAAGCATCAAGAAAATCGAAAATCTTTATGTTGGAACAAGTTCGATAAAAGAGAGAAGAGTTTCAAGAATCCTGCCGGAGAACAATGCACTTTGTAAGAGAACGTCTTCGCTAGTTTTATTGCGAAAGAAGTCAACAAGAACAACGAAACAAAGAGCAAAGCTGCCGGTAAGAATCTCTAAACGGACCGAGTGAAGAAAGGAGATGGAGCGACCAGTTTCGGAGTGAAGCTAGAAAACAATGCAATCTACCACTGTGTAAGAGAACGTCTTCGGTACTTTTCTTGCGAAGTACGAGCGCGCGCATTGCGAAACAAGTCAACGATAAAGCAACAAAGATCGAAACCAAGGGCAAAACACTGTCGATGAAAATCTCCAACTTGACAAAGATGAAGAACGGATGGACGAGTTTCGGCGTTCAACTACCAAACAATACACTGTACCACTGTGCGAAAGATCGTCTTCGATACTTTTCTTACAAAGTACAAACACGCATTGCCAAAGAAGTAAACAAGAAAAAAGAAACAAAGGGCAAAAGCTGACGGTGAAAATCTCCAAGTGAACAAAGTGAAGAAAAGGGGGATAAAGAAAGAAAGAAAGAAAGAAAGAAAGAAAGAGAAAGAGAGTGGGGGGTGACGAGTTTCGGCGTCGGGCGCGAAAACAATGCAACGTGTTGAGTAGTTGGTTGCGAAGTATGCGCGTACGCGCAAGAACGCTGCATTAAGTAGATAGAGCAAGTAGTATAAGCGGGCGGGGAGACGCGCGGCAGTCAAGCAAGCGGTGTTGTAAAAGTAGGCAGCAGCATTTGGCGACACGATAATCGCGTTACCCACTCGATAATCGTTCCCTCGCGTTTCAGATTAGCCCAAGTGACGCCAGCCTGACTTAACAGAGTTTAGAGAGGGGCGTGTGAGCGGGGGAGGCGGCTCTCGCACACGCTCATTGGGATAGGTAATATTGGCCAGGCGGTAATTATGCGCGGCGTTCCCGTTGCCGGCTATTAGCTCGCCCTTTAAACCGGCCGAGAGATATTCGTCGCTCGCGCTCGCACTCGCCTCGCTCTCCATCTCTAATTGTCTGCCGTGTCGCCTTCCCCGCTAGGTTCTGCCCTCCCGATCTCCTCGCGTCAACACGCATGCGCCAATTACGCTTTTTGCGTGCTCGGCGTAATATACGTGCGAGGCATACGGGACGCGAATTCGGCCGGCGGAGCGCGCGCGAGCGCGAGCGTTCTCGGAGCGGCGCGGCGCGGCGCGGCGCGGTACGGTGCGGCGAGCGAGCGAGCACGCGAAAGCAAGCCGAGAAAGAAACAAAAGCTTCGGCGAAAAGAAGACGGTGAGGCTCCACTCAACGAGGGATTACACAATCCCCGCCTCAACCTAACCTTTCTCCCCCACCAAGCTCCTCCGACTAGCAAGGTAGGAGTCGCGTCGACCAGGCCAGCAGCAGCGAGGCAGCCAGCCAGCCGATCGAGCCAGGTAAACGAGCAGAGAGCCAGCCAGCATGCCTACCCGAGCAGCCCAGGCAAACAGCCAGGTATATCTGCTGCCACCACCTCTGCTGCTGCTGCTGCTGCTGCTGCTGCCGCTGTTGCCTTGCAACATAACAATAATTATGAAATTCGTCAGTTTCTAAAGTACAAGCGCGCGCCTTCCTTTTACAGGCCTTCTCAGTCCTGAATTAGGGATTGCTAGCCTCCGGTGCTATCCCGGATATCCTTCGATTTGGATAGAGCGACCTATGCCTTTCTTAGTTTTACAATACTGGTCCTAATTGGTCCTCACTGACCCTCCTGGGATCTAATTCAATTTGAGAATTACCCTCGACCATATTTCGAGACCCTTGCTAGTCCACGTGTCTCGCAAATGGAAAAAGTCCCCGCTTGTAAATTGGGATGTACCCGTTATTACTGCTCTAAAGTTGCGCCGTCGACGTTAATGTCGGAGTACGCCGCTTGTAAAAGAGAGACACTCTCTTTTCCCGGCGATCCTCACGCTGTACGCTCTTACTCAGTTTCCCCCCGCAAACTTTGAACTACAGAAACCACACAGATGTGCCACATGTTGCGAGCGTAAAAAGTCCGCGAGTCGACGAAGGAAATATGTCAAATATAATATGTTACGTGATTTTTAGTGGATGCTCTTTGGAAATGTTTGACTCTCCCAACGAAAGAGGTTTCATTCGTGATTGGTTATTGATGTATTGGATCGATCGGTAATGGAGTACGCTGACTGAGGCGAAATTCCATAAAACGGACGTGTGACGGGGCAAGCGAGAAATTCAAGGAATGGGTCTCGGCCATATTCACCGGTCGAGGGAGGACTAGCGATGAGAGTAATTACGGTCAGGGCGAGCCTCCATGTAATTTTTCGTGGAAGATCTAATATTTAGGAGCGGCTCTCTCTTTCTCTCTTTCTGTCATAAATTATTCAAGGTCGGCGGAGAGCTACGTCTGCTGTGAATTACAGTCTGCAACCGCCATAAAAATAAGCAACTCCTCTCTACCTACTTCTGTACGGAAGCCGATCATCATTTGTTGGTCTTGCTCCTTGGGGAGTACTCATCTTAAAAAGCTTTTTACATTTTTCAGACGAATTTGTTTGCTTGCTATAAAATGGAATCCTCCGGTAGATTAAAGTTTATGCGATTACACAACTTTTATTCGTAATAGTTATTACTGTATTTTAGTTACGAACGTTATAAGAATGTAATATTATTATTGAATGGTTAATAAATATTCATTGAAATTGGAGTATCGTAATGTATTAAGTGTGTCGAGGTTCTAGATGGAGAATAGCTCGCGCTCACGAGGTATTAATTCCCATTCGAAATTCTAATTTCATCATCGCCAACGGTGAAAATACATTTCGAGTGTCTAATAGAAATTGTCAAGTCGAAACCGAAAGGCTTTCACTCGTGGGTATTGCGTGGCAGCGAAACTGTCTGTCGAATGGGGGGGGGGGGGGGGGCCAAACGTCCTACCTCAAATTTCTAGATTCCACTTGCGCAATTCTGGCGGTCCGACTCGAAAGCCGCGCCATGTCTGTACACGCCTCTGCTGCTTCCACGTGACAAATCTGCCTTTGTCCAAACAGAAAACTCCGTGGAATCGGCTAAAAGACTTTTTGTCCGGCGGTGACGCTAATGACGAAAAGGAAAGGCGTACGAGATGCTAGTTTCTAAGACCCACATTCGGAGCGAGACTTTTTTACCGGTTGCCAGATGCCCACCCAGCGCCAGACCCTTCTTCCTTCCCTTCGATGTAAACCTCCTTTTTTATCAACTTTGTAATTTTGTTCTTTCATTCTCGCTCCCCCAAATCAACCGACACGAAATTCGCCAAATGGGCATCGCGTAATAACCAGCTCTCATTTATAATGTCTCTATTTTGGTAAATTCGCGCACGTGTTCATAACCGCGTTTTTAATTAAATCTTGTATTAGTACCATACAAAAAAAAAAAAGTAACAAATGTTAAACTTCCCTTGAAATGAATTACGAGTGAATTACTCAAACGCAGGGTAAGTACGTGCAATTTAATATGCTTTGGTAATTGTTAGTTTTACTCTATTATATAATCTTGTGCAATTATTAGAGGAAATACATTACTCCATAATTACTATCTTTATCGAATCTACATAAAACTAACATACATTTTAACTTAAAAAAAAAAAAATAGGAACAACTATTATTACCACCGAATTACCATTTACGATAGACAAGTGAGCGATGGTTCGATCAGATTTTCAGCAGCTGGTACTGAGAAACCAAACGCTTAATATTTGATTAGGGCGCTGCCCATTGAGAAACGAAAGCGAGCGAACGAGCGAACGCGCTACTAAAAATATGTGTATAGCCAGCCCGTTTCCGTTCCGAGCAATTCTCCCAAGTACTTTTTCAAGCCGAAGCGCGAGCGCGCGCGCGCCACCTCGTCAGTTATTCAGTGATAAGTGTTGAATATCTATGTCACCGTGCCGAGCAATATTGATGTCAGAAACCGCGATATTCAGGCGGCGGCAACGGCAACGGCAACGACGGCGCGCGCGCGCATCCAAGTTAAGCTTCGCCGCATTTTCAAGGGGCTCGTTAATTACGGCGCAATTAGACCACCAGTTAAAAAGTAGACATTTTTCGGTGATACTATTTCGAAACGTGTCCTCATTTAAATTCTCAGTAAGTGGGACGATAAATACTGGATATCATATTGAAAAGTGTTCGATCACTCTTTTCACGCGTAATCAATTATTTTTTTAGTTCGAGATTTTAGTTTCAATGTCATATAAAAAATTATAAGAAATTTAGAGACTATTATTATTAATTAATTATATTATTTCATACAATCAGCAGCAGAGTTCATAAATAAGAAATACAAAAATTATTATAGATCCGGACATAAATTAATCAGGAGTTTAATGGTTAATCAGTGATTTCGGAGATCTCAAGTGCGACAGGGGAGTTTGAAATCGCTGTTGGACGAACACGCGAGCCAATGTTCATTCCGTCGAGAATGAGGCTTGCTCTCGTATTCACGAGTCGCTGCCGACAGAGTCTATTGCAGAACTGCGACAGGTGTTATCGTCGGGTGCGATTACCACAACTGACTCTCTGAGCCTGCTGCTGCTGGTGCTACTGCTGCTGCTCTTACTGCTACCTCGTCTTTATCTTTGAACCCGTGTTCATTCCAAGAGTGTGTCTCAACTTTCCACGAGTGGCGAGCGAGCATGTAGGCAGAACAAACGAAAGCACACGTGGAAATGAACAGCCATTCAACATCAACATTGAGGGCGATAAAAAAAATTTTAGGCGCGACTTGTAGCCACATTGTAAGATAAGCGCCGATTGGAAGGTTTGAACGCGAGAAGGGGAAAATGGTGATGGAAAATCGAGGATTGGATTTTCGTTTGTTAGCTTTTGACAGGGGATTTTTTACATTTCTGACTAGCGTTCGCCGAGTAAGAAACTGTTTCCTTTCGTAAACAGACTCGCAAGCACTCTGGAAACTTTCCGCGTTAAGCAATCCCTCGTTGCCGGTGTAGGAACGCCGTGGAAAACGGCGTGCAAAGGCGGCAATTGCGACAGAGCCTGTTTCGAGATTCGCTTAATCGCTGGGCCTTGGGGGCCCAGACCCAGTTACTCGAATTGCATTAGATGCTCTCCGGCTAAATGATGTTGCCAGTGACAACCTGGCGAGACCAACACTTTTACCTACCAAAGCACGCCCTACATCCCTAATGGTCTAGACCTGATTCGACATGAGCTAGAGACGCGCGCGCGCCACCGTAACTAACGAGCTCAAACATACTTCCCGCCAATGGCTTTTAATGCTAAAATCAGTCTAATTAACATTCTCCCAAATAGAAGTGTCGATCTACCAGTGTAAACTCCATTAGTGTATAATCAAAAATTGTATTTAATAATTTCTATATAATTTCCATTCCCCGCTATTTATCAACTCTCCATGCTCTATAAAATTCGATATTAATTCTAATCGATCTTTCGATATCGGAATCGAAATATTCGTGTTAGCATGAAACGAACATTTCTAGATTACTTGGGACAAATACTTTAAAGCCGACCAACTGAGTAAGCTGTTTGCTTAGGAATTGTTCGATAAGAGGTACAATAATATGAGAAAAATGGAGCAAAGAATATAGTAAAAAAAGGGTGCTAGCCGAACGTCCTTATTAATAGAATCGATAAAAGTTAAACGCATCGGAATCCCATGTTTATTGCAGGATTCTTCAAATATTTATGAGCCGTTGAGGCCGATCAATTATATCGACGCGGCATTAAATTACCTCGGTCATGCGAAATTAGGTCAAGCCTTTTTATCGTTATATTATAACAGTTGCGGTTGATGTTATTGCCGGCCGAGTGCAGCCACTGCAGGAATACGGTAAACAATGCGCGAATAGTTGGAGAAATACGGCGACGGTTAATCGGTGTGTGCTGTTAGGTCAGGAATTGATAGACGGCGTTCGGTAGTGACTAAACGTGGCTGGTTTCTACCGAGAATAACCAGATCAATTGTAAGCCGTCTGCACACGAGTGGCCGTGCACGTGTAAACGGCTTTTGACGTATCGGCGATGAATGCGAGAGCGGGACGATATTAAATAAGAGATAAGAGAAAAAGTCGATAATCATGTGGACATATTAACGGGCTGCTAACACGAAATCGATGCCAGAACAGAGCCGGTGAAAGTAGAAAAGGAAATTACAAAGTCTTTGGGTTTGCCCGAACAAAACTTTATAAGCGTCGAGAGAATTGTTCTCAGGGTGGCTGAGTGTTCGCGGTGAGTCTCGATCTATTGGCTAATTCGGGAACGAGCGTTTAAATACAATCACGCGCACCTCTGTCCTGCCAAGTTTTGCATAAAAATCGCAGCGAGCGACGCCCGCATGCGGCGCTTTCACGTCCAAAAAAGTGGTTGGCCATATCGTGTCGGTGAGCGAAATTTATTCGGCGGGAGGGAGGACACAACACATACAAGACAGTTTGGAATCGAATGGACGCGTGCGTCGTCGAGCGCTCGAATGGTTTCTCGACTGGCTCGAAAACGGCGCGACTGGACCAACGCGCGCTCGCGCGCTGTCGCAAGAGAAGCGAGCCAAGAGTGAAAAAGAAAGGTATAGAAAGATTGCAAAATCAAAGACTCACCCTCGAGCTTCATGCCAACTTCGAGGCACTTCTGAAAGCGACAGTAGGGACAGCGCTTCCTCTGCGTCTTGTCGATGTGGCAGGACCTCTCGGCGACGCATGTGTAGACCTTCTTGTTCTGGACGGTGCGCTTGAAGAAGCCCTTGCAGGACTCGCAGGTGAGTAGCCCGTAGTGGTAGCCGGAGACCTTGTCGCCGCAGACCGGACAGAGCTCTTCGATGACGATGTCCTTGGTGTCAGGGAAGTCGGACGGACAGGGTATCGAGCCAGTGACGACACCAACCCCGACCTGGCCCAATCCAGGATGACAGAGGGTACCGCTTGGTAACGAGTAAGTGGTAGTTGGTATCGCGACATTGCCGCTTACCGCAGCGGATCCACTGCCTCCACCTCCGCCTCCGCCGCCTCCTCCGCCGCCGGGTCCTGTGCCTCCGGCGCCACCGCCGCCACCGTTGGCTCCGCTGCCGACGGCACCCCCGACGCCTCCGGAGACCGGGCCGCCGTTACCCTGGCCGGGGCCTCCGCCAGGAGCCCCTGAACCTCCGGCGCCGTTCGTCCCATTGGCGCTTCCCGCGCTGTAACCGTTACCGCTCGCGTCCAGTGTCGTCGAGGTGCCGCAACCACTGCCGCCACCACCGCCGCCGCCACCACCGGCGGCCCCATTACCACCCCCGCCGCCCCCGGCGCCGCTTCCTCCTCCTGTTGGCGAGAACAAACACGTGTACACCTTCTTGTTGGCGCAAGAGCCGATCTCGAGGGCCGAGGACGCGCCGCAACCACCGCCGCCGTTCCCGCCGCTACCCGCTCCGTTTCCACCACCGCCGCCGCCACCGCCACTTCCTCCACCACCACCTCCACCTCCGCCACCTCCTCCACCTCCTCCTCCTCCTCCGCCGCCACCGCCTCCGCCACCCGTCGGCGAGAACAGACACGTGTAAACCTTCTTACTACTACAGGGTGAGCTGTTGCGCTTGAAGAAGCCCTTGCAGGACTCGCACGTGAGCAAGCCGTACTGGTAACCGGACATCTTGTCCCCGCACATGGGGCACCGCTCCTCGAGGGCCGTCGAGTCGAAGAAGGCGGCATCGAAGCACGATATGCCGCCCCCTTGCGTATGACTCTGCCCGTGAACCGATAACTGTGTCTGTGGTGGCTGTTGCGATTGCGACTGCTGCTGCTGCTGTTGCTGCTGTTGTTGTTGTTGTTGCTGCTGTTGTTGCTGCTGTTGTTGGTGGCACATCTGCGAGGGTGGACTTTGGGCGCAATTGCCGTACGGCGACGAACCGTATTGTGGTTGTTGTTGCTGTTGCTGTTGGCCGGCACCGGCCGCGCCCTGCGGACTGCCCTGCGGGCTCAGATGGAACGGCGACATATTCAGGGATATAAGGCCCGAATGCTGCTCCATCTCCAATAACATATCACCCTTGCGCAAACACCGCACGGAACAACGTGCTCGCGGCGTATCGGTGCATATAGTATGTGTGGCGCGGCTACGAGCTCTCCCGTAAATCTGACTCGTACCGGAGATGAGCTATCGACAACGGCATGTGGGTGATGGTTGCGAGTGCCCGCACACTTTTAAGATCCGTCCTCTTCGAATCAACGTGAAAGAGAGACGGAAGGAGAGACGAGAGAGAGAAAGAGTCTTCCCTCGATAGCACTGTTTCAGGGCTAGGGTGGGCGTAGAGAGTTCACTGTATAGTGTCACTGAGTATGCGTGACGTCGTCGCCGATGGTAATCGGGGCGACGCGACGATGACGACAACAACGACGAATGATGACGATGACAAAGTCGAAATGCGACAACGCTCCTAGGTATATCGCGCGAGAACGAGCGAGAACGAGCGTGTTAGAGAGAAAGAGAGACGAAGTCGCAAACGGAGAGAAAGAGAGAGTGAGAGTGAGTGAGAGAGAGAGAGCACACACGGTTTCCTTGGCACGTATATAATATCGATCACCAGTCACGCTCTTGTACAACACACCTTCGCCGAGGTAATCGCGCACCACCGCATCGGGGTGAACTTGATTGGTATGAGATATAGATCTCCCGTCGAAGGAGACGACTACGTCCGAAGCATCGTCGAGTAAACTGGTAAGCGTGCGAAAACCCCGCTTGACACTTGCCCGGGGAGAGCAATGATCGCTGGTTGCACTGGTTTCGCCGATAGTCGTGGCCGCCGGGCCTCGAGAAAACACACTGTAATCCAACGTTATGTGCTGCTGGGAGCACTCGACGTGGTAAACACAGCCGATCTATTTGTCCACACGAAACAACACCGATGATCGCCGATTAAAGTTGCTGCTGCTGCTGCTGCTACTTTGTTGGTGGGTGCGTGCGAGTAATGCTGGCGACCAAGCCGGCAATATCCAGGGCAGGTCGGGCACACACGCGCGACTACTCCTCGCCGAGGGTTGAACGCGACCGTGTCGGCCTGGAGCGTGTAGCAGGAGCGAGCGGCGCGTGCGAATCTTCTGCCGAGAGTGGCTGTCGCGCGCGCACACATTCAACAGAGCGGGCCACACACTGACAAGTAGCGCGAGGGGTGCGTGTGTGTATGTTTCTGTGTGTGGGAGGGGCGCGCGCGCGGCACACACCTTGCGCTCGCGGATCCAAATAATAATGAGGCGGCGCGGGTGTGCGTAAAGCTGGCTGGCGAGAAAGGGAGTCAGCGTCCGTCGATTGCGAGAGTGGACACGACACCAGCGTATATGTCTTTCTCTCTCTCTTCTGTCCGTGTGTGTGACTGCTGCGTGTGAGTGCGCGAGCGAGTGAGATAGCGATTGAAATAGCGCGGAGGGAGTGTGCGCGCGAGTATCCTCCAGTTGCCGGAGAGCGCGTACGACTTGACAGCTCGGCTATCCGCGTACGACTAGTTGTCTTCTCGCCTCGTTGCTTTCCCAAAGGGCCCGCCCCCTCCTCTCCGGCGCCCTACCGTAGACACATGGAGGTAGGTAGAGCCGGGAGAGACCGAGACCGCCTCGCGGGACACAACATGCGCCGCGCGCGTATACCCTCGGCACCGACGTCGATGACGGCCAAGTGGTGCAGCTCAATGATGACGGCGACACGATCCGGCAAGCAGCAAGCAGCCGACGTAGCTGCTCCCTGTTCTCTTCTTCCTCTTCTTGTCCTCCGTTGTCACACTTGCAGCGTCAAGCGGCGGCCACCAGTCGAGAGAGCTGCTGTCTTCGGCGAGGGCTGTCGTCGATGCGTGTGCCAAGTTGCGACGCGACACGGGCTGGGCCGGGTCGAGTCGGGTCGGATCGGGTATCGGCTCGTGTCGTGGTGTGTGCTCGGGTCGGGCGCACGCTGTTGCGATCAGGAACGAGCGCAAAGCGGAGAGCAGAGCAGAGCAGAGCAGAGCGGTGAGCAGCAGGGCTCTATGCCGGGTCGAGAGATAGGCGCTTCGCCGTGACAGCACCGCACCACCGCGCCGGGAGTAAAATAAAATTGGCCGAACCGGGAGAACGGCGAGAGGCGCACCAGCTCAGCGCGCGTCAGGCTCCTTTGGCGTTTCGGTGGGTAGTATAGAGGAAAGGAGAGAAGGCGCGCGCGTGTGTCCCTTTACCGACGGGCGCGTCGAGAGTGCGAGTGCGAGAGCGAGAGCGAGAGCGCTCGGGGAGAGAGGGAGCGAGAAAGGGAGAGCGAGTGAGAGAGAGAGGGAGAGGGGCAGGCAGGCACAGGCAGGCAGGCAGGCAGGCAGGCGGCACGGAGAGTATAACCAACACAGCGCACGGCATAAGTGAAAGTGATTCAGCAGCGCATGCCACCGCGCGCGGCCAGGTGCCCGACGACGACGACGGTACGGGACGGGAGAGACGGCAGAGACGAGAGAGGGGCGGGAGGGCAGGGGTAGAGGAGAGGAGAAGTGAGGAGAGGCGGAGTGGAGGCACCTCCGAGAAGCCCGTCGGCTGGTGGGGGTAGCACGCGGTTCGGGAGGAGAGGGCTCCGAGGAGATCGCAGGAGAGTGAGAGAGTGAGAGGAGAGCGGCGGAGAGGCGAGGAGAGCCGCGCGGTCGAAGGGACAGCCGGAGGGGCGAGAAGGAGGTTGTAAGCCCGACGTGGCGGGGATGACCTACTTACGGAACCAGGTCTATGTCGGCCGGAGAAGTATTGTCCTCGCGCGCGCTCCCGCGTCGATCCGCGCCGTGCCGTGCCGTCGTTTTCTCGACCGTATTTGTCGTCCCCGCTGTCCCCGGATACCTCCGCGCCGCACGTGTCCGCCCTTATCCGACCCTCCACCCTCCGCCGCCCTCCTCCTCCTTCTCCACCGACGCCCTACAACAAGCCCAGGCCGCCCACGAGCTCGCTTCTTCTCCCCGCGATTTCCTAATCTTCGATAGGACACCTTGCAGCCAACCTCCAACAAGTGAGCCTGCCTGCCTGTCTGTCCTCTACCCCTCTCTCTGCTCCAGATGACGATGCGCTACCAACTCCCGCAGGAGATCACCGCTCGTCTGATCCCGATTTTCCTAACAGCCGCAGCGATGATTGATCCCTGGCAGCTTCTCCAACGATGCCAAAAATTCCTTCCGCACGTACTTGGATGATGATGCTAGCAGATAGATAGATGGGCGCATCGAAAGAAGATCTTTCTCTCTCTCTCTCTTTCTCTCAGTCTCTCTTTGAAGTGTATCGCGGGATGGTGGACGGTGTGGTGCGCTTGGAAGTTGGAAGTTGCGGCTGGCGCGGCCGCAAGAGAGAACGAAAGGACGGGAGAGTCGTGTCGAGTCGAGTCGAGTCTCGAGTTGAGTCGTGTCGAGTCGAGTCGAGTCGGCGGCGCGCGCGAACGACTCTTGCTTTCAAAGAGCACGGGGGAATCGGGCAGAGTGGCGGTAAGCGGGCACAGGGCAGGCGCTCGGGCCACATACAGGCCGTGGCTGGGTCAACAGTAACGCCGTTGGCACTCCCCAACAGTGCCAGTGCCGCTCTATGTGTTCGTACGTAGTAGATGTGCGCTGCCAAGTAGTGGGGAGACCCACTGACCCAGTTCGCTGAGAACATGACGCAGCCCCGACTCACTCCCTCTCATTAGCTCTTTCTCTCTCTCCCTCTCCCTCTCCCTCGCTCTTTCTCGCACGATACACCGACGCTCGCCCTCTCGCCCCGTCCTCATCCCCTCGTCCACACGTACCATCACTCTCCCTCTCTCTGTCTTTCGCTCTCGCCTGCCGGTGAGCCTCTTCCTCTCTCTCTCTCTCTTTCTTTCTCCCTCTCTTCTTCTGAGATCCTCACCCTCACCCTTTGCCGCCCACCTTGCTCGCTCCACCTGGCCATCCCTTTGATTCCGTCTTTCTCGTAGACCCTGTCCTTACCTTTGCACACATCGCACACATACTTCCACTCTCGACACATTTACTCGCAGAGGCATACATACGTAGTAGGTACTCCGAGCACGACTCGGTGATCACGCGTACACACCTTTCTTTCTTTCTTTTCTAGTTAGATTCTCCCTTTCCCTCTCGACGACAACTCCTTTCGCCTCCCTTTTTCTCACTCACTCACTCTCCCTCTGTCTCTCGTTCTCTCTTTCTCTCGTTCGTTTCTTTTCGCGTTTCACCCTCATTCCCTCTTTGAGAGACTCGAAGACGGAGCCTGTGCCTGACTGTCTCGGCCGATTGCAACCTCTTTCTCTTTAACTTGTCTCTCTCTCTCTCGTTCTCTCTTTCTCTCTCTTTCGCGTTATGCGCTACACCTCGAGCTTATTCACGTCCTAGCGTAATTCTCGCACTTTTTCTTGTATATGTGAACGCGCTCGCGGTAATAGCCGCGCACCTACACAGACACGAGCTAGATATATACACGCACGCGCACACCGTGTCATCGATGAATGCACGCGGTGGCGGCGGTAACTATTGCGAGCGTGTTGTCGTCATCGTCGTTGTTGTCGCATCGTGTATGCGGGGTTTGGAGGCGAACCACATCGCAACTGGTTATGTATGTGTGTCGGCCACCCCCGCCCCGAAACATATATTGGATTTTGCCTGGACCGCAATTGCGGCCCCTCTGTTTTCGGGGATTCCATTATAACACCATTGCGGTCGAATCGCACCCGGTAACGAACAAACCGCACCATCCAAGCGCGCGCGAGCGAGCGAGCTCTCTCCTCAATCATTGTCGAGCATCAGCAATATTCAATCTCGTGGGAGTCGATCAACGGATTCCTTGAACCTACCGATTCGACCTCAAGGTTTTATGCAGGACCCACATTTCGCTTGTACATAGAATAGAAATGGAATTACATAATAGTTAGCACACGTCACTTAGGGTTCTAACATTAAATCTAGAAAGCTAGCCGAAAGCGAGTAGGGCACAGCGTGAAGAAAGTGAAAGAGTAGAGCGAGCGATGTATCGAAGAAAGCAAGTAAGCTGAAGCGTTAGAGCCTAAAGAGAGGGAGAGCGAGAAAGACGAAAGCGTCGACTGTGGTTAATTAGTCGATGGAGCGATGAAGAAGCAAGAAGCGACATTTGTGTCCCAGGCATTTCGGAAGCGGTGGTGCCTCGTGGGGCCACCGCCGCCGCCGCCGCCGCCGCCGTCGTTCGTGTGTATTCCCTTTTGACTCCTTTCTACTTTCGTTTTCTCCTCCGGCGCTTATGCAATCGTCGGTGATCCAGCGGCGAGCCGGGAGAGTGACGCTCCCCCCGGTGAATTTCATCACGGAGCGACGTCGCCGGCGACGACGACGCTACCACGACGGTCGAGCGTAAAAAAGGAGCGTACGATCAATCGAGCATTGCTCGGCTGCTCCATTGTACGTTCCCGGCGAGGAACGCGGGCGGCATTAAAGCTTTTGTTCCTGTAGCGAGGAGTGCGAATCGGAAACGGGTAGCTCTGGCGTGTTCGATGCTCTCTGTGTGCATGCCGGTAGAAGCAGAAGGGGGGAAACGTGTGGATTTTAGCCAGCGGCTGCGAGCGCTATGCGTTTCCTTCGGTAAGAATGGACTTATTGAATGTAGGCCGGCGGCTGCCCGAATCACGGCCCTCCCTCGTATCTCTATCTCTCTCTGTCACACTCTTTGCTTCTCGGCTCTCGGCAGCGTGGAAACAAAAAGGGGTCAAACGAAAGGGAAAAGGGCGGCCGATCTCTCTTCTGGCAGGAGCGCAGGCGAGCGCGTGCGCCTCGTCGCCGGGGCCGAAAGGGCGGAAGGACCGCCGAAAGAAAGTGAAAGCCGTGACCCAGAAAACTCGACCGGCGTAAATGGCACGTACGGATACACGTTCGGGAATTATAAGCGATTACCGGGAGATATAGCGCCGTCGCCGCCGCCGTCGCCGCCGTCGCGAACGTAGACAGGGGCTAGCCAGAGAGCAGCCGTTGTACTTTCGACACACGATGTATCGCCGAGTACTCGAGCCATTAAAGTCGTACACGCCACTGTATTATAATTACTTCCTGCGGAAAGGACGAGTGCGAGAGCCGGGCGCATCTTTGTTCTTCTGGGACGCACGCGTTAGTCCTCGCGGCAGCAACGACGAGGCCGCGCTCCATTTGCAAGAACGCGTATTCTGCATTTTCCATTTGCACCATCTCTTTCTCTCTGACAGTTTCTCTACTCTTCTCTTTCTGCCCTGTCGACAGCTTGTCGTCTCGGGCGCGATACAGACTTGTTCAATAGCTGATGGACGCGCGCTTCTGATAACGCTCGTCGACAAGGTTGCAAGAGTGCCAGTCCTTTACCCGTATGGGTTGAAATTATGCGGCCATTATCGGCATTACGCTATTTCTGGGTCAATTAGCATCGGCGTGATCCTTTTGGCGCCGCACACCGGCCCTCTAGGACCGCCGATCACAGGTCGACCGATCTAGCTCACTGCCAACCACCATTCTCATTAGTTTAAGGACCTTTTATATGTACGGTAGATAAAAAAAAGTATTCGTACATTTAGTCTTTTTGTATTAGATTGACTTAAAAAGAAACTTGTCGTGTTTAAAATAAGTTATTTTCTTTTAGGAGACAACTTTCTTTTTCAAGAAAATGTATCTTTTTGCAGAGAGATTTTCCTTGTTTAAGAGAATTTACTTCAAAAACACTGATTACATGGCAGACGCAACGTGACAAATATTCCTTAATGCGTAATCTGTGACCGTATTCTTAGTTAGCGCCGTATCAGTGCGAAGAGGGTGAGTCAATTGCTCTTGAATCACCAGTGTTCGGTATATGCTGCAGCATAGGAGATAATTATATTTTATCTAGTAATTTTAATTATACGAAACGATTCCTCAGTATTTTCCATATTTGATATTTCTTGTCTTCTCTTTGTTAATATAAATCTTTATGTTTATCGACTTTATAGAGTTATTAAAATGTGTATTGCAATATCTTTCAATAGATATTGCCAATAAAGATAATTGCGAGAATCTATCACTCTTTAAATTAATTATTGAATTAATTATTAACGAGTATGATACCTAATTATAAATATATTACACTATACCTATAATGTATATAATATAATATACACGCATATCTGAAAGACTGGCACATGACAGTTCAAATTCAAAGGCAAGTGAATCATTTTATACAGACACTGATAATGTCAATATAACTGATATCAAAAATATCATTGTCTGTGTATCCAAACACACTTCTATTTTCATATGATCTATTTCAATAATTTACTTTATTTTCATTCTGCCATACGATCTTTTACGCTCGGGCTTCGCTAGTTTCTAGTTTCTCGTTAATTTCTGTCGCCGCCGATGTATCGCTCGCTTCCTTCCGCGCGGTTTTAATTGGGATGCGCGGGCGATAAAAGGCGCGGGCGCGGGAACGAATATGCATGCGTGCGCGCGAGTGAGCGGGCGCGCAGATAAAAATGGCATTCGTCGCTCGGGGATGATAAGCGCCTCGATTCATTTAGCACTTTGGTAGACCGCATTTAGATTATCGCCCGCCAACCGACACACTAGAATCGTCGGCCCACGTAATCGCCTCTGCCCGAGTGAAATCGTGCCGGCAGTGTTCGCTCGAGTCGTACATGATTCTTAACCCTTCGCACTCGATTTTATTCTTCATATTACTTTTCAATTTCTCGCGGATATATAATGTATATTTTTTTTTAATAATAATTCTTAAGTCTGTCTTCGTTTGGAATAGAATATAATTTTGTGGGTTTGCAATGATCGCATTAATGATTTTGAAAAGGTTCAAATTCGAAGGATTTATTTAGCAGAGTATCGCAGTATTGTTAATATTATTTTTAATAATAACTTTCGAATTGTTTGTATCTTTTGTTTCGAATTAATTATAATAATATGGAATTGTAAAGACCGCATTAATTGCGTTCAAAGGTTCAGTTTAAGTATTCGTATTCGTATGGTATCAATAATAATGTCATACAATTGAAATAATCATTATTAATTGTCACAAAAATTTCAATAGCAAAGGGAAAAATAATTCAAATACAAAGAATTCATTTACCACAGTTAATACAAACAGATTTATCTACACAAAACAAGCATTGAATAGACAGCTCGAATATTTACTCAAAAATCGCCATTTACTTTTTTATAATTACTTCATTATTGATTGAATACAACTTTAACAAAGTCAATAAAGAGTATAGAACAGGTGGATCCATTAGCAACAGACTTACAGAAATATCAAAGCCTGTCAAATTCAAGTTAGCAAGAAAAACTTGTGGAATATTGACTCTTAACTTTCGATTATCCGAAGCATTGCAAACACACATCGACGTTATCCATAATTCGTAATATTCGTCGCAAAGAATACGAGCCTGGCGATACCTCACTATTTCTCTTTTTCTCTCGCTCTCTCTCTCTCTCTCGCTCCCTCTTCTCATTCTCCGGGGTTCTTTCTCTCGCATGCACGCTCGCTCTTCCCCTCTCCGTCGGACACTCTGCCTCTTTTTTGCGCGATCTCTCTCGCCCTCTCGCTCCCTCTCGCAAGCACTCCGAGAGCAGCTTGTCTCGCGGTGTGTGAAGTGTGCCAAGGCCCGCGCCCCACTCCGCAATCCCATTTTCGAAACTAAAAGTAAAATCTAACTCATTGTGCTCTTACACAGAGGAGCATTACCGTAATGCGTGTGTTTGTGGTGGGCGAGCGTGCTCGAATTGAGCGGTCGAGCAGGCCCAGAACGTCTAATCGCCTCTAATCACGAGGCCCTCCATGGGAAAGGGTGAAAATCGAGCTATCGAAAAAGATGTGGCAGAGAGAATACGAAGAAGCAGAGAAAAAGGGCAGAGCGTGTGCTAGTTTCCTTCGAGATATTAGATTTATTCCCGCGGGCATCTCAGCTTGGAAGGCTACACCGGCTGAGTTTTCTTTTACCAATTGCAATGCCAGTACACTGCCGAGAATCACGATTTTCAGTGTGTCTTTCTGTTTCTTCTTTCTCGGTGTTCTTTTCTCCCTTAAGGTGGAAGTACTAGTTCTGAGTATTGTATTATTTATTTTGATATATCGAGTATTCTTGGGCCGGTCTCATTGCTCGCGATACGCAATGCTGCCAGTATGAGTCACGTTTGGACAGGTCCATTCATTGTAGTGAAACCGAGCTAAAAATACTTGAAACGTTGGAATAAATAAGACACTTGCTGCGAGTGGTAGATCTTTACTAATATGTTTCTCTGTATGTTTATGATAAACTCGATTGTAATACGATTCTTAACAATCAAATATTGCAATATTTTTTAATAATAAAAAATAGTGCAAATAATTTCTATTCGTCGTTATACAATCTATTATTCTCTCAATTAAATCATTATCACAACCAACTATAACAACTCCTCGCTAATCAAACTATCATGTATATTTCGATCATTCCATTCGCATTCCATCTAAATCCCCAATATCCACAACAACCACACACATCTTATCTATCCGGCAAGTGCCCTCTCGGAGGAGCGTCGGCAAGTTGGCAATAAAGGTTTCGCAAATCATTATTCCCTTTGTCTCTCGGCGTGAGTTAAAGAGAGGAGCTCTACTGCGAGCAAGCTGTTCGTCGAGAGAGAACAAGAGAGAGAGAGAGAGATCGCTTCATCCACGAAACGCGACTACCGTTTTGCAGGCCAGTTCGCACGTCCTTGACACAGTTACCCACATGGGGTATCGCGAGACACGTGTAAAGGTGTGCGTCGGCGTAGGACGCTCGGCGAGCGCTGCGTCGGTGCAGATCGCCGGATCAAGTGTATGGGTGCACGTGCTCCCGCATCCGTGTATTCCTGCTACTGAAGCTCGCTGCAGGTGTATGTGTGCGCGCGAGCGAGCGAGCGAGCGAGCGCGCGCGTCGCTCGAGTGTAGGTCGGGAATCGGTGTGTGTGGATCGCGCGAATCCATCCAAGCCGAGCGAGAGCGAGAGCTTGCTCTTTGAACACGGAGATGTATTTTGAGGTGCGCTTGCGCTAATTTTGTCTGATGCATTCGCTCTCTTCGATGCGTGTGTGCTCGACGAAATATGCTCTGTAAGAATAGCTTGAGAGAGGTTTTTATTGGGATTATTATTGCATTCGTTGATTATGATAGTATTTATAACGTGTGATAGGTATTGATTTTATTTAGTACGTTGATTGGTATAGGAAGTTAGCTCACTTTGATTATTGGGAAATTATTATTCCATTCATTACTTAATTTAGTATTCGTTTGGTCAAATATTCAAGTGTTCCATGTATTTGCTGTTTTCGATACGTGTATGATCAACGAAATATGCTCTGTAAGAATAGCTTGAGAGAGGTTTTTATTGGGATTATTATTGCATTCGTTGATTATAATAGTATTTATAACGTGTGATAGGTATTGATTATTTACTACGTTGATTGGTGTAGGAAGTTAGCTCACTTTGATTATTGGGAAATTATTATTCGATTCATTACTTAATTTAGTATTCGTTTGGTCAAATATTCAAGTGTTGGATGTATTTGCTGTTTTCGATACGTGTGCAATCGACGAAATATGCTTTGCAAGAATAGGTTACAAGGTTTTTATTGGGATTATTATTGTATTGGTTGATGATATTATTTATAACGAGTGATAGGTATTGACTATTTAGTACGTTGATTGGCATAGAAAATTCGGCCATTTTGGTTATTGTCAAATTATTATTCGATTGATTATTTAATTAAGTATTAGTTTAATCGAATGTCCAAGTGTTCGATGTGTGTGTGTGCTCAACGAAATATGCTCTGCAAGAATAGCTTGCAAGGTTTTTATTGGGATTATTATTGTATTGGTTGATGACATTATTTATAACGAGTGATAGGTATTGACTATTTAGTATGTTGATTGGCATAGGAAATTAGGCCATTTTGGTTATTGTCAAATTATTATTCGATTGATTATTTAATTAAGTATTAGTTTAATCGAATGTCCAAGTGTTCGATGTGTGTGTGTGCTCAACGAAATATGCTCTGCAAGAATAGCTTGCGAGGTTTTTATTGGGATTATTATTGTATTGGTTGATGATATTATTTATAACGAGTGATAGGTATTGATTATTTAGTATGTTGATTGGCATAGGAAATTAGGCCATTTTGGTTATTGTCAAATTATTATTCGATTCATTACTTAATTAAGTATTCGTTTGGTCGAATATCCGAGTGTTCAATGCATTTGCTGTCTTCGGTGAGTGTGTGATTTTATTGGAATTAATATTGCATTGGTTGGTGATATTATTTATAAAGATTGATAGTTATTAAAGCTTTAATACATTGATTGATTGTGAAACCATTACATTCGATTCATTACTTAATTAAGTACTTGGTTTGAATATCCGAGTATTCAACAATGTAATATTAATCTTGTGCTTTTATAATCGTTCTGATATTTAAAATCAGTGTCTTACACAAGTCTCTAGAATATTTTAAATTTCTTCAACAGTCTCCCATGAGTTTGCCTGCCTAATTAATTCGCACTATGTAAGTATCTGATTATCTAATAAAACATGATCTACAAAACTACATTCACATTACACACCCAATCACTGTCGATCAACAGGATTGTACCATACGAAATAAACATATCAAAAGAAATTACTCTCAACCGATCATTTGTCTAATACACACTACATTCTATCAGATCAACTTTCTATTCTACAGCGTTTATCAAAATAACCATCGCAGTCCTTTTTATCACTGAGTCATCGCTCAGTATTTTAAGAGATATTTAAAGAAAGCCATGCGAGTCTATTTCTTTAGACGAATGTCGAACACACGGTTAGAGAAAATCCAGCGGAATTGCTGTCGGAGAAGTGGTGGAAAAGTCTAGCAATAGGTTTTTGGGTCAGCCTATATAGCAAGCGCGATGCATGTGTACACCGGTGGTGGCGTCTTTGTGGATGTGCAAGGATCCACTCCCTCGTCTCGCTTTGTGTGTATATGCGCTTGGTTTTCTCTGTGTTCGTGCGACCAGTACAACTGCGCAGATTGTACGTACATGCCCTAGACGACCCTCTCGACTCGCTTCGTCTCCCATTTTTATTACCTCGCAACTGGGACGAACGGCAGAATCCAAAGTGGACTTTCAGCCGTGACCGACCTGCACAACGAGAGACCGCGTGAAAATCGGAAGGGGGATGCCAAAGCCTCTCTGGATCTTGTGGAACCTTCGTTTAAGGAGAACCCAACTTTTTCCAACCCTTTTTCACTTCTTTTAAGTCAATTCGGTGGAGTATTAAAGAAGGCGTGTGAACGCAACAATCTTGGTTTTATTTGATCGATATTGTTGTAATAGTTGTAAGTTTTTTAATTATTGGAAATCGAGACGATAACGAATCAATAATTGTATTCGTTATTATTTCGACTAATTTCATTTTAAATAATGGAGGCATTGGAGTGGCCTTTTGGGGGTGATTGTAACCCTCAATTTTCTCTAAGGCATCGAAGAATACTCATGTCGAATTTGATCTGAATACGTTGAACGATAGCAGCCTTTTATAGAGGGTGTGCTTTAAGGGTTGTTGGAGGCTGGAAATTCTCATAGTATATTTTCTAGGATATCGAAGACTACTCGTACCAAATTTAATACGGATATGTTGAACAGTATAGAAAGCCTTTCCGGAACATAAATACATATGTTGACTTTTATATCTAGAACTAGAATTGCATCATAAAAGGAGATATTTCGATGGAGTCTACTTTCGAAAGGAAGTCGGCTGGTTCTCTACGTGAACCGGAATAATCCAGGCATGATCCAGCCGGAACGCATTTCCCGAAAGCAACGACGGGGAAAGGGAATGTGAGGGATGAGGTCGGAACTTTGCTACCTGGTAGAACCTTCTTCCCTAATGCAGGCAACGGTCTATCCAACTTGAAGAGTTGCGGTACCGCCGCACTCTCTCTCTCACTCTTTCTCTCCCGATGGGAGCCATGTCCCATAAATTAAGGGCGGGTGTAAATATTTTGAGATGGAGGGCTGAATTATTGCGTGCAATTGGCAACGGGAGTTCCCAGTGACCCAGTGCCCCCTCGATGACAATCACCGGCTGAGAAGACGGGCAACAGCGGGCTATTTTCTCTTTTACAAGTAAGATCCAGCAGAACCGTCACGTCCCTTCCATATTCGTGTGAAAGCCTTCCCCTTAAACTTTACCGTGAAAAGCCCGCTTTGGCTGTAAAGCTAGAATTCTTCGGCCTCTCTTCCCTGCCTGCGCCTTATACCTCTGTTTCTCACTTGACACCGACCAAAATTCAACCGTGCTCTCCCCCTGCCGCCACCTCCCTCCATGACGAACTTGATAAAAAAAGGATACTGTGGAGAAAGCCTTTCGACTTCATTTGCTTCGCCACACCTGCCCTGAACACCGGACCATCTAGTCTCCTGGGGGTGGAACGTAATTTTGGGTTTCTGTCTCGTAATTACAAACGGGGCGACGGATTTTTAACCTCGATTTGAAAATACAATGTTTGTGGACAGAAAAGTTGATTCGTAGAACTGCAAATTGTTGAGTAATTATTTTTAGAAATTTAGTTTATGTTCTATGCAAATAATATTGCATGCATATTCGTTTAATAAAAGTTGTAATTTTCAGGAATTTTTGTTTTGTAGTTACAAACGAAGTGGCGGATTTTTAACTTCAACTCAAAAATACAATGTTTGTGGACAGAAAAGTTGACGTAAATGACTGTGAATTTTGGAGTAGTTATTTTTAGAAATTTAGTTTACATTCTATGCAAATAATATTGCATGCATTTTTATTTAATAACACTTGTAATTTCTAGGAATTTCTATTCCATAGTTACAAACGTGAAGGAAACGTGAAAAGAAAACTTGTTTTACAAGATTGCAATCAGTCGCATTCAAACAGAGTATTATAAAATTTCCTGAATGACGAAAGCAAAATTATATACGTAGTTTTTAGAAATGTAGTTTACGTTCAGCAAGTACTACTGCATACATTTTTATTAAATGACAGTTGTAGGTAAGAAATTATCTCACGAAATCTAGTTATTACGGCAAACTAAATGCGTAGTTATTGTCCAATTCCTGTCCGTTCTGCCATCTAGGATTTGTAGAAGGATGTGATACATTGTTGAAAGTCATCCCACGATTAAACATGCGAGTGATTAAGAATGACTAAAAAGGTTTAATTGCACTGTGAACAAAATTACTTCTCAGTAACTTGACACACCCATCTACCGATTGGCCGAAGTAATTAATAACCGGCTGTCCTGTTTCAAAGATCCAACACCAATCATTAGAGAGAGAAAAACTGCATGTTTGTCTCTCTGAATCTTTAAAGTTTCAATAAATGGAGAACAGTTTCTTCAATGCTCAACATTCTTTCGTCAATATTTTTTCATTATCAATGTAAAAACATGATTAGATTTTTGGACCACCTGCCATATAAATTCACTCCAAATTTCCAGTTGTTTTAAACACGTGTTATTCGATGCATAAAATACTTGTCAATGTACGAAATTTTTATAAAAAATTCCATTTTTACTGTTTTCCCAATCTTTGTCCAGAAAACTCACGAATTACATTAAATTCGATGTTTTACAACGACTGTGTTTTCACTCGCACTCAGTTTCGATGAAAAGTCTGTCTTCCCTTGTCGATTAGATATCAGTGTCGCGCTGTTAATGTAATCGTATCCTCTGGCTTGATAATACGTGAATCCCATCACTTACTATCGCAGTGGTTAACAATGCCATTCTTCAATTTTCTTTTTCCAACTTTACACTGCATACTAATGCATCAATCCAAGGAATTCCCATCTCGTTCTGCCACATATTCTTCCACTCCAAGAAACAAATAGGAAACTAAAGATCAGATAGCTGTATTAAAGTTACCTTCATCACTCTAGTGTACTATTAAAAACTAATCATTAGTAGAAACATTGAATTACCCCGCGGAATAAAGCGAGCCATTCCTTTCCTCAAATAAACGACTCCAAAGGCCAAGGGCTATTCAAGCGAGTTAATGGCAACTAACGGCAACTAATGGCAACCTGATTTTTTGCCAAGAAGACATTGATGCACTGATTCAATGCTGAACTAGTACTACGCGCGAATACCGATGTATACGATTAGACTTTAACTCATTATGTCGATAATGTCGAGTTAACCTATAACATCACACGCAATTTCCTTGAGTCGATATTCATTATCGCATTCCATTTACTAATATTCTGTGAAGATCTAGTATTGTGTGAAGTATTGGAAATAGTGTTGTTTACAACTCATAAAGATTACTAGTTGTCTGGAGAGTTCTTTTTAATTGATTAATGAACAATAAAATATGATCGCAATGATACTAGTATTTGCGTGGTAATTGAATTAAACGTATGTATTTGGTTCATGCAACTTTGGCGTTAGTTGCATGCACGCAATTTATGTATCTGCTCGCCTCATCGGACATTGATTGTATACCTCGCAACGCGCACCGGCGAAGCCTGTTCCTTTTTATTCTTTTATCGGAGATCGCGATTAAGAGAAAAGCCAAGGACAGCGGCGACCTTGACCGAAAAATTATCCGGCGAGATTAAAAATGCGTGAACTATGCGAGACGGACCGCACTCCTGCCGCCAGACTGCGTTCGAGACGTCTGCGCTCAATCCTTCCAACCACGATGTCAAAAGAAATATGTTCCTCGAGCGGCTGTATATTTATTATCGATGAATATAATTATCAATTATACTCAAGGTGATAATTTCAAGAATACAGGCTGTAAAAGTTCGTGTTATTAATTTAAAGGATCGATTTTAGTGATCAGATAAACATACTTTGTACCAAATAATTTAGTAGTGCGCGTCCTTTCGTTAATAATGATGATTAAAAATTAAAAGCCTGCTGATTGCTCTTTTTGATTCCAGAACCATTCATACACACGTTTCTGCAGATTACAAAATCATTTGGTACATGTATTGATTTCAATCTCTCCGCGTTCAATAAAATGATTTCCATTCAAAAAATCATTTACACATAAATCTAATTCCACGATTCCCCATAAAAAAAAATAACAGAACTCTTTAAAACAGTATATCTAAAAAAATTCCTTAAGAAACTCCCTTCTAATAGAGACAGACGAGAAGTGCGCATGTCCTTACAAGGCTAGTACAAATCTCAGTAAATGATTTGGTTGGAAACGCATTGCAAAAGTAGCGATTGGAAAATGCACTGAATCGGGCGCACCTTATTTTCTCCCGCAGGAGCGACGAGCGGCGGTGGCGGCACAGGACGATGTGTCTTTCAAGGTTGACAGGCAAATGGGGCGCTCGCGCGCGCGCGCGCGCTCGAGAGACCCAGTCTTCGAAAGGTAAGGCCAATAATAATGATCGGCGACCGTAATCACCAGTAATTTCCCGGAGAAATAATTCTGCTCGCCGGCCAGACGGGGCGAGGTGAGCAGCTGGACTCAAAGCTACGAGGAGCATACGTGCATGGGAATGCACTGTCTACTCTCTCTCTGGAATTTTACGTATCCTGCGTAAAGACACGTAAGCCTCGGACACGTGTTTCCAGGCAGTGTCAGTGTGACTCGCGTTCGATTTATCGAGGAACTTATGAAACCTTCGCTTTTGGTATAATATTATAAATCGAGATCAACGTTGATATTTTTCTGTCTCGCAAAACTTGTAATTAATTTGGTTTGTTTGTTTGTTTTTTTTCTCAGAAATTTTCCATGGCTGATTTCTGTTTTTATATCGTAGCTTTAAAAGGAAAGTCCAAGGATTTTATTGATGACTTTTTTCTTCAGGATTTTTTTCTTTCTAGTCTTGTGGTAGAAGTTTTAAACTACTATTTCAACTACTTGTTGCACGATTCTTACTTTAAGATGTATTTTGGATGCTCTTGCGGATGTACGAGAATAGGGATTATTTATTGAAATACTATTAAATGTGGTAAAAAAAAATTGAAAATAATCAAACGGTAGAATAAGACATTTACCTTAAGAAGGTTAGTACGAAATGACATGTAGTCATGTTGCCGAAGGTGAATGTACATTGCATCACATATCTTCGAAAGTACGGACTTACAACTACTGTGTTACACTAAGATAGTTATCGTTTATGTAAATATCAATTTTCATTTATCTAATACACTATTACCGTTGAAGTAGCTATTTGTATGCAAAGATAAGAGCGGATGTATCTAAATTTTATATACTGCGTCAAATATGCAAAATGCTGCACGTGCGATGTAAGTACAATAAGTACATGTGAGCACGATGCAAACACAAAATAACATCGTATACGACTAAATAAAATCTAAGATATACAATAACTAAAAAAAAAGTACTCACACATCCAGTATTTTTAGAACATTGCTCTAACAAATTCATTTCTATTTAAAGAGACAAGTTTTCTTTATCAAGAACATTGTTTTCAAAAACACTGTGTATATGTACTTTTTATCAACTGCACAATACAGCCAAATAGATATTTGTGTGTTACTCTCTAAACATTATGTACATAAATAATAGTACACTACCACGTGGTTCAAGAATGACAGTAATGTTTGTGTTGTCACGTGCGACGGAGATCGAGCGATATTCAACTTGTTAAGTGAGCATACAAGAAAAGCGTACTACCGGAGTAAATTCGTCGCGAGGCAGATGACGCATTTGCATTCACTTGCATCGTGACGTGCGCTCCGGGCAGGAGAAACTAGTTGCTAGACAAATGCATTCATACGTGCCAAAGCCGTCAGGAAAGAGTATAACTAGTAAAAGTAGCCGGTGTATTTGTGTAAAGTATCTGTGAAGAGTGCAGACAGTTTGATCTATATTTGGACCCTCGAAGGGTACATTGTCATGTAATCCGTAAAAAGTACCATTACGGATTACAGGTTTAAATGTTTAAATAAACCTTTAACGAGCTTTACATGTAACGTTGATTAATAATATTAAAATAAAATAAAAATAGAGCAAATGATATATTCTCTTGTTGGATGTTTAAATATGTTGTAAAACCAATTGATGTAAAATAGAATAAGTGACGCATTAATATTAATCCTTTAATAACGGCGAATTTAATGGAGAACGTTAATTTCAACCAACGAGATTTTAGTTGTTATAAATGGAATTTTATTACATTTTTGGAGAGCCAATAGGTTTATTTTTCTTTCTATTTTTGACTTATTATACTTTCATAATTAGGACAGAACTACAATTGAATTTTACCATTTTTGGTCCAATGACTGTATAATTAAACTATTTCACTTCGAAATCTCATGAATTTCTTCAGTATACTTTACAAAATATATAATAATTAAATATATCGTTTATAAAGAATAAAATTGCCGAGAGATTTGCGAGTATTACCAAACACAGTTAATTTGGCTGCTGTTTGAAATTGGCAGTGATGCCTGTATATCCTAGCGAGACAAATCACGATTAAATGTTTAAATAAACCTTTAACGAGCTTTACATGTAACGTTGATTAATAATATTAAAATAAAATAAAAATAGAGCAAATGATATATTTTCTTGTTGGATGTTTAAATATGTTGTAAAACCAATTGATGTAAAATAGAATAAGTGACGCATTAATATTAATCCTTTAATAACAGCGAATTTAATGGAGAACGTTAATTTTAACCAACGAGATTTTAGTTGTTATAAATGGAATTTTATTACATTTTTGGAGAGCCAATAGGTTTATTTTTCTTTCTATTTTTTACTTATTACACTTTTATAATTAGGACAAAACTACAATAGAATTTTACCATTTTTCGTACAATGACTGTACAATTAAACTATTTCACTTCGAAATCTCATGAATTTCTTCAGTATACTTTACAAAATATATAATAATTAAATATATCGTTTATAAAGAATAAAATTGCCGAGAGATTTGCGAGTATTACCAAAGACAGTTAATTTGGCTGCTGTTTGAAATTGGCAGTGATGCCTGTATATCCTAGCGAGACAAATCACGACTGATTAATAGATATGCCGAGTGACTGTGGCATCGCGGCGGCAACCAGGTGCAATAGTAATGCTGACGCGGCGCGGCGCGGCGGTTCAAGAGCCGCAAATGGTCTGGATGAATGGGCGAAAGTTCTCGCGTCTCTTTCTCCGCCTAAACACTGGCAGACTGTCGATGCAATGCGCGTGGCATGCATCTCTCTTTCTCCGAGAGAAGCAAAAGCAGGCCAGCGCAGAGGTAGGAATGGCAAACTCGACTCGGCTCGTCACGCGCGAAAAGTGGCTCATCCGCTTTTACTTTCCTCGGCTGGGCTTTCGTTGGCAATGGTACTAGTTACGGCTGTTACGTTAAGCGGTTACGCCAACCAGAGAGAAAGAGGCGAGTTGCTGCTGCTGCGACCGCCGTGCGAGCGAAGTATGCCAACACTCCCTACCCGCTGCGCACCAACATCTTCCTACTCTCCGATCGGATCCTGCACAAAGTATCCGCTCTCGCTTTCGTTCGCGCAGGAATACAGCTGGTTATTTTTACGCGCGATTTTTTCATTCGTTCCTTTTGTCTTTATTTCATTTTGTTTAGCTGTTGTGTTTTGTAATATAGAGTCTTTATTTTAGTTTTAGTTCATCTCGTAAATTTTTACTTCTTAAAGTTTATTTATGCTTCTTCCGTTTACCTTCGTTTTATCAGGCAATTATGCTTTCGGGTAATATTTTTTGTTCCTTTTATTTCGTTTTACGCCAATGTTGTATTCTCGGCATAATCGACAGGATTTTCGCGCCAACCTTATACGTACTTGTCTAGTTTGAATATATTTTTAGACTTTTTCCACTTTCTATTCCGCCGAGGAAATATGCTTCATCTGCCATTTAGATTAGAATACGTCGAACATTGTTGTGCGTAAGCAGTGTTGCATATCTTCGATGTATTTAATGAAATATGGGTATTATCGTGCATGTGTGAAATGTACAAAAAGTGAAGATGCATATGTTCAGTATGTAATTTCCATCGATTAGACATACGACAACAATGTAAAAGCGTTTTTCTATTCCTTTTCCGAAACATGCAAAACAGAATTCCTATGTAAATACAACAAAAACTTAGTAATTTCCTTCAATCTTTAATTCATCATAACAAACTTTACTGTTGATTCAAAAATCCTTTGTCAGACATACTAATCTCAGCATGAGAAATTGCTAATTTCAATTAATGACTCTTAAACATTCACACCTCGCGAAACACAAATTCGAAAATATCTTTTTCAAATTTTCTATGAATGAAAAAAATATAATAATATACCAAACTCGACAGCAATTGAGTAAACTATGAACAAGAATCACCAAGGAAATTCGTGGTACACCATTATCTACTCGAAATCGCCACGTTGGAAAAGCCGATTCCCAGGAACTTGCCTCCTCGGAATGTACAATGGTGGCACACACTTGTGCCACGCAGTTACTTTCATTGGCGCAATAGGCAGTGGACTTTTGTAGAACGGAAGGAAAGGGCCTAATAAAATGCGGGCCATGCATGCGTGCCTACGAATGTCATGCATCTTAAGTGCCGTGACAAAGAGAAAGGGTCGGCAGCGCGTTTGGCCCTTGAACAAAGTACGTATTTGGGCATCGTTCCGAATCAACCGCGTCGCTTTTCGAACGGCGAAAAAAATGCTCGAAGATTACATGGCAAATGATAATTCGCAGTAAAGTTACTGCCAGGCTTATCGGTCGTGCCAAGAATATATAATGACGACGTTAGTCATACAAGTGCAACGTCGATTGATTCGCGCCGAACAGGAAGACTCGTACACAGCGAATACTTTGGAGTCCTTTTTTTTAAAACTCTTTTTACGTTCATTTTCTTCAAATCTTGTTATAATGAAAAATAAATTACATTTTACTGTATAAATTGTGATTATTATAACAAATGAAAAATGTGATTCTTATCTTAGAATAAAGAAATTAACTGGGTCATAAAGATGACATTTTCAAAAGCAAAGTTTATCGTTAAGGTGTTAAAGTATAAATAGCCACATTGATTTGAGTTTAGTAAAATAAAGAAAATTTAGGGAGTAACTCGGACGTATTATGTGGAGCGCAGGATGATTCAAGAATTCATTTCGAATGAGTGCACTCAATAGGATGCGATAGTTTCGCGGTATGAAAAATATCGTTTGGCATTTCTATTTTATAGATGACATGACAATGATTACAGCATGTCACACATGGTTAGGTATTTATGTCTGCTTTCTCATGTGGCAAGTGTCCCTGAATTGAAAGGATAAAGTTGTCGCTGCTGCGGTGAGACAGTGATTGTTTCTCACACTGTGGTGCAGTGAAATATCGCTCGCAATATTAATCCATATTTATTCACTTCAGTTTATATTTGCGAGTATCGTCTTTGATGAACTTTTCATATGAAATAGATGCGCACATAATCGTCTAGATTTATCAGGAATTAAAGTAAAATTAAACTTTTATTAAAATATACAATTTTCTGGGTGCAGCAACTTTTTCAAATGATAACAGACTTTATTTCAATAAAAATAATATTTCACTATCGTCTTTGATGAACTTTTCATATGAAACAGATGTGGACATAATCGTCTAGATTTATCAGGAATTAAAATAAAATTAAACTTTTTGAAAATAAAAACAGACTTCAATAAAGATAATATTTCACTATCCTTTAAATAAATCAATACACCAGTGAAAAACCTAATCCAGAGTCAACTTCATTTCCCTACACAAATTTGAAATCATAACACCGATAAAAACAACAGCCTTTCAACAGGATCCACAAAGAATAACTCTTCTCGATCACTCTCAATATTCCCGTCATCGTAAAACGATGTTTCCTCAACTGCGATTGCTAGTCACAGTAGATTCGCGCGATGTTCTCTCACCTTGATCGTCGTCGTCGGAAGAAAAATCGGCGGCGATTTATCCTCGCCGAAAGGTGGACACGTGGGAAAGAGAGAGAGAGAGAGGAGCGCGCAGGGTGGCTTTGCATCTGGGTCAAGTTGAAGTGTTCGAAGTGTCGAGGAAGGACGAGGCGGCCAGGACGAGGTCAGCCACGTCGTTGCCGATCGTTATTTTTAGTCCGGTGTTAGGGCGGTGTTTTTACACTGACTTATTATTATTATCGGCGCGGAGCCCACCGCGTCAGGATGCCAGGTGAAGGATAAGTAAAAACTCGACGGAAGGTGTCGCTCGGATCGGTGCTCGTCCGCATCTCCACTGAATCGACTGTGCTGTGCTTTGTACTAAGAAGATCGACAGCGAGCGAGAAAGAAAGAGAGAGAGAGAAGAAGAGAAGAAGAGACAAACGAACAGACAGACGGAGAGACAATGGTGAAGCAAAGGGAGCAGTCAGGCTCGTTGGGAGGAAGAGCGATGACGCCGCCTTGAATCTTTCCCCGGGCATAATCGTACAGTTAATAAACGCTTTATCAAATGCGATAACATGCCGCGATAGCGGTATGTAGGTCAGTTTGATACGAGTGACCTGATTCCGCTGGGCCGGCACACACACCGCCTGTATACCCTGTGTACCGCTTATAGATCCGCATGCGTGCTACCGCCCGGCAGACTAGAATTTTCTACCTCTTCTACCGTGCGACGCCACTAGAGTGTAATTCCAGGCGCGCGCTCTATCCACGTGCATCGCGCCACCCACACACACACACACACGCGCGCGCGCGCGCGCACACACACTGCGACCAACTCACAGTCATACACATCTATGAACAACTCGCCACGCGCCTCTTCGTCCTCTCCGGACGCAGTACACGCGGACTAAAGCCTCTTGTTACACTATCGCTCACTTCGGATATCTACTGCTTGTATTCTTACTATTATAGTATTGCTAACATTGGTTTTTAAGAGTTTTAAAAGTGTGATTGTATTTGTTTCGTTGAAATTAGTGTTTTCTATTTGTGGTTATTTTTGCTTGGATCGTATTAATTATTAATTATTGCAGTACAGTGTAAAATGATACATTTATAGTTATTCCAAAATATAGTATAATTAAATTATCTTTTATAAAGAATAGAATTGCCTGGAAATCTGTTAAAATCTCGTCAGTCGAACTTAATGCTTTTAAGTGAGCATTTGGTTATGCAGTGAGTAAGAAAAGTATTAATATACCCAATATTTTTGGAATAAATGTTGTTAAAAAAAATGTCTTCCAAGATTTTTTTAAGAACACTATTTTGTTCCAGAAAATGTATTTCTTCTTTAACAATATTCTTTCCGAAAAGACTGGCTGTGCAAGTACTTTTCTATTCACTGTAAAAGCTGCGTGTAAAATTCGACAGTAGTATAAAAGATTTATGACGTCACAAATTTGGACTTTTCCTACTTCGAATACTGCCTTTGTATAACCCGCTCTTTATTGACACTATGTACTCCAATACCGTTCGGTTTTACAGTTGTACTTTTTGCAGAAAGTATAGTTTACAACAACTGAACGCTATCTGCAGTATCTACTTTCATGTTACATCGGCAGAACTAGCAGCACATATTCGAGCGCAACTTATGCATTTTTCCTTCAAAGAAAAAGACTTGTTTTCATTAAACAGACAAAAAATATTTCATTTATCTTAAATATTTTACTTATATGTCTTTATAAAATGTAATTTAGAATTAGGTAATTCACGATTGACGAATTTCTTTTAATAACAAAATAAAAATAAATACAGTAGACCGAAGAACTATCATTGTCCCCCAAACACGTAGAATGCCCCAAATTCAACAAACAACGAATACAAGTACAACTCCCGACAGACCTACACAATATACTAAATTTAAAACGAAATTATAAAAAAGCAATCAAATTTTTGAAACTTATCAACTTATACCATGTAATTTAACACCAAATGTACCAAGCAAAGTCAAATAACATCTTTCAAAATTTATTTTAAAATCGTACATTCATTGTTATTTCTTTCGCCCAACTAACTTTCTCTAAATTCTTATATTATCGGATTGTTAATGTTTGATTATTTTATTAGAAATCAGAAGTTATGTTGTGCATTATTTCTTTTAATAAATTAAGAATTTCTTTCTAAAAATCAAAAATCCTTATTTATTTATTTTATAAGGGGTCAAATGAGTAAAGTACCGGTACGTCTAGTGTTAATGTAACAACAAATATCATGGTCGCTATAAGATCGCTGCAGTTGTACAGCAACCCAAAATAAAACAAATCAAAAAACAAAAAAATACATATTTTATTTTTAGAGCATATTAGGATGTTGTAACAGGAGCGTAATACGTGTCTTGGCGAGGAATGTTTGTTTGACGTGTCTGATGAGTGATCGCGTGTGAACGCGCCTGTATACCTTCGCAGCTTCAAGAACCAGCCGGCAGTTTCTCAGCCTGCTTAGCATTATCTTCGCGCCTTGATACACAAATTGCATCGGCCACTGAGGAATCTCACTCGCACGCTGCTGCTCTGCGTTCTTCCCGCTCGATCGCGCGCGTCCGAGTTACAATTGCCGGAATACCGATTGCATTCTCCATTTGTGGCAATGTCGGCTACCATTAGTGTGCTATCTTGCTCGGTGAAATATCTGAATACTAATTCGAACGAGATGAATGGATAATAAGAAGAATATGTTTCGTGTATTATTTGTTTTTTTGTTTATAGTGATATTGTTTATGTTATTATTTATGTGAAGAGGTGTTGGAGAAAATTTGTAAATTTCTTCTACTTTGTAACACTTGGAAATATGGGAAAAATTGTTACGTCGATAATCGATTTGCATTAAGAAAAGTCAATGGTCCAATGATTAAAACAGCTCGAAGCTCTAAAATAGAACATTACGATCGAAACAGATTTTTCGTTAACTCGATTCTCTGGTAAAAATATCATAATTGCATCAACCACTCGCGCAGAGATAAAAATATGCAAGCAGCATTATGCATGATCGGGTCATTATCCGCGCCGTGTTATGTTAATCAATTATTACGAAACCAATACGGAAAATTCGCATGCTCGCTTGAGAGTCAATATAACTCGTTTTAGCTTTGAGACGGAATGCGCTGTTTATTCTGTGTGATAACACAATCGTGTCTGAGGAACTCCGATTTGTCTTCCCGGAACGTTTTCGGACACAGAATGAAATCATTGATAACCAGGATATCTGCTTAGAAGCTTGAAAATGTTTCGATAAAATAGTACAAGCTCGATCTAACGAACAGCTAATTTTACTTTATGATTTCGAACTATCAGCGTTCTTGTTCTATTTAATCCAGCACCAAGTTTCCTCTCCAAATGTAACAGCAGACTACGAATGACGCAATGATAAAAATCATTCGATATATTCCGACTATGAAATCTAAGTTTGTATTGCTGACCAAACACATAAACTGCGCCTGCCTGTTAAAATCTCCAATTACTAACTCTTGACCCTAATTTTTCAGTATACATAAATTATCCAACATATAAATTATACATTTCACTGCAAAAGCACGCATGCATAATCGCTGACATCACACGCATAATACCCATGTGTTGTCATCAAACTATTACAGCAATTATAAATACGAAGTTCCACATTTTTCAAAATCACCATCAGAACTTCTATTTTCCTCCTTAATCCATTAACAGTACAAAATTAATGAAAAGAATAATTCATAAGTCTGAATTCCCTTTCACAACCACCCTATTAAAAAGCACTCTCATAAATAACTGAAATCGAGTTCAAAAGCAATGCAAATGCAGTGCTTGGTTCACGCAACATTGGGTCGCAACGGGTCAAATAACGCATGCGATCATCAACAGGAATGCCAAGTTCCCCGAAAGGGAGAGCCGTGTGTCGAAGGGATTTCCGTCCTTTGCGTTCTCTATGTTCGCTTCCGATGTATCCGCCTCGTCACTCGGCAATGTTTTTGTTTGCGCGCGCGTGCAAGACGGCAGACACAGACAGAGAAAGAGAGTGAGAGACGAGAAGAGAAGAGAGGTGGCACGGCGGTACGAATTAATTCGCTTGACCCATTTACCCGATGCACTTGGACCGCCTCGTGTACACTACCGGTATTTATGCGTGGCTGCGAAGATGTGCGCGTGCGTGCGCGGCATCGCAGCACAGCAGCTCTGCACGAGCGAGCGCACGCACGCACGCACACAATTCCTACCGTCACGTTTTAATTCGAGCCGCAGCGCGCTCTGGCATCCGAAGGCTCGAGCTGCCCCCACTCACTCACTCACTCGTTGCAGTGAATATAGTCAGACGATTAGGCAAACTGCAAACTTAAAATATCAGTTCTCTTTGGTTGGTGTTAACCCTGCACTGCCGAGAATAATCGATCCGTCGAAAAATATTAAAATGTAAAAAAATTCGATATGTAATAGTTTGATTTTCTCACAAAGTTGAGATATAATAAAAAAGATGTAGCTGTCATATAAGAAAGTAAAGTTTTCATTCAAAGATACTTCGATTTAAGTCGCATTAGCAGTTAATAATAAATTAACAATAAATTCTGAGAATAATCGATCCGTCGAAAAATATTAAAATGTAAAAAATGCGATAAGTAGCAGTTTGATTTTCTCATAAAATTGAGATCTAATAAAAAAGATATAGATATTATATAACAAAGCCAAGTTTTCATTCAAAGATACCTCGATTTAAGTCGCATTAGCAATTAATAATAAATTAACAATAAATTCCGAGAATAATCGATAAGAATGTTGCCCTTATTTTGTTGCGAGAACACGTTTATCGGGGGAAGAAGTCTTCATTGTGGAATTATGGGAATGTTTAATTGCTTTGTTATAGAATTATAGGACAGAATAAATAAAATAGAATTGTTATAGAATTATGGACTATAAAATTGTGTGAAAATTTAGGATTGCAACGAAGTTTGGAATCTATTTGGAATTATTTTTAACAATTATCTCCTGTTCTCTTTTATGAAACTAATACGGAATACTTAGTTAAGTGAATCATACTTTAAAGCACTACGATTTTCTATGTTATTTTAGATTGTTACTAGCAAAAATAATTATTAATAGAACAAACGAAGAACATCATAAAAGTTCTTATTTAGAAAATTCTAATTGATTTCCGTATTGAAATTTACGATCATACTAAGGTTTACAATTGTTGACTTTTAGCAACAGTTACCTCATATACCATAATTCTGGTTATGCATACACAATCTCGCAAAGTAAACGCTAGCTTTCATCATCAACCCCGCGCGCCTAGCATTATATCAGCAAAGACCTTGCAGTGAAAGTTAATGCGATCAGTCAAACCAAATCAACCACCAAATAACAAATTCCTCCTATAAGAAAAACTACCTAATTATTATTCCTTAATGATTTGATCAATCAATGCCTCTTTCATGCAATATGTTGTTGCAAGTAGTTTTTCTTCAACTATAGCTCGATTGCTCGCTATTGAAACCTTGAAGTTACTTTTACAGGATTTTCTATAAACAATAAATATAAGTATTCCTATTCATATTCTCTTCTCAATCACCATTCTCGTATTACAAAAAAAGACAAAAATCCTCAATAAATCATATAAAAAAAATACTTTAGCAAGATTCAAAAATGCCAAAGAGAAACTCGAATTCTCTCGAAAGAGCCAGACTAATATGAAGATCATACATAAGAGACGCAATCCATCCCAAAGAGAATCGAGTCCGAGACGACGAGGAAGGCGGATGGAGCAATGAAAAGAGGAAGTAGTAATCGACAGCATCTTGGCGTACGCGCAACCCCAGCCGAGTCATCGGTGATGATCGCGTGTGCGAGTGTGTGAGTGTTGCGCTCGCAGGTTCGACTCGAGGGTCGCGTGCATGTGAATCGGCGGCGCTCCCATAATAAGTGCATCAACGACAGGCTATTGCGGCCCTCGGCTATGCTGCTGCTGCTGCTACTGCTGCAGGGGTCAGGGGCGAGGGTGCGGGGCACGCCGGGGGTGCTCGGCATAGCAGAGTACAATATACAGTCGGGGACAAAAGTGTACCAAGAATGTGACAGTAAAAAGAACTACAGCATTGCAGTCGTGCTTTTTCTTTGCTGTGTTTAGAAGTCGTTTCGACGAGAATTGTTCTCATGCAACATTGTAGGTAACACGCGGCAATTTTTTACCCTGCAATTTGTCAGCTGTTTGACTCATTTTTGTTTCTCGATGCATGTTTTTGTTGGTTTGATATTTGATGGAAAATCAATTAACCCTTTGACTATGCTGAAATCTAAGGGAGAACGCTAATTTCAATCGACGAGATTTTAGCTGTCATAAATGCAGTTTAGACGCCAAGAGTAGCCAAAGGGTTAAAGGAATTAGATCCTTTGTTATGTGCGGTGAAGATTCTACAACAATATGCGATGCTCTATAAAAATATATACTAAAAATATTATTCAACAGCAATTACTAAAATTACTATAATGTAATCAATTCCCTCGCAATCAAAGCCCTTACTACTATCAATAATCGATTCAATACACCTCTAAAAATCCTACCGACTAACAGCTACTAAAATTCCCACATAATAACCATCGATTACATATCAATGTAACAAATGCCGAACAACTGTCAGTTCCCTCTATTGTGACGTTCCTACCGCAGGAATACTTTTGACCCTCGGTGTAGCATAGCCGAGGAGCGTCAAGTGGCGCACCGAGTGTATTACCGCGGCAGAGGCGAGTAGAGGCAGACACAAAGTAGCATCGTGGAACAAAGAAAAAGAGAGGAAGGAGAGCGAGAGGCATGTACACACATACTACAAAGAGACAGAGGGAGGCAGGGGGCTAAGAGAGTGCATCGCCGAGAGAGAAAGAGAGAGTGAGAAAGAAAGCGAAAGAGAGAGAAAGAGAGAAAGAGAGGAAAGGCAGAGGGTTCTTCTAGCAGCGCGCTTGCGCTCTCGTAACAACGTCGCTCTCTCGCTTCTCTCATTGACCCAGTTACCCAGTACACTTGACCGCACTGCGCGCCCTCCTCCTCTCTCCTCTCTCTCTCTCGCTCTCGCTCTCTCACTCTCTCTCCTCCGCCCCGGAGCACCGGCAGCACACACCGAGAACGCTCCCGCTCTCCTCCATCGCTCACTACCCCCTTCTTCGTCGGTGAAGCGCCACGCCGACCGCCCTCGCTCTCTCACCCTCGCCCACCCTCCGACATCCCTCAACGAACCCCTGCCATGGCGTGTCTACCCTCTCGCGCGCCACCGCACAACGCCATCCCTTGCGCCGCGCGTTCCCTGCCTCTCCGATCTTATGGACTCCTGGCTCTCTATCTACTACGCCCCCTCTATACAGGGTGGTTCAATTGGTCTTCGTGATAGTGATCTGTTATATCGTGGATTGGGGATGAAAAGAGTATTGCTGGATTATGTTAGAAAAAAGTGTGGAGGGATTTTGAATTTTTTTTAGAGTCGATTAAAAATGTGAGAGTAATAGAAAACGTAATATTATGGATTCCTGACTCTATTTATTACTCCCCCTCTATACAGGGTGGTTCAATTGGTCTTCGATGATAGTGATCTGTTATATCGTGGATTGGGGATGAAAAGAGTATTGCTGGATTATGTTAGAAAAAAGTGTGGAGGGATTTTGAATTTTTTTTTAGAGTCGATTAAAAATGTGAGAGTAATAGAAAACGTAATATTATGGATTCCTGACTCTATTTATTACTCCCCCTCTATACAGGGTGGTTCAATTGGTCTTCGATGATAGTGATCTGTTATGTCGTGGATTGGGGATGAAAAGAGTATTGCTGGATTATGTTAGAAAAAAGTGTGTAGAGCGGTTTTGAATTTCTTTTTAGAGCCGATTAAAAATGTGAGAGTAATAGAAAACGTAATCTTATGGACTCCTGACTCTATTTATTACTCCCCCTCTATACAGGGTGGTTCAATTAGTCTTCGATGATAGTAATCTGTTATATCGTAGATTGGGGATGAAAAGAGTATTGCTGGATTATGTTCGATAAAAGTATAGAGAGGGATTTTGAATTTCTTTTTAGAGTCGATTGAAAATGTGAGAGTAGTACGAAACGTAACTTTATGGACTCTTGGGTGATTCAATTGGTCTTCGATGATACAGATCGTCCTGTTATATCGTGGATTGGGGATGCAAAGTGTATAATTGGATAATGTCAAAAAAAAAGTATAGGGAGGAATTTAGAACTTCCTTATTTTTAGAGTCGATTAGAAATGTGGGAGTAGTAGGAAATGTAATACGTAAACGCGTTTCGGGTACAAAGTGAGTCACTTCTTTCAGGAATTAGAATTCTTGGGATGATTGTGTTGTATCCAATATAATTATAAATTATCTAATAAGTCTAATTATATACTATACGAATATTCTTTGAGACTGACAAAATGTGGGTGGATGTTTTTACATTAGTATAGATTGGTATAAATGACATAGACGACACACAGTAAGAATAGAAAACTAGTCGCAAGTAGTGCAGTTAAGCTTTTTCTTGTTGTACTTGCTACAGCTAATCATGGGCTCGATACACCTAGAAAAAGCTGTTGAATAAGCACCACCAATATTGCTTCATACCGCAAGTATACATCAATGTAATCAATGCTGAATAAATCATAGCTTTTTTATTTTCTTATTTTTACTCTGTCAATCCTTCAGACTCTCATCGTAAATATATTCATTTTAAATGCATACATGTCTAACAAAAATTGGGTCAAGACAGTACTAATTAAAAACCATACGAATCACATCCTTACAACCCCCTTGTGAAGTTGATGGATGTCAGAATGAAGAGCGTCGGTAACAAAAACGAATGTCTAATAAAAACAAAAAAAGGTGTAAGACAGTGTTGATTAAAACCATGTGAATCAACCTGTACATCCCCGCAGCCCCTTTGCGGGGTTGCTGGACGTGGTGGACGCCGGGGGTGAGCACCGTCGGTGGAAAAACGACGTCGACGGCGGCGGCCTTTGCGACTCACCCTCGATTCACTGCTCTCGTTAGCAGCTCACTTGTCAAACCTGGCCTCAATGGGCTGCGCGCGATTTAAGTTTGGGGGCGGCGGCGGCAGCGGCGACGACGACGATGACGACGCCGACGCCGGGCATCGAGTGTGTGTACTCGGCTTTAAACGGGGGAAAGTCGCGCCGCCGACGAAAATCAATATGGCGCACGCCTTTCGGGAGAATTCGAACCATCCACGGCGAATGGAACTCAAGAGTTTAATGGTTGTTTTAAATTTTATTTAACGGTGTGATGTTTTGAAGGAGTTTTGTGTCGCTTTTGTAATTTGAGAGGTGTTAATGACCTTGTTTAAGTAACGCGAGCGTATAGTCGAGGGTGTCATTTTCATGAATCATTGAGTTAAGGACTCTCGAGAGTGAGATAAGCACATGCGAGGAGATTGCAATTTGCAACTGTGTTAATTGTAACAAAATATAATTATTCGAAAATGTGATTATTGTCGAGTAACAAGTGGTATTCTAGAATTCTCATGCTACTGCTTTAAATCAATAACAAACAAGAATAATTCGATTTGTTACTCTGCATCTAAATATGTAAAACTGATGTCCTAAGTACTTGAAAAAACGATGTCAAAACATGTATTTACATTATGATTACTGACACACGCCTGACATGGAATAAATCAGATATTGTACATACCACAAGTTGCTCGGGTTTAATTCAATTTTCCACTAATATCTAACAGGTTGCCAACTAACAAACGAATATACAAATTGCACAATTACTTGGTAGGGTTGTTACACACCCTCATTAATTACCGCTTTAAATTAATGACACATGAAGAATTACAGCTTGTCGACGCTACTTTCCATTTTAATTTCCTTATTAAAATATGCTTGGCCCTTTGGAACTTTCTCCTTCGCATACTTCGTGCAGTTTGTTAGACGAGCAAGAAGAACGTGCGCCAGTAAGGGGTGTAGCTCTATATTTGGAGCGACCGTGACTCGTTCCATGACTATTTGCTCCGAGGACGATTCGAGTACTGGGTGGCGGTGCACACGTGCACTCGTATATCGGGATATGATGCAAAGGGTCAGAACATCGCCAGACACAGCTAGTCATAATTGTCCCGTGTTCTGTTTTTACGCGGCTAATATCAGTTTGGAAAAGAACTCCTTTTGAAAACCTGTCTCACGAAACTTGGGAATCTGTGTCAACTTTTAATAGAGAAAGTATTAGAACGGAGAAACTTGAAAAGTACTGGGTGAGTCTAGTTTTTGGAAGGAATGTTCGTAAAGAAGGCAATGTTTCTTTTTAAATAAAAATATATTTTCGTGGATAAGAAAATGTTTTTTTTAAACAAATAAATTTCCTTTTAAGAAAATTCATTCTAAAAATATTCGGTGTACCAATACTTTTACTGAGAGAAAATTTGATTAGCCGAATTCTTCAACTTGCAAATCACTGGATGAGACAAATAAACAACAATAATTGAGTCTGTGCTTCCCCAGAGTCATTATCCCCGATCGAATCTACTCTATGCATTAGAGCGGAAGCATCTAAGATGTACTTGGGAGGAAATGAACATCCAGTTAGATCTGCCATTCTCTTAACTGGGTTGTTTTGATTGGCTGACGGTCTATTATGTCCATACTGATCCCCTATTAGGTCCTGGGATATAAACAGGATGCTGAGCGAGAGTTCTAGGGAGATCATCCCGCTCTCGAATATGAAGAAATTCTCGCAACCGGTTTGAACCTCATGACGAGGATCAGGAGAGGAGTCGATCGCGTATTACAAGCTGGGAAATATTTTAAATCCCCGAACCGGCGGCAGCGTATGGTCACTAGACTGGAATTCCGCTGGGGAACGCTCTCCTCTTTGCCGTCCAATTAATGCACGTCGAATAGTAAGAAGGGCATTACGCACTTGCCCTCCCAGCGAGTCACGTAAGTAATGTTCCCAGGGCGGAGAATCGTGTGCCAGGCGTTTCTTGCTAGATCTGCATTCGTCATCCTTTAACACCCTTCAACCCTGCAGATAGTTTAATTTTTCACTCTTCTCAAGAGCAAAATATTATTTTTATTTCTTGTTTTCTAAAAAATCAACTGAAATTTACAGTGTTTAAAAATACGTTTTGAGGATTATAATCTATTATTGTTAATTAAAGATTAAATAGTATTAGAGATAAAATGGTAGATATATGATTATTAATTGATCATAAATATAATTACTGCTGTTTTAAATTGTTTTCATTCGCCAACACACAAAGGTATGATAAAAGTAAAATTTATTATAGGTGCGGACTTTCTTTCTTTATTCAAGTTAATCCAGCCATGCTGCTAAACACAGTCTCGGCGTTGCGGAAAGTTCGGAAAAATGTAAAGTGCCGCGTTCGCTACTCGCACACCAAGGAGGACACGTCGATGACTCACTGCTCGATTGTTTTGTTGTGCAGCGGGCTCGATGAAAAAAGGAAAAATCGCCTGGCGTATACCCGTTTGCTTTGACCGAATAAAATATGTATCGACTGATACGGATCAGATAACGCCACTATAGGCATGTATCCTTGCAACAATATTTTCTCCTTCTTATCCAAGATTAGCGGATCACGTCAATGGATAATAGAGCGCATTCTATAATCACCCAGAGCTATAAAACATTCTATCTCTCCCATAGTTTCACGGGGTTTCGAATGAAACCTCGAAAACACAGTGGTAGGAAGATGAAAGCCAGCAAAAGAGTCTTTTTGACTGGAAATGCCTGATTGCCAGGTCTCTCGGGGCTATGCGGCGTGAGGTATAAAAAGCAGAAGCTATCTTGAAAGGAGGGTGTGCTCTGGATGAAGCTCGAATCTAGGACTCATTTCGAGAAAGAGTGGAATCCTCGAACATATTATTGTTTCAAAACGACGCGTATCCTTTTCAGAAGGGGAAAAGGGGGTTCGCAATGGTTATAGGCGAGCGGGCGTTCGATCCTATCAGGCTCGATTGATCGATCAGCGATCGGGGGAGCAGGTAGCAGGAGTTGCGGGAGAGAGTGCGTGCGGGTGTGCGAGAGCGAGTCACCGGCACAGGCGAGAGCAGAAGGCAGTGCAGTGCTCAGCGCGAGTAGTTAGTCGGTCTCGGCGGTGCGCCGGTGTGCGCGCAGCAGCAGCAGCAGCAGCAGCAGCAGCCTTGAGCCTATTCCACGCACGAAAGCCCCCGCGCCGCACGGCTCGCTGACTGCACGCCGCTGCACTTCACGCCGAGATCTCCCAGACTGACTAACGCTGACACGAAAAAACCACAGCGCGCGGCCCAGTCGACGACGACGACGACGACGACGACGTCGTCGTCGAGAGAGAGAGGCGTCGGCATTATCGGGCCTCGCAGATAAATTTAGTCCGGTCCATCCACCCGGCATCTGATAAATCCGGCGGCGCCTACTAATGCACCAGCAATGCGCGATCCACCCTCCGCTCTCCTCGTATCATCGAGAGAACGAGAGAGATATAGAACGCGAGCAATTAAGGGACAGAGAATCATTTTATAATATATGATTTACATATAATATAACGAATAAGTGGCTAAATTTCTTGATCAAATAGTATCGAATATTATATGTATAATAGGAAATAATGGACCTCGAATAAATAATAAATATTTGAAAACTGTTATTAGTAAAGCAGTAATAAGAATAATCATCTCACAATAAAAGATTAACAACGAAAGACAATCTACTCTCGGGTATAATTACTACAACGTAGAGATAGAACGCGAGCAATTAAGGGAGAGAGAATTATTTTACAATATATAATTTACATATAATATAATATATAAGTGTCTAAATTTCTTGATCAAATAATATCGAATATTATATAATACAAAATAATCGACCTCGAATAAATAATAAATATTTTTTAACTGTTATTTAATAAAGCACTAATAACAATAATCATCACACAATGAAAAATTAAAAACGAAATGACAGTCTACGTTTCACAGGCAAAGTCAGAGCCAGTAATGCCACAGCAATGCGAGATCAACCCTCCGCTCTCCTCGCACGAACAAGAGAGCAGGAGAGATATAAAACGCGAGCAATTAAGGGAGGGAGAATTATTTTCCAATAATGTTATTGAATTCGTATAGCATATTGGACAACATATAATATATAAGAGTCTAAATTTCTTGATTAAATAATATCGAATATTATATAATACAAAATAATACTCTTCAAATAAATAATAAATATTTTAAAACTATTATTTAATAAAGCACTAATAAGAATAATCATCTCATAATAAAAGAGTAAAAACAATGTACCTTTGGCAGGCAATTGTCAGAGCCAGTAATGCCACAGCAATGCGAGATCAACCCTCCGCTCTCCTCGCACGAACAAGAAAGAAGGAACGAGATATGTAGAGTGTGCAATTAAGGGGGAGAGAGATATGGAGAATGGACGATTAGGGAGAAAGAGAGAGAGAGGAAGGGAGAGTCTATTTATACATTGGCGGTGTGGTATTTTCTGGCAGTGGGACGGCGAGCCCTCACAGAAAATAGTGGCCGACCGTAAGCCCGCTTTGTTATGAAAATCTCGGCCGCACTGATACTCGCACGGCTATATTCGTAAAGCACCGCAGACACTTTCCTCCCCTGTAGCCAGTAATATGCTCATTCATTACCACGGCCATCGCCTGCACACACATACACATACGCAAGCGTGCGCGCGTGTTCCTGCCACAGGCAATGGTGGCCTGGGTTAAGTATTCGGCACCACTTTCGGCGAATGTTTGCATAGATAGAATGCCACTGTAAAGCCTCATTCATATTGTTGGATACTCTTTGAGAAAAATGGAGAGTGTGTGTGTGTGTGTGTGGTTGTGTGTCGAAAGTCGTCATTAGCGGAGTGCGAGCAGAAGCGGTGGAATCTTGGGCGAAAATATTTAAAACGCTATTTCGAAATGGGCTCAAGCGCCTTCAAATAAGTCAGTATTTCGAATAGGCGAGATCCTAAAATAGGAATTGGAGGATTTCGTTTTGAGAGGCTAGTAAAGGAGTGGTAATAAAATAAGTGTTTAAATAGTTAGTTGTCAGTGTGTTATTAATAGAATCGAATAGATCAAATAGTTCAAAGCTTCTTGAATTAGGTCATCCGAAATTATTTATTTCGTGATGAAAAATCGAATATCATCGAAGTTAATATTGCAAAATAAATCAATGCCAGTATAGAAAAATGGGATCAGAGTGCAGAAAACAGAGAGTGATTCGTGCACGATTCAATAAAGTGTATCGTGAACTCGAGCCTTTTTTCTGCTTGGTATAAAAAGAAATAGAACTCTCCGCGATAATCTTCCATCTGACACGGCGCGTACGCTCGAAGTGAATGGGGCTTAAAGCAGCACGGAAAATAGAAGAATGAGGACGAGGCGCATACTTGGTGCATGACTTTACCAGGAATGTTTGCCCATGAAAATTCAGATGATGAGCATAACTATCGCGAGATGATTTTGGAACGGGCCAGGTAAAAAGACGGCGATGCAGCAAGAAGCATCATTATTGGACGCTCGATAAAGTTAGAGCGCGCTAAGTGAGACGGCTAGTGTAAACTTGCTCCCGATTTAGAGCCGAGCCCTTTTTTTACACGAAGCCAAGTAGGCCATGCGCGAAGGATGACGGCGGCTCGGAAAAATATCACATTTTACCAACATGCAAGCGCCCCTGGTTATCGTCCCGATCGATCTTGCGTACGCCAGGAAGCCGATCGATACTAGGAAATCACAGCCTCCGCCTCGGACGAGATCGCAATCTTGATCTTGTAATACACAGCGGAACACCGTGAAGGAGTAGCCCACGATGACTCGGGCAACACCGTTGCATGGAAAATCATTTATCTCTACTACCACAGATAAACTTTAATCCCTGTCAAACCCCCGGCAAAAATTATTTAGGGTTAAAGAACGAAATATGGAGGTCAACGCATTATTAATTCCTTCGGTAAATTTATTTGTTTTATACTTATTGATATAATAAATCGAAAGAAATTTATGTTATTATGGTAGAAATTCCTGTAATCGACGATGTATTTTTTGAATATCGAAGAATAAAGTATGCAGGTATTAATTTTGGGTTAGCTTGTGATTTTTATATTACACAAATGAACATTTTCATCTGCATTCGTATATCAGAGCTTTTTTAGCACAGAAATTCAACACCATTTTATATATTTCAATTGTTCAACAGATTTACGTGTAAGTTCTAATTGTAATTCAATATAAACAAGCCACATACAAATACATTTACCGCAATTTATCCACCTCCAAATATTTCTTTCTCGAATTGCAAAAATACTCAGTTAATTTTTTAGTTTATCCATAAAATATTCCAACCGTATCTTAACAAGCATAAAACAACCCGATTTGTTCATTCAACTACTGAAATCCTCGTGAACACTACAACTTAATCAAACTCAAATAGCTCGACTAATCTTAACGAGATTTAAAACTAGCTGAGAGGCAAGTCGAACTGGAAACACATCCAGTTAGTAATACTGGTCCAGATATCTGTCGCCTAGCCACGGCTGTACTGGAATTTTGCAGGTGCGAAATTATGAGGCCACTGTACGGCGAAAGACATGACAATGTGCGTTTGGCGTATAACTCGGTCAGGCACGAGTTCTGCGCGCACGCAAACCGGAAAAGATGCTGGTAAATGTGTTTAATTTATGAACGTGATTTATTCTTGCGAGATTTACTAACTTCCACCCTTGTGTTGAAACCTGTCGCTGATTTGTTTGTGGTTGTATGAGTAGAAGTCATAAAAATTGGAATGTTCTTAATTTGTAATTTAAAGTGCGATAAATTAAACATGAAACATGTTATTTTAATAAACTAAATTTAGTTTTTCCGCGTTTGAATTTCTTTAATAAATAAGACTGAAAGTTATATAAAGTAGCAGTTAAAAGTAGTATGCTGAGATATAAAATGTCTTACTATTAATTATCCTCCACTATATCAAAATATTTCGAATAAACAATACCAAGTATTACATAACAAAGAACAATACGTTCCACCTAAAAAAACAACAACAAACTTTCATACCGCTACTTAAAACTTTGAACGCTATGTCACCCAAATTTGGATGACACTCGAAGGTTCATTCACAGACATATTTATTATCACAAAAATAACACTAATAAACATTTTTAACAAGGTGTAGTGAGAGTTAAAAATTTGCAACTTGGACACTCGAAGTGTTAACAAAACACTAAGACGCGTTCATTTCAAGGACAATCCTACACTAAGATGAAAAACTAAAAGAATTCTCTTCTCGGATGACAATGTTTGCCAGGCAATGGCAAAGCTTATCGAATAATTCGGTGAGACACGAGTTGTTCACGCACGCGTCAAATCGGCGACGCTACCGAAGGCGTCGGGGGTGGCAGTGGTGGGGGTTGGTGCATTTCGCAAAAATTAATCACGCTCGTAAATTGAATGCGTTCTCTCCCAGCTATCGTGAGAATCGCGGTGCTCTCCTCGGGGCGCGCGCGTACCTGTGGCTCGCGATGTAAAAGCGGAATCTAGGCCGATATAAATAGGCTGACACGCCACGGAATAACAGGTAGCCTTAAACGCCGGCATCGGCATTAATGCCGCCAACATTCGAAAATACGCCGCTCCCACCAACTCCCTCTGTGCTTACCACCACCAACACCCTCTTTCACGCCTTGCCACGTGACAAGCTTCGTGGTAGATTCTTTTGAGTGCCGGAAATCGAGAGTATTGTTTTATGAAGTAAGAGTGCTCGAAATTGACACGTGGAAAAGAGTTAAAAGAGTAGTATGTTCGACTATTTTTAATACTAAACGTATCGATACTTTACACATACCTATTCTTACCATAAAGGGTCATTTGACCTCTTATGAAATAAACGGTGATTTTTGGAAATTCTTAATTTAATTTTTAAAAAAAGCGATTTTAAAGTAAATTTTGAAAGGGATCATTTGACCCCGCTTGGTACGTTTGGTGTTAATAAGCCTGTAATGTAAGCTCCATCAAAATTCTTTTGAATGTTATGTGATAGAGAATCATTTTTGAATAGATAATAAGTGTTATTTAGTAAAGTAGTAATAAAGTGAGTATGTTCCAAGGATGGAAAGCATTCTTTTTTTACGTACGTATTTGCAAAAATTATCGGAGGGTGTAAATAGACTACTTAGCGTTTATGTAAATTACCGCATAGTTACTTCCTAATTTTTTACGATATACATATACAATATGTATGTATCAGGAACTTCCATAATATTTTCGATGTATCATCGCCGCTATACATTAATCATGAAAAAAGTCTTATTATTGAATTACCATCATACATTCGACCACTCAATAAATCAAACACCAAAACAATTCAACATATTCCAACTTCTTAGAAATCCACTTATTCCCTACAAACAAAACCCTACATTCACAATCAATTATAAAACAAACTTATACTTGTACGGATAAAAAAAACGCGTCTGCGGCAAACTTGAAAAAAAAGGTGAAGCTTGGAGGTAAATGATCCCACAGAAAATTGTCCAGACTCGTTCGTGAGAATAATGCGCGGCGAGTTCTGCTCGGTTGCCTGCATCCCCGACGAGCGCACGCACGCACGCGTTCTGTGCAAGAAGAAAAAAAAAAAGGTCTGCGAGTCAACTACAATGTCTCGGCAGAATTGTTGTCCCAATTCTGGTACACGAGCTTCCTTCCGAAAGTGGAGCAAGAGCGCGTTAGAAGGCAGAATACGTAATGCGTTTGCACGCAATTAACCCTTCGGGCAGTGTGAACATACATTTAAGGTTTACCTTAGCCGAGCATACTCTAGTAAGAGCATGTATGCAGGGTGTTGCGGATACATATGAGTCAGTTATGTCGACATTACCCTTCTGCAGGAATAATTGTTTTGTCTAATTGCATCGCGCTTGCTTAATAGAACAGACAAACCACTGCATCAGTAACGAGTTGATTCGTGCAAAGTGCACAATCGGCAGGAAATGGGCGTTTCAAGGGATAGAATTAAAATGGTTGATACTCATATTTTGAATTTTTAATATCAAGACGTTGTATAATATAAAGCATTGTTCTGTAAGAAGAAATAAAAAGAGAGAAAGGAACAGAACAATATGTGGGTTCTGAAAAAGTAAAGTTCAAATAAATAGGAAAATAATAAATCTATTATTGGTAATAAAAAATCATCTTTAAAGAATGAATTCGGAAAAAGGGCGCGGATATTCTTCTAATGAGAAAAAATCATTCGTAATAAGTTGGTATTATGAAAGGATTAAAGAGTTATAAGAAGCTTTCTGCAGATCTAGTATAAGATCGCATTTGTTAATTTTCACTGCCATTCCGTAGGCTACTCTTAGCATTATCGATAGATCGATCTGTGTTTAACTAGTCATTTCCATGTTAATGAGTTTCCCTCATGAATGTCAGTAGTTACTAATATACTGCGGAAGTCTATGAAAAATGACGTATATTTATACCCACAAGAATAAACTATGTGCAATACACATAACACTAACTGTCCAAACTGTTTTACATTTCTCACTTAACGTATGAAAAATTGACTAGATTCGGCTGAATCTCTGCATACAAATTTGTGATGCATAACTGAAAATCTATATTATTATATTACATATTACTAGATGTATTATTATAGATCAGGATATTTCTGATCTGTTCTAGAAAAAGTTCAGGCAAAGTGAATAACAAGTCCTTGTGAAAATAGCAAATCTTGGTATTTTCATTTCTATATTTTTTATTTTTTTATTAGATATTTACTTGTTTAAGAAATGAAAATACGACAAAGGCGGTTTACGGATTTTATAAGCCTATAAGGCTGATTCACTTATTTTAAAATCACTGCTGTCATAACACATTTTTTATTAGATATGAACGTCCATCATATCATAAATATTATACATAAGAAATAATATTAAATATGCATTTATATAAATAAAAATTGCTGCATAATTTATAATGACCCTATTTAGAGCAGCGTATAATCGACAATAATTAAAAAGAATGACCTTATTCACACCGCATTCGGTATATTAACTTTTTGAAAGTTGGCCGAGGTCAACTATGTTAAAGGAATCTTTCAAATATTTCCCACGAAGATATTAGCCACCAGTGAGAACTAAAAATTCTTATTTTCTCTGTGCACTGAAGATAAAATATTGTGATTTCTATGTTGACTCTTAATTATTTAAAACAGGGACTTATTAAAACTAGGTCAGATTCAACTATATTAAAATAGTATTTCAAATATTTCCCACAAAGATATTAGTTACCACTAAAAGTTATAAACTCTTATTTTCTCTATGCACTGAAGATAAAATATTTTAATATCTATCTGGACTTTTAACTACTTAAAACACGGACTTATTAAAACTGGGTCAGGTTCAACTATATTAAAAGAATATTTCAAATATTTCCCACAAAGATATTAGCTACCACTAAAAGTTATAAACTCTTATTTTCTCTATGCACTGAAGATAAAATATTTTAATATCTATCTGGACTTTTAACTACTTAAAACACGGACTTATTAAAACTGGGTCAGGTTCAACTATATTAAAAGAATATTTCAAATATTTCCCACAAAGATATTAGCTACCACTAAAAGTTATAAACTCTTATTTTCTCTATGCACTGAAGATAAAATATTTTAATATCTATCTGGACTTTTAACTACTTAAAACAGGGGCTTATTAAAACTGGGTCAGGTTTAACTATATTAAAATAGTATTTCAAATATTTCCCACAAAGATATTAGCCACCATTAAAAGTTATAAACTCTTATTTTCTCTATGCACTGAAGATAAAATATTTTAATATCTATCTGGACTTTTAACTACTTAAAACAGGGACTTATTAAAACTGGGTCAGGTTCAACTATATTAAAAGAATATTTCAAATATTTCCCACAAAGATATTAGCTACCACTAAAAGTTAAAAACTCTTATTTTCTCTATGCACTGAAGATAAAATATTTTAATTTCTATCTGGATTTTTAACTACTTAAAACAGGGACTTCTTAAAACTAGGTCAGGTTCAACTATATTAAAAGAATATTTCAAATATTTCCCACAAAGATATTAGCTACCACTAAAAGTTATAAACTCTTATTTTCTCTATGCACTGAAGATAAAATATTTTAATATCTATCTGGACTTTTAACTAATTAAAACTGGGTCAGGTTCAACTATATTAAAAAAATATTTCAAATATTCCCCACATATTAGCCACCAGTGAGAGCTAATAACTGTACAAACACGATGGGAAGGGAATACACCGAGTTGCTAGGGACTGGCAAACCCGTCTCCCGGAAGGATGACTGGGAGACCAGGTTTCACCGGGTGTAGCAGTGCCCCGGCCAATATGTGGCACACACGCGAGCAAGATGGAACGTGTACGTAGAGTGCGTTCGTGGCTGTGCACGTGGACGTACAAACAGGAGAGCGCGCGGTGCAGAAGCGGAGCGAAGACAATCACGTTTTGCTTGGGTGCACCTAGCCACCTTTGTGTCCGTTTTTCCCCGGCGCGCCTTCCTTCCCAAAGGGGGAAAAACTCGAGCAGCCTGAGCCCGCCAGGAGCCCCGCGCTGATTACCAACGTGTCAGAGAGTGTCCCAATTCCAGCGGATGTTGAGTCATAAGCTACTCCACTTTTTGAGATGGCACTCGCTGTCCGCTATGTTAGCTCTCAGCTCGTTTCGGATGTAAGCTTTCGTGTCGTTCATTTGTAGTAGTTCGATGCGAGTTAATGTTATAAAGTAATAACTAAATTTGATTAAGAAATTCGTTTCTTAAACAAAGTCATTTGTTATGGAGAAATTTGTGAGTCATTGTGAATTGTGGAATTTTAAGAAATTTATAAAATGTAAATTGTATTATTAATTTGAACCAGTAATATGTATTAACTTTCATGTTGTTCGTTTATAGCAGTCCGACAAAGATTAAAGTACAAAGTAAGTTCGACATACAAAGTATGTTTCTCAGAAAGAGGAACTTGTTATGCTAATACTTATGAGTCACTGCCAACAGTACAATTTTAAAAAACGTATAAAATGTAAACCTCATCATTATCTTGAACCTGCAATTCTTTACGTTTCACATTATTTCTCTAACTAATTAACAACAATAATATCCAATTTCTAATCTCACTTACATACCAACAGAAAAAACAGAACTTCTTCGACTGTAATTCCTTCCATTTTACTATAATTTCTAAATGATTAAACAAAACGAACTTTACCAATTACAAAAACAATGCAACAAAATTCCTATTTAAAATTAAGAAGATGCAAAGATTTCCAGCCTGCAGAGAATACACGGTGAACGACTGCTGTCCAAGCAGTCTTCCAGCGTTCGGATGGCTGAGAAGTCCAACCTGGACTAATCTCCGAGCGGCTCACGTATCTCGAGTGACTCGTAAGTGACGTAATTTCAGCGCGCAAAGCGCACAGTGCTATTCCATTACTATAGCTATGTTGATAGTGTTCTGCTCTCTCGGTAACGGGATTCCGATAAAGCGCTGGCTGCGCCACTTTATAATCCACCGCTAGGAATAGGATGATCTCTCTTCGATGATCTCCGAGCGACCATCCACCCAATATCAGGAGCTTGCGTAAAATGAGCGAAGGAACTTGCATGAATCATTCCCGGTGCATGCTGGTGCTTACTAATGCGCTGATGCAAGCATGTGCAATTTTTCTTCCATTTCGTTGGATAGTATGACGTAGAACGTGGGAATGAAAAAAGAGAAAAGGAGAGTTTGAAATTAAGGGAACACGACAATAATAGACACGTGTATCGAAAGCGTAGGTGAGCTTCGTTACTTTCGTATTCGCTGTGAAATCAAATTTCTCTGCTTCCCTTCCTCGCCACGTATGGTCAAGCTTTCTATTTGACCAATGGGCCAATAGGGGAGCTGATCAGAGCTCGGCTTCTGTATCTGGTGTTTCTTACAGCGGTGCTCTGACTGCTCCGTGTGTAAGCTCCATAAAGGCGTCACGCTCGGTAAGCAGAGCCCTCCTTGATCCAAATTCCAACCCGGGGTTGGAGGTTGAGCGATTCAATCTGACTTTAATGTTCACGCCGGACAAAGCCAGCCGTAGCTACGCGTTGAACTGTGAACCGCTTTCACCGCTTATTTTTTAATTGCCGCCCACTCTCTCAGAGCCCAGCAGCATTTTTTCAGGGCGAGCACCACGTTCGTTTTGCAAGAGCGTTCATTATTCCATTTCCTCTCATGTTCCGGATACCATCGAACATTCTCCTCTTTTGATCGATCCCGAACTACGTCTTATCATAGAATACACCTGACTTATTTCCAACTACCGATTCTCTTCATCCCTCGCTATATTAATCAACCCAACCCTCCCACGTTCGATTTGAAGGATCGATCACAAGATCGATACGTTCGAAATTTCATGATTTCAACAGATATCGAGACCAAGCGCCGGAATCATTGCACAAAGGAGCGATTTCCTTCAGTCTCTTTTTTCTCGGGCGCCATTGCTCCCATCTTAACGCAATTCGTGGAAAGGAAGGTGGGGAAGGGTGAGCAGAGCGCAGGATTTCGTACAAAGCGATTTCGGGAGAGTCGTAGTCACGTCTCCGGCGGAGAGTTGGTTCGTCGCGTAGCGTCGCGGCGGTGGAAGGCAAGGCAGGCGTCGCGTATCGGGGGAGGTAAGGTAGGAGAGTGAGCGAGCGAGCGAGCAGGTAAAACTCATAGGCTCTCTCGTTTCGTTTCGGATCGTCACGGACCGGTGCCCCGCTAGCTCTGCCCTTGACACACTTCTCCCTGCGAGAGGAGCGCTCTTGCTACGTTACAAGCTCGCGTCCATGTGGACCGAGGGCGCCTCTGTCTTCGATGCCGCCCGCCACGGCCGCCCCGGCCGGATCTACGCTCCCACTTCTACCTCTAACCCTTTCTCTCTCTCTTCTCCCTCTTTTATTCCTTCTGCTTATCTCTCTCTTCTCTTTCTCTCTCTCCCTGCGAGTCACTCTGAGCCGACGTTAGTATTTTTAGTTTTTCAAGACTATAAATAATCTATGTCGATTTCAATAGAAAACATCCCTTAATATATGTTTTATCGGGGATGGTTTTACATTATTGATTGATTGATTATTTGCTTAGTCCTTAGGAAACCCCGAAAGAGGAAATTCGAAGGTACGTCGTCTAGGAAGTTGGAAATTATTGGCAGAGTATTTGCAGTTGATGCGGAATTACGTTGTAATTGGAGTCATTCATAATGCATAGGCTTTTTTTGCTCTGGCGGAGGAACCAATTGTGGATTGGCTGTTAAGATAGCGTAATGCACGGGTTGTCTGTCTTAACATCGGTCGTGCTAAAAATAGACAGGCATCACCGATAAATTGCATTTCGGCAGTGGCTTGCACGGTGCGCTCTGCCAAAATCGCTAAAATCTTAGAAGCCTGGCCCAAATCGAATTACTCGCTCTGTTGTACTACTAACTGTTAGTGTGGTACACACGGTGTATCTGTGTCAATTGATTTTCCTACATGCCAAGCCAATCGATAGACGGATAACTGAGTAACGGGGTATTATCGGGATGAATGTGACTCTGGAACGATAGATTCTTGCTGGTCCAACCATGTGAAATGGACTTTCCCTTTTCTCACGGCGCACCGTGTCGTAATGACAAGAGCAATTTTACCGTGTCATTATTCAATCTATTTTTGGTCCAAAGCTATTTGAAAGGACTGCAAAGTGGATGTTCTCGCGTTAGTTAACATTTGAAGTTCAGTATGAAATGAAGTGTTGTTTTTTCAAAAGTTAGATGTTTCACATAAATGATTTGAAGTAATTGTTTATTGTAAAGCATAGGCTGCTTTCGCATTAGTTGCAAATGGTTAAACAAATGTTGTATTATTCAACATAGTTTTTTTTTTACGACAAAATACATCGCGTGAACACTTTTAGTGCAACGATATTATTTAGCACAGTGCAAAGTGCTGCGAAGTTCTGTTAAAGGGAAATCCTATTAAAAAGCGACTTTTTACTGAAATTATTATGTCAGTCATTTTCCGAATAAAATCCAATTGCGAATGTTAAATTAGCAGAACAGTTCGCTATTTTATTACTTGCTGGTCGCCATAAAACAGTCGAAGCACATCGAAAAAATTGCGCACAAGCCACATTTAGAGAAATACATTTCTGCTCTATTTGGTACGCGTTCGGCCTTCGATACAGCGTTTTCAAATCTGACATTTCCTTAACAACTTTAACTTTTACCGACAGTTCCCCTGAAAGATTCGCTTTTTTAAAACACCGCTTTCCAAACTATGTTTTTACATATTATAATCTTATAATTTTTCATTTCGTGCTTGTAGAATTATATTTATTGCCTGGGGCGATTTTAATACTTCATTGGCAGGATATTATTTTCATAGGCATGTCACCGGAGTGTTTAAATTCCAGGCGTGCATATGGATATGTGCACTGCGCCGTATATAGCAATCACGGGTGCAAGTGCACGCCTGTGTCTGCGTATATAAGTGTCTGTGGTAGCAGTCTATGCTAATTTCCCTGGGTTCTGCTGCGGTTATTCTGTATTGTTGTATAAATATGCAAATTGCACTCGGCGGTGATTGGAATTGCGTGTTCTGCGGAGATCGAAATTCAGTTTTCTGATCTTCGGTATCTGCGTCATTAAGAGCTAAATAAAACAAACATGGAATTTTTACAGAAATCAGTAAAGTTCTATTTTCAGAGATGGATTTAGCATTATTGCGGACGAGTTGGATTCACTTTTGTATTAAAAGTTTTCTTGCTCAATATTATGCCTATAAACACCTCGGAAATGCCCTGGATTTTTTTAACAAATTTTGTATTAAATTTAAAAAATTCATATCTTCGAAGCTGTGATATTTTTAAATGCGTATCTGCTGAATAATTAATGCAATACCAACAATGTTAAAAATTAGAATTCAAATGATGTATTAGCGGAGCATTATAATATAACGCAATAGAAATTGTCGACGATTATCATTGAAAAGCAAAATGAAAAGTGCATTACGAATTCAGCAGGATGTCTGTTACTCGGTCACAAGTGGGTAATACCTCTTTCTAAATAATCGATAATCAACGTATGTACGTCAATCGATCATCCGAATGTAGTGCATATTTAGATAGAAAGGCAAGCATACGCTAAATGAATCAACTCACCATTCGACTACACTGAAATGCTATTACCTATCAAGCACTTAATATCCATTAAATTCTATCCCAAATTCAAATCTTCAGAATTTTTCCAAATTCATACTTCAAGTTCTAAATAAACAAAATTGAAGAAACAATCAACGATACAATCATAAAACCAAAATCACACATATTATTAACATATTAAAAATGATAATTACTATAATTCTTAAAACAAAAACCAAAACAAGTTGCAGATTCATAAGGATAATACAATAATAGAAAAACACAGTGCTCGAAAGAGTTGAAAATATGAGATTGTGTAAGATCGTCAAGAAATACGCGGTAAACGGCGTCGACACATCTCAATCATCGATGCAATGTGAAATTAATAAGCCGGGGCATAGGTATGCAAATGCCCGGGGCAGCGAGTAGCACAACAATACAGTCTCGCACTATCTAGAATGGCGCAGTCTGCCCAGTGCACCACTGTTTGTGTGTATAACAAAAGCCGCGAAATTATTCAGGGCAGGTAGAGAGTGTGGCTTGTGTGGCTTGTGTCTGTGCACATCTATGTGCTCGGAGTGACCATTGCTCGTGAGCAGTGTTTCCCATCAGTAGATAAGTGCATTCAAGGTCAGCCGCAGTGCAGGCCGCATAGACTCTCGGAGCACTCGCACTAGGCTTTCCCTCCTTCGGAACAAACTGCTTTCTTTTTACTCTTTCAGTTTTGGTATTTTTATAAATCCCTCTAAAATTGTTTATTTTATATTAAATAGGCTGGGGAAGTATAATTGGAAAGATAAGTTGAATTATAACTTCCTACACTGTGGAGAATAATTGTATCGAAAGTTTGATCTTCACATTTATAATAGGTAAAAAAAGTTTCTTAAAAGAGAAAAGATTCTGTCTTGAGAATATTTATTTCCTCTTAAAAGATAGATTTTCTTCTTTATGAAAATTCGACTATTCTTGAGAAAGAAACTTTCTTATCATCTATTTAAAGAAAAGGGGTGTGTATGAATGCTTTCTTTATCCATCGTATGTTCAACTGCAATGTTTCAAAGGCTAAACTTTATAGGCGTGTTCCCAGGACTGAAAAGGTTAATCCGACGAGTGTCAGCTAATAATAATCAGTGAAGTATGATTCTAGTTTGATGTGTAAACACGGAAACGACGAAGAAAGCAGCAGCATGGTGCTACTAAGTTATGACGTGCAATTGCGCTACCCGGACGATTCCGCTCCTGCGAGACTGGCCACTCGGCAGCCAGGAAGCCCTCTTGTGAAATGCGCCGACTGCACTTGTGCACTTGGCGATGTCACGGACTCCTGAAACCTCGCCGCTAGACTGCCAACCCTCAAGCAATACATACATTTTAAGATGACAGTGAATGGAAAGTTCACAAGAGATCCCAGATTGTTACCGTGCGAAAACTATCAAGCTTACATTGTACGTATTTGCATAAGCGTTATAGCAGAATTCCTGCGCATTTCTATATTGTTGCATTTTCAGAAAATCTGGTACTTTGAAATGATTTGCAACATAGACAAAAATTATTTTAGAGAATCGAATACATTTTAAGATGACAGTGAATGGAAAGTTCCCAAAAGATCCCAGATTGTGGCTGTGCGAAAACTATCAAGCTTACATTGTACATATTTGCATACGCGTTATAGCAGAATTACTGCACATTTCTACATTGTTGCATTTTCGGATTATTTGCAGTATAGGCAAAAATTATTTTAGAGAATCGAATACATTTTAAGATGATAGTGAATGGAAAGTTCACAAAAGATCTCAAATTGTGGCTGTGCGAAAACCATAAAGCTTACATTATGCATATTTGCATATGTGTTATAGCAAAATTCCTGTGCATTTCTACGTTGTTGCATTTTCGGATTATTTGCTGTATAGGCAAAAATTATTTTAGAGAATCGAATACATTTTAAGATGACAGTGAATGAAAAGTTCACAAAAGATCCCAGATTGGGCTGTGCGAAAACTATAAAGCTTACATTGTACATATTTGCATACGCGTTATAGCAGAATTACTGCACATTTCTACATTGTTGCATTTTCGGATTATTTGCAGTATAGGCAAAAATTATTTTAGAGAATCGAATACATTTTAAGATGATAGTGAATGGAAAGTTCACAAAAGATCTCAAATTGTGGCTGTGCGAAAGCCATAAAGCTTACATTATGCATATTTGCATATGTGTTATAGCAAAATTCCTGTGCATTTCTACGTTGTTGCATTTTCGGATTATTTGCTGTATAGGCAAAAATTATTTTAGAGAATCGAATACATTTTAAGATGACAGTGAATGAAAAGTTCACAAAAGATCCCAGATTGGGCTGTGAGAAAACTATAAAGCTTACATTGTACATATTTGAATACGCGTTATAGCAGAATTCCTGCGCATTACGCGATACTTTGTGACTATTTGCAGTATAGGCAAAAATTATTTTAGAGAATTGAATAATGTAATAAGGGAATTCGTAATTAAGGAATAAGAAATTACAGAATTACATCTGTGTGAATTTGGCGGAACCCAAATTTCACATGATTCGCGTACTTTTATGATTTTGGAAATGACAATTCGCCTGAATATTTGCAGTACAATCACGTGCTTCCATTGTTGGAATTGCAAGTCACGAAACAGCAACAATGTTGCTGGTAATGCTGCACCCGTCTTGTATATAACTACTGATCGTGGACATGATTAGTCCTCCAGTATTAGGTCGGGTAATTGTTGACACAATTCCTATTGTCAGAAAATCCACACTGTTTCATCATCGCGTTATGTCACTCCACGTTTTTTTCATTTATCCTTCAAATTCGTTACAGGCGTTCTGTATATGATTTCAATAAATATGCGGATTCGGAAAATGGAAATGGTTTTTTAATTGCGGTGTGCTTGTCCTCCTGCGTTTGGCCTTCCATTTCAGGGCTCAGCAATGTTGCGTAATACGATAAAGATCCAAAATTAACTACGCACTAATAGTATATTCAAAGTACTGTTGTACCATTTTTTTTTATTCATTGTAGTATTAATACTAAAAATTAATATTTAAAATACGTACCAGAAAAAGGAATCACATTTTAAAATAGCTGGGTTATATTCTTGTTCTTGCGATGTAAATCGATGTATTTTCTTTAACTCAGACATTCGAAACTACGCTGTTCCATTTTAGAGGAGACAGAAATACAAACGGAAGCGTCAAAGTTGCAAGACACGGTAGAAAGCCTCTCAGGAAACTAGAACCGAATGTACAGTATCTCCCTGTCATACATACACTATGTGTACTTCTATTATGTACCACGCTCAGATGCAGGAACGTCGGAGGCACGGCACAAATACCAACTAATCCAGCAATTTATTTATGAAATGAGAGGACCTACTTTCAAAATTGCAGCCGCTCTCACCGAAAGCTTCGATTCAAAGAATCGTCCAATGGGAGGGAACGAAAATTTCTCTAGGTCCTGTTGCGGTTATTCTGTATTGTTGTATACAAAGACCGATTGATCAATTCATTGATTTTAAACTTCGATTCTACGATTCACTTGTTTCTTTCGTTCTCATTAAAACTAAAAATGTAAATCTATAATTCTTTCATTTGTTTTAATAACCTATACCCGAATTGGAAGAATATAACTTTATTTCATAACCAGTCAAAACAAACATGAGAATTTTCCAACAATTTATTAATAAAAGTAGAGTGAATAGCCTTTCAAAATTACAGTGGCAACCAACGAAAATTTCGACTCGAAGAATCAAAGGGTGTCGAATGGCAGAGGATAGTGACTCGAATCGTTTTCAACGAGGATATTAGAGGGAAGCTCAAAGGTATTGAAAGTTGGTGGCGGCAGTGGGTTCATTCCAATAAATCGGAGGTCCCTAGGATTAATCGGACCCGGTCGAATCCGGCTTTTGTGCTTCGGAGCGTCGAGGAGCGGGCGGGCAGCGGTAAATAAACTTTTTCGCAATCCCGAGGATAGCGCGGACGACATTACACGGAGATTAATCTCCTTCCTCGAAATGAGAACTTATCCACTCATTGCATTGGATGCCTTAACTGTGTCACGATTTAAAGGTCAGCCTCTTTCCACGTAGCCGGCGACGTGCCTCCTTCGTGCGTCCGAGATCGTGTCGACGTTTTCAAATAACATCCAACTGCAAATGCGCCCCTGCTCATCCAGCGCACCTGATGCCCTCTCCCGAAACTATCATTCTAACAGCCACCCAACTCTAATTAGATTGTCACCAACATATTTACACTACTAATTAGCTCCACGGTAACGAGCAGATGTTACTCTCATCTAAAAGACACAGTCAAGATATACTTGAAATTGTTCCGTAAACGAATTTCTGTTTAAGACAAATAAATGTCAGTGTTATTTCTATTTATTTCTATGTGAGAATGTTGCGGTAATGTAATTATTGACTTTCGATTTCTTTTAGTCGATATACGGATTCTATTTTTCTACATTGTGTTCTCTACAATAATGTTTTGATTATTGTTTATTCGTCAATTTGGAGAAATAATAGTTTAAATCGTTAAAAGAGTTATTATTAACGGCAGAGAGTTTAATGTACTAAGAAAGCAGAATTCTAAAAGTAGGAAAATACTAAGTTCAACAAGAAACATATTACTTTAACGTAATAGTGATGAATGTGCAAAACAAGCATGCATGAAGATTTACTGCTTTGGCCGGATATTCTCGTTGTAGAGTGAACAAGAATACTAAACGTGCTTGTAAACTTCGGGACAAAGTGTGCCAAACCAATTTATATCAAGCTATACCTAAGATACAACATATACACAGGGTTATGTCTGTACAATGTGGCCTAGATGCAGGTAATTGAATAAAATGTCAACATTACGTTTCTAAAACACAAAAGGGGATCAACCACGTTAAATGCAGGGAACTATGCGCGAACAGGAATATACAATTGGACTAAAGTGCGGTAAAGCAAACAGAAAGCACTTGGAAAGAGATATCCCATTGGATTTCAGTCCTGTTATTCTATTTATGCTTACTGAATAATAATCAACTTCTGCAGAGTACAAATTGCTCAACTGTAAAAAACAAATCCCTCTTTTCTTTTACATGAATTCATTTCTTTCTGAGATTGGTATAATTTTGTTCTACCACATTATGAAATTCAATAAACACTACAGAAATCCTGTATTAAGAAACTATATTTTTCTCTTCGCCGGAACTTCGCCGGAACCGCGAGCAATATCATGTGCTCGGGTTCTGTCAGTTTTAATGCGGGGGTGCGAAGTGCTTAGCACGAGCAGGGCACTCGTATAATGAGGCTGAAGAGGGCAAAGGGAAGAGAAAGGGAACGCTTCGAAGGAGGCAGAGGCGGAGGCGGAGGCGGAGGCGTAAGTGTGGACGGAAAGAAGAAGCAAAGAAGAAAGTAGGGAACGGAGGAGAGAACGAGGCCGCGGTGAAACTGGGCCAGGTTTACTCGGTAACTATGTCACCGCTATTGATCTGTCATCCACCCACAACCCCCTGCGGTACCACTTATCGCCAGCGTAGCCCCGCAGAGCAAACTGTTGCAATAGCTTATTTTCGCTTGCTATCTCTCCTCCTTGTCCCCCTTTCTCGCTTCCCTCAAGCCTCTCTCGTCTTTATTAGAGCACCGAGTGCTTCAGAGTGCCATTTCCCATTAGCGTCCCAGCCCTTCAACCCCCCAAATTTTCATGTCCCGCCACAGAGCACCGTCAAAGCATACGAACTCTGTTCAATCAAGGCTACTATTCAAGCCTCTCAACAAGATTGTATACTACTTCTTCAAAGTCGCATCCACGAATATCACTTTTTATCGTTAGTGATTTACATTATTATTGGATCAGCTGGTTCTGTTGTAAAAATAAAATTGGAACGGAATGATTCGAAACTATGTTGATTTTCTGACAATGTAACTCTTGGTCATTGTTCGACAATATATTGTGTTACAAGGTAAGAGTAGATAAATGTTTAAATATAAATTTATATTTTCTTTAGAAACTGTTGCGCTTTGACATTGAATAATTATAGACAAAAAACATGACTATTTTTCTTTAGTTTCGATAAACAAAAGTATTATTGTATAAAAATAGAATTACTTTCTTTCTCTATTACTCGATTTGATTTACTCGATTATAGATCGTCCAAGACTATATTGGCATTCCTCTAAAGTTGGACATGCGAGGCATTGGATCTACATGACTATAAGCACGGAATCAAGTCGAACTGCGGCAGATTGCGCAGGAAAGAGAGAGACTGACGAAACTATGGCAAAGGGGTTCGAAGTATCGGCGATTCGATCATTTCACCGAAAGCGTAGCAAACGGCAGGCACAGAGAGCGTCGTGGTTGCCAGTGGCGATTGAGCAAACGGTAGAGCCGAAAAAATTGTTGCCGGGCAAACGTCGGCACATGAGGACACTTAGGAGGGTCCGACGTAACGTTTCCCGATTGGTCAATGGGTCTTCTTCGTTTCCATCTTGCGTAACGGGCTGACGGGCCGATTTCACTATTTCGGATTGGGAACGAGCTTAGGACAGCTCACCCGCTGGAGAACACCAGCCGACGAAAGCCATTTCTCCTACCTACCAATACCATCACCATTAATCCCTGAGCCATCAAACTCCTACACATACACGCACGATGATGCGTTTACCTTGGAATTCATGATATCTACGTTGCATAATATATTATAAATATTTAAATTGATGAAACTATCGATGATCGGCCAGCAGATCGCGCAATTTTATCAATCTTATATAATTTTATAAATTTTATTTTCTTTATTATTATTATTATTATTATTATTATTATATAAAAATTAATGTTTATCTGTATGTATGTACTCTATGCGTTCCTATACCATTCATCAGATTGCGATGAAACTTTGGTGAGTCGTTGTGTGCACGCCCGCGAACGTTTCTGACTTAGTACAACAAATGAGTGTATTTCGCAGACACTTCATAAAGAAGTATTACGATACATACGTAAAATCAAGAAGGTTATTTACATATAACATCTCAATGATGGTGCACTGATAAAATCAACAAGTTCATGGACGAATGGGTGTTCAGGGGGCGAAGCACCTAATAAATAATAAAAGAGTGTGTGCCCTTTTTTATTAAATAATATACCAAAAATATAAAAAAATGATTGAAACAGAAATGAATAAGATAAAACAAGTTTGATTTGACCAAATGAAAAGTGATTGATTCAACCAGAAATGCATCACTCGGTACGCAAGAGAGTTGGTATCACGTGTGTCCGGGGGCAGAAGAGAGTGAACGTGAAATATTGAGGTCGGAAACGAGCGTTTTCCGCGTCCGAGTTTTCTCTCCTCTCGGTTTCAATGCTCGAGCCGGAGCGAGCGCCGCCGAGCGAGCACGAGTACCAAAGCCAGAGAAAGAGAGAAAGAGAAAGAGCGGTGGGGAGAACATTGTACCGCTCCCGCTCCTTGGCGAGATATGTAAGTGGCCCAGTTTACACGATACGTCCTCAAGACAAGACCGACTCGCCTTGTATGTTTGAGGCAGGTCGGTAATGTTAGTGGATACGAAGCGCGGCATGCATATCGCGCGAGCGAGCTGCATTACCTTCGATCCAACTGCTCGATAAGAGGAGAGCTACGCCGCCGGAGAGAACACATCGAACCTCCAAGATTGGCTGTCTATCTTTTAATAAAAGGAAAGGTAGCGAGAAACTGGTTCCGAAGAGAAGACTGACGCCGCACCGAAATCGAAAGTCACTCGAGACTCCAAATAAATATACCGTGGTATTAATCGGTACGAGTGTCAAGTATCGTTTCCAGAAGAAATTCGCATGGTGTCGATAATTATAGATTGATAAAATACGATCGAAGTCTCGCAGGAGTTTAGAGATTCACGTTGGAAGAAAGGAAGTCTGTGAAGTTAGCGATGCCTTTTTTGTAAAAAGTAAAATAGATTGTTGTACTGAATTGTGTTATTAAGGGAAGCATTGTTTTCAGGTTCTTAAGAAGGTAAAAGGGGAACGTGTGAACGCTGACACAGAATTTTGAGGTATTATTAAATTACAGTAAAAATAATTTTAGAGTAGGAAAATTCAATTTGCTATTAAGCTTATGTTATGTCACAGCTACTTTTATACGTTACTTTTATTTCTATACTATTTATGACGTTATTTCTACAAATGAAAACATTTCCTTTTCACTTTCTGCTCAAATACTCTCGAACCGGAGAGACGAAGCTTTTGAAACTTAACCTGATTATTCGTAAATATCTCATTTACTACATGAAATGTTTTTTATTCATGTATCATTATTGTATCACATATTTTTAAACCCATAAGAAAGAATTTTTCGACATTGATTACTCGAAAACTGTACAAACAAATATGTTGAAATTTTGAAGAGTGCTGCACTGACCATTGATTACCCATTCTCTGTAAATTTCAATCCGATCTCATTATTTTAATTTTCAGTCTCAACCTCCTTAAGTGGAATAAGTTCGTCAAGTAGAAAAGGTTTCGTTATTTCCAAAGGACAGACCGTGTAATAAGAAGTAATAAGTAGCAGAAGTGATTTCTGTGCTGGAATTTGCATAGTCTCGCGTGCTTTGCGAAAGAAATTCACGCGTCGTCCGGCGTCGCGTCGGCTGGCCTAATTCTTTTTCTCGGAGAGGCGAGCGCCGAAAAGTATGCGGATCGACTTGCGTCAGACGCGTGTGTGCACGCGACGCCCCGCGAGTCCCACGCAATCGTTCCAGCAAGCCGAGCGGTGTCTCCGAGAGTGCCGGCATCTCCGAAGGTAGACAGCACTCTCTCGATAGGAGAGACAGCGCCATCTTAAACTCTAGAAGAGTGGCATTAAATCAGCAATTGGACAATATTAATCACGAACTCGTGCTCGGCGTGTAACACGCCCGGACGCCAAATAAGTTAATTGCCAGTAACCATGTATTTTACCTTGAAAGTGAAAGCGAATTAAATCTGAATTAAATACCAAATGTATAATAAATAACAAGAAATATCGTCTTCCTAATATGATTTATAGTCTTCGATCTTACTCGCACAAATACGAAGTTAAACTCGAAGATAGAAGCATTCCAAGTGATAATCTTCGATCAAGTAAAAAAACTCTCAGTTGTGCCATTAAATCGGCAATCGTAGAATATTAATCACGTAGCTCGTGCTCGTCGTGTAACACGCCCGGACGCCAAATAAGTTAATTGCAAATAAGCACGTATTTTCCCCTGAAAGTGAAAGCGAATTAAATCCGAATTAAGTAAACGTATATAAATAAGAAATATATAATAAATAACGAAAAATATCGACTTCCTAATATGATTTATATTCTTCGATCTTACTCGCACAAATACGAATTCAAACTACAAGTGATAATCTCCGACCAAGTAAAAAGAGTCTCAGTTTAGCCATTAAATCGTCAATCGTAGAATATTAATCACGTAGCTTATGCTCATCGTGTAACACACCCGGACGCCAAATAAGTTAATTGCAAATAAGCGCGTATTTCCCCCTAAAAGTGAAAGCGAATTAAATTCCAATTAAATAAACGTATATAAATAAATAAAAATATCGACTTCCCAATATGATTTATATTCTTCGATCTTACTCCCACAAATACGAATTTAAACTACAAGTGATAATCTCCGACCAAGTAAAAAAAGTCTCAGTTTAGCCATTAAATCGTCAATCGTAGAATATTAATCACGTAGGTCGTGCTCATCGTGTAACACACGCCCGGTAGGAACACCGCTCGCCAAATAAGTTCGCGCCACCCGGCTAATTATCCAAGTGCCGGGCGTCCACGTGATTCACTTCGTTCTCCGTCCAACTGGCATACGTTCCTTCCCCTTTTTCCATTGCTAATCTTTCTCACGTAAAAGCGCGCGCCACTCGCGTGAAGCGGCGGTGGCGGCGGCGGCGGCGCTCATTGCGTTGACAGCGAAGGCCCGAAGGCAAAAGTGAGGAGGCCAGCCGGCCGATACATACTACTTACATTCCGAGAGACGGAAAGAGAGAGGAGGAAAGAGAGAGAGAGAGAGAGAGAGAGAGAGAGAGAGAAGGAGCGCGCGCGCGCGATAGAGAGACAGAGAGAGAAAGAGAGAGCGAAGAACGCGCGCGCAAACACGGAGGAGCAATGAGAGCGAGAGAGAAAGAGAAAGAGAGCGAGAGAGAGACCAAACACTCAGCTTTCGTTTTCACCCAGCCTACTTGTTAATCCGGTGAGTCAATAGTTGTATAACACTGGAACTGCGTTGCGTAACTCACCGTTGGTTTCCCTCGCGACCTACTTGCCCACTAAACTAGACACACATTCTTATCCACCGGTAATCCGTCTCTCCCTGACCGTTCTAGCCTTCTCTACTTCACCATGCTCGAGGCGATTTCCTCCTGACGAGAGCGCAACAGCTCTCTGCCTCCCATGACGACTCGCACGCGCCAGATCAGCCGCTTTCATTCAATGATTGGGAAGTATCGGTGAAATTTCTTCTTTCAGAAATCCTGTTGATCATCGCCTGATTTAGTGTCACTCTGACGTCAAAGCCTATTCGAGTGCTCGTCGGTGTAATAATTACGGGGAATAATCCGGATGATTATTTAACTGGAATCTCGCCGAGTTCCAAGCCTTCTCTTGGCGTTCCGCGAAATACCGGTAGCGCGGTGAATTAAGTAGAAATCATTGATCGGAGATTCTGATTGGAGAAGGCTGAAGCAGGATATTAATGTTGTGGGAATAATGTTGATGGTGATTTTGTATTTTATGGTGGTGTTAGTCATTCTGTAAATATTCCTTGTCGTTGGAAGTACTTGTTAAGTATGAAGAACACGTGTTCTTTACGATCTTTCGTATCTTATATAAGAATAGTAATAAAAATTACTAAACTATTATAAACTCAATTTGATCTATTTATAATTAACACCCAATAAATGCTACTTTTTAACGATTTCTTTTCGAAGTAGATACTCAATTCGACCGCTATATATATTGTTTAATATATATAATATTTACAAAATCCCAAATAAAATCTTTTTTGTTTCCAATTCAACGATTCCCCACAACTCTTTCCTGCCGATCAAATAATTGAACAGATTTTTCCTCAAAACAAATGAATTTTCATTTATCAATAAAGATAAATTTTCATCAAAATAACTACAAGACAGACAAAACATTCGTGATAAGACTGGTAGGTGAGAAGCAGGAACAGGAGCCGGATAAACAGGGCAACCTGGATTTCGGCCAGTCAGACCATGACCCAGGGTAAGAACGAAAAATTAACGGCGTCCTCCGACGGGTGTCTGGAGGGACGACGACATACGGTATGTGTTGCGTGCACTCCAAGGCCTACCACACTGCAGATTGCCGTAAAAATCTCAACGTCAGGAGAGAAAAGAAAGGGAGAGTGAATGTGTATGAATGTATACTATGTATGTGCGGCGGTAGCGACGACGTCGTTGTTGGTAGAGATTTCGCGACAGGCCGATTCACCGGCACGATTTCGGCCGGGCTTCGACCTTGAGCTCGATTGCTTCGATCCATTTCCAAGATACCCGCGCCCCGGACAATGCTTACAAGCCCGCCAATAAAAAGGCACATCGATACCCGGGGGTAATTGTCGTGACACCAAACGACTCTCTCTTTCTCTCTCTCTCTCTGTCTCGAGAAAGAGAGAGGAAAAAACGAGCCTAAAAAACTCTAGAGAGAGTTTTCGAGAGGAAGTCTGGGAGGGCAAAAGGGAGATGAAGATCGAGTGTGGAGGTAGTACCAGGAATTATGTAGGGCGAAGAGCACCGGTAGCAACGAAAAAAGAAAGAGGAAGAAAAAAAGAAGCCGAGCAGGGCTTACTCTTCGTGACACCGATTCACCGGGCGAAGGGGCGCTCTTTCTCTCAAGTTAAACACCATTTTAAATGAAAATCGGAACACGCCTCGCTCTATGAACCCTACGTTCTCTACTACCAAGATTCATCGTGACGAAAAAGTGTTGCAGGACCGCAATGCAGAGAGAACTAGGAGTGAACCGCATGCGACCTGAAAGATGGGAGTGCCGATGGGCAGAGCAAAGCAGAGCGCGGAGCGAAGCAGCACTATGTGTGCGATCGGCCGATGCAAATAGCCGAGAGCGACCGCTCGCTAAAAATACGAATTTCCCTTAGAGTTCGGCCGGCAATTTATCTTGGGCTTTTATATTTAAATAGGAGCGAGCGCCACGCGCGCTCGCTCGCTCGCCCGTACCTCTCCGCGTCTTCCATAGTCAATCGTCCTCGCCAAATTCCGAAAATCGCGAGCCCACCGGAGACGAATCGTTCTCGAAATCGGGTCATCGATGCCGGCGACGGCTGTTCTCCGATCAAATCCTTCCTGGATAAGAGATAAGCGTCCTGCACGAATAGCCGAGGTAGCCGACACTCGAATTGTCCGGCAAGAAAATAGATAGATTTTGCGAAATTTAATAGGCCCCGAGCAACGCGCACCACCGCTTGGCCTTCGATGACGCGATTAACCCAATTTCCAGGCAAATACACGTAGTAGTGATCGGACGCCGACGAGTACGTCCATCAACGAGAAAAACGAGAGTGACGCAATGAGAGAGAAGTACGTAGACGTAGAAAAAAGAAGTTGTAATGGCTCGTTTGTGTTAGTCAAGTCATTTCATTTCGGCTACCTTAGAGACTAGTTGACTAATCTTAAATTGTTATTTATTTCACTCGAAATATCTCGTCGAGTTACTTTCGAGTTTTTAATTGAGCAGAGAATCGTTCAACTACTACAAGTTATTCGAATGATCTGAATGAGGTTCTTGACTCGAAATAGTCGAGATTCTTTAAAGTTTCTTTTCGCTTCACAGCGAACAAAAGGTCCTTCCAACTTTTCCTTCACTCGAAGATACAAAAAATTGCCAACAAACCCGTCTTTTCCCTTCAAACTCAAATCCAAATAAATGCATTACCAAACATACCATAAATAACAAATGTATAACAAATAACTTCTTAATAGAATTCCCATATTGAAATCCTACACGAAGAAATAGAAAGTCAAACTCGACGAATAGTACTACGAAGTGAAATGACTGTGCAATGCAAAGAAGGGAGAAGCGCAGTGGCAGGCGGCGTCGACGATAATGACTGGCGTAGAAAAAAGTGAGGGAGAGAGACGGCCAAGAGAGTTGCTCGTCGTGTGCAGCGTCTGACTTATTAACGCCGGTATTGAGATTAAGTTTATTCAGCAACGAGTATGCCATGACACACTAACCAAGTGGTCGAGACCCACTTAAGCTACCGGGTGACCTCCATCGAAATGGAATGGATGGGGTGATAGTGCGTGGTGTATTTTAAGCGTGCGCGCGCGCTCTCGCGCTCTACGCAACGTTCACGGAAAGCGTCCCGGTCCGAGGCCGCAGTGGCGCGGCGCACACTCGCGCGCACACCATTGTCCTTCGGTTTTCAAACGGGAAGATCATTAATTGCTCGCCCGCTGCTGCACCGAGACATGCAGCTCCGATTGACCGTCTGCCCACGAGGAAAGTAATGGCTGAATGCTTGCGCCACTAACTCGCACGCCCAACCGATAGAAAACGACACTTTAATCAGACTACCTCGATTTAGAGCAGTTCTTTCAAAATCTACTTTAGTTTGATTCAACTTCGTTCTTACGTGATTGAAGTTATTGCTGAGAATTGAGACGTTCGGAGTGATTTTTTTAGTGGATAATTGTTTTGGAAAACGATACTTTAATCGGACTACTCGATTTAGAGCAGTTCTTTCAAAATGTACTTTAGTTTGATTGGACTTCGTTCTTACGTGATTGAAGTTATTGCTGACAATTGAGACGTTCAGAGTGATTGTTTAGTCGATAATTTTTACATTTTTTTAAAATGTTTTTGGACGGATTTTTTTAGTCGATAATTGTTTTGGTAAACGATACTTTAATCGGACTACTCGATTTAGAGCAGTTCTTTCAAAATATACTTTAGTTTGATTCAACTTCGTTCTTACGTGATTGAAGTTATTGCTGAGAATTGAGACGCTCAGAGTGACTGTTTAGCGAATAATTGTTTTAGAAAACAACACTTTAATCAGACTACTCGATTTAGAGCAATTCTTTCAAAACATACTTTAGTTTGATTCAACTTCGTTCTTACGAGATTGAAGTTATTGCTGAGAATTGAGACATTCAGAGTAATTTTTTATTCGATTTGCGAAAATTATTAAATTGTAATTAAATTACGTGTAATTCAAATGGGGGGTTAAACAATCCACTTTAACCGCAATAGTTTATTTTATAGCTATATTGGGGTGAAATTAATTTCATATAATTCACAAAGAGTTGAATGACAATCTCTGCAATATTAAAAATGACAGAATAACACAATAAACATAATTTGTTATAAATTCTCATGAAATTTCGACAATATCTCAATCTTGGTGGACTCATCCTGACACGAACTATATATCGACTCGCGTCAGGAACGAATAAACAAATCTCATCAAGCACACAGTACAACAGTAAATTCCCTCCCGACCAACGAAAGAGAGCGAAAGAGAACTATTGCGAGCGCTATGCAGCCAAGCTTCTTCCTTACATGGCTGGACGACATACGTGACAAATTACTTAGCTACGTCTTTCGTACTTCCACGAAAGGCGGAGGCTCTCTCGGCTTTGCAAGAGGAGCAGGGGAAAATCTTAAGGAGCTACAATTAGAAGGGAGACGCGGCCGCGTTACGTACATCGGGTTTACGGCTTCGAGTTACCAGTTTAAGCGGGCGAGAGAGAGAGAAAGAGAGAGAGACTCGGTTTCACTTTCGAGCGGGCGGCCCGCCCGCCTCCTTTGCCCAGCCGAAATCTCGCCGAGGGACCTTTGAAGCGAGAAAGTCCCCGATAGTTTCACCGTTTAGAGCCGCCCGGATAGAGAACACTCGAATTACGCCACACTCCGAGATAAGCCGCTCCTCGCTCAAGGAATGCGTTAGTCCATCATCGATCTATCAGTTTAATCGCTTCGACGCTCAAATAATTAAAGAACCTCTTATGAAAGGAGAATCAAAATTATCCTCGATCTACTTTCAAGACTTTTGTGATCGAAATAAATGTTACTCGACGTAAAGGTGATGGTGAATTTCGCAATGGGATTATCTAACGGCTGAATTTGTTTGAAAATCAAACGATTCGCTGAGCAGAGAAACCGAGAGGAAGTCCCCCTTCGCTCTCTCTTTCTCTCAGAGGGGGTTCGAGGGTTTGGGGGGAGGGGACGGGCAGAAGGAGAGAAGAGGGAGGAAGCAGTGGGGGGTAAAAAATGGTCTCGAATCCTTAGATATCGTGTCGCGCGGGCCACATTAGCTAACCGAATACGTATACATTTCTTACGCAAACTAGCGAAAGTAGGCGGGCGCGAGAGCCGCTCGGCAACGGGGAACATAGCACCGGGCACTCTCGCACTCGTCCACGTAGCACCGTGGCAAAGGTATGTACGTGCGAGAGCTGGCGCGCGTGTGTACATTCTCGAGTTCGAAGTATTCGAGTTCGAGCTCTCGAGCTTGGGAAAAAGGTTGCGAAAGCCTGCCGAAAGTGGCTCCTTCGCGCCGAAAGCGAGAGTGGAGAGGCCCGGCCCCAACCATCAAACGAGCTCGACAACGTATATCTTGGCTTGGCCCCCACTGCAATAACGATCATGTACATTCTTTCCAACTTACGCCAAGCTTTTTTTCAAACCGTGAACAATACTCTCAGATATTAATCACTATAGTTTTGAATTTATTTTTTTTAGCGCAAGTGGAGTACATTAAAAATTGTATGCTCACCCTGAAACAACGATCATGTACATTCTTTCCAACTTACGCCAAGCTTTTTTTCAAACCGTGAACAATACGCTCAGATATTAACGATTATAGTTTTGAATTAAGAATTTTTTAACACAAATAGAGTACATTTCAAATTGTATGCTCACCCTGCAATAACGATCATGTACATTCTTTCCAATTTAGGCCAAGCGATTTTTCAAACGGTAAACAAATATGCCAGATATTAACCTTTTGTATGCAATGTTCGACTATAGTATTATTTTTTAATTAAGAATTTTTTTAACAAATAGAGTACATTTCAAATTGTATGCTCACCGTGAAACAACGATCATGTACAAATTTTGCCAGACGTTAACTTTTAAAAATAAGTGGGAATAAATTGATTCAATTCTAATATATTTAGAATTGCTTACCATGAAAAATATATATTGTTCACATGCTAGTAACATGAAACATACGGTGTTGGAAATTAAAGAATTTGTTTTTGTTGAGTTAAGAAAAGTTATTAATTTAGACCAAGGATTTCTGATTTTGAGATGAGCAAATGATCGAAAGAATGTTGTACTTGGTTCATCTTTTTGTTAGTTATAATAACACGAATAGAAATTAAAGTTAATGTATCTGTAGATGAGTAGCTTATGATACATCTCACTATTGAATGATTTCTTTCGATTATCCATCTGCCTATAATTATAAAGTATGCGCGTTTTACCTACTAGTTTTCTCGACTTCTCAGAACTTGAGTTCTTGTAAAGTAAGTCCTTGAACATGTTCGTTACTACTGACTTAGAGCAATAGTATGGAATCAATGAGAAGATTGCCATGATTTATCACGCATTTCTTAACTTTATTATTCCTAAGTGTTCTTTAATCGACTTTAAATTACATACTCAGCCTTTGTATTTTTAGATACAGTTTCCCTAGCAGCCAATAAATATTGTTTTTACCATGCATAAATATTAAAGACTTTCAAAATGGATTTTTAATTTGTTATAACTAACAAAGACTGTGTCAGACTGAAAAATCCTTTGTCACATGTACTCGTAGAAAACTTATAAAGTAACTAATCCAAATTAATGACACATGAAAATTGATACACCAACAAATGTTACAATTACTTTTACTTGGAAAATTTGTCAGATTGCACATTGCTCGTCGAAGATTTGTAATTGTTATTCGCGTCAAAGGAGGCCTGTTTCTCAAGGCTCGACAATGTTTAAGAGCTTTGAAGCACTGCAACCGACGCGGACTTCGCCAGGGAAAACAACATAATTTAGATCGGAGACCATGACCGAGTGATAGTGACTTTAATATGTAGTCAGCTGGCGCAGGAGTCATTGAAATCGCGCTCCACTTGGGCGTGCTTCGTTTTACGGCTGCTCACAGCCAACTATTCTTAGGAATATGTATTCCGGAGTTCCCTCGAAGCGAGCGCATAATTTGCACGTCCGGATTACTAGAAAGTCGTCCGACTAACGCTGAGCGCAAATCTTCCCGGGAACGTGTTGCATTAGTTCCTTTGTAAATTTAGGGAAAAAAGAGGATTGCGCAAAGGAGAGCCAAGCACATAATGCCGCATAAATTCGTGAAATCCACCGAGGCGACAAAAAGCTGACACACCGTCTGTACACGCGACAGAATTCAAAAGTGCCTGAAAGTATTATTCGCTTTCATGTATTATCACACACACACACACACACTATTGAAAAAAGTCTAATTGTTCGTACGATCGAAAGAAAAAGTCTGAAGCCTGTCGTTCTGATAAGTTACAATCGGAATTTGCTTGACCTACTTTTACCTTAAGCCCTTTGCTGCGTCAATTCTATGGCGACTTCACATGTTTTTTCACGTATTTCAAATCTAAATATTTCTTACATAACAATGTGTTTTACATGCGCTTTTACTATTCGAGGTGTTGGCAGCGTGTGCAACCAAACAAAACTAATATTTCAAACAGATTATAAAACACTGGTTGTAAACAAAGCTATAGAAATCCAACCCTTTGACTTCCTTTGACTATGTCCAAACATTCATTTAAATACCTCTGTATTACATTCATCATAAACATTGCATAACAAACCATTCCTTTCCCAACAAAATTCAACTTCATACTACATTAAAAAAACTACCTCCAACTTTCATATCACACTCATACATCCAAAACCTTCCAAATCCTTCCCACTTCCCGAAACATCACCAATCCTCATTCAACATTGCTCACCAAAACAGGACATGCAACAGTGACTGAAGCAGTGCGCCCTTCAGTCTGGCAAAAGTCTCGCTCGACTTTTTGCGCGACCTTTCTGTCTGGCGAGTGCGAGGGCGCCGTAATGGCGCAATACCCATAAAGATAAACAGAAAAGATAAAAGGAACGGCTTGCATCCCGATCGGGTGGTAGTGCGTCGCGTTGCGGAGGACAGAGACAGGTGCGACGGAGAAGAAGAAGAAGGTTCCCTTCCTCTCGGCAACCCCCCAAACCTTCCTTCTTCCGGGGAGGAGAGGCGGAGGGATGCGGGAATGCAGCGCGCGCCGACGCTCGCGTCGAGGCGACGGCGTCGACGGGGAAGTACATATGTAGAGACACGCATGGCTTTTGCGAGGGTGTATGGAGGGAGTTAGTGCAGAAGGGGGTGGCGAGAAGGAGAGGGCGCAAGAGGGAAAAGAGGAGCAGAATCGGGGAGGTAGGGAGGACAGGGGGAGGAGGGGGGGGGGGGGGCAAAGCAGGGCCGAAGTGGGGCGGGTGAGGCGAGTCAGCGGTGGGAGGCAAGGATTCGTGTCATTGTCAGTGGGTAATCAGGTCAGTGGGCCAGTGGGACGACCACTTTCAATTTCAGTCCTTCTAGCCGTGCAGCTCTCGTCGCCGTGGCCCCGCACTGCCGCGTGTTATCTCCCGCTACCGCTCTCCTCTCCCACCGAGGACCCCCTTTCTCCGCTCTGCCATCCAACGTTCACCGCGCCTCGCCTCGCCACGCTGATTACACCCGCCACCTCTTTCTTTCCCTCTGTCTGGCTGTGGTGCGTCGCACAGTGCATCGGCGCTCCTCCGACATATGCAGAAGAGCGATCTCGATTGTGTGCGAGAGCATCGCAAACGTAAACGATGGATGCAGAGAGCGGTGGCGTGCGTGAGTAGTCGCCGATGCTGACACGCGCCAATCACGTCACGCTTCTTCACTCGCGACGTAACGAACGCTACGCTTGTCTGTCGCTTTCAGTGAGAGAGAGAGAAAGAGAGGGGGGACGGAGAGAGGGGGGGGGGGGGGGAGTTGCGTGGCAACGAGAGGGAGAGTGATGGAGAGCAGAAACTGTGTGCGCCGCGCGCCTCGGCTGCTCGCTCACCACGCAGGGAGGGACGACGACGGTACACGCGCGATCACGCTCGCCCGCTCGCTCACGAGAACGAGCGCGCGCGCGCGCGCGCCGGGAGAGATAGCAGAAAGTAGGACGCGTATTAAAAACCACAGACCGTGTCCCGTGGCGTCACTTCTCGTGCCTCGGTGCGCCGCGCCGGTATTACCCAATCGAATTCATCATAACTGGCACGAGAAACGTAGCAGCGCACGGCCGCAGCGGCACAGACGAAACCCCTCTCCGACTATACATACAATCGAATACGAAAGTCCTCTCCCCTCAAAAACTCCCAACGAAACATTACGCGGGGAAGGAAGCACTATTTCGGCGACGGACGTGCTCTCTCAGCCACTCACCACCGTCCCTTTTAAAACATCGACTCTCCGCAGCAGTTTTTGTCAGACTCGATGCCGGCCGACCGGCCGAGAGTGCAGCACGTGCAACGCGTGTATACTCGAACAAGTAGGTAGATCGAGTAGTATAAATGTCTGTATTTCTATGAGGATAAATATAGATCGGGTTTGCATACTCAGTTTTGTATTGTATGGAAAGTGAGTTAAGAGTTAAGAATGAAAATATGCTCTAGAGAGTTTTTAACTGGTCCGAGCGAACGTGGGCGTCCTCCTGCGGTGTTCGAGGGAATGACAAAACTGGCGAGAGAGCATTCCAGCCCAGGGCGAATCGATGCGGTTTAATTACATTTCAGAATTAGGCTAACCACGCGCTCCGATTTTCATAGACTGGCGCCGGAGCACGCATCGGTGGCTGAATCAATTTTCTGGAAAATTAGGTCGCGCCCTTGGATATCCTCACTAAGGAGGGAAAAGGAACCCTTCCGTTACGCAGGACTGTTTCTATTAGCCAGCGGATGTAACGAGATATAATGGAACCGACGATTAATCCTGAACGGGACTAATCATTTCTAATATGATTAAATGTCCCTTTTAATTGGATCGCCCAGCGCCGCCAAATGAGCGCGTTCTTACAGACGATTCAATTATCCTGATACAAATGTTGCTTTTATCGACGCTATTTACTAGAATGCTAGTTAAAGTTATATTGTTAGTGAATATTCTGAATTACTCTCGTCAATTCTTTGTGTAGTTCATGCTTTGTGGCAAAATGGAGCATCCTTGTACCGTGGAAGCTTTCGTAGACTAACGTTGCTCTTTCGGAAGGCGCGCGCATGCGTTCCACCGAGTGGAAAGCAATTCTTATATGCGGTACTTTAGGCAAGCTTTTATAAGCGATAGCATCGTGGGGGCGCCACAAGTTAGGACGGCAATTTGATTTGCGCCACGCATGATATTCGAATTTTACAGGTGACCAAATGAAAACCACTAGAATTTCAAGTACCCTCGCAATGATAAATCACATGGACTAACATAAATTGAGGGAAAAAAACACAGCTGACTTAGTTTGCCAGGAATAGAATTACACCACTCTTAGAAATACCGCTCATGGTAAATGGCATTCGAAGCATAAGTGTGTCAGTTCGTTGGAGCTTTTTCGAGTAAAAGCGGAGTCCTCGACATCGGCGACAGTAGAAGCTGTATTTTTTCCCTCTATTACGGAAAGTAGATCAGATAAGACGGCGCCCTAAATTCGCGAGGATGAACGGCTTACTCCAATAAATTGACCCGCGTATCTGTACAGCCACCATGGCGCGAGCCGTGGAACGTTGAATAATAATTATTGTTGTTGGCTCGGTTGGGTGTTATTGAGTTATTCCAATGCGAGTTTATCAAAGTGGGTCAAGCGATTCAATAGCGATCGCCGCCGAGGAGAAACGACCCATCGTCTTAACGCGGCGTGGGAGTAATATGTACAGCAATAAAACGCACACCGCGTCGGAGTGCCAACACACCGGTGCACTCTACATTCGGTACACATCAACTCCGAAGATTGGCCGATAGAACCGTGGCGGGTGAAAGGGGGGGATGTCTAAATTTGCGAGATTGCCGGCCAACCACCCGTATTTAGATTTCATCCACTCGCTCCGCGTTATGCTTTTCAACATAGAAATTTACACTCTCAACAACGAGAAGTGTTTTGTTAATATTTTGTCTTTCTTAAAATAGTTGCTCAGTATTAACGAAGATTGCTTTAAGCTTCTTAATGTTTCAGTTGTCGGTAATAAATAAATGTAGTGCGATTTTAATATAGTCGGTAACAATGAGCGATTAAAAAATTATTTGCTGTTTGTTCCAGTGAGGATACAGTTTTAAACTCGTCAGGAATGTGGTATTGGCCTTTCGACTATTTATCAAGATTTATATCTGCTCGAATTTTGTTCGCAGGATTGGAACAACCGAGATTCTTAAAGAGACAGATATCAGGTTACTGAACACTTTAAATGATTCATAGCGCTTTCCTCGGCATTTTCATTGGTGTCTGTCAGAATGAAAATTATTATTAAATATATTGTCTTATTAAATTCCGAATATAATAGCAGAATATACAAAATCAATATTGCTTACTATTAAATATAATAATTTATATTATATCACATAAGAAACACCAGTCACTAAAATCTACCCTCAACCAACAGGATTAAAACGAACCAAAACCAATTATCCAATCAGAGAAGGAAGAGGCGCGCGACACATTGGGATGAAGTTTTCGCAGGTAGTGAAGCGGTGATTATCCGCTTTCCCATTAGTGTTTGCCGTCAGGTAAAGTGCGAGAAGTCATAAATATCGTAGCTGGGCGGGCACGTCGTTCCATCCGGGTTTCTCTCCGGGGCCCCTGGTGAGAGTTGGGGCAACAATGTCAATGGTTGCACAATGAAGACAAGACGAAGGGAGGAAGTTGTATTGCTACCCCCGAACAGCCGCCGGCAATAAACACGTTTCCATCGAACGTCCAAGTGAGACGTTACGCCAAAATGATGTAGCGTCGACGGTCCGGCACGAACAATGAAAAGTGAAAAGGTCCGAAATGAAGAGCAAAGCGGAAGAAAGCGCCGGTCATTCTAAATGACGAGCGAAGGCGGCGGCGACGGCGACGGCGACGCGCGGGGGGGAAAAAGGGTCGCGTGTCCATTGTTGTATAACTACTTCCGAAGTCACCGGCTAACATAGAAAAGGGAAAGCGAGTGGCACAGAAATTTTATGAACTATCCGCTGTCCCACGGGCCTCCACGAGATATTAGGCGCGCGCGCGCGCGTGCTCCTTTCGAAATGGAACGTGCCCACCAACCACTGCTTAAGGTAAAGGTAGGTTCCGTTTCACGTATCAAATGGGTAACGGACGTCGACTATGACCGAAAATATCCTACTTAGATCTAGCCATCAGTGAGTCAGGCTTCTGGACTGTCAATTAGAATTCATTGGCGATTCTCTTTAGTCATTTCTTACATTTTCCCCGAATTCCTTGAGTAATACACGTTGCTTCGACAGACAAATGAATAATTAAATATCGAAATATAACAATAAGAAAATATCTCTTCAGAAAATTAATACAGTAAGACAATAATTAAAATAATAAAATAATTGAGACAAGTTTCATCAGCAAAAGGAAATAGTTATCATTCCAAAGATTTATGAAGGTAAATGTCAGAGAGACGATAACGGCTCTAGCACCGCCAACGCGGCGAGTAAATTTCGAAAGTGGATTCTCTAAGATCTAGCGGAGTAGCTGTAATGGTATAGGAGCGCAAGTGAAAGTAGAATTTGGATCTGCCTGGTTTTTAGGGCAGCTATTCAGCCGACCTAGTAGCGGACAGGGTCGAAGGGAAGCAGACGGGCACACGATGGTGCAATAATTTCACTGGCACGCTCTCCGTCCCTCGGCCGAGCGGATAATCGTGATTTACTGTGCGCAAAGTACGGTCCTAGCCGTAGGGTGCGGATGCGCAACAAGTGCATTCAGACTCAGCAGGTAGATGTTGACGCACACTATTGTCCGCGGTCTAGTAGAAGCAATCGAAGGGAAGCACTTCTCGAAGAAGTTATTTCAAAGAAGGATCGCGACGAATTCGTGTCCGGCACGCGTCGCCACGCGTGACCCAAACACCAGTGGGTTACTTTTGCCTTTCCTTTCGCTACCCTCGCACCCTCCTTTTATAAGGGTTTGTGTTGAAGTAAGGCCTGCCGCATAAGATAGACTTTCAGTGAGTGAAATATTTCTCTGTTGGATTGTTGATTTTTCACGTCATCTGCCGTTTCAACTATCTATGTGTAGTGCTTCATATAAATACATAGTCAATATTTTAACGGATAAAATAGTCAAGGATCGATAATCTATCATTTTCAGTAGACCAAAACCCTGCTGCATATAACAGTTGAATTCTTTACTATGAATTCTTATTTTTGATACCCATTTTTTTAGTCATCCTGTTCGGTGCTCTAAAATTACAGAACCGACAAAATAGTGGAAGATCAATACTTTAATAAGTGCCCAAAGAGTTTCTCGTTCAAGGTTCGCCGGTAAATAAAATATGACTATTGCCGGTACGCACAATACACGCAAGGACAGTTGCACGCGCTCGCGCATCGAGAGTAGAAAGACGACGGCGGCGTACAATACGAGAGGACTGGCGTCGATCTCATCGTAGATCCTATTTCGGTTGCGTGGCTTCAGGGGGCGTCCGCCACTAGCCACTAAATTCGATAAATTTTGTTCCACGCCACATTTTGGTATTATTATCGACTGCTAGTTCGCTTATTGTCAAAAGTGACAGGAACTTCGTCCTGATTGGAACGACGAGGATTTCTTTGTTAATGTTTCGTTTTTCTTGAAAAAGTTGGACTTTCTTAAAATTTCTTTATCTTTTAATTGTTAGTAATAAATTTCAATGATAGTGCAAACGAAATACAAATTGGAACAATATGAAAATATTCAGTAATGATGAACAACAAAAAGTTGCGTTACAGTTTAAAGGAATGTGACGCTGGCTTTTTGACTATTTATCAAAATCTATTACTACTCAAATTTTATTCTCAAGACCAGAATAAAAAATAACCAAATTTAGAATACCAAATTGTTTGGCTCGCTACATTTCGGTATTACCCATCGACACCAGTTCGCCTATTGTCAAAAGTGACAGGAACTTCTTCCTCATTGGAAGAACGACGAGAATTTCTTTGTTAATGCTTCGCGTTTCTTGAAAAAGTTGTCTAATCATAATGCAAACTTTCTTAAAATTTCTTTATGTTTCAATTGTCAGTAATAAATTTCAATAATAGTGCAAACGAAATACAAATTGGAAGAATATCAAAATATTTAGTAACAATAAATTCGACACTAGTTTTTCGACTATTTATCAAAATCTATTACTGCTCAAATTTTAGTCTCAAGACCAGAATAAAAAATAACCAAATTTAGAATACCAAATTGTTTCGCTCGCTACATTTCGGTATTACCTATCGACTACCAGTTGGCCCACTGTCGAAAGTGGAAAGCCCCTGTGTAGAGCTATACCTGTTCCCTAACTGATGGAAGCATTTGCACGATTTACGGTGCCCGCTTCTGACTGCCGCAGGATTATACCGAAATCATATTCGCCCCTCGCTTTTCCGCTCCTGACAGGGCAGAATTTATTTCACTTCACCCTCTGATCGCAATTCCCTCGTCCCTTAGTGTCGTCGACTGTCGCACCAGATGAAAATGGTATATGGTCGATATTTTAACGCATTGTTCACAGACTCGATGTACTCGTCGTTGAAGATACATCACGTAAAAGTTCGTCAAGTAATACTCTATAGAAATTATTTGCAACTACAGTTATTGAAATTTATAAAGACAAGGATTTGTTTTAATTCAAGTGAAAATAGCTTAAGAACAATAAATTTCCAGTATCATACACAGATGATTAAAATTGCAGCAGTCGATGAACTTTTTATCTCAAGCAAAGCGAAAAAAATCCCGATAAGAGCAGAGTAAGAATTGCAATACAAAATGAAGGAAACTCATGTCTAAAATAGCATCGATGCTTAAAAGTCGTTTATTTATTCAAATTCGAATTTTGTTATTGAATTGCAAACACAGTGGGCGACACGTGTTACTTCTTGCTTAAAATACCAAGCGAGCGATGCATTTAATATCATTCGCTTTCGCGGTTCGCGAGCTCCTCGAGATACGTCAGAGGTGGTACGCACGCATTCCCTTTCGACATATAAAATTAAACAAACGCATTTCTAAAGTTGCGTCAGAATGTTTAAAGGGTGCTTTCACCGGTCGGGCGAACAGAGCGCGCGCCGACTGGGCCGCCAGCGCAGCGGAGATTTCATGAAGTCTACCAATGACGCAACAAGTTTTACGGCGCGAACACGCGACTTCGTGACATAGACCTGTTTTTAATCGCGGCTGCTCGTGTTCTTATTACACTTGTGTAATGCATCCTGCGATGAGAAAGCGGCTAGAACTCACTCAGACGCTTAAGGTAGTTCTATTTCTTGACAGTAGCATCAAAAAGTTGATGATACAGTGTATGTGGGGCAGCTCGAATAATATGAGCCAAATGATCCTAGACTTTTGGTTGTGTATAGTCATACTATACACTTACACATGGAAGTTTGTGCATACGGTTATATATGTATGTATGCATATTCATGACACTCACGACGCGACGATTGCGTCAAAAGTCGAACGAAACCACTTCAAATTTCATAATTCCAATACTTGTATCTCTTAACATGACCCCTTTCAAAATTTACTTGAAAATCGATTTTTTTAAAATTAAATTAAGAATTTCTTTCTAAAAAATCAACGTTTATTTCATAAGGGGTCAAATGACCACTTATGGTAAGAATAGGTATGTGTAAAGTACCGGTACGTTTAGTGTTAAATCAAACTCAGAATACTTTTGATTGTTTTTGTGAATGTTCATATCATATCATTCTTCCAGTGGATAGTTTTTCATTCGAATCCTAGCAGTAGATAAAATACTAGAATTTAATATATATCAAAAATTAATAACTTCGACTGTGATGATCTCAAATTTGGAACAGAAAATTTCCTTTAATTGATCTTGTTTCAAAAGAGTACGAAATTAATGAAAATTAGTGACGTTGTTCTCTTTACCTTTCCGAAGTGCCGCAAAAAAATCCAGAGGGATTCACTAAACCGTTACTGAGTTATTACGATTCGAAATTCACTTTCGTTGAATGAAGCAAAAAAAAATGTTTAAAAAATATTACCAGCTTTCTGAAATTTTTTGTACGTATGGCTTATAAACAAACGAAAGCCTGTACAAAATTTCATAAGGCTTTACAATATCGTTTTATAGAAATTAATTATAAACTACGAAAACTTCTCGTTCTAAACGGTCTGAAGCTTGGCATGCTATGGAAGTGCTGTTTGGGATCAGCTGAGCAACTGAAACTAACCTGTAGCTCGTAAGTGTAAGTGAGAAACATAGCATGCGAACATAGCCACTTACTTCGTACCACGTATAACTTTCAATGTTGATTCGAACGAATTTTTACATTACTAAATTGGATTAAACGCATTTTCACCATCAACATTTTTGTTACGTAAATGAGGAAAATCATAACTTTAACTACAGAAACGTTGGGAAGTGAAAAATACCTTTTTACGAGTAAATATGCAATCCTAATTATCATTTGTGTGATTTGCGCCTATGTTTATACATCCTTACTTGTAAATATAAAAAATTCTTTAAACACAAAGCTACCCTACAATTACCTTAAGTGGGACTCACTGTTTGCAGTCAATTGTCTGGACGTCAGACGCGCCGATTTATCTATGCCTTTTTGATTGACACTGTCAATGACGATAACAGCATCAGCGCATCAGCTGCCTCCCGGCAAGCATCCGGCAGGCATCCGGCAATGCGATGCATTGCTAATTAGAAAATCATATGTATTCGACGCTATCGCATTAACACGCGGCCGGCCCGCGCGTCCTTCCTCCCTTTTTACCAGTAGCTCTAGTTTCGCGAAAAGCAGATTATTAGTTCGTGTTACACGTGACAGATTCCAGACGAGACAGTTGGGCATTCGAGTTATGTAAAACTCGGCTTGCAATGGTATGTTATCGAAATTAAATAAGATTTTGGTAATACTTGTTGAGCGATATTATATAATAAATAATTGGATGTGTGTCACTAAAGAATAAAAAAAGAAACTTAAGCTGAAGATTTCGAGAATTTAATAGAATATTTAAAGAAAGCTTTCATCTAAGAAATGAAAGTAGAAATTCGTGTTAGTTTGAGCGTTGAAAAATGAGTTTCATCTCATCAAGGAACAGACAGAGATTCGAAGAGAAATTTTAAAAGAGGACAACCTACAAAGGTGGAAGTTCACGCGAGACGGTGTAATGAAAATATTCGTACTTTGTGTTATCTGACATTTGCGTTGGTTTGTAACTTAATTATTCGTGAAAGCGCTGTCCTGAATTATACTATCAACAATTTGAAATATTTCAAAGGATCATATAACATGTTTTTATGAATCATTCATTTCAGTCAACATTAGAAAGTCTGATTAGTACGCTGAAATTAATTATATAAACACTGGAAAATTATTTTAAAATACTATAAAATCCAGCACACGTTTCAACATTACAATCGATTGTATTACATAGTGTTACATGAATACAATAATAAAAGTTCATTACACATGTATAATCTCACTTATTCTCCAATTCTTATGTACCACCTATAAAACTACAAATAAAAAAAAAAGCCCCGTTTTATAGTTCTGTAAATTACACCCAAGAGTTAATCCGAAAGAACAGGACCATATATCTTTGTTACGCAAAGTTGATCCAACCGTAAGGCGACCGTAATTAAAAATATTCCCACCGTCGGGCGCTCCAATACTTTAAGAAAACTTTCTCGCCGTAATTCGAATATTTTCATTACGCACCAAACTTAAGGAAAGAAGGTACGCATCCGGATAGAAAATCCTATTACACGCTGCTAAAGCCATAAACAGGTAATCCACCGATAAGGTTGTGCAATAAAGCGAAACGAAAGCTCGGCTATCCTAACTATTCTTTCCAGTGCACTTTACAATAATTCCGGCGAGCATATATCGAAGGTGCAGATCGGCCACGCTCCAGCGGCTTTAACGGCAATGCGAGTGTGTCTCGTGTTACAAACGGGAGCGAGAATTGCCAGCAGGCGGACTAAACGCGAGAGCGGTAGAAAAAAGTGTAGCGTCAGTAGCCTAATCGCCGGGCGAGAAAATGGAATACGAATGGGGCGCTTGCCAGCAAGCAACAGTGTAATCGGAACGACATCACAATGCCGCTAATTACTCTCGCTAATGCTCGTCCGAGAAACGTGCAAGCTGACACTTGGCATCGTTATCGGAGAACGTGACAAATCCCAGTCGTTACGCGCACTGTTTCTTCACCCATCTGGACCCAATTGATTCTCTCACGCCGCCTTACCGATAAATCAATTCATGTGAGTATTCACGACGCTTCTGCGAATCTCGATTTTGTAAAAAGTAGTGAAAACGCTTTGTAAGTTTGAAAAAGAATAGACTGGGATATCTAGAAATATTGTAACTTTTTAAGGGAATGAAGTTTGTCTATGTATCAACAAAGTATCAGTAAATTACTTGGTCGATTATTATTTGCAAAGTTAGGAACAGTAACATTTGACCCCAATCAGTTGTAGCGCCGGATATTGTTGCGGGTAATGAGGGGAAGCATATGCTAATATGTATAATGGGATGTTAATCATTTTATGAGAGTCATAATTCATCGAGATTTCTAATTATTGCCGTAAAAATCTAGTTTTACGTTCACTAGTTTCACGGTTTATTATTCATTCCCCCCGGAGGCATCCTGTATCAAACAAGAACAGTTTGAAAATGGCGCTATTTAAACACGAGTTTCCTCCCACCGGAACTAACGTTTCATAATACAGTAATGAATGAAGATGTTAGCATTTATTATTAAAGAATACCAAAGTGAAGCATCTCGATGTATCCAAAGGGAAGAAAAATTCTTACAGTGGGTGAAGAGAATAATATAGCACACCTAATTATTTTGGAGTAAAATTTCTGAAAGAAAAGAACTTTCTTTTTTAAGAAAAAATATATTTTCTTAAGTAAGAAATGTCTCTTGTTTCAACAAAATTTATTCCAGACAAACGGAGATACGAATCTATTTCTGCAAACATAGTATGCTGAAAAAAATGAATTAAATTTCATAGACTCATCATTCATTTATTCCATATCGTAGCATAATTACTCTCCTTTTTTTATGACGGTCCATTTTATAACCACTGAATATTCAACGGTTACTTAGATTTTACATAATACAATAGAAGTACCTCTTTCAAAACTCATGGTACGTTTTACGCAATCCCGTAATTATTTATGCAACATTTTAAACCTCCGGGCTGACTATACTTTACAAATGAAGGTAAAGAGAACAGCGCCGGGGAAAATGCAAAGGCACGGTCGGCCGCCAACGCAAATGAAGACGCTAAATCTGGTTTCATCGAATCACTATTTTACCGGTTGAAGGGTTGATGCAACGTTCATAAAGAAGCGCTGGAAGTTTGCCTGTTCTAAATCGGTGGTAGTGCGGTGGGCGCGAGCTCGTTTGCAATTTTATTTTGGAATTCGCTGCGAGACGCCTGTTGCGCGCACCGCGACGCCCTGCTTCCTTTCCAATGCACACAGTGCGCGGCGCTCTTACACACACACAGACGCACACACAGCCACAGACACAGACGGAAAGCGGTCGCGCCGCCGGCTCCTTCGCACTGCGCTCGCTCTGCCTCTCCTCATTGTGTGCACGTGCAAAAAGTGCGGCCAAAAATACATATGCGTAACAGGGAATGTATGCAGCGAGACGACGCGGGAGACTCTCGCCATCCTGCCGCTGTCTGCTCGTATAACTCAAAGCCGGTGGAAGCTTTATGAGCCCCGATTTTTACAGCCTTTGAGAATCTCCGAGCCATTTCCATTCTCCCTCCTCCCGCCTCTAACTCTCACCGGTCACTTACACTATCGCATTAATCCGCTAGTTACGGAGTAATTCGCAACACATTACTGCCGGTCTTAGCTTCTATAATTAAGTAACGCCTGGCGTCCTGATACACTTACAGTTTGCGTATGAAGTACACCTAAGTAATAAAACGGTAGCATGGTATTCCTTGTTCTAGCAAAGCGCACACAGACATACGTAGCAGCCTCCGGCATTAGATACGCCGGGTAGGACAGAGATACGTGGCTAATCGGCGCATTAGTTATGACAAAAAGGAAGCAGCGCTTTGCTCGGCGAAGCAAAGTAGAGGGGAAATCACCGGGAATGCCTAATGCTCATTGAAGAGAAGCGAGTCAAACACCGCGCGTGTATGTACCTGTAACTTTGCAGAGAGCCAGTGCGCAAGCGGAAGAGAGAGAAGGGAGAGCAAGATCTGGGAATCGAGAGGGACAGCGAAAAGGTAGGTAGGAAGGCAAGCAAGCAGGCAAGCAAGCAGGCAGGCAGGCAGGGAACGTGGAAGGGTCAGTAAGAGAGAGCAAAGATCAATGTGTAAGCCTGGTGGAAGGCAGAAAGAAAGAAGCACAGGGCGCGAGAGAAGGAAGCGAAGCAAAGGAGGCCCAGGCTTCGAAAGGAGAGGCAGAGAAGGCGAAAGTGTGTGTGCGCGGTGGCGCGCGAGCGCGAGCGAGAGAGGCGGCTAAAGCGAGAGTGAGAGTGAATGGCGGCGAGTAGTGCAGGCATAAGAGAGACAGAGCGAGTGAGAGAGGCGGAAAGAAAGAAAGAAAGAAGGGGCTCTGGCAAGCGATACACTGCACACACAACAAAGACGCCGAGAGCACATAGACAACAGTTGTTGAGGTTACCTGAAGCATCGCTCGCTGCTACCTCGCTGACCAAGTTGACTCGTGGTCGTGTGTGGGTCTGCTGTTGCTGCTGTTGCTGTTGCTGTTGTTGCTGCTGCTGCTGCTGCTGCGCCTGTTGCTGGTGTACCTGATGAAGGCCCTGCTGGGGAGCAGTGGTCAAAGGCAAATCGGCTGGTGTCGTGGTGTTTTCTGTCAGGATTGTTGGTACCGAGGAGGAGGACGACGAGGAGGATTCCGTAAGGGCGGTCGCGGTGGTGTTCTCGAGGGCCGTGTGGCCCCCACCTTCCCCTGTCCCCGTAGCCATTCGACCCTCGTGCATTCCAGCAGACAGACAGACGGGGGTCCCTCCTCCTGCACGTCGTCTCCGGGCGCACGCACTTCTCCGCGGACACCTACACTTCCTTATGTCCACGCGCTCTCCTTCTCTCTCCTCTCCTCTCTTCTTCTTCTTCTCTCCGTTTCTTTCTCTCCTCCTCGCCTCTCTTCGCCCCCCGCCTATCTATCTGTCCGTCGTCGTCGTCGCCGTCGTCGCCGCCACCACCGCCGCCGCCGCTCGCCCCAGCCCGCCAGAGTACGCGCTCCTCCTTTTCCTCCGTTTTCGTCCTCTGTCTATCTGTCCCACTCTCTCTCTTTCTCTCGTTTCCTCGTCGAGCCGAGACACTACACTCTGCTCTCTTGCCCTCTCGCTCTCCTCTTCGAATTCGCCGGCCGTCTTCTTTCTTTCTCTCCCTCTCTCTTTCTTTCTTTCGGCCTGTCTGCTCGCTCGCGCTTCCCGTACTTTAGCGCTTACTGGTGTGCGACGTCTGTGCGTGGATGCACGTACAGCCTCGTTGGGGAGGGCAGGTGTGCGTGTGTGTGTGTGCCTCACGTTTCTTTCCTCGTTGTCGCGCGCTGTCCTCGTCGCTCTCGGCAGGCGTCGCGCGGGCGCACGCTCGCTCTGTCTTTGTCTGGTTTTACTAGCGCGCTCCCCCCGCGGCGGGCAGCGCCGTCCGAGCGTACCGAAACAACACCGCCTGCTGCTGCTGCTACTGCTGTTGGTGCTGCTGGTGCTGGGTCCCGCTGGTGCCTCTCTTTCAGGCGATCCTCGGTGTATCAGAGAACGGCGACATTAGGCGACATGGCGCGCACACACTCGCGGCGATCGAGGTCCGCGGGCCGATTATTAACCTCCTGTCCGCCGGCTTGGAAAAAAATCGAACGTTAGACAAATGTAGGTCTGTAGGCCACTTCACTTACACTTTGCATCGGGACGGGCACTCCCTTAGTCAAGCGAGCGTCCGGCGCACCGTCGTGCTGCTCTGACAGCACGAGCTCCAGGATCGTATCGGCCAATCGGGCACCCGCCCAATTGATAGTGCACAGGTACTACGCGCTGCTCGATTCCTCTCGCGGAAACCTCGCCGCTCGATCATCGCTTCCGCACATTTGCAACTCTGTCCCATTCACTTGAGCCGGCTCTCCTCGTACGCTCAAAGATTCTTTAATCCCTCGGCACACCTTTCTTCCTCAATTGTGACTCTCTGTTTCTCTTGTGCTTGGTGAACACTGTTTTCCTTCAGGCTGAGACTGCACACGCACGTTCGCTCGGCCGATTGATTCTCGTGATAGTTGCTTGCGCTCCTCGCGATGGCCCACGTGTCTGTGTGGGTGAGAGTGTAGACTCCTGATAGGGTGAAGTGCTCCGAGATATTAGAGCAGTGCTCTCCGATGCATGGCCTCTTCCGCGGAAATGTTCACTCGCGTAGACGGTAATTGCTTGGGAAACGCTGATGCTTCCAGCGTGCTTTCGGCGTGGCGAGCTCTCCTGGGTTACGTTGAATGAGAGTGCAGGTTGTCAATGCTCCGGCAGGATAGGCAGATGTGACGTACGATCATTATGCGATTTCCAATGAGCGCCGGGTTTTCGCGGTTACTGCCGTTTTGCTAGGATGCCCCTAAGCCGGCGCTGACGCGAGAATGTGCAGCGTGAATAAAACGCTAACCAAGTCTGCACGCGGTGCTGCTGCAGCCAGGCACGGCATTGGTGAACGAAAGGGAAAACGTAAACTATACTAATGGCATGTATGCGCTTATCTAGGAGCCACTCGCTCCGAATTCGCTCGTTATGACAGAGAACTCACGGCCTAAACTTGTCGCCCCGGCTATTCTTATCTTTCTCCCTTGTTCGACGTATCACAACCGGCCCCAGGCAATGCCGAACGAAAGGGTTATATCGAACGAAGCGACAAGTGTGATGTTGTTTGGGTGGCCGAGCGTTGCTAGCTACGGCACTGCCGCTCAACAATGTGTCGCTCGAAGACGCAATTTCTCAAATCTTCCCGGTCACCTCTTCCTATCGCCAAGATCTCGCCGCTGGTGCAATTGCCAAGGCGGCAAGTGACTTTTGCGTGCTTCGGATCTTGTCGAATTATCACTGACTTAGATAGGCCGATAGTGCCCTAAGTAGGTCAGGTGTCACAATATAACTGATTGTGTTTGTTATACATGCCTTTTCCACCGAGCGTTGCATAACTCGTCGCGCACGACTTCACCAAATATAACCGTGTAAAAACAGTGCCCTGACGGACATAATGCGATGTAATCCGTTTTCATTGAACAATGCACTTGACTAACGCTTTGGGATCACGTTCGCAGCGCTATCTCATATGGGATCGCGCGAAGTTCAAAGCCGTCGTCGATTCGATCCAACGCACTTCGACAGGCAATTTACTGTAGCTATCTTTTGCAATCTTCTATTAGTCATGTACTAAGTCCAGTAATGAAAAATGCCGATTTATCAGCCGGTTAACAGTCGCCGGAGTAGCAGTATTGATAAATAGACGCATTTTCAGTTAATTTACTATTGTACGTTTCTCTTTGTTTGGACAATCTGTATGAGTTCAAGCATGTTCTTATGTACACACGTTTTTCTAGAACTTCATGTTCCATTAAGTAGTGTTTACATTGCATAATATTATTATATCAGCTTTTACTAAAATCATTAGCCACTTAAAAGAATATACATACCACGTGCTGGAGGAATGCAGTCAACTATAATAACACACATTTGAGCATTTGGATAATTAAATAATAAGACTTCATAAACAACCGGCATTGTGTATATATTGAACACCATACATATATATATATTTTACAGTATTTCCAGATATATAAATATATAAAAATATATGTGTAAATCGGTAGAAAACATTCTTGTCATTGTACTGAACCTAGTTAAACTTGTATATATGTATTAAATACATTGCACTTCGGTAAACACCATAAAATCCATAAAATATACTTCAATGTATGTTTAATAACTTTCCTCAAGAATTAATCGGACATCACTTGATCAACGATTCATTTGTTTCGCCTGTTGCATAAGTGCACGCGAAATGATCAATCGCTGAATCTGTGCAGTTCCTTCGTATATTTGATAAATCTTGGCATCTCGCATAAGTTTCTCTACAGGGTATTCTGTGTTGAAGCCGGCACCACCAAACACCTTAAATCAACAGAGAAATTGTCAGAAATGTACTCTAATAAAGAATAAACAATGTTCATTAGATCCATTAGATCGAGGCAGATTTTAATTGTTCCATACCTGCACGGCATCGGTAGCACACTTGTTAGCAACATCAGCAGCGTAGCATTTGGAAATGCTAGCCAAATATGTCGCAGTAGGTAAGCCATTATCGGTGGCCCATGCAGCTTTTTGCCACGAAAGCCTTGCGGTTTCTACACCGATTGCCATATCAGCCAACATAAAGCCTACACCTTGATGCTCGGCAATTGGTTTGTTGAAGGTTTTGCGTTCCATCGCATATTTTGTTGCTTCGTCGAGCGCTCTTTGAGCCAAACCTACAGCGGCTGATGCTACCTGTAATCAAATCAATACAATTGAAATTATCGAGACCTTCAACTTTTTTATAGTTCGCCTAAAGAATTTGTATTTCGTGTCTACATTAAAATGATTTTACCAATGGCCTGGTTATGTCAAATGTTTGCATGGCAATCTTGAATCCCTGCCCTTCTTTGCCAAGAACATTTGCTTCGGGCACGCGAACATCTTCGAAAGTTATCATGCGTGTATCTGATGCTCTTTGACCCATATTCATCTCCTAAAAGATGCAATTGGATTTTTAAAAATATTGAACGTGTCAAGTAAAACTTGTAACACTAATGCAATTTGATTTGAACCTTGCGACCGGGTGTTAAACCTTCGCTGTCTCTTTCGACTATGAAAGCTGTGAAAGCCGAACCAGCTGGTGCTTTCGGATCAGGATTTGATCTTGCCAATACGAAATACCTAATGAAAATATTATTAGCATATAGTATAAGTATTGAGCATAAAGTCTCTTCTTAATAATATCTAACACAAAAAAAAAATAGACATACCAATTTGCAACACCACCATTTGTGATCCACATCTTCGTGCCATTTAAAATCCATTCATTGCCCTTTTTCACAGCCTTAGTTTTAAGGCCAGCAACGTCAGAGCCAGCTCCAGGTTCCGTAACACAATATGCCTGTTACACAAAAAAGATATCAACATGAAAATAATCTAAAACATACAAATCCAACATATTTTTTTTAACTATTTTATGCTTACTGCTACAAGAGGCTCTTCCAAAAGCCTTCCAAGATACTTCTTTTGTTGTTCTTTTGTTCCTGCCATAACAACTGGTGTTTGCTGATGGAATTGAAGAAATCAAATTAATATATTTATTTCTTGATCATAGTGATAAGAACAATTAATAAGTTAACAAGACGTACTCCAAGACCAGATCCTTCAATCGCAGTTGAAATTCCTGTACACCCATAAGCGAACTCTTCGGATACTAGACAACCGTCGAACACACCGCACTCCATTCCTCCTGTAAACCAAGGACATAGTAACATCTATGAAGTTGTCACATAAACAAGTTTATCTCATCGTGTTCATTATGCAATTTTTGTTACTCAGATGCATACAAAATAATAATGATAAGGCTCGTACCACAGTGCTGGGGAACATGCTTATTCAGCAAGCCTAAACTCCAGGCTTTTTTTACGATGTCCCATGGATATTCACCACTTTTGTCGTATTTCACAGCTGCTGGTATTATCTCTTCCTTTGTGAATTTACGTGACAGTTCTTGCATTTCCCTCTGGGTGTCTGACAGTTCTGTATGGAAAGTAAATATGACTGATGGAAGTACTTGTATTGCGGATATAATTACGTACTCTAATTAAATACAACTTCTTTAAACTTTAACCGATTGCAATAAATTAAAAGTAAATATTTCACAGAGTGTTTCAACACAAGTAATCGTAATAAATGTACTAACGGAATGACAACTTTTCGGAATTCTCCGCACTGGAGAATGCTCGAATCAGTCTCGGGCATGAGCTGTTATTAAGTATCTGAAAACACAATAATACCCCAAATAATGGATAATTCAGGATTAATATGTTTTGTCAACATAAAAGCGCTGTTATTAAAGTAATTAGTACTTACCCTTCTAGCTAACATTGTAACAGATTTTTTCGAGTAAGATATGTAATAGGGCGAAATCTTGGTTCTGTTCGACAGCAGTCCAAGTGTAGAAAGGTAGTGATTGCGGTGAAACAACGCAGATAACCGTTATCACGTAAATGCTTAACAAAATTATTAGCAAGGGTCGAAGTACGGCGTTACTGTACACTGCCGCAGTACAAAGTGTAGTATAACGTGTCTATGGCCTGGTATATAAGCGTCTACACATAGTACTTTCCTACTTGACGAGGGTTAAAGTACGATATTTTACGCCTATGCATCACATCCATATGCATACATGCTCGTTGGCTATCTACACACTGATAAATAGAATACATGCAATGTCATACGTTAACGATTCTAAAAACACCAATTACAGAGATGTTTTGTACCTCGAAAATTATATTCTTCATTGTAGATAATATAGAGTTTGAATATTTTATATTCAAGTTCATTGAGACTATTAATACATATTTATTTTAATAATTTTTTAGGTCGCGATCGCGTAAAATGTTTATTCATATACACGCACTTTTCAAATATTATATAACTTAAAGGTGCTTGAATTGTTATATTTTAAACTTTATTTAGATCACCCAGATATTTGTATTTATCTTTCCATACTGCACGTTGTTTATATTGAGTTTCATTTGGTTTTAACAATTGCAAAGAATGCGAAGAGATCCATCAGAATCTGGCGCCAGAATGCATCCGATGCTCATATTCGTTTGCTGCAGTTTACACTGATCGCAAGCAGGAATCGAGTAGAAGAGCATTTGTTAAATTGATAAGAGATTGACTTTTATAGTTTTTTAGTATAATAATATGATGAAGGAATGATCAAGCTTTTAACAATCTAACAATTAGTTATATAGCAGAGAAAAAGCGACACAAAAGTTTCAGCAAGGTGTTCGAGCGCCAGAGAAACGCCGACTGTCACTTATGGCAACCGGCGTGTTTTGTTCTTGAAATCAGGATGAAGTTATTCTTACAATTACGTGTAACCCGAACCACATTCTATTTATGTATGTAAAACATTGGTCAATTTAGTCTTTGAAGGTTCAGGAATCCAATGTTTAAAGATATCTTCTGAACATGAAGATAGAAATTCACCCATTAACAGAGAATCCCACAGAAGCTTGGCGTGAATTGTCACAGGAACAAAAAGTGATTAAAATAACATCGAAAGTACCAACAACAGAAACACCAGGCGATAAGGTGAAATCATTTGTTCCTGAAGACTTTGATATGCTTCCAGATTTATTGGAATTAATCTAACCTGCGTATCCATTCAAAACTCAATCACTATTTATTTGAATTCGTGATATTACTTAAATTGTGTAAACATGATTTAATCATTTCTCTTCTACTTTGCAGCTTCGAATTGTGTGTATGAGTGACACACACTCACTGACGCCCTTTATAAAGTTTGACGTACCCAAAGGGGATATCTTTATCCATGCTGGAGATTTCACGAAATGTGGTAATTTGCAGGAAGTTGTAGAATTTAATAATTGGATTGGTAAGCTGCGCAAAGTCATGTTTCTTTTTATGACGGAGATATACTTTCCAATGATATAACAATTGTAATATCTATCTAGGTAACTTGCCACATAAGTATAAGATAGTAATAGCAGGAAACCATGAGCTTAGTTTTGATCCTACTTTTACACATCCATTTTCTATGAATACCAGTGGAGATAGGCAAAAGCATACAGGGACCAGTATTCTAGATAATATTCCCACATTGGGAATGTCTAAGGATACCCTTGCCGAAGCTATACAGACTACTAATGTTAAAGATTATCTAACAAATTGCATATACTTAGAAGATTCCGAAATTACGATAAATGGAATAAAAATATATGGAACACCATGGTAAGATACATTTAATCGCTTTATTTACCGCAACTAGAACATTAGTTACAGCTATTAAACAATGACAAAGCTCCCGCTTTTTCTTTTTAGGCAGCCTGAATTTTGTAAATGGGCATTTAATGTGCCCCGAGGACAACCGTGTCTCTCAAAGTGGGATATGATCCCATCGGATACAGATATACTCATTACGCACACACCGCCAGTAGGTCATGGCGATTTATGTTGCAGTGGAGTGCGAGCAGGATGCGTAGAATTATTGTCGACTGTTCAGAATCGTGTGAAGCCAAAGTATCATGTATTCGGCCATATTCACGAAGGTACGTTGCCATTTGTGGATTTTTTTATTGAGTTTCTTATTGTGATAATCTTTTACCAGGGTATGGCATTTCATCGGATGGAAAGATTATTTATATAAACGCATCGACATGCGACTTAAATTATTTGCCAAGTAACCCACCGATAGTCTTTGATATCACTTTACCACCTGGTACTTGCAAAACATAAGGAACAATGATCTTTAGCAATAGCATGATGAAATTGTATTGAAGGTGCTATAGTGTAGAGTGGCCCTAATTGAATTTTAATTTCATATTTAATTCTTGTGGTGAAACTTACCTCTAGCATTGAGCACTTACTGTATTGCTATTCAAAGCAATTGGATCACATAGGAATATACAACAAATTAATTGTTTAATTTTCACAAGTTTTCATAGCAACTATACACTAATTGATGATGCTCATTTACGAGGTAACGGCCACATTTTTTTTGTGTCCATGGTTGATATTCGGAGGATATTATTTTTGTATATACAGTATTTTAAACTTGTCTACTACGTTATTTGGTTTCTTGAAATCCCAGTGAATTAGTTCAAAACTTTGTATAAGAAGAATAGAAGTTGTGGTTGTTTAGATTACAAGATATTTTGTTACCTGAATACTCTTACCGTTTAAATTATTAATCGTATCATGACGCCCAGTCTGATTATCAATGTAGTTGGTAACTTCTACCAATGAAATATGTACATATGTTTTGTATCGCGTTAATAAAATGTAGAAACAGTTATCCTTTTCAGATGTTTATTATAATACCCAGCTCATTAACAGATGGCACTTGATATCAGTTTAAGAAACAGTTTGCATGTAAACAACGGTGTGCCGATATTGACGTACAGTTTTACATATTGGTCCAAAAGCTAACCGAGGAAATCGACCGGTAAAGCCTTATAAACCTCTGTTAAATGAGGGCATAATTCATTTGACAATGAAAATGTGTTTGTATAAATAGCGCTTCACTTCATTCTTAAAAATTGTGGTTGTAAAAGATAGTCGAAAAAAATACAATACCTATCTGACACGTTTTCTTATCGTGTACAGAATGTAGTGGCCAGAATATAAGAGACCACATATCACTGGACTCGCGGAAATCTAATCGTTCTGGCACTTTACGTTACCACGTGAAAAATTGTCCTATATTGACATTACACATTTTTGCATTTAACTATAGAAATGGGATGTGCCTCTAGTGGCATGATTGCATTGCACGAACATTCACTTTCGATTCAATGCAACTATTCTTTTATCCTGAGTCATATGTAACGCATTAACTGCTCGCGTATTCGACAGACAAGTTGCGTAGTAGCGGATCGAGTTTTGCATTTTACTGAATGTAACTTAAGTTAAACAATGTAGTAACATTCTTAGTGGAACATAACACGTTTTGCCCCCTTAAAGAGCAGCTTAGTCAGAACTGAATAATTTTTAAACAACTTCTTCATAAAGATCTTTTGCATCGACTAATATTAACTTACTTCTTCAGAATCGACACTATAACTCGATGAAACTATCTAATTAAACACTTCCTACATACATCTATCAAAGAAAAGAGCATGTATCATATCAAATTCATTGGCGGAAGTTTAGCGTTTGTCCCGCATTCGCCAGTCTCGGCAAATTAGATCGAACTAATCTAACAATAACAATAAACAGATGTAAAAAGAGTATGTTCTTCTTACACAGTTTCATAGAGTACAATGGTAGATTTATGTCTAATACGGTACATTCGAAAACAGGTACGAGACTGATTCTCCATTATGAGTCCGCCTCACAGCTTCAGCAAACATCATCGAAACATCGATGCACTATAAAATATAATATGCTTAGCTGCTTGAAACCTATTCAATTTATACAACACATACAAGTTTAATATTATTTACCTGAATCTTTGGGCACTCTTTCATGTGACCATCTTGAGGGATCGTGTTGGTCACTACAACGGCTTCAAAACATGCGTTATTTATTCTACTAATCGCTGGACCACTAAAGATGCCGTGTGTCAAAATTGCATAGACTTTGGTTGCACCAGCTTCTAAGAGTTTTTCGGCAGCATGGCAAATAGTACCGCAAGTATCTGCCATATCGTCGACAAGGATGGCAACTCTATCTTTAACATCACCAACAAGCACCATGCTAGCCACTTCATTGGCCTTCTTCCGCTCTTTGTGTATAAGGGCGAATTCAACATTGAGGCGATCCGCGATTGAAGTTACCCTATTGGGATAATTGTCCTTAGTACAGTCTCTTTGAAAGAGAGCCATTTCTTCTGATATATTACCTTTTGGCACCACCAGCATCTGGAGAGACAATAATGCTATTTCGCCATTCAGCAATATTTTCCTTAATCCATTTTAAGACGGCGGGCTCAGCAAACAAATTATCCACTGGAATGTCGAAAAAGCCCTGAATCTGACTAGCGTGCAGATCCATTGTGATAATATGATCCGCGCCCGCAACCGATAACATATTTGCCACTAATTTTGCAGAGATGGGTGCACGACTCTGGAAAACATATTTGAAAGGCATAAGATTTAGTACATCACGCGAGTCCCTCAAGTCCATTTGCAACGGGATATGTCCTGTAAGTTGAAAAAAGATGGCTATTAAAATTTTGTGTCACTATCTCCAAAATGCAAACTTCCGCCGAAAAACTATTCAACGAAAATAGATCGTTAACTTTTGATGCGTGAAAGTAGGTACTCGAAATTAGCAGTGCTCGTAAATCATGTAAGACTACGCTTTCCTATGGGCTTTTCACACAGAGCCGGATATCAGACTTTTACTCTGAAATAATGTTTTCGAGGGGACAAAATATGAATACAATGGCAATGTGCTACAATTATCGATAACATCAAGTTTGTGTATATAAAAAAAACTTGAAGGAAAAAGACATGTTGCAAATGCACCCCAGTTAGACTCAACAAAAAGTATAAGTAAAGCAAAAGTTTAAAAAGTCGGAAACACGAAACAGAACACAGTGCATTCCAGTAGTTCACAGTTTATTGGTGGAAACTGGGGGGACACGTAAAATACGCCACGGCTATCACTCCATGGAGTATATCAGAACGAATAGAAAGAACCATAATGGCATATGTCCTTTGTATGGTTTGTATGAAACATAAGGAACACATTGTATTATTTGATAGTGCAAAATTAATCGTACTAAACGAAACAGAATGCATTGTGCTCTGACGACTAACTAGAATAAAATTAATCAATTAAAGGCTTATTATCTATAGTGAGCATAAACATAGCAAAAGCCGAGTAACGTTAACAAATGATTAATGGTGTTTTCTTAACGGTCATTTCATCGGCGTGGCATTCTAGTGTCAAGGCAACACAATCACAGTCCACTATTGTTGAAGCACTATCACATTAATGGGAATATGAGCAATCTTTGATTAGTACACTTTGGACAATAACAATTGTAAGCCTTGTAGGTATTAGTACCCATTGGACATACATGTGTGTACCCCATTTTATGTATATTATTGAAATGTATGTAGAAATGCTATTATATTAATATTTTGCCCTCTCATTCAGATACCAATCTGCTTATACCAAATAATTCATTCAATCATTCATTCATGGGGGTACCATTGTGCTGTATAGCAACAATTACAAGTCTTGTTAGTCCTACAAAGAAAATTCTCGAAGAAATCAAGAAGTAATATTACAAATCGAATTGTTCATCGAGTTATCATGACAAACGCTCCACTCGACAATCTTGTTGTTCTTATACTCACTGTAGACAGGTCGGGCACAAAATCCTGAAAATACCCAACTATTCAGATGCTAGGAATATGAATGACAATCATTGTATCGAAGAATTCATTATTTAGGATAATACATCTTGGCTATTATTTCGACTCTTTCAATAATAGTATAAGAATATTGCTACGATCCATATGAGAGAGAATGTATAATACCACGCATGATTCGAAAAGGAAATGTACGAAAATTTGAATAATGTTATTTTTGCATGCTTCAAATATTTCACTAGGATAAAGTATACCGTTGCTTGTTAAGTTATAATGCCATGCAAGTAGAAATGTTTTAAACAATTCGTGGGTAGTGAAGAAATTGCTGTATGTTTTGTATATTTAACAAAACATACAGCAACTTGAACTCGGTTGTTTATAGAAATCGTTCTCATCAAAGATATTGGATACATAATGACTGTGGACCATACAGCATAAACACATTAAAGGCCCCCCTCAGCGAAATCTAGAATTGGTTTTGCAACATTCACTGGGGTTATCCAACAGTTGATAACCTTAGTATAGCATTGACTGATGTGTCCTGAATACGTGTATATTATAACGCTTGACTTTATAACTTATCCTGATTATTTTCTCTTTAATCTTTTATCACTCTGCACATGTATTCATTGTTGCATAAGCAGGAATAAGACTAACTGATGCCTGCACAAATGTGGATGATTTCTTTCATCGAACAATCTCCTAAATCTCTGTAATTAGGCGTTAGATACACTTATAAACACATCGTGTGTTTACACAAGCTTATTGTTTACCCCTTGTTTTGGATGATTTCTGCTTTAGAGTGTTGTTAACACTGTTGTTTATGATGTGGTCAATTTGAACCATTTCCTATAGGTCGATTGTAATTTGGTCATTATCGACACAAGACAATTTAATGTGAATAAAGCCTCACTGCCAGATATGTACCATGTCATGCACTGCTTTTCAAGGTATAAGGCAACCACATAAATTCTATGTATGAAGGAAATTAATCTATCCCTTTTGTGATAACTTTCGGTCTACGACCGCATTCTAATTAAAGATGAATAGTAAAATTGTGTTCAATTTCAAGAATGCATTGAACGAATAGAACAAAAATGAAGATCTTGTAATATATGAATGTACCATTTGATGCAACCCAACAATGAAAGCCAAAAAAGTACAAGCACACTTTCGTATGGCCATGATACATTGCATTGAACATTTCAGAAATGACGGTATTCCATTGGTCTGTTGCAAAGCAGTATAATTGTATAAACAGAATAAAGAAGGAGACTGCTGCAAGTTACCCTGAATTTCCATTCGTTCGACTTCATGACAATATGACTCTTAGCAGAATCTGACTTCTCCCCACCATCACCTCCCTGTGAAGATATATTTAATAGAAAATTTTTGTTTTCAATACAGCCACAGCCTGTAACCTCCGTTTGCTAGTCTCCTTGCAATTGTCACTACACATCCTTTTGGTATGCAATCTTAGACTCAAGAGCATGGGTTTCACACCGTATCTCAAATCAGAGGCCACATTATAGCATGTTGCATAATCAAAATATGTTTATCATTCATATATATCTCTATCATGACGGAAGTGCTTATAGGCGTAGCATTAGATTTATCTTTTCGAGTCTAATCTGGTGTATCAGTACAATTTGTGAGTTTAATTGATACTCGAAAGGGGTCAGGTTACAATGATTATACATTGTATGATATTTAATATATATCAGCAGCAAGATTTCTCCCTTGCGTTTGGTTTCTTTGGACCATAAATATTTATGCTGCATTGATATGTATAGAGAGTCTGTTATGCTAATCAATAGATAATCAATGACACAGATCAGTAAGATGTCTGTGATCCAGACAGAGTATTTAAGTCACTGGAATGTCGTTAGTTATATGTGCTATTATGTTACATAAGTCTTTCATGCCCGATTCATTTACTTTGCACACAAGTATTATTAATTGATAATCTCAATACATCGTTGTACATCATCTACAGAGTTAGCTGTAAACCTGAAAATACTGTATTACATAACATGTACCAAGATTTTGTTATTGGTACATTGACTTTGATATAAAACGAGCTAACATTAATGCGCTAGAGAGATAGAAAATCAGAAATTCAAAAACATTACAACACAGATGGAAACTATGTCAATGCTGTATTGCTGGAAACTGCTTATGAACACAGTGTAATTAAGCTCCTCCTGCTTGTGCTAGCTAACATAAAACAGGAAAAGAAAACTTGCTAGAAGTTACAATCTCACCTCTCACTTTTATCTGGTATAATTAGAGTCTGTTTGTTCTAAAGATAAAAGAGATGTAAATATGTTGATATCATTTCATTATTATCTATCAGTTTTGCATGTTAATATTTCATACTAACTAGTTTGAAAATTCGATCTCAAAACACAGTCATAATAAAAAAAAAAGACAGAGTACACATGAAATTATACAAGGATATCCCTACCTTGTCTTTCTTGTCTTGCCTTGCATATGGGAAGCAAGGTATTACTGCAGTTACTCGGGATGCTGATGCAATTTTACAAGCATTGATCATGATCAGGAGCTCCATCAAGTTATCATTTACCTCGCCACTTCCACTTTGTACAATGTATACATCTTCTCCTCTGACAGACTCTCCTATCTCCACACTAAGAACATTGCAAAATGGCACAAATTATTACATCAATAATTATTCTGGTGAAATATTAATAATTCTTCCATTACATAAATTATTGCCTAAAAAATGATATCTTCTCTACGTCTTTCGAAGTAAAGAAATTGTATTTCGAAATATCGCTAAACCAGTTTCAAAAAAAAAAACAAGGCATCGATGGCTCCACAGAATGGAGCATACAGCGTGAGTGTCGTAAGAAAAATGATTTCAACGATCTATGAGTGAAACTAATTTTGACCTGATTCCAAAGGTATCCTTGGGGAAAGCTTAAATAAAATAATGTGAATGTTTTAAACATCGCTGTTTCTTGAGTCTCGTGTTCTTCTTCGAATGCAGTCGTCGTCCTCGTGTGGAACAAGAAACGATAATCGCAGCAATTACTTATTTGCGAAATTTCATAAGCCTCTTGCCGGTGTCTATGTTAGACGGTGCGATAACGCTCTAACATTAATATCCGTTCGAAGATCCATTAATAATTGTACTAGTTGACCTTCAAGTTGAACGGCGCGGTTTATTGGAACACGGGGTGACCGGCCTTGCGCGACGGGGTTGTTTGGGCCTTGATAGGATTGATAATTTTAACAAGAAGACACGACGTAAAATATGAGAAAGGAAGCGATTCTCGATGCTCAACCGTGAAATGGGTGAAGAAGGTGAGATCGTTGAGAAATTCAGGATGGCACGTGGTCGGGAGTTGGGCTTGATACAATGACAATAACGTGGTTACAGCGGTAATCGCGACCATTACCATGTCTCGAGGTTGCTGAATTTCTTCGTGACAACCTTCCCAATGTCGATGCCGAGCCTGTCGACGATCCGCTGAGCCAAATCCGGGTGCGAGGTGCCACTGAAGACTTTGATGTTTGGCATTCTGCTTTGCAAAAGTCGCCCGCGAGAATTTTCCAAGTTTGCGCGTAACAAACTCTTGGCACGCACTGGCTGGGACACAGGCATCACTAAAACAGAAACCACCGAGCGTCCACCCAATCAGGATAGCTTCCTCGGCCGGACATGACGTCGCCGCGTTATGCTCCGCCCACGGAGCATCGCGCACAGCCGCGTAAACGTGCCTCTTATCGAGGTATCAGTCTTTTTTTGGAGCCAGCAAAATTAATAGATTCGAACGAACGGGCTTGTTCTAACATCGTGCGTCCACGATTGCGACACACCGAGCGAACGTCCTCACTGGCGTCACACCCTGTTTACGAGCTGATGATATTCTACTTACCGTGTATTTTCCCCGAGACTACGTCAATCTCCAGCAGTTTCACAATGCTACTGTATTATTCCAAACTCTCACTCTTAAGAGTGTCGCACAAAACATATTTTTGCCCATCGTTTACTTATCATATCTTAAGCTAACGAAATAGTTTCAATAGATAATCAGTTCGCCATCTGTCCGATAAGTTTCCGGCATCGAACGGAGCTTTCGGAGCATATTATACTTAGAGGTATTTAGGTGTACGGGGCGGGTGTATTAGATCGGGTTTTCTGATTTTCTGAAAAGACTCGTGTCTGTTCTATCAGATAAAGGCTATCAGAGGTAGAAATGAGGATAAGATCTGTTGAAAAATCAGATCTTCGATGCGGGGGGTCTGGGAGCGAAGGCGCGCTATCTGCAGAGCTAAACGGCGTTTGGAAGTTGCCGCGTTTGCGAGCTGCGACGTGAACGTAGACGAATTTTGAAGGGGTGAACACGAGTGGGTGACAGTCAACTTTTCTCATCAATGTGGCGCCGGCGGTGATTGAATGATAAATTGGATGTGTCCGTGAGCGGGGATTTTGGGATTGAGCACGGGTCAGGAGAGCCGTTTTTCTGACTAGAAAGAGAGAGGAAATTCGAGTACAGTAGTCCGAAGGAATTGCGCACGTTGACGCTCCCAGAGTACTCGGCTAATCTATTCGAATGACGATGACAGTGTGCTGACCGTCTTGCCGATTCGGAAACCATGGCGAACATCGCGGCGCAGAGAATCAAACGCGAATTCAAAGAGGTTATAAAGAGCGAGGAGGTGAGCCCGGAATTGTTTTCTCTCTGCCTGATAAATCCGAAGCTGGTGCCGCGATCTGCCCTAGCCAAACTCGCCCGAGTACCTTTCCATACCGTTGAGCCAGGCATCCGGGCCGAAAGCCGCATGTAGCATGAGAAAATTCCATGAGCACCGAGCTGCCGATAAAATCAGAGCGGAGACTCTCTAATCACCTGTTGTTTGATATTCCTCGTTGTCGTCCGCATCGAAAATGACCCGCGACATGCTGCAGGAGAACTCGCACGCTCTATCAAACTCGCGCACAGCTTGCACCACTCATTTTCATTAACAACCGATCGACGTTAGCCTGATTCTAATCCCGTGCCGCTGCCTGGCCGATTCCAACAAATTGAAAGTCACTTTTCGAACACGGTTGAGTCTGCGGGTTCCGAATTCCGCCGCGGAATTGTATAACGAAGCCGCTAATGAGCTTTAGAGGATAAGTCTCCTTCTTAACAATGTCCGTGCGCATCCTACCGCTAGCTCAACCCTCGTCTCTACATGCTCCACAACACTCTCTACATACCGACTTTTCGCGATGCCCGCGAACAGTTACATCCTCCGTTGGTTTTCCGTTTTCCTAGCCGGTCCATTCTCGCCTCTCATTCACTGCTGCCTTCATCAAATGTTTTCACATTCTTGTATTCAGATATATACTTTCAGAATATTGAGATTGTCATGGCAAGGGAGCATTGGTGGTCATCATGCTAGAATGTTGCGACACTTTGTTATCGTACATTGATGTCATTAGGTCATTGGTTATGATTATCCCCCTGCTTTTGGATATTTGTAGTAATATTCCCTATCTAATACCACCGCCCGCATCCAGATTATCACTTCCCATGGACAATAAGCTGCCTTTCAAACTTTTCCCCGCAATTACAGAATTTCTGTTACCATATTCATGAAACATTTCAAGCTTTCCTTTCACGTATACCGGATAGATTTTTATTAATATCGCACACACTTTCATACTCTCTCTTCAATTGTTTTCTTCTGATGATATATCAACCTTGTCGCTTGATACCATCTTATTATACCTATGTTCATTTATCTAAAGAAATGTATTCTTGAGGAAAAAGTTCAACAGTTTCACGAGCCACATTTCTGTCCTTACAATTTATTCTAAGATATATATATTTGTCCGAGCATAAGTGGGAATATTCTATATATCATTCTTGTTTTATTTCATTTTAGGTTGCAAAATGTGCTATCAAAGTTGAGCTAGTAAATGACAGCTTCACTGAACTAAAAGGTGAAATTGCTGGTCCACCAGATACGCCGTATGAAGGGGGTAATTTTGTGCTAGAAATTAAAGTCCCAGAGACATATCCCTTCAATCCTCCTAAAGTAAGCACTTAGTAAGTTAATGTGAATTAAAGTACTGTCATGATATAGTATTATTTCGGCGGTACGACTTATTCCTAAAATAGGCTACCGTTATAGATCTACTCATGACAAAGCATTTTATTTTTGAAACATTACTAAACACTTTGCAAGATATAAATACCAAACTGATCAATAGCTGAGTGCATAGATCTTACTTGTACCAGAGAAATTACACGAAAGATAATGGTGATATTCACTGAAGACCCTGAAGAATTTTACTATTAATACAATAGAGAATATGTTTCTATTGCAGGTTCGTTTTATAACAAAAATATGGCATCCTAATATATCCTCTGTGACAGGTGCTATATGTTTAGATATATTAAAGGATCAATGGTATGTATACAATGATTACTATTATTTCATTTTCTCTTATGACACGGAATAAAATGAAATATTTCTTTACAGGGCTGCAGCTATGACTTTGCGTACCGTATTGTTGTCGTTGCAAGCATTATTGTCTGCAGCGGAACCAGATGATCCTCAAGATGCAGTTGTTGCTAAACAATACAAAGAACATCCTGAAATGTTTCGCCAAACAGCAAAACATTGGACATTCGTTTATGCGGGTGGTAAGTAAGAGGAAGTATCTGCTTTAATCGAAGAGGCATATGCTTTTAGGGTGATGGCTGGTGGTAGTTGGAAATTCATAAATTTTTCTTAAATATTGTAATAATTATAGGACCAGCAAATATGCCTGACTTAGATGACAAGATAAGGCGTTTAACTGATATGGGAATCGAGGAACATAATGCAAGAGTTGCATTGTCCTCGTATAATTGGGATTTGGAACGTGCCACTGAACAACTCTTCAGTTAGTGATAACTGTATAGTAAATTTTTCACATAAACCACTGCTCATTTTGTCATTACAAACTTCTGTAATACCATACTTAAGTATTGATACCATAGGAACACCGTAATCAAATTCGCCACCTGTAACGACAATATCCCGATCACAAGAAACAGGAATTTCATTGAGTATCCTCGAACAATAGTCGTTGATTTAAGTTGTAAAATAGGCATGAGAAGAACAGTCACTAATAAAATCCTTTAAGTTGCAAGTCAAAAGTACATTGAAACATCGAAGAGAAGTATTGGTTTCTAACGTCAGTTTTATTGATAGCCGTGTGCATAACAATAGGGAGAATATGATTGATTGTTACAGGAATTGAGTAAGGTATTTCCTACAACTTCATTACCTCTACGTGATAAATGAACGAGCCGTATCTTCGGCTGACACGCCGAACTAATTTTCTTAGTCGTTGAATTAGTTAATTTCGGTTTGCAATGTTTGTACTATTGGTTTGAATTAATGTTTCCTTAAGGCAGATTGTCCGGGGGTCTTTGGTAATCTTGTAGACCCTTTGCCAATTGAACACGACTTTCAACAGAGTTTTTAAATCTGTATTTTCTACTATTTTTGTAGTATACCATCGATACTCTGTATAAAATCGTACTAATGCAGCATCCATCATTGGTTTCCCCCCCTTATTATCTTTTTTAAGATTTAATGCTGAAACGCTTGCGTTTATTAGATCTGATTGTATATTGCCCAAAATAGATGAAGATTCGTTAGCGTAAGACCATACTTGTAAAAAGGATCATAAATCGAAATGCTGTATTATTAATATTTAAACCTTGTACATTTTCGGTGTTGGGTTATACGTCAGTGATTCAAAATACTTTATCGTGTCAGGCAGATCTGTTTTTATACATGTAAGTATTCGAAGCTGGAGATGTACATTCCAGACTCAGGCTAGTAATTGCATTTATACATCAATATTGTTAACGTTATGCGAATTAGGCCTGATCTTCGAATACACCTTTTAAAGGATTCTCGCGTGAGTCTCCCACGAACTGGATAGTATCGTGATGTGATATACAGTGATACTTTCAGCTTAAACGTACTTCAAAAAGATAAGATTTTATTGATTGTACTATTCCACTACATTAACGAATCACGTTTGCTTATGTTGTTTTGATATTCTTATACTTTGCGTGTTTGAAAAAGATATTCATTTATGTGTGAAGCTACAAGTGGACAAGAAATCCGTATAAAATAATTACGGCAGGTTCGGTACATTATTTGTATAGTACGGTATGCGTGTTATTCGCAAGTAGGCAAGCAAAGGTTTCTTTTTATACCATTAAATACGATACATTTGAAAGATTTTAGCATAAGAATTTGTCTGCCAGTTTTTGAACTTTTCATAATTTATGCGACGAAGACATTGCAAGTGTCTCGATCGTACACCGTTCACTTTATGAATTAGCGCGTCCTTGAACGATGTAAACGGATTTATTTATAAAAGGCTTTCAATGCGGTATGTTTGAAGGTTCTTGATGTAATTTAGAATTTCGAAACTATAAATAAAAAATTCTTTTTCCAATATATCTCACGGAGTTCCCTATACTGCTTAACTTTGTTGACTTAATACATTTAGAATCTTTGACTTTGTTATATTTACACAATTTATTAGTAAACCGTAAAATTCTAAAGATGTATTTAAGTTGTATTTTCAATTGTGTAATATACAGGGTAAATGTTCATTGTATATTTTGAATAAGTCACAATAACTGTTTTTTATGGTAAGTACTTGTATATTACAGCTTACAAAATAATAGTGTTGTCCCGTCTCTATACCAGGACAATGCAGTTCGGCAGTTAGCGTTACATATTTGTGTAATGTCCCATGTTAGGAGAACATTACACTTGACGCTGCGATAGCAGCAATTATAATCACGCATCTGATCAACAGATAAAATCGGCTTTATAAAAATAATCTAAGGCATTATATCGAATACTGGTTTTTTCGCGGACTTATCCTTTGCGTCTCTGTCATTATTGTCCGTGAGTATAAATTCTGATTTTCTTTGCAGAGAGGGTGCCAAGGAATAAATTGTTACTAGTTTCAATTGCGCACATGTCTATAACTGGATCCGAAACTGGCAAGCTGTGCAACTGCCTACCGCTTGAAATGCTCCATAACGATATACTACTAGTAGATTCCTGATGTGCTGCGACCAACGTATCATTCTCAACATTTATATGACAAGGACGCGAGAGAAACTGTTGCGAATTCCCAGCATGGAAGGTGTGAACAACATTACAAATAGTCGACTCCTCGTTACCCTTCTCTATTGTACACACTATATGTCTAGCATGTGGCTGCCTCGCGTTTGGACGAGAAGATATTAAAGCATGATTATTTTTCCCGTCATAACAAACCGATACGAAAGGCCCTTCGAGAAAGATTTGCTTCGCTGCGTATTTGTCTTCTTTCCGTTCGTAAGCATAACACGTATTCAAGCGGCAAGCGATAAAACCACCTCTGCTGATACCGCTGCCGGGATTCGCCGGCACCGTAGCTAAAGATACAACCGGTGATCTGTCTCCCGGGCTGTCCATAATGTTCACCGCCGAGCTCGTTTGTCTGATATCAAATTGCGTTATCGATCCATTTTGCGCACCCACAAATAAGATATTAGGATTGTCACCAGACCAGCAACAGCTCCATAATGGAAAGTCTGTTTTGAATGTATGGGCAGTCATGTTGTTTTGTATGTCCACCAATTTCACACACTTGTCAAAGCCGACACTTAGTAACAACGATTGTGTCGTTGGATGAAAGGTAATGTCTCTGATAGCCTGAGAGTGGAGGCAGATAAACTGTTTTTGTTGAAATTTATCACAATCAATTTTCTTAATACCATACCCGGAGAACAGTGGTGTATTAGTTGATCTTTGAGACACCACCAACATTCCATACCATGGGTTGTAATCCATCACACGGCAACCACCGTCTTTGCATATTTCTATAGATCTTTCTAAGTGGAACTTTTTGTTAACATGCCGTGATATATTATGAGTTGCTTGAACATTCATTTGCGATTGTTGAGATTCAAGTTGAGTTATTCTATTCTGCATACTAGAGAGCTGCTGTTCATACATTTTTTGTCTCATCACATACTTTGATAATTCCAATTCAATTCGATTCTTCTCTCCTGACATGCTATTCAATTGATCCTTTAACTTGTCCAGTTCCGATGTGTCTATGGATGTGACTTTTTTGGCGTATAACATTCGAATATCCTTCACCGCTGCTTTTCTGTTACATTGAGGACACCTCCTGTTAGTGCTTGTGCAGGATGTTTGGAGCCATCTTAAGATGCAACTCTGGCCGAACAAGTGCCCGCATCGCAGACAGCATAATCTGTGTTCTCCGGAACTGGTCCATAAGTCCATACATATCGGACATGTTTGGTCAGAGTCAATGTCAATGTCGTCAACAACTTCTTGCTTTGTCTCCTCTTCTATTTTACCAGCTTCAGCTGGAATGCGTAATAAGGAAACATAGAAACTATTAAAGAATATAGTAATTAAGATTATTCAATAAAACCAGGGTTTAAGGAGTTTTTCAAGTATAGTTTTTTTTTGGAGATTGGCATAATACGTAGTATTATTAAAACATGGTAAACTACAATTTAGTATTAACAGTATACTATTTATTTAATAAATCTTATAGGGGCACATACCACAACCTACGTTTCCCATTAGAATTCCAACTTCTGCATTATTTTCATTATTCTCGTCTTCGTTATTATCTATTTCGGGGACTTCGTTATTTTCAGCATTCTGCTCTTCCATCTCTTGCTCCCCTTCGCCTGTGACACAGAACAAAATCCATTTTCGAACAAAACTGTATGAAACTCAAATTGTAGATCGGACACGATTTAAAAATCTTGTGCGCACATTATGCTTGAGTTTACCCTACGCACTTACTGTAATCCATAACCTCCATGGTTTATTATTTAAATACGCCTTATGGACGAAGACAAACCGACAACAGTATTACAAAACACATAACAATTTTGTCTAAACTATGATAATTTAATAAAACTCGATACAAAGGGAATTTAACTAGTTTCGGGAGCTAAATTTAGCAGGTCGCATACTTGTAAACAATGCTTTTTTTGTCTGACCTTCTCTCGAGAAACATCAAATTTCGCTCAAGGGGCCGGTCCAAATATCTTCATAGTGCAAAAGTACGAGATGAAAGCTCACGGAGCACAAATGTCACACAACATTTTGGAGCAAACTGCACTCCGTGAAGACTGCGGCTCGCTACATCTTTGACGGTTTCGATGATGTTCGACGCTCACCGAATGGAGTAACTTGACTCAGCGAATGTTATCAAACAGAACATGTCTCACGTGCATTTTTCAGCGCGCGCCAAAACGTACAAGCCTCGTGCAAATACCCGACTTTATCGAATACCGCACGCTTTATCGGCTCTCGTTTTCATTGACGGTTTAGTAATTGAATTACCGGCCGTTTTATGGATGCGCATTCGTGCTAAACCAATGTAATCCTCAAGTTCTTTGACGAGGACGCTTATAACATTATCCCTGTTGGCTTTATCGATTCATAACTCAGAAGCCTTGATTTAATATTTCGGAAACCGTATAGTGTCAATGTGAAGTCACTTAATTCTATTTCCAGCAGATGTTTTCACGGTCAAGATTTCCATTTCAGCGAATAATCGTTTAAAAGTACACATACATATTGTAATGGCTAGTACAAAGATTTCTCATGCGTTTCTAACATTAATGTAATATAATATGGACATATATTGAATTTAACAGGAAATAAATTTACAGCCCACTCGTTTTACGAGCTCAAACTTTCGGTTTTGCATAATATATAATTACTTGTTTTTTGCTAATAGGACCTTTAGAAATGCTTTGTAATTACAAGTACGTAGTTAATTATACTTAAGCGAAAAAGGCTGATGATTTTAAATATTTAAACTGGTCATTATTAAGGCCGTATGCATGTTTCCATACGTGCGTAAGTATACTTTTCCGGCGTTGATAACACATTTCGGACATTTATTGTGGCAATGAACAAACACAGAATTAAAAGGGAAATTAAGTAGCGTGCATTTTCTGTGATAATAAATCGTGTTGTCCAAAAAGCTCTCCATCTTCGTCGAATGTTAATCAAGTTAATGTGTCTTTTTTTCTTTAATTTGGTATCGAGTACCTGTAACTATTCGATACTGGCGATGTATCTATGTTCGCTAAAATTACTTGAGAAATAAATGACGCTAGTTTCATATTTATACAAACGAGAATTGGACAAGCTTTTCCGAGTAAGTGAAACGCTCGTGCAAATTAATTTTTTTTTAGTTAAAATAGACCCTAATATTAAATGTTTTCTATTTGAATATTATGAATTGTAGCCTTTGGAACCACCCAAGACCTTCTGACACCACAAACCCCAGCAATAAATTGTCCAACGCCAATTTGATAACATCACTGATCCTTTACCTAACAAACCCATCCTCCATCGAAGCCATTGATTAGGTGAAGCATCGGTCTTGTGTCGAAGGTAAAAGAATGAAGGTAAAATACTAACAGTCTCTATGAGGAAGCTTCCCTTTGCTTTCCAATACGTCTGAAGAACCAGGCAAGTTTGGATTTTTCTGAAACATAGAATTCAGAAAATTTGAAGCATTTTTGAATCTCTTAAATTAAATTATCCGCACGGTTTTTGGAAATTTTCTTTCCATAACAGAAAAGAAAAACAATATTATCTCTGTATTTTGATAAAAAGATTTTATTATCGTTTATATTATACTTTCTTTCCGAGCATTATTTAAAATATACTTAAAGTTTGGGTACTGTGCATGGGAAATTCAACTTTACAAATTGAACAATAATATGATATATAATTTGTTTCGCTTCACTCTGCGACTTTTTGACCTGATGAGACTGCAGGCTTCTAGGATAACAAATAGCTTCTGCAGAGCGTCTTTCTTGCAAGACTTTCTTGCTTGCAGAAGCGAAGGCCACGTACTTGGAGCCAATTCCGATCACCCACAAACTCACCACGAACCGTTCACACTCGAATATCTGAAAGCTTTCCTGCCAAGACAAAAAGTTTTCACGAGCTAAAGCTACGACGTTTGCAACGCACGAGCAGTGGCAAATTACAGAAACGGAATGGAGGCCACGGCGATGAGCTTTATCTAAACAGGAATGCATTTGCCTCGCTGGAATCATTGTTCGATGTTAAGAAACCACTGAAACTACCAGACTTCCATTCCTTCCCACCAGGATACGCTCTTCCTGTAGGAGACTCGAAAAATATTATTGTACCTGCACCAACGCAGCATCGATTGCATACAGAAATCGAGTTATCTGAAAGGGTGATACTTTAATTCACGATTGTCGCAGGGACATTAATTTTTTATTTCTTTAATTAAGAGTTCATGCCCTAATTATTCAAGTTCCATAATTTATATTTTCGGGTTCAAGATAAAAGAGTGATTTTAACGAAAATAAATTCTCTGTAGAGTCACGTTAGAGTTAAAGAAGATGGTTTATTCGAACTTGAGCGAAAGAAGACCGATCCAGACGAGGAAATCCAGGAACTAAGCGGCACTGATATTATCGAAATTAAGGAAGTAATAACTGATACACAGGAGGATTCAGCAATGTAATTAAATTTTGTTAAAACAAAGTATCCAGGCGTCTACTGTTAGGAGATCTTTATGTACTTTTAAAGGCATGAAGATTACAAGCAGAATACACAAATATTGATCGAAAACTTTGACTTGACTGAAAACAGACTTTTCTTGATCTTTTTTTAATATCAAACGTATGTGCGCGTCTTCCTTGAATTCATCTTTATAAATCTGGTCACTTTGCTTCGAAGATTTATCGATAGTTACGCAATAGCATTGCAAAAAGTTATTCTTAAAGAGACATGGCTACCAACGACGGAGAAGAAGTGATCGTAGAACAGGAAGTAACTGTTGAAGAAGTAACTGAAGTTCAAGAAACCGTAGAAATATTCTCCGGAAATGCTTCAGCCCAATCACAAAGTGGCAGTCAAGTTGTTTCAAGTTGGAGCAAAGGAGAAGTTGGATCGGCGCCACAAGACCAATCAGTACATTCGGTCTATGCCGAAGGTACTTTCTCTGATCTAGTTTCGTCATTTTGTAGCCATTCCTTATCAATAAGTTATTAATATTCGAATATTAAACTAACATTCCGATGTAGGAATTTCAATGCAAGAAGGCGTTAATGCCGACTCCGTGATGAGTGCCAATCCTTTGACTGATACTGCACTTCAGCAGGAAATGAAAGAAGCCGATGAGCGTTGCTCGCTAATTGGAAAAGAAATAGATCAATTGAGAACGGATTTGGAAGAACTTTCTCAAGTAATATTTCAGAATATCGATAGCACATTTAACTTGGGAGAAAGTGGCAACTGTTTTCACTATGTTAAATGAAAAATAATTGATCAATTTTATAAATAACAGTTTATACATTTTTCAAAATAATAATAGTCAAAAGACTTGTTACAAAAAATATGTTGCCACTGGCGCTTTGCAAAAGGCACATTTAACTTGTACAAAAGAAAACGAGCAAAGCAGTAACCTTTCTGGCAGTGATTATTGCAAAGTGTTCTCAAACATTTTCCATAATTCTGCATAGAAAAAAGACTTGACGGAAGAAGACACAATGGTGATTAAAGAGAAGCAGGACAATCTTATGTCGAAATTGGCTGAATTCGAAGATATAACAAGAAAGCTGCAACGTCTGATAGGACTATCTGACCCATCAAGTTGTACTTTCGCAAAGATGTTCGGCATGCTACCATATACGCAAGAAGAGCCCGATGTGGTATGCGATCATCGGTTCAATCATAATCATTAAACCATATTTCCTTAATCTTTCAAATTAAACACATATATTTATTAGGCTATCGAGGAAGTGGACGCGCACTTTGGAAAAGAAATGGGCGATGCGCAAATGGCAAAGCCATGTTTCACGCCAGGTCGTTTTGATCTGCCGAAAGCTGAATATCCAGAAGACAAGTTCGTAACTGCTGTTCACCATCAAACATGTATTAAACACTTGAATTGTCGTTAAACGCGTTCTAGATGGGTAAAATTGCTTTTACTAGATTGCCACGAGTAATCGTCTGCGGCTACACAGAGGAGAACATTCCGAAGATCGTAGTGGCTGACAGCGAGAGAAAAGGAAAGAAGAGGTGCTTGGAAAACTTGACAGGGAAATTAAACGAATCCCTCACCATGCAAGAAAAACTGGCGAACGAGAACGCTCAGCTTGAAGGTGGCAAGTGAGTATTTCGAATCAGCTTATGGCAATTCGATCGCTCTAACTCTCGAGAATCGGTATTGTCACTTTTTCGAAAACGAAATATTCGAAAATCGGTAAAGAAATGTATGAAGATCGGTGCGTTTCCGCGGTAACGTTGTCGACGGTCTAACACATGAAGAACGATAACACACGGTGGATGTGGTGTACGTGTAGGTATAAGCTGGAGGAAGCTCTGCTGGAGAAAGACTCGGCAGTAGAAAGCTTGCAGAGGAAGGTATGCGGGCTGCAAGCTGAGATGAGAATAGTGGTGAAGGAGAATACGGAATTGTCACGACAATTAGCCTGTCTGAATCAACGGGTAGTTAGCCCGAGTCCAAATTGCTGGTGCACTTGTCCAGGTAGTACGTCGAATTCGGCACCGCCAAGTCCACGCGCCTTACGACCCTATTCCTACACTAGTTCGGTGCAGCAAGAAGAGGATTACTGCCGCTGCAAATGTTGCAATCAATCACAATTTACTGACACCTCATCAAAACCCAACACCGTAGGCGGTATAACTCACTTCATCCTACTGCCACGACTTTACATCCTTTATGTAACATTGAATATTTCCTTTTTCACACCTTTCAGTAACTCCAGACGGGTGTAAGTCCCCGTGCATCGGTAAGTCTTTTGAATCTGTTTTCTATTTCCATTGAACGATACTTATGACGAATTATTTCTTAGGCTCACCTAGATTAGCCGGTGGTGCATCAAGAACAGATTGTTACATCTCGAGTGAGTCTTCGGCGAGGACGAAGGATTGCAATATGTGTTGCAGAAGTCCTGTTGTGAAACAACAATGCCCACCTCCGCCGCAAAGGGGCACATGTCCCGCGGAAATGGAGAACAAACTCAATGTTTATGGAAATAATACGAAACAACTTGTAAGTATTTCATCTTTTACTTTGACTATTAAACTTTTGGTAGATGAATATCTACCAACTTGAAATAGTGCGGTTCATTTAATTGTAATTTCATTCAAGTGCCTAATTAAATTATTCATTCTTTTTATAGAAATAATATTAAAAACAGATTTCTAATAAATAATAAATAATAAATAAATAATGAACAAATAGCGCCGGTCATTGTACGACAATTCCTGAGTTAAACAACACACAGAATTATGAACATTATTTCATAACTCTGTGTTTCTTCAATTAATACAACAGGAACAGCAGTTGGGTAGTATGGAAAATGAGGTGCGCAATATGCAAATGGAATTGGCAAATGTGCAACGCGAGAGACAGCAACTGGAACAACAGCGTAAGTTGCTGAAGTGCACCGGACCCTGTGCACCTTGTGGATGCAGTACACCATCCCCGAGCAATCTGCAATCTGGATACGGTCCACCTCCCACTGGACCTTCCTCAATGCTATCGTCACCTATGTCTCCGACAGTACAACCCATGTCTATGCCAAAGGTATCCATACAAGTTTTCAATCAATTAGATTATCCGCGTGGATGTCATCGAGTAATGTCATAAGCTGTATAGTCAGGTGGTAGAAATGTTTCAAGGATTATAAGATTAAGGTCGATTCTTTAAAAGTGTGCCAATTCAAGGAACTGTGTCATTAAAATAATTTTAAACTGTTGTGTAACTTATGCAATTTTTATAGTTATTGAATTCCCATTCGATTCCCATTAGATATTGGTATTAATATTTAACAAATATTAATCGTATATTAATCGTAAATTTAAAAACATTTTGTATTTATTTTACGCATAGATGATGCCTGCTTCCGGTTCTACGACTTGTACCGGACCTTGTATCAATGCACCAATGGTAAGAATAAAATCCAAACATTGCCCATGTAAATTTTCTTGTTTTTCATAATTAACAATCGTATTTAATAAAAGGGCACGAGTACCTGTCCTCAACAACAACTACGCGATTTACGCGAGCAATACGCTCGGCTCCAAGATGATTATAAGAACAAGCTACTGGAGGTTTCCTGCTTGAGGTCTGACACGGAGAAATTAAAGCACGAAGCCCGAGACGCTAAAGAAGAGAAAGAAAAAATGGAAATCAAATTGGTTGATGTTCAAGAACGACTGAAGCTCTTGGAGATAGAAAAAGATAAACATGAAGGTAGTGTGTTATAACAAAACAGTTTTCACACGAAGTTCATGATAATCAAGAGCTGAATTATAATTGCAGGCTATAAGGAACAAATTATCGAACAAGAGCAAGCGTTGCAAGTGGCCAAGCAACGTTTCAGAGAAGCGCAAGATGAGCTCGAGGAACTCCGATCGTTGATCCAAGACCAAGCTACTCAGATGGAGGATTATCGAAACAAATACTTACAGGCAATGATAATCATCCATATCTTATATTTTAATTAATCCATTCCAGAGTATTAATTCTAAGTATTAATTTTCTCATTGAATACTTACAGGCGCAGCAACAAGTGGAGGAACAACGAAGACAACTCGATCTTATGGAGATGGACAACGCACGTATGAATGAGAACGTCACCCTCGAAATCGGCCGTGTTAAGGTAAGTAACAAAAGTTTATGTTTTACTTTAATAACTAACTGGATTTTTATGTTACTAGAATCAATTCCAAGAGAAACTTGCGGAGCTCGCACCGTTGCCCGATATTCTGAAGCAAACACAAGTGAAACTCCAGGAGGCCCAGCAATTGCGTATGGTGGCTGAACGTAATTGTGAAGATCTCTCGCGCGATCTCCTTGGATGTAAAGATAAAATTCAAGCCTTGCAAAATCAATTAGATGCATTGCGTAAAGAGTACCAAGCACTCCAGGTTATCATCGAATCGTATTTTTTCATTCCTTATATGAAATACAAAGTTTATCGCTCTGTTTTTTTATTTATCCAATGTAGGATGAAACAGGCCAAGGTACAGGACGCTTTGAAGAGATGGAGCGAAAGAACGCTGAACTTCGTCATGAGAATGAACGTATGAAGAATACTTTGGCCCGTTTTGAAGAGCATGAAGCGCAACTGCAGAAGCGCATTGATGAAAAGATGCATGAAATCACACAACTGAATGCAACCCTCGATCAAGTACGCTAGAATTTCATAATAGAGTATTCAATACGAATGCGGGTGATCATTGTGAGCGAATGATCACATTGTCCTTTTTACAGGTAAGGGAAGATTCAGCGCGGCAAGTGGCAAGGACAAAGGAAAGATGTGAAACTGTGCGAAGGTCGATGCAGGGTCAAATAGCGGACATGGAAAGACAGCTGGCACAATGTAGGGCTACGGCAAGAGCTGCGCAAAAGGACAGGGATGAAGTAAGACATTAGTAGCAATTCCATAATTGCTGAAAGCTTACTTATTCCAAATGTTGCGTTACAGATCAGACAGAAAATGCAAGGACAAATAAACAACCTGAACGAAGCCTTCGAACAAGCGCAAGGACGTATAAGATCATTGCAGGGTCATGTGAATTATCTAAAGACATCTTACAGCAATATTTTCAAAGGTCAAGGTGAAGCAGTTCCTGGTGCCATCCCCGGAGAAGCTGCTGGACAAGGTTACGACACCTGTGATTGCAATTATTAAAATACAGAAACAGAAAGTTGCTTTGCGAAGAAAGGCGTGCACTCGCGTGAAACATCGCTGTAACTCAGACTGTCCATAATCAACATGTTATGTTCTGACTGATACTAATCTGAGACGCCAGAAAAATTCTCCAATTTCTATGTACAGATATGTCTATCTTGTGATAGTCACGTAAAACAGAAAAAAATAGAAAATACTATGCCGTACAGTTTAAAAAGGAAAGATCATTGTTGACATATTCCTATTTCGCTTATTTAATAACTTAAAATGGAAATTTTGGGAAATAAAAAAGTGATATTGCCACTCTGAAGAGAGAGTTAGACATGTATGCAATTTATTTAATAAATCGATAATGATTTCTTTTATATATATATATAATGAAGTAAATGTAAATAAGAAAATTTCGTAGGGCCTTACAAGGTGACTTAAATGAACTAAGGTACTGATCTGTACAAGGAATAAGCACTCATCGAACGCAGGGAGTATCATCAGTTCATGTCCACAGAGTGGAGCATACTGAGCATATCAAGTATTGCGTCTGAGCGCGATCTCACTCTTATCATTTCCATTCGGAATTCTTCTAGCTGCGATTCAATTCGATTTGCATACGCACGACAGCATCTGTAACATAAATTGGTGAGAAAATTACGGTTTTACAACAAGGCAGTCAATGCTTATTATGGTTAATTACCTTCCACCGGGTTGTGCGGTATTAGAACACGAGGCTTCTGCGGGATCACATTGGGATACTTTGATTTCCGGGACGCTATCAAAGTACGATGATTGTTTCCGCCGGGATGAACCCTTACCACCGGTTGTAACGCTAGTATTGCGGCAATCACCACATCCTCGAAAGAGATCCATAAGGATACCACGAACTTTCTTGCCTCTGACTCGCCGTTGTCTTACCTGCAAAAGAAATGACATCAACTGATATATCGACAAGACTTAATATATTTTGGAAAATAGTTATTGAATTAAAAAAATACCTCGGGTGGTTCGTGAGAGTGCGAATGAGAAATCAACGGCTCTTCTTCATTATCGTTGCATGGACTGTAATTGCATGAATGTTTTTCTGTATTGTTATGACTGCTTGTATTTGCAGGCGACTTGCATATGTGCGGAACATCTCTTATTGTATTATAGCATTTCGCCTGTTGTTGACAATTCGCTTCTGCACCATATCCGGCACATCGACACGAATTATGTTTGCAAGTTATTTCAACATCCGATGAACAAGTTTCCATGCTTTCACACGAATTCCTGTTTCTTTCCGGGCTGTTCCTATAATTCCTTCGGTTATACTTTGCAGTGAATTTGTCTTTACTGCAAGTAAGTGGATCATGGAATTTCATTTTGTTTTGATGCGTGTGACAACTGCATTCTTTTTCTGATGATTCTACAGGATGTGTACAGTAGGAATGTAACTTTTCATATGAATTAGATAAACGTGATTGTGCCGCGTGCCGTTTACAGTGTGTTATAGTATCACCGTTCTCGCAAGATGAGACCATACCGTGCGGACTGCACGTACTATTCACATGCATTTGTTCATCATTCTCGTTTCCCAAAAATGCAGCTCTAGATGATGTTGGATGCATATACTGAGAACCATTGTGAGAATTGAATCTAATTGAGACTTTTGGCTTTTTACTAGTTGAACAAACAAGTGGGCTACCATTCAGTCTCAATTGTGGTGTCTTGTGGCAGCAATAACATGACTTTTTTTCCGCCTCCGGTTGTTGTTTTTCTGCCTTCTCTGTTTCAGTTGCTGCCTCTTGGCTTAGCTCTTTACCCCAAATGCTTATCGTACCATTCACTTCGGACATTCTCACTTCAACGTTTCCCAATAAATAAGGACCGCATTCTCTAACGCGATCCTTCCGATTAGCTGGTTCATCATCTTGGGAGCCATCAGCTTGGATTAAGAAACTATGATCTGCACTATTCTCATCTTCGCGATATACAAAGCATTTGATATTAGAATCTTGGTCCTCATCGTCTTGGGTTATATCTTCCGAAGATTCGGCATTTAAACTTTTCGCATTAGCAGCTGTACGATCACATTCTTCTGATTTGGAGTCTGCAGTTTCCTCAGCATATTTGTATTCCGTATCGACAGTAGAACTAAGTCTTCTTGATGCTGACTTATTTACAGTGTGCGGTATTTTAAATGGCTGTAGAAACGTAGAACCACCGAGCATGTCGGTAGCCTTCCGTTTCTTTGAACTCGATGCCTGAATTGGCGAGTCGTAATTTGGAGTAAACTGATGGTCGACTGATGTTTCAGTAGCGCATTTCTTAGAACTATTCACCGGTGTGTTATCTGAGTTTAACTTCCCCTGCGCAATAGTGGAGAGTGTTTGAAGAATGCGTGATGAAGTGATAAATGCTTTGGATAATGATGGGCGTACTGTTCTTCTTGGTGTGCCATTAGTAAGTACCATGCTATCATCTGAATTTAATGCTGTTAAATCCGGTGGTTTTATAGATATCGCCGGGCTACACGCACTATCTGCCCACTGCTCGATCGAGCTAATTGTTGATGCAACACTGCTGGTTGATTTTTTATTGTTTATTTCTTTTACTTCTCTGTTTACCTCCTGTTTTTCCATACGTTCTATCACTGCCTCGGTTTGTATCGAAGCAACATTTGTCTCGCGGGGCTTGTTTTCACTTTCGTATTTGGTCAAAGAGTTTCTTAGGGTTTCTATTTCTTGCTTCATTCTTAAATTTTCAGCGACAGTTTTTTGATAGGCGTCGTGCAAATTATTGCACTCAATAGTTTTCTGACTAAGTTGTGCTTTAAGATTCATAATTTCAATACTCTCTGGTAGTACGTTATTATGACTTGGCTTTGGGAAGTTTGTAGTTTCTTCTTCTATTGAAATCTCCATCTTTTTCCCGTCCTCGCTATCTAATATATCATCTGTGTGTCCTTCATCGACTTTTGAGCTTACAATAAGTTCCGGATCAGTTACTATCATTTTTCTAGATTCTGATTCTTGAAGCTCGTCTGGTTGTTCTTTCGTTTCGTCTTTTTGGTAATTATTTGGTACACCTTGCATATATTCATCGTATGTTAGGGTACGAACATTAAAGTACGAAGGTACTGTTTGGTGACCATTAATAACACATGATTCATTTACACTACTCAGTTTCATATCTTTGTCAGGGAAAGTTTCCTGCTGAATCTCACAATTCTCGGTATCTACAGAGTCATTTGGTTTTTCCAAAAGTCTATCACATTCCACCTTGTCCTTGTCGTTTTGTACAGATTCACAGTAAATATCAGCCTCAACATCCATTTCTATCTTGTTCTGTTCAGTTTCAGTCACTTTTAAATCAGAAATATTTTCATTCCCGTTCTCTACTATTCTTTCCGCATTATAAACTCTACTATCATTTTCTGCATTCTCATCGGATTGTAAGTCCTTCAGCACCTTCTCGGCATAGTCTTTTATTACCCTGGTGGTTGGAGTAGATTTAGGCTGTTCTTCCAGTTCAGCATCTACGAAGAAAAGAGAATATTGAAATCAGCTTTAGAGAAAAGTCTACTGTCGATGATAAAAAAATGATGAATAACTAATTAGCTTACTTTGATTTTCGATATGATTTTTATTTAAATGAATTTCTTGATCTCTCATACGTTTCTCCAAAGACTTCCGCGATTGCTCCTTCAAATTCTCAATGTACAACTTCACTTTGCTTTTAACAAAGTGATTTCTAAACATTCCTGGTTGTCTTTTCTGTGCCATCGCGTATGCTAGAGCATTCTGCTCGGCACCAACATGAGTTCTTCTTAATATATTTAAGCTGTGCCTCTTTCTACTCTGCTGCATGGGACTATTGCCTTTACAGACATTCAAATCTTGTAATGATAAACTCTTCTCCTTGTGATCCTTCTTAAGTCTATTGATTAAAAGCAAATCATCGGACGCTCTATCAGTGCAATCTGGATCGTAGTCTAACTCGAACTCATCATCCTCGTCATCCGGCATTCTCAAAAGTGCCTCATCTGCATCATCATCTTCATCCTCCTCTTCTTCATCTTCCATTTCTATGATTGTCAATATTAAGTAAATATAACTAACAACACTTAATTCACTGATGGTTTGAGTTTAGATTCGGACACTGCACTTACCATCGCTATCCTTGCAGTCATCCTCATCATCGTCCTCACTGTACGGAGGATGATTGCTATCCTCTTCGGAAGAAACTACGTAGATGCTGTCTGCACCTTGATCGTCGCTGCGATAAGGACTTTCACTACGATCTTCTTCCATAGTAATTCTCTCCTGTTGCTTGGCGGTACTGGCATCGTTGTCTTCGCGCCTCGACGGGCTCGAGACACTGATGTACGTCGGCATTTCTTCGTCCTCTAGCATAGCCACTCCAGTCTGATTATTCAACATACTCGACTCACTCTTTGATTGTTCACTGCTCTGATCTGCCGCATGTGTTTCTGCCTCACTCTCCTCAGTGGTGTGCTCCGTTTGCGCGGACATAGCGGCTACTGTTTGGAAATACACGCGGTTACTGGTACTGTTCCAAATCTCCGGAGGGGAATGCGGAGAACAAGTGCCGAATCCGTGATCGACGCTTTGTTTATCGCTCCCACGTTTTCCGGTCCCTCGTGTGCTTGGTGAGTTCAATCGTTAATACTTTTCTGCCGACCGCCATTACGGTTGCATTTACCAATGGCATCGACACCTTGATTACGTGCCCTGTATTTCCCCGGGGACGTCACACTTTTATCGCTTTAATTATTACCGCGCAACCATTCAGTCTTAGCTACAGGTATTCCTACCGAGGTTCCTGTACCGCTAAAGGTTATAGGAACCCCGAACGGTGCACCTTCCGATTGAACACAATTGCAACGGGACTAATGACCCGCGTATTCAGGCCTGTGCGTTTGACTGTATCGCACCAACTTCACTAACCGTTTTTTATTCGGAAAAAGAAGGCGAAAGTAAAGTACACGCACGGCCAGACACTGCCAACCTGTCATCAGTAAATACAGGGAATCAAGGCAGAGTTGCTATACCTCGAATTCCAGCCCTTTTTTTGTGGCTAATGAATGCGTGCAAAAGAACATCAGGGAGGATGTCTAATTATTGAAAGAACGCTTTGCGCATGTCCGTGTGAGAGTGAAGAAAATTTAGCGAATGTAAAAGTGTTTCGTTTATGGGAATTCGAGTATATAGATAAAAATAATTCCTCGAGAAAACTACGATAGTTCACAGTCTGTGTTCAACTGTACACTACTGACCGACTAAACAAGGGGAATGCGGAATACAGCTGGTCTGTCAGTCAGCCACGCACGTTGTTCAGGTCTACGAGGGATCGCTCTTTGAATCGGATGTTTACAGCTAGTGCTATTAATTAGTGATCCAACGGAACTAAATCGATTTAGCAGAAATAATGGCCACTGAAGATGCACAACTTCCAATTACCATCGAATTCGGGTAACATTATCTTACGAGTGCTTGCCAGTTTCTTCCGGCTAAATTGCGCCGCCACCGATAAAACTCACCGCCAAAATGATTCCAGGGGAGGGGCGGAATTGCTGTTCGACAAAAGGAAGAAGCACGAGGTGAACTTACCCGGTGCCGAATGTAAGTGTCGATTGTTTATCCGTATCGCAATGATTCACGCTACTCTGTCATATCTTACACCGCAGGGACTCTGAAGCGGCTGATTTTTTGGTTAAAAGATAACCTTCTGAGAGAACGACCGGAGCTTTTCATGCAGGCGGACACTGTGTAAGTTCTCAAACAATCCCCATTGTCTCTGGTGATTATAAGTGAGTGGTGGATACAACAACGATTCAATGAATTCTCGTGTACTATTTGCGGTAAACACTCGATTATTGCGGTCACCGTTCACTCTGTTGTCTTTATTTGCACCTGGGAGTATAAGTACGAGCAATATACGTACTTTCAAAATGGTCGCTTCATACTTCCGGATTATTCTGTGGGATGGCGGTGCAATGCTGTTTTCGGATTCCCGCGCTTACGAGATTTGGCCGATTCCATATTCTATTCTTGGTATTCGAAGTTATATTTAATAACTCTCTTTATTACTGTCAGTAACATTAGTCGTATTAACTTTAATTCTTACGCCGTCATTTTTACGGTTTTTTAATTAGTTGATTATTAAATCGACAAACTTCTCGTAAATAGAATATTTGATTAGCACCAAACAATAGCTAAATATAATTAACTGCAGTGATAGTAATGAATGGACAATTATTGGATAGTAAATAATACATCACACAGTAGGATCTATATAGCGTAATATCATAATTAATGTGTAACGGTTGGTGAGCACTACTTATGCATAATAGGAAATTCTCATCGATGGGCACGCGGTAATAATAGATATTGCTATTTCCCTTACCACTGTAGACCGACATTAAATTACTGTTAATAGGCGACCCGGAATCCTGGTTCTCGTAAACGACACGGATTGGGAGCTTCTGGTACGTAATGCATTATATTATTCTTGCATCCTGAATTAATATAGAGTATACAATAACATTTATGCAAAGCGTTTATATCATATTAAAAATATTACAACTTTAGATAGGCAGATATAAATATTAAAGCTTTAGATACATGGGTTATTTGCCAAAAGTGTAACATATTGTTATATTTGTAATATTATTTGCTATCGATCGAATTTATTTTCCAATTGATCAGATTTATTGGTATTCATCTTGTTATTCCATCGAAATCATTAGCGCGATATTTTCTACTAGACCTAAATAAATAATAACATTCTGTATATGATACAGCAGTAACTGGGGACTAGCAAGTTCATAACGATTCTCGATAAATCACCAGCAAAAGCGCGGCATTCCCACCGCCCTGCTTTTCACTTTTAAAGCGTGCGTTTTAACTGCAATCGAAAAGTAGAGCTGCCGGGGACACATGACAAATGTCCGGCTGAAATATCTTTCGCGGCGAGTTTTTGCAAGCGGCATAATCGGGCTACCGTCAAATTGCCAAGGGGGCGCGCGCGGCAAGGGTGGCAAATAAAAGAACGAGCATGAACCGTGAAAGAGCGCAAATGACCCCGGTACGGCACACCTACCGAGAAAATTATCATTTTAAATTTGTAAATGTAGAAGACACGGCCGCTATTAGGACCTGGTTCTCCTGGAGCACCCTCCAGTAGAAAAGAAGTCCCTCGACAGTGGGTGGTGTGGAGGGAGCAGGAGAGCGAGTAGAGAGCATACCCAGGGAAAGATGATGGCTTTAGCCATTATTATGATAATACCAACGGTTTCGCGAAGCTTCTCTCGTATGCTTCGATTCCCACGTCTCTTTGTCCCTTCCCCCTTTCTCTCCTTGCGCCCTTTGCGCGCCGTCGTGCTTTCGCCCGCTCCGGACCAGACCTCCTCTCTCACTCTACTTCCGTCTGCTTTGCGTCCGCGCCGCTTCCTCTCTCCTCCTTTCCTCGGCACAGCTTCTGCCCTCACCTCGCCCTCCCGCACCACTCTGCTTCTTCTTCTCCCTCTGCTTTCACTCGTTTTTCCTCGCTCTCTGCTCGCAAATTAAAACGCGACTCTGACTGGCCCCCACCCGCTCTGCCGCGCGTTGCGCATTTTCACTTGTGCGCCCACCGCGCCCCACGGCTTCCTACGCCGCTCCGCTCCTGCGGGACTCAACGAGCTCGTCGTCCCGGCACATTGATACATTTCCCATGGCTAGTAGGATATTAAAGCGGATGTCTCCACTCCCTCTTCAGTTTCTTCCACAGTGGATTAGGATCGTTTTAGCGCACCTAAAATGTGAATGGAGTGAGAAATGTGTCTGGCAGTTTTTTAACATTATGGTAGGCGAACCGCTACTTTATAAACTTGCAAATTAGCCTTGCAAACGGGTTGAAAAGGTTCCTAAACTCTAGAGTTATAATCTTAATATACTCTTTCTTGGTTCATGCGATAACTGAGACTATACACTCGAATATAAATTGCTCTTATGTGGTATTTATGCTAATAGGGTTAAATAATGTTAGTGTACAGTTGAAATTCTTAAAACAAGTGTCCTCCGATATTTAGAATCTTACATTAACATAGTATTACTATCATGATTATCAAGTTTAACATCTATTCCGAAGTACAACCGAAAGAATTGGTGATCTATGAAAAAGGGTTAAACTAACCGGAACAGTGAACTTTCTATTTTCAGGGTGAGGGTGCATACAAATTGCGACCAAAAGACAAAGTCCTGTTCATCTCCACTTTACACGGTGGGTAAAGCTTCACCAAATGGCATTCGGTCACGGATTAATGGAGAGAAAAAAATGACCAATGTAACTGAACAGATTTGACGCACGTGTGAATACGTGTCACACGAGGGAATAAAATGTTCATTCGCACCCCGTGCGTTTGGCACAAGCTTCACGTAACGACTATAATATTACGCCTGACACTTTGGCTGGTTTCCAAGTATCCTCGCATTATTGCCCTCCCCTTCTTTACTTCCTCGTCTTTCCTGTTACACATCCAATGGGCCATAGCCTGTGCCACGTATCTCGTTTCCCAGGCTCGCTCCGGTAGAAGTACAACTTAGGCATGTCACTTAGACCTTAACATTTCTCTTCGTTCCCCATGACTTCTATCGTTATGTTAATTAACATCCTCGAAGGGAACGTGTAAAGGTAGTTTTTGGCATTAGCAGCAGGATACTGGTATATGTGACAAGGAAAACATAAGAATTCAGTTGTATAACCTAGTTTCGTAAAAATCAACAATTCCCGAAGTTAATAAGTTTATGTAGCAAAAGATATGCAATTTGCACATCCATTTGTTGGTTATGACGCGTTCGAAATACAAGGCTAATGTGATTTAAGTCGAGCAACTTGTGCATCTCACAAGTTGCTTGATTATATTAGCATGTTTCCCCTCCTAACTCGATATAATTAACAAATGAAAGTACGGATTGTGCAATCCGTTGGTCCTTATTTTTTACTAGATAGAATTCGACACTACAATTAGATTAATCTTGTTTTTACTAAACGAAGAAATGCCATCATTTTCTATATGTTCCTCTACGTTCACTATCATTCATACATCATATGTGAATTATCGAGCGACTCGAGGGAAGAATGTTTCAGCGTATAATAAACCTTTAGGATTTCTCCAGGGAAATTAAGTAACTCACTATTAAGGGCCAGTTGCCCAAAAGGTTTTATTTAAGGATGTTAGTGCCGAAAATGAAAATAATCAGATCGGATTGAAATTGACATAGAATGGTAGTTAATGGTCACTGCACATCTCTTCAAAATTTCGACTTATTTGTCTATACAGTTTTCGAGTAATCAATGTCTAAAAACCCATTCTTATGCATGGGCTCTTATAGCGACGAGAGCAAAGAGTACCGTTTATGGCTTAAAAATATGTGATACAATAATGACACATGAATAAAAAACATTTCATGTGGTAAATGAGACATTTACGAACAATCAGACTAAGTTTCAAAAGCTTCGTCTGTCCGATTCGAGAGTGAAAACGAAATGGTTTCATTTCTAGAAATAACGTGATAGATAGTATAGAAATAAATAGTATAAAGAAACTTATAAAAGCAGCTGTGACATAGCATAAGTTTAATTGCAAATTGAATGTTCCTACTCAAAAATTGGTTTTATTGTAATTCGACAATGCCTCAGAATTCTGTGGCACCAAAGGCCGGAAGCCGATCGAACCGAGAACAACTTGTTACAAAACAGTTGCGAGGCTGCAATCGACGCACGCCTTAAACAACGTCGCGGATCGATTAGCGATGCCTAAAAGGAAGATCGAGAATTCTCTTCCGTCGCACCTGATCGGCGGCGACTACCGCGTGTCATTCGACCTAATTACCGTGGGTATCACCTGCCGGTAATTAGGTCGGGATCGTGTCATTGCTGAGATGGCCACAAACCGATCAGAAACAATGCTGCCAATTAATCACGTAGACGCGGCTTGCGAACGAGGGCGAGCGCTGACGAAAAATCGATGAAAAGCGCCTAACGAACATCGAGTGCGAACGAGAAGCGATCGCCGAGGTTCGCCCCGACGCTCCGCCTTTTCGTGTACCTCTAAAGTACAGTGCCCGGTACATGCACGTTAGTGCAATGCGTAGGATAGATGTGTGCGTGGATGCGTCTTTGCATGTGTACAGGGATGGGAAACGCATCAGCCCCTGCGAACGAGAGGCTCGGAGTGTGTCCCAATCGCTAATGGCCTGGCAGGGCTGGATGGTCCAGTGATTAATTGTGTCAGCCGTGATTACATTACCGAGGACGCAGAACCCACTATATTATATATGGTCATACGTGCGTTTGCCTCACGAATCTGTTCCCTCGGCAGTCGAGTGCCTCTAGCGGAAGCGCCGTCATTCGTGCGTGTTACAAGTGTGCTTGAGAAAATGCGCCCACCTATATATATATGTATGTACGTGCTTGTAACAAACTGGGCGAAATAAAGGAACGTGCTCTCTCTCCAGGCACGCCGCTGTTCAACAATATTCCTAATCCTGATTTGTGGCTTGCATCCGCGCTCCCGATGAAACCTTTTCAATACGCCCCATCCACGTATTCCGGATTTATCCCGCAAATATATCTGATTTCTGAATACGCACGGCTACGTGTGCGGACGTTCCTCCTTGCGAAAATTCCTGTGAATTCAATATACAGATTTATATTCACTCTTCTCTTTAACTGTGTCGGAGATCTACGGTGATATTAGATTCAGATTGCGGGTTATTATTCCGAGGCAGACAGTTATAGTACATTTATATTCTGATTATTTCTTGGTAATTAATTATGTTTCTAATTAGTCGTACTAAGATTTAAGGAAGGCCAAAATATTGTTAATAAGCATTAGAAAGGTATAAAAGTAAAATCACAATACCAACACGAATGAACGAACTAGATTGCGCATTTACATTTGAATTTCAGAGTCGTTATCGTACATCGATTCCTTCGAATTCCTTCTGGTTACTGATCTAATTTCCTTAAGGTTCAACAACTTTCGCAGAACTTTCGAAACTTCCCCTCTCAATTGCGCCGGGCATGCACACAGCTATTGGTACCTTTCAATTTGCCAGGAGAAATTAGGAAAGGATAGAGCATTGAATGGATAGCATTAGAAGAAGTAAGAACTCGAGGCTCCTTGGTGCAAGTAAGATATAATCAAGGGTTGAACGGAGGTGCGCGCTATCGCCGTACGAATTAAAGTTTCCCGTCGGTCGCTAACGCCTGTTTCACTTTGAAAGGTGGGCATAATATCTGTTATCTGGCGAGCATGGTTCTGCGGCAAGCGCCCCTTGGCTGCCACGAAATATAAAATAATAAAGGCGAGGGCGAACGAGCGCGAGACGGTAACTTTGGCTATTACACCGACACAATTTCGTACAAACGCGTTCTCAACTTTTAACGTTTCTTTGGTTTCCACCCCTCGTTTCTTTGTGTGATCGGCGGCCTGGCTTTGCTACCGGAACCCTCTCCAATTCATTCCATCTTCAGTGTATTATCGATCATGCAATTCCAGTGGATATAGTGAAGAAAGGTCAACGAAGTCCTGCGAAAAAAATAAATCATTTGGAACGAGGTTTTGATTGGTCTCTAATGAGATTCGGTTCTTTCAGGACTTTGTTCCCCTTCAGCTGGTAATTAGTCAGTACTTAGCCGCATAATTACATTTAGCCTTCTACCCTGTGGACACCATATTTATTTCAGTTTACTACCGCGCCGCTCCCCATTACGGCACTAATCCACTTAATTTCCTCCTTCTCATCTAGCTATCGTGTGCCCTCGCTCCCTTTTTTTTTTGTATTTCGATCCTCCCTACGTGAGTGTATGTATGTACATAGCAATTAACCCGTTGAATGAACACGCGCCGCTCTTTCTTTTTACCGGCTGTGAAACTATGTAATAAATGAGAGTGTAATGTCCAAACGCCAGGCTAAAGGGAGCATTTCAAAGAGGGAATTCCGTGGCTCCCTCAATTGCGCGTGCACAGCGATGAACCCATTGTTCCGGGCTCTTTAATTTTCGGCGTTTTATTTTACGCGAATTACATGTGATGTATGCTTACCTTTCTAACTATTCTGAATAGGCGTACCTACTCATCCATGAGATTACGATAGGAAGTTCGTTATAGTACAGCATTTGAATTGACAGACTTTGGAACATGCATTTGTATATTTTAATCGAAATATTCCTGTAATTAACATCTTTTGTTTTTATTATATAGAAAAGATTAAGTTGTTTTACCTTTTGTATCCTTTACTCGCATTCTAATTTTTATTCCCGTGTAGTTGCATCTACACTTCTCCAACAAACTTCATCGTGAAAGTATGTTCTAAGCAACTAAAAAACTATTGTGTCAATTCATTATTGATACGTTAAAGATGAATGGCAGGAAAATGCTAATACAAGCATAAAGTTTGACATAGAGTACTTCCGATTATTGTCCACCTGAGCAACAACTATTCCATCCAGTAAGATGTTCTTTCGAATTCGAATCAGACCTTTTCACTCGTGGTATCAGGTAGCACTTTAAAACTGCAAGCATGCAAAGAAATGATAGGATCGAGCGGGGTCATACTTCCCTTGGAATTCTCCTCGGGCACAATCGAGGAGAAAAAGTCAGGAAGCGAACAACTGGCCAGGACGGAAGATCGAACGGGATTCGTTCCGGCGAAAAGGAACAATCCCGCATGGATAACACCTGGCGTTTGCATTTGGCCCCGATGCCAAAATCATCTCCGGAGGAATGAGTCCCATCGGCCTACCATCCTCCTTTCCTCCCTTCGCTCTTTAGAGCCATAGAGTCTCCGGCCGAGATTTCCCCGTCCTGTTTGTTCTCCTCCTCTTCTCTTCGATTCGCCCTGGCTGTGTTTCCTTTTTTTTTTCTCTACTCGCGACAATGCCTCCCCAAGACGCGGGCCATCAGCATAAAACGTGCAGTTTTATGAGCCGTAGCGAGTAGACGCTTTCGCGTTACATCTTCCTCAAATGATCTCCCTCTCGTGGCAGCCTATCTCTTGCACATTGTGCTCAGTGAGCCCATCGAGAATTTTGGCGATGCCATTCCTCCTCTCTAGCGCCCCCTCTTTCTCTGCCGTACATACTTCCTGCTTTTATGGCGCTCGGCTTGTAAGACGCTCCGACGATTTTATTCCGTGAATGTGCCCTTTATTACTGTCGGACGCTCAGCTCGCGCGCTCTCTCTCTCTCTCTCTCTCTCTCTCTCTCTCTCTCTCTCTCTCTCTCTCTCTCTCTCTCTCTCTCTGCACCGCCTTTTATTCATCCTCGTATAATTGGTGTGCTGTTAATTGGCGCTTTTTTTTTTAGGGTACTTTATTCTGCCGGTGTGTGTTGGCAATGCTTGAAGCATAGAAGAGAATTGGTACTGGAATTGAATGGATGATTAAACCGTTCATTATTAGTGCTGATTATATTATAAGATCATTTGGAAGTTTTTATCCAAACGTAACGTTGATCCAATTTAAATTATCTTTGTGTACTAGATTATTGAATTCACTGGTTTAACGTCTTTATTCGTTTTTTGAGTTGTAATCATTGTTATTAAGAGTCTCGCTTTTTACGTGGTCAACATCACAGAAATACGAGCTTATTTTACGATTGTAAGACATTACAGCTTTGCGAAGTTCACATTGAATGCTATAAAGTATTAGCGACAGACCTTAACAATCCTATTCGGTGTCTGACAAACAGTAACATTCTCACAATTATAATGATTTCAAGATTACGTTCAAGTTCACGTTAATTTGATTTTAAACAAGTATATATAATAAATTCCTTGATCTTATTTCGATTGCAACAAATCTTAGCATTTTCATTTAATCATGAATTCACATAATAAATTTCGAAACATAACACGTAACAAGGTGATGAATGAATACCAACCCCAGTTATGAGGCAACCAAAGATAATCGTCGGTTATAAAAAAAGTAACGCGTATAATAATTGCGAATGACGCCTCTGCATTCAGGGCGAGCTGGCTCCTTGACGTGCTTGCGAGCTACAATATCACGGGGAATTATTTGACCGGACGTTTTACGGTAGTCGCTTGCTCGTAAAGTGGGATCTTGACACATTGCACGTAAACCCAGCTTAATTCGACCTATAAACGGTAACCCCGATACGAAGATCGAGCACTGACCCCTTATAGAGTTGCCCTCACATACGATCTACGGCGCTAGCGCAACAAAAGAATTATAGTCTCCTCCATAAAGCAATATGAAACGTATCTTCTGGAATTTTGTTATACAGCGTTCAAGCTATAGCAGATAGCTTAATAAGACTGACTTCAATGTTAAAGCTATCTACATAAGCTTAGCTTTAGTTTTGCATTGATACCTCAGAAAACATGACCATATGAAACATGTAAGCTACGTTTTCATTGGCTTATCCTGCGCTTACACTTTCTACATTTTATGAGCACTTTATTGAAAAGCCAAAATCCGCAACAATATTCGATATCTGTTCGATAATTGTTTATAAAATATATATAAATACGTGATTACAGATGACAACTTAGCAATTTAAATTCATTGATAAATCTATTATACCTAAAACGTGACCCTGTGAAACATGTAAGCTACGTTTTCATTGGTTTATCCTGCGCTTACACTTCCTACATTTTATGAGCACTTTATTGAAAAGCCAAAATCCGCAACAATATTCGATATCTGTTCGATAATTATTTATAAAATATATATAAATACGTGATTACAGATGACAACTTAGCAATTTAAATTCATTGATAAATCTATTATACCTAAAACGTGACCCTGTGAAACATGTAAGCTACGTTTTCATTGGTTTATCCTGCGCTTACACTTCCTACATTTTATGAGCACTTTATTGAAAAGCCAAAATCCGCAACAATATTCGATATCTGTTCGATAATTGTTTATAAAATATATATAAATACGTGATTACAGATGACAACTTAGCAATTTAAATTCGTTGTTAAATCTATTATATCTAAAACGTGACCATGTGAAACATGCAAGCTACGTTTATATTACCTTTATTGAAAAGCCAAAAGAAAGAAATCCAAAAATCGAAATAATATTCGATACCTGTTCGATACTTATTTATAAAATACATATAAATACATGATTACAAATAGCAACTTAGCAATTTGAATTCATTGATAAATCTATTATACCCAATATATACTTACTTCTGCTATCAGACATCGTTCTAGCAAGTCCAAGTGGTTGCGGAAATGTGCTCGAGGCGCAATTAGACGCATTGTGTTTACGAGGGCTGATTTAGGGGGAGGGGAAGAAGCAGCGGTGAACGAAGCGTATAACGGTCCACCTGTACGGACCGTGAGGACTTCTCGTGGAGGTTCATCGGGCCGGAAGGAAAAGTAGAATAGCGGAACGCTCGCACGGAGAGGGGGTGGACTGCCAGGAAGAAAGAGAAAATTTCTTCCTCCAATATCTTTAGATCTGCCGTCGAATGCACAACCCTGGCAAATTGGAAGGAGTACACTCTTCCCCTCGCGTGAGTCCTTGCCGGAATGAGCGAGCCTCTAAAGAAGGGGGTAAAGTGAAGGGGGGGGGGGACGGAAAGGAAGAGGAAGGAGAGATGGTCGAAGAAGAGGCAGGATTGCACAATGCACGAGATTTCGTCGAGTCCATCGGGAGTCCCATCGCGTCTCCATAGGCAGCTATTAGGGCGTGGGCTTCTCGGCGAGGGATTCCCGCAGGATGCTCGGATAGCCCGATGCTTTGGCGGACCTGTAAGGGATGAGTAAGGTGGATAATTTGTCCGGCATCCTACTATGCCTACCTCCTCTTGTTGTCCTCCTATGCTAGCTCTTCCTTCTCTTATTCTCCTTAAACTTCCTACATCACTGCTCTTCGAACCAGTCTTCCCTTTTGCCACCCTTCATCTTCCATCCATATGGACCAACCAGAAGACCCTACAGGTTCATGCTGCTGACCCGAATCCTAACTAGGTGTCCCTGAACATTTGACTTATCCGCTCCCTTCAACACAAAGGACCAGGAATGTCTGCGTTTCTTGTGTGTAGTTGGCAGCCTTTCTCGCTTGTTCTTATTGTCGATGGTTCATCTTACCGGTTGCTAATTGCTGTGTCGCGTGTTCGTCTAATTCGACTGGAGTTTCAGCTACTAATTTGCTTGTCGGTGTAATGTTGCTTTATGCGCCTCCGGTGAGAATGAAAGGGCGTCCTGCTGTGGAACTAGTTGCAAGTATACCTTCATTGTCATTACGTTTCTGGCGGTGTCTTAGGAGGTTTGTAATAGAAACAAGCTCTGACAGACTCACTGAGAAATATTCTCGGAATTTTGGTTAGCGATGGGTCACTTAATGATAAGGTGTTTGGTAGATATTTAGAGGTATTAAATTAGTACGCCTACGCAGGATATGCATTTTTTATATATAAACATACCAGTAAAACATTGATTCATTAAAAAAATTTCAATCACTGTACGAGGAACAAGTTTATATTAAAATTCCACAAAACCTAATTTGTTCAAACTCGATTTCCTTCATCCCAACGAAAAATGTGCTTGCTCCGTGGTTTTCACAGGATACAACCAGCAGGAGTATAATTTTCGAATTCTCAAGCGTACACACAAGTGAACCGGTGGGATTTTGTAAAGCGTATAACTCGCATGCGGGAAACAGTTACACGGTTTTACCTTGCCAGTGGTATTCTTGCAATCCCCAAAGCCACAAGGACCCTCGCTTTGATTACTCTGTTTATCCACAATTTTACATCTGGTACAAACCATATGCAGCCACCGGTAACGCATTTCTGCGAGCCACGGGACAAACAAGACGCGAGGGTAGAACGAGAAACGGTAGCTGATTCGAGTTTAACGAAGTCGAGTATATAGGAGCCTGGCAATTTTAATTCAACAAAACCTGTAATCTTTCCGAGTGTAATACAGGGTGGCCGAGTATATCCGCGGCTCTGACCCAGTTACATTTTACACGGCAATCGGGAATGCTGATTACCCCGAGCTAGCACAATACTTCGTTAGTAGCTGCTTGTTTACGAGCAAGGAATTGGCTGATTTGAGAGAATAACGCTACTAATGAAGCTAAAATCTACGCGGCGTCCTTACGAAATCAAGGCATCCACACAGACACCGGGCGTTTCTCATTTATTCGATTCTCGTGCTCGGTGAATTCCAGGACGCGCGCGCGCGCATCCGCGATCGCCCCATGAAAGCACCAGCTCATAAATCAGCCGTTGGCAATAGCGAGTCGCTCGATTCCCGCACGCCAGACCGATGGACAGATACTCTCGTGGCCAGTAAAAAGTGAGCTTCCCAGGATACACTGCGCCCTGCCGGTAATGTATATAAATAAATGTCTGGTAGTTTCGTACGGCTTGCGTAAGAAATGGCCCTTTCAAGTGGCTCTGCGTTGCGGATGCCAGTATACTTACATGGCATGCAAGCGTATACCTATACATATGTACAGATTGGACCAGTAAAACGTAAATATACTTTAAATGTTAAGAAGATAAATAAAAATAAGAGAGAATAATGTTACATGATAGTACGATATTTCTGCTGTTCTTTGTAGCGTGCAAAAAGTTTGTTATTATTTCTTATAAGTTATTTTATTAGCGACGTTTTTAATAAACGCATTAATGTTACATTGATAAATCTATTGACGCATTGGACATTTAGAAGTTTTCTAATATCAAGATACGCCAGAATTGATTATTTAACAGTTTGAATCTTTCAAAGAGAAAGAATCGAAAAATCATACTTTGTACACAAAATAGACTTCTCACTAGAATAACCAAATAGATGTTGAACTCTATTATTATATCAGTATAGAATTAGTGAGAAAGATCCTTTGAACAAACTTTAACTTTAACAAACATACACACATCACATCCTCAAATTATCATTAAATTAAGATAACATTAATATAAATTTGTTTAAATACCACTCATACTTAAACAACAGACTCATACAAATTTTTACAATAATTACTCCTGCGTTACATGCAAAAATAGGAAAACTACTGCTCGCCAAGTTAGCAAAAGAAAGGTTAAAAAAATTTCGAGTAGTGCGAGTCTGAAGGAGTCGAACCGACTTTTTAATATCTAACAACACAATTCCACAGAGAAGCAATAAAAAAAATCATACATTGTACAAAAAACAGTTTTCTCACTAGAATAACCAAATAGACAAATTTCAACAATAACGACTCGTCTCTCCCATGCACAAATTTTCTAGTGACACTCCGCGCTACATGCATAAATAGAAGAACTACTACTCGCCAAGCTACAAAAAGAAAGCTCAAAGGACTTTCGAGTAGTGCGAGTCTGAAGGAGTCGAAGGGAGCGTAGGAAGTAGAGCGAGGGTAGCGAAGACAGAAAGTGGGGTTGGGTGGCAGGAAGCAAGTCGACTTTCTTACTTCTTAGTTCCGTAAAATACTTTCTCTACTGGCTTGGTTTTATATATAACTGTGGCTGGTTGCCGTGATGTTTCGGCAAACGGAGCCTGCGGTGACCGTCGTCGGAACGGAGAGAGGGTGACTAATGCTACTGAACGACGAGGGAGCGAGAGAACAAGAGAGGGAACGACCTGGTAACTTGTATATATATATATGTGTGTGTGTGTGTGTGTACCGTGTACAGTAAGCCTCTATAATTGCCGGCCGGGCTATCTACCCCTCGGTAAACCCGAGCGATGCCCTTCCAACCATCACAATCTCTCATTCTCGCGCAATTTGCATACAATAACTTATAGCCGAAAGATATCAGATCGCGAGGGATGTTGTCCACACCCTGCCACTTATACACCGCCTTTCGGAGTCACGGCACCGTGACAGCCTAATTTTCTGTGACAATTTCACCCTTTAACGAGTTAAAGAGCAAATGGTAATCCCTTGAAAGCGCTACCGGTGGAATGAATTGTTCTTTCACTGGGTGTTAAAGGAGATATTAGGAAGTTCCATTTGTGATTATGGTGTATGAATAATAGACTTGAATAGTGTGAATTAATAAAAATTTCACTTAACTAATTGAAATTCTAGGGATTTAGAGTTGTTAACATAATTACTTTATCGTATGTTTTGAATAGGTCATTTTGCAGAAAACTAGATCTAGTTCTAATAAAACATAAAAACTGATATTTTTTACACAATTTTACTGTGAAATTTAATCAAAAGTCTGACATCTTTATTTAATAACACGTATATTACAATTCTCATACACATTTCCTACCAGAACTTATACCCTCGTTTATTTAATACCGTGCAAATTGCTACGTTGGCTCAGATTTTCACACCACTATTGCTAATATTGTTGTCAGGCAGATGCAGCAGCGTTCCCGACGGCGAACTAATAGCGTCGGACACGTGGTGTGGCGTCGCTTAACACGACAAGCGTTTTACAAATGACGAAGGTGAGCGTCGGCGTTGGAGCGCTGGTTGCACTCGGTGATAAAATCCGAATGTTTAAGAAACGACAGAGCGAATGAAGATGTACGAGCCGAGGATATTACGTGGTGGCGGTCGGCAAGGAGCGGAGCGGAGCGGGAAGGGAAGGGAAGGGAAGGGTGGGCTTTCAGCGAGGAGTAACTAAAACGTACTTAGCCGCGGGGGCTAAAAAGGTGGAGAGTCATCGCGTGATCGTGGAACGTTACCCTAAAACACATAAGCCAGCCGCCGTAGAAACAATCCCGTGGAAGGCTCGGTTCCCTCGTCTGATGGAGGAGCATTGCCCCAACCACGAGCATAGTCCACGTTGCATGGATCGCCAATGATATTCTTCCTTAGGACATACATAGTTACATTTAATTTTCCAATGTTTCGTGGTCACGCGATCCTCTGAGAATTGATCATATAGCTCAGACAGGACTGAAGGAATGATTTGACTCTCTCCAAGAATTTCGTATTTCATATTAGCAGAACTGGTTGAACTTTGAACAGCCTCGATTCGAGTAATGTAAAAGCTGCTTGATAATCAATAGTGAATATGCTGTTTATTTCGTTTAAACTGTGTTTCTTTCAGATTTATCCTTTACTTTGAAGATATCTTGAAGATTACTTGAACAGAGTGGAACTGGCCTTTTCAAGCATAGATCTTTTAGTTGAAGACAGACAGTCAAAGGATACATTTGAATTGGATCCTTATGGAATTGTATAAGCCAATTTTCTTATATGTACTCGAAACTTGAGAGCAATAAATGCATATGTTAGTGTAATAATTACTTCAACTTTACCATTCCAATACACATTCAATATTTCGATTTACTAAACTATATTAGCAACAACAAATCATAGTTAACACATAACTAAGAATTATTGCAACGAACGATTTCAGCATACGCGTGTCATTGACCCCGCCCGGAACATAGTCCCAACAGGAGTTACACCGAGTCATTTACACATTGATTCAATATTTTAACAGGTTATTTAATCACATAAATCTTGAATATGAGGAAAATGATGTGCGGTTTGAATAGTGGGAAAATGGTGTCTCACTGTAGCCGGTAATTTCTCTTAATGATTTCGAGGCGAGACACACGAAGCTGCCGGCGGTCTCCCGTGGAGAGCCGGCTGGCATTGAAGCGGGCTCACTGTTAATTAGCATTTAATGGAAGGTGTATTTCGCAGCGGAGCATTAGATATTAATGACCGCATTCGACGGGTAGGCGCAATTGTCGGCGAAGCGCTCTTGGCACGAGTTACGGCTTAACGGCGTAACTGCTCCGAGACTAACGGCCACCCGCTCCCATTTCGGATCTTTATTGCGCTTCTTATTTATTTGCCCGCGACATTTATTTTCCGTCTACAGCGATTGCGCGCCACGCAATATGACCGCTGACGAACAAAAGTGTCTGCGAAAGTAGGAAGCCCGGCTCTCGAAAGTCGGCCGAGCGTAATTTGTGTGGAGAGATCGCAGCGACCCCATCAATACAGCCTGCAAACTTCTTCTCCAAGAGTTCGGTGTATCCTTGAGTATTTAGTGTTAATTAATTTTTTGCGAAAAGCTTTATGGGCTATTAATTTGAGCCAGCTACTCGCGGTAGTAAGTTAAGTGCTTGCGTCGAAGAACTTTGCAATCACTGTTTCTTAGTTATAACGAGTTAGGAATTAAGGGAAACTCTAAGTGTAACTAGGAAACTTGTGATAGATATTTTGTCACATTCGAACTGCATTGTATGTCACTTTTTCTATGTATTGGCTATATGAGAAATGTGCTAATGACATATATTACATTTTAGTGTTTTATCTGCTAATAGGATTTCAATGGAAAACTACCCATTAATAGAAGGGCATGATATAAACGTCTATAAAAAGATTCTAAAATATTCTCTATTTGGTTTAAAAGATACAAGTGTTTAAAGTACGAAATTTGCACTTTGTATAAAAACTTTCATCTTTAAGTGCGTAGTACGACTGAACACCACCAAAAGTTTACGATCATTTGGTTCATCATATTATTTGAGCATCTCCGCATACACTATCATAAACTTTTTTGATGCTACTGTCATGACACAATTACTATAAATAGACTGTAAGTCTACAAAAAGACTGTAAAATATTCTCGATTTGATTTAAAAGATACAAGTGTTTAAAGTACGAAATTTGCACTTTGTATAAAAACTTTCATCTTTAAGTGCGTAGTACGACTGAACACCACCAAAAGTTTACGATCATTTGGTTCATCATATTATTTGAGCATCTCCGCATACACTATCATAAACTTATTTGATGCTACTATCATGAGACAATTACTATAAAGCCAGGATGATTATTTAAGGGGGTGTAGGACAGTTAACCTTTACATTTTTATAAATTGTATAAATGTTGGTGTGACTAAACCAATCACTTGGTGAGCCCAGTCATTTTACCTTTAATTAGTATACTTGTACAGAGTCATTTGAGGTAAAAACATTTAAAATCAAATAAACAATAAGGCAGTTATTAATTGTTAAACATTACAATATTAATTATGTATAATAGTACTCTGCAGAGGATTTCTTTGGTACGGTTGGTCCAGCGAAGATCAGTTTTTACAGAGTTCTTTTTTAAGATCATAGCTAAGGCAGGGACCAAAATCATGCAGATAAGTCATGTGGAAGTTGGTTAAAACCAATTGTTTATATTGTTAACCAATAAAACTCTATTTTCTGTAACTATTTGGTTATGCTAAATGTATTAAATGATTGAATATAATAACAACTGTGGTCCCCGCTGTAACAGGTGGTACAGTGAATAATTGTGCAAAAGCGGAACCCATTTGAACCAATAGTTTTGGAAAAATCATCCGCAGAGTACTATTATGCATAATTAATATTGCAATGTTTAACAATTAATAACTGCCTTATTGTTTATTTGATTTTAAATGTTTTTAGCTCAAATTACTCTGTACAAGTATACTAATTAAAGGTAAAATGACTGTGCTCACCAAGTGATTGGTTTAGTCACACCAACATTTATACAATTTATAAAAATGTAAAGGTTGTTAACGGTCCTACATCCCCTTAAAACTACTTTTGAAATTATGATCTACATTAGAATCCATTTTATCGAACAACTAACATAGTTATGCGATCCCAAAAGAAATCCAGTACTCAGTATCGATGAAAATTGTGTTTCCATCCAGACAAATATCTGACAGTACATTCTCAGGTCACCCTCTATAAAATAGCAGGTCATACATCTCCAGAGAAAAGGTCGATCTATAAAAACACTAGGTGGAAGATTAGGGTAAGCAGAAGGGAGTGGCGAGAAAATGTAGACTTCTCGGCGAATAAAATCCGTCGATGCTATCTCACGGTGGAGTTCCAAATGGAAAACTTATTATTCCTTTGAATCGAGCCTTCCCCAGCACGAAACTCTCTCCGGTCGTTGTTAGGCCGAAAAATGGCGAGAAATATTCAGGAAGTTTGGGGTGTGCGAGGTGGGGCTGTTTGGAAGCGTATATACGTGTGAAAGAATATATGTCGAGAAAGGGCTTTATCCGGCTTGGCGAGATCGATCATCGGCGCGGCCCGCTACGGACGTATAATGCTATTGAAAAATCGCAATGGACTCCTTTTCCTGGGGAATTGCAAGATTGAAGTATTCCGGTAGCCCGGGTTCCTAGTAATAAGAGGGGTTCGAAGGGGAGGGAAAAATATGCGGGTGAGCGTTCTCTATTGACATTCATGGCGGATCTCAAGTTTATTCCTCGAAAATCCCTTGTCGAAAATGACGATTGACATATAATTAGGGGGTGCAGAGGCGACGATTTTTTTTTCTCCTCGAGAGGACCGCCGTTGACATGTGATTGAAAACAGAGATATGTCAGGAGGATTTTCCGGACTAAGCGAGCAAGAGGTCCGACCAGTCGGAGCATGAGTGTAGCATTGAATATGCATTAGCGTTGGAACGTCGATGGGTGCAATGCCGAAGGGACGAATGGGGTGGACGCTGACTCACATTGCGACTGGAATAAGCAAACTATACTTTAAGGTTCTATTTTCCCTCTGCTTTCGTCTCTTTCCCTGTATTTTCGTAGTTCCTGTCAATACCGTGGAATAACGAAGACCTTTCATTGAATTATCTTAATCACGCGTTTCCCTTGGCGCTTTTCTACCACTTGCCAATCTCATTTACGCACATTCCGCACTGGGAAGTGCTTGTCGTAAGGTGATTACTGTTTTAGATAGGACTCGGCCACTCCTAAAAATTGTAACGAGGGTTTGCCTAATTCGAATGGCGCCACACTACCCTCCTGGTGTTTGCTAAATTGGTGCCACACTCTTTAATCATAAGTTTAATCATAAGTAGATTAGTAGATTAATATCTAATAATTATAATAATAAAATGTAGAAATTAATACATCTTCATATCATTAAACTGTTGAAGCTTGTGTAAAATATGGTATGCCAAATTCGCAAGACACTACACACTATTACACCATTATATCTAATATAATACATAACAATTAATGATAAAAAAAAAACAAAGTATTTCAAAGCATCCCTTAAGTTAATCAAATGACGGAACTATATAAAACTATTTATGTAAACTTTCACGTCACGTTATTCGAGTAATAAAATATATTCTCTCGAAAACTATTAAACATCCTCATATTACACACCATATTTCAACTACATCACACGTCCTACAGGAGGAATATCGGCATAAGTTAAAAGAAATCGATGATATCGCATGACAGCGGAGTGCAAAATCACTTGCGAGCCAAGGCGTCGTTCAATTTGTGTCAGCAGTTGGCTGTAATTAGAATTACGTCAGTGAGAGTGGGAGTTGTCAGTGCAGGGATAGTGGGAAAAGGGGGTGGTGGCGAAGGGCAGGAAGGAGAGTGTGAGTGTGCTAGGAAAGGGAGTGTGTGAGAGAGAGAGAGAGAGTGACAGGCGTTCGATAGAGCATAAAGGAGTTAAGCCAGGGCGCATCGAGCTCACACGTGGGCGTGCGTGATAACGAAGCTTACCAGCGTGATCGCCGAGGGCTCAGTCCGCACGTGTATGTGCATAACACTTGCACACAACACGCGGGGCAACTCGATGTTCCTGAAGTTGTACGCTGGGCAACTTGAAAGCGTTACCTCCAAATTTCATTTTCCCCTGGCAAGTGTCCATGGTGGTCTTCTGATTTAAGTATTCATTGGCTGTAACGCGTGCAACGTATCACATACCGCAACTCTGTGTGGACAGCTTCGACCCTTAGTGTAGTATTAAATTTCAACGGGTGATCAGTTTCGTTGAGATAAGAGAGTGTGTGTGTGTGTGTGTGTCGTGGTAGTTTGAAACCACATCTACGCTTATTAGTTATAACTGGATGAACGTTAAACCTTTGATATCTCATTAAAATGTAAGCCTTCGTTGGCTATTAAATTTACATCAGCAAGTCTTCCAGTCGTGATAAGCGAATATATATCAAAGGCTTTTGTATTTCGTATCATAGCTTGTTACTCGTAATTAGTTAAACATTAACCCTTAATGTGTCATTAAAATGTAACCCTTTATGTGCTATTAAATTTAAAGCGAAGATTCTTCAGGCTGCGATAAGCGTATGAATCAAGAACTACTTTACAACTCGCATCCCAGCTTGCTAGTTATAACGAGGCAAATATTTGAGGAAATTGAAAGTTACATGAAACGATCTTGCAACTTTTCATTCAAACTGCTGATCAATTATTTTCGATCAAGGATTGTTCAGGGATGTGAAAGAAATTAGATCTTTTCAGTGGTTTTATACTATTTCTCAAAATCAATAGTAACAACAATAGCCAACTTCTTATTGCATTTATATAAGAATTCAAATTTAACAGTAAACATATACACAGTAATCGGAAGCAAACAGTCATGCGTCGTCGAAGGTACATTAAACACTGCCTAATGAGCTTGTGTTAATTTCTCTCGCCGGTGCATTTCCAAATTACATAGACAGGAAACAGGAGCGTATTTAGGATGGGCAGGAGAATCACTTACCTTTTCGTCTCAAAGAGGAGACAATTAAATTATGAACACTATAAAATTCCTGTGATTTTACAAACCATGAATTAAATTCAAAATATTACATTTTAACATAAATGTACTACCAAAAAGTACATATTCCAAAATAAATTCCACAAATTGTTTCAAAACACCTTGAATATTTGCCAAACTAAAATATATCTGACCACAACGACAAGCAATGCTCTTTACAAAGTGAGACTGCAATCAGCGAGTATTGTTACCGAAAAAGCAGTCGTCGCCAGGAGTCAAAGGGGTCCTCTACTTAATTGAAATTAATGTGCCAACTTAGAGGCGTTATCGATCGAAAGTCAAATATTCTGCTACGTGTATAATTACGGCGGAGCGTTTGCATTGGGCCGCGCGCACACCTATATGGTAATGTACACTTGCTCCCGGACTATTGATTGTCCCGATTCATCTACATAACCCGGGCGGCCCGTGTAAATTACACCCACACGTGTAATCTATAGTATCGACGCCGTTCCTCCACGCGAGGCGTCTCTTATTGATAACAGGCAAACCGCGCGACAGTTATGTCATCGATAGAACGCGGCCAAATGGGTGGGATTGATTTTTCAATGATATCCCGGGGAAATACATAACGCGCCAGCTTCGGTTCGGCAAGACTGTTATTGTCAGTGGTGGCAGCTGTATTCCCTCGGGACTCTTCCTGCCTGCCTGCCTGCCGCTTGCTTTGCTTTGTCTTACAACGCGCAACAGGTCGCGCCGCGCGTTTACATTCTCTGGCAAATCAGGAACAATGTATATGAATCAGGCTACGGCTTCTGTCTTTTCTCGTCGATGCAATGTTTGCTCGCATTGTCGCCTCGCGCATTCAAGATGGATATAAGAAAAATTGCTTTTGAAATCGAGTATATGGTGTATATGATATTTTATTTATAGTAATCAAATAGTAGTGATTTTGTAAATTTAAAAGTTGTAAAGTGTTGAATGAATAAATCTTTTTATGCTTTAATATAAGAAAAATAAGTTTTGGTAAAGACAATCATTTATGGTATATGTAATATTTTATAGACAGTAATAAATTAGTATTCAATTTTATAAGTTCAAACTCTGCATTCTTGTTTTCTAAAGAGAAGCATTTATTATACTTTCGATATGAAAGTATTGTATTTTACACATAACTTTTTTACAGTTGCATTTTGCTAAAAATTCTAATAATGTTCTTGCTTTAATCGCAAGAAAGCTGAATCAAATTAGTGACAGATAAACACCAGGTGTATTGCATTTATAAATGGTTACAGTTCAGACAATCTCTTTTAATAATATATTGACGCGAATAAAAACTTTATTGGGTGGTGACGTAAAATATAAGTGAAGCTCACTATGTGTTGTATATCAGATTTTAATCGACGTGAAACTACCTATTGAATGCCAGTGTTCTCCAGAGCCTGTTTGTGTCAACCCGTTTAATTATTCACCGGTGGCATTTAATGACTTTTCGCCCGAGAATTGATTAGCATTGTAGCAGTCGTTAAAATGGATGGCCGTAATGTGAAATATGGAGCTTCCTATCCACCAATTTCGCGAGGAGTGCGGCATTCGGCATTCTGTGTTTAACAGAGAAATGAAACAGGCGAACCAATTATCGCGCTACCCGCTTATTACAGCGGTCACTTAACGTGAAAACGTAAAGAGCGCGCCTATTATAATTCCATAATTGGAGGCCCCAGCAGATAATCGAGCCAAGTGCTTCGGCCGGATAACGTTTTGACGATAATTGCATTTTACACGTCGCTTCCTAACGAAAGAACAACAGGAATTATACCCCTTGAAAAGCATTGTTATCTTCTAGATGCTTATTATCACCTCTGTACATTGAACTACCAATTTTTCGACTCACTTCTAGTTTTGTTACAATACAATCGATACAGAAAGTTAGAATGTCAATCATAAGAATGTAATATCAGTTTCGTTCAGCCTAGCAACCAATCTGTCAACATATCTATCGAAGTAAATCAATAATCTTACAAGCTTTATATGGTTTTATTTATGATTTCTAATCACCTCTGATGGATATATTTATCTTAGTCTAAAGAATAATTAGTTGAAATTGAAATTAATGACCCTCGAAGGTTTATAACGCATCATCTCTAATTATTTAACCAGTCCTGAAGTATCAAATTAATTTCGCTTTGACTTTTGGCGTCTTTTGTATTATACAGCCAAAATACTATTAAAGAACATCATTCGGCAAGCTAAAACGTTATGCTCCGCATAAAGTCGTGAAAATTTATTACTGGATAGGAATTCATTACGGTGAAATCGTCTAGCTCCAAGCGTTCTACAGTGATTTCACATTTTGCAGTCGAGGCGGCACTAAAACCTGGTGACCTTGAGTGCTCCGAGGGGGGTTGAAAGCACCCCCGAGACTAGCGGATCTAAGAAGAAGGGGAGGAAAGCGGAAATCTCTCCCTTTGCTACACGACAAAAGGACAATACTCCGAGGTAATATTCCGTGTTCTTACTTGGTACGTATTATCGTTCACAACGTGAACATCCCTTTAGAGAATTTCTTTCATTTCGCCGACGTAAATGTAATAATCATCGCGGGAATGAGTGTTTGCATTATCATACTGATGGGAGCGCCGGCGGTACACTCTGCGTTATGTTCTTATCTCTTTGAGTGCTACTAAAAGCGTTCCCCCCTTTTATGAAACTCGGGGAATCTCGGTTTGGGATCGCAGGAATTAGTTCTACAGTTTTCGGCTTGGATAATCAAGAAGAATAATATTTATTTCGAATGATTAATACTTGAAATGAGTTGAAGCATAATACGTTAAAATCTAAAAAGGTTTCATCAGAAAAATATTATTTTCCAAATAATATTACGTTGAAATCAAGAATTAGTCAGTTTTTGATTTTGAGACCAAACCTTGATCTGCCCTTATAGTTTACGTGGTAATTCGGGTCAATAGCACGACGCAAGTAGTATAACTCAGTAATTGGTCAGGCACTCCATCAGATGCTTCGATACCAGCCTGTTTCTCAAGGAAATCGATTAGTACCAATACTGGTATTTATGAATAATCGCAATTATCGCAATTTATAAATATTCATATTTACAAATGTATATTTGTCTTCCTTTAATTTTATCCAATACACGGCTTGTTTGAAGCGCTCCCCTTTATTTTGTGTCGCTTAAAGAATGTTTTTGTTGAATCGGCAAGTTAATAGAATCCGTGCGGAGCAAAGTATTGGTGCACGGACCGCAATTGTGGGAAATAAGGAAAGACTTAGGGTAAGCAGTATGAAACGAAAAGGTACATTAGCCGGCTCAGTGCCAGAGGGCCGTGTAAAGCTACCTCGTGGTCTCATTATGATAAACCTTGGGAACTGGCCATGATTTATGGTGCAAAGTGTCCGCGACATTAAAGGCTCGTTAGAGCTACTTTTCTTTATGTTTTGTCCTCTTTCTAATTCACCGATTTACCAAATAGTATGCGAAAGATAATCGGAAATATATACAAACTGATTTTACCTAAAGTATTAAGTGATTCTTATGCTGGTATGAAGAATGTTTAAATTTACAATCAATTTTTATAGCGAAACGGAAATTTAGTGTTGATTTATACCGTTCTTTATTATGTACAGCGTGTTTCAAAATAATTGTACACGACTCATATAATGATGTAGAGAAAAGATTTTGGAACATCCCCTATTGTTCGACTATACATAACTCGTTCGATTGGCCTCATCGACTTTCTATACTTTTTGGCTGCTCTTGCTGGCTCCTGTGCCACTAATCTGCTCTTGCTCTACCAATAGAGCGAAATTGACCTGTCTCTGTTACTAACTTATTGCACGGTGTCTCCTCGTAATGCTCGCACCAGTTCTTTCGTATGGTTGATCGGGCTCGTATATTGTCTATCGAAAATGGGACGCTTTTCCAGTTTTGCGCATGCACACCTTTTATACTTATGCATCCAATTTCGGTCGAACTCGAATTCTCTCATTTTTTTAAGCTGTCTCCTGTATTCGATAGAACTAGAATATCAGTTGTAAAGAAACATTTTCATATTATCAGGACAATTGTTCATAACAATGTAATTTAACTTTAGAACGTTATTGAGAATTGTACGCGCAGGACTCCGCACGGCAAAAAGTAAATTTCTCGCTGCAAACTCTCTGGAAATATGGAATGCATTAATTTCGCTAACGTAATTCTGCATGTAAAAACGTCAACTTGTGATAGAGTAATTTATATTACAATTATTTGACACTTCAGACAACTGCATTTCACAGTTTTTGAGTCAATACAAAACCAGCTATATTTCTTATCCACCCTTTATTATTCTGGCTCTTTGAAGCACAGGGTTTTACAACGAAAAAAAGGTACCTTGTAGTGATTTAAACGCGGATATGAATAACGTCCTACGTGTATGTACGTTCAAAGCTTTAAAAAATGGGACTGTTTCATACCACTATGCCTCAAAAAGTAATTCCCAGTGGCTTTGCAGTCCAATATCACTTCAAATCCATATGGTTCAGCGGCGTCTTTAAAGCAGTGATAATAAAAGAAGTATTTCCCAGAGTTGTTCTATTCGACGAAGTGTCTTGGCAGTTCGATCGGATTCCAGGTGAGCCGATAACGTAAAGAGTAAGGTAGATGCCGAAGATAAGGCGAATTGAAACTTAATGAGGTGTTGGCCGAACAGGTTGAAGTGGTATCGGGTGTGTTGCTAGGTTACTGGTCGTCTTCCTTAGATGAGACCGACAGGTTGTAGACAGAGAGTTTAGTGTGGGTGCACCTTCTCGATAGCACACTTCAAACGCTCGATCCCTTTACGTCAGCTTTAGATCTTAATTTTCTTCCCATTTCCACTTCCTTTCCCACCCTTAACCCTATTACATTACATTATTACACGCTCGCTGCTTTTACTTCGATGTAATTTTAATTCTGCCAATTTATAGGATGATTACATCAATCTAAAGTAGTTATGACACGCAGAAGGTGCGGTTCCCATTTTCGCAAGTAGCTATTTTTTAATTTTCTTTGTTTTTGTTATCTTGATAGGAAGAGAATGGTTTTCTCTAATAATATCTAAGGAGTAGATGCCTATATATGTATAATAAGTAGTTTAAGTCGAAGCACGACCAACACCTTCGATATACTATATTTAAATTTAAATGCAAATGAACCCTGCAATATTGAAAGTTATTCTAAAAACACATGTTTCCAATCAGGAACTTCGATTCCGCTCTTAAAAAAGCAATAAAGTAACTGTTCCATTGAATAATCCTCGTATCTTGTTAAAAAAAAGTCGAAATGAATTTGATATGAATCCATAACGAAAACCGTGCAACTGGATTAATAAAAGTGGGGGCGCTCGTAGCAGCGAACAGTAGCTGAAAGGTGAACTTATTTGATAGCACTTTACTAAATATACGAGGGTAATTTAAGCAGTTACTTTTATCGGATTGCAATTAGAGGCGGGCGGGTGCATTAATCCGCGGCAACTGTTACGAAGGCTTGTAAGTGATCAAGCGAGCCAATTTCTCGCGGCAATTAATGCGCCCTTCGCGTGAATTATTCTCGCCTGATATACCGAATTAATGGGAATACACCTAACAGCTGGTTAGTATGTGCTGGTTGGCGGAGCAAGGTTCAGAATTCAGTGGCGCTGGCCACCGAGTAACGGCGGTGAGTAACTCGAGTTTAACGGTGAACCCTTCGACCACGTGGCAGCACCCGACAGATACAGAGCCACGATCCGTTATACACGGCTCCCTCTTGTTTCGACGTTGTGGTTGCATTAGAACAACCTGTTACCACCGAGCAGGTAACTTCCGCCGCCACTGGCGTCGCCGCTGCCGGACTCTGTAATGGTGAAAAACGATTAAACGTCTAACTACGGGAATTAGATCACGCAGCCTCCTGCGAGAGTCGGATGTCTACTTTCGTGACAAGAGCGTGCACCAAGCTCGGACCACCTTCGTGCACGTAACTTTCCTGGCAGAAGAGACTCTTCATTACCGCAGACTGGACGGATCGAAGGCGCTGCAGTCATTCTATTAAGTAGACTCTGGGAAGAAGACTTGCTCGAGGCGCCGGCTTATTAAGAAGAAAGGGCCCAAGTGCCATCTTTGGTTATATTAGACCTCGAGTATGATTCTGGCGTGGCTCGAACGTCCCCCGGCTTTCCCGATTAGCTGGTATCTCATGGTAGAGACAGAACGTTCCCCCTCTAAGTGGTGTAAAAAAAATATATTCTAATTTCTAATATGATGAAATCGACAGTAGAATGATTGCATTTGAGTCTGATCATTATATTCACACGGTACAATCTCTTTTGAACTTCTTGCCAATTTTTGATAATTACCTCATCTTTAGAGCTTTTTGTTATATTTTTAACATATTGTCGATGAAACTTACAAACTAAAAGATAATTGTATAAAGACAAACCTGTAATACACGTATGTATAAGAAATCACATTCGTCCCGATTAAGATGCCACGTGGCGACGACGTGGACGGCTATAGAAGTTCTCCGCTATCTATTGGATTCAATTTTCATTTCTCGCCAATCTTCTCCGGTACTTGCAATTTGATTCGAGTGGCTAGCTACTCCAGTTAACGACTTCATCTGCCGGTACACTGTATAGACCGTTGGATAGTTCCGATTCTGGTGGCAGGGAATGAGGCGGGGCGTAGTCGGCCAACCAAGAATACTCAGAGAATCGGGGTGGTGGAAGGAAACAGCGTTGCTCCGCTCCCAAGTGGATTTTCGAAATGGTTCCTTCGTTAGAAGAATCAATATTGTTGCAATCTTTGGCTGCCGAGTCGGTGGAGGTGCGAGGATTGTTCGAAGTGCGGAGGCTGTTTCCTTTCGGATAATGTCGCGTGGCAAACGAGCCTCTGGGAGGCATCCCCTAAGGCCATTTCCAATGGAAACTCATTTCGAGTCTTGGGCGCACGGGAATGGATACACTGGCAGATACATGTATCGCTACTGTTAACGCGTTCATATACACGGAGCGTAAACTGTACGAGGATCTTGCTTGGATTGTTAATCCTCCGGGCGTCGCGCCAAATTCAAATAGTAATTAGTAATAAAAGGATTATACGGTTGTTATTCGTGCGACCACTCTTTTTATGTATTAAGGTACCACGCACAAGTAAAATGTTTAAAAAGAGTTCAAAATGTCGTATTTTTTTCCCCTTACATATCAAGTTCTTTCTCAAAAATTTATTATATACATATTTAAGTAGATATTGCAAGTTATATATCTTGTAAATTTCATTACAATATTTGCAGTAGTTAGCGAGCCACAGCAACTTCCGTAATGTCATAGTCAGTGAAACATGCTTTGCGGTGATCGTGCACAAGGTCATGCCCGTCATATTTAACTGTTTAACTGTTTTGAAATCTCTAACATGTATACCTATATCAATGTTAATTAATTATTTCTCCACTTACCATTTAATTCTATAAATCAAACATCAACGCTTGAACTGTAACAATATTAATCCCGAATATTTACGAATTACCTACAGACCTTTGACATTAAGTAGTTGATGATAAATAAATTAGGACATACAACCACATTTTTTAGTTCCGCAAACTCGTATTTACGAGTTTGTTCATTCTGTTATTAATACACCAAATTGTGTATAATCAATAATAAATCTTAACTAAACAGTTAATATAGATTTATAATAAATACCCAGTGTTTCGGGACGAGCGCCAGTTCTATAAACTAGCCTCTCCGGTACTTCACACCCAACGCAGCATCGGAGTAATGCTCGGTTACATGAGCACTTACATAGATTCTGTGCGGTACGCGGTGGAGTTCGGATCGAACAGCTCGGCAATATTCTATCTTTTGGAAAAGCAGGAAAGACTACGCTCCGTCGGCAGCGTTACATTATTCAACTCGCGAGAAAAGAGCGGATTCGATCGTGCCGCAGCAAAGAAAATTCGTATTACGTGGAGGGTGGTTCGATCGGCCCATCGGAGACAGTGACTGGCAGACGGATTCCGTTTTCCATTAGCGATCGAGTGTATGCGCGTTACCTATCCCTCGGCGTTAACTTGCGATACGAGCTCGTTGAGCAGCATGTATATGGGGTGACTCGAAACTCTATTGAAAATCACCGCCACTCCCTTGAATATGCAATTTTCCGATATTTCTACCGTGCCCAATACACATCTCGTATGGATTCTACTTTGATTTTCTATTACTGAAACATGGACTTATATTCAGTCGCTGTTCAATTCTGCGCTCGAGTTCTCCGTTAATTTTTGTTTTATTTACAGTTGTTCATTGAGCTGTATTGAAAATCAGTAGCATTCCCTTGGTAACACGTTTTCCCGATATTTTCCTGTCCGTAGTTACATATCTTGATGCTGCATCGGTTTTCTAATACTTATTATCTCTCAGTTATGTTGCGTTGAATTCTCCACTAATTGTAATTGAATGTTTCAAATAGTAGTATTAGTAATACATGAATATCAAGGAAATTGTGATATTAGATGCATTGCGTACACATAAACATGCAGCTAAAAAGTGGTAGTACGCCTCGTTACTAACAGATAAATCATTATTTCAATGTACATATTAAACAATTGAAGTTTGTCAGGTGAAATCCTTTAAACTCTGTTGAAGTCTACTTCAAGCCCAAAAGAATTCCTTATTTTGGTATGACTAAGAAACTTCTGATCTTTAGATAGATACTTCAAAATTATTGATAACGGATAGTAATTCTTCATTTTATAAAACTAATCACAGTAATTCTGCAATGAAAACAATCTTGCAAAAAGCTTGCAACAGTCATCACAACAAAGAGTAAATAGAATACAATGGTGTATTCCAGATGTAGAAAAGGTAATACGTTTTAATATAGAATTTTATAGTCGAGTTAGTACTAATCAATCACTGAATGTATTAGAAATTGGAAGTACACTTCTTTGCTGACTTTGTAACTTGCGTATCCATATGTATGCGCACTAGCACCATCGCATAATATATTTTAACTCAATTTAATTATGTGTGTACAACAATCAATTCTTACAAATGAAATACAATATAGAAAATATATAAATGGCATGCAATAAAACACTCACCACTCGTTGATATTACTCTTTTTCAATCTTAATCTGTTACTACCAAGACTTTTTACTATTGTGTGTCTATCATCTTAAAGACGTCTCTTTTTGTAATATTATACCTCTTCATTGGACCTTTGTTTTTAAAGAAATATGCAGTTAGTATAGAATAAACGCACAGGAACATAATGTAACATAGGCAGTAATGTTAAGACTCGTTGAGACTGAAATATCAAAGTAAATAGCTTTTACATAATTATGTCATAGAAAAATGTAAATCAGAAGTGTTTTTACACATTTTTTAAAAATGGGACTTCATATTTATCACTTGCTTATATCAAATCTTATTTTCAAATTAAAAGAATCTATAACGAGCTACGGAATAGAATCCGGACACGCTGGGATCAAATAATGTTTAATTAAATAATAATATTGCATGTACAACATGCATAAACACATTTAGTATGACAGAATATATAACAATTTAATGCGAGGTGCGAACTATTGGATAGTACAAGCAATCACGAACAAATATTTGTTGAAATACAATAATAACAATAACTGTCATGCATAAGTAAATACTCACCGAATAATTTTAACACTTGTCGTAAATGGAACGAACGTCTTTGACAACAACTCACAAGTTCTCAAAACTTTGGTAAAGCTTTTCTGCTCCAAATTAATGATCAATTATCCAATAAATCTCACAAAATGACAGTAAAACTTGTCATTCGCAATTGGCTTCATCGTCACTTGTTCTACTTGCAACGCAACAGCAGCCATGTTGGGCCGATCTAGATAATCCATGATCGAAGTCAAGACTAGCCAATGAGCATCGAGTATGTGAAAGCTTTGTCCCCCTTCGTTCCCTCTGACGATGCGTGCATTAGTTTTGCGGGAACACCGTGTGGAAAGTGAAACGCTTCGAATTGGCCTCATTAAATACGTAAAAATTTCAAGAAAATATGTAAAAACTCGTCTGAAAGTGAGTGAGAGTGAAGTACTGAGTGTTTTGAACAATTGATGATAATAATTACGGCTGGCTAAGGCTTTGTGCGCGTGTAAAGTGTCGAGAAAGTTTTGAGTGCTCAACGGTTCGCGATTGGGCTTTGTCTACGAAAATGCATAGTGTTCCTTTGAAATATTCCGGACAACGCTAAACTTGGCGGAGTTCTCCAAATTTCTTTCGTGCAAGGTAAGATTTCTGCAATGGATTTAGTTGGTGGGTAGTTATGCTGGTTCTGTATTTGAAAGAGTTTTGCAATTACGCGAGTTCTTAAATTTGCAAGAATTTACCCATGATACCTTGCGGTTGGGGTACCATATAGATATAGTCCGTATTGGCGCCATTCGCAAGGCATTATGGGTTCTTCTTTAATCGAGTGTTCGTCATTGTTTGTATGGAAATGTTTATGCGCCATTCGATAAATTAGCGATTTCTTTATTATGATGAGTTAAATATTTAAAGAATATGCTCCAAACCTGCCCTAACTAGGTTTCCGGTCTTTTTTAACCTAGAGCCATGAAAAAGGGAACAAAATTCATCATTTCCTTTGTTCTATATATACTGTTTTAAATCAATATTAATGAGAATATGAAAGTTCTTTCGGCATGGATTTAAGAATTCAAGTTTCATATAATATAATACAAATTCTTCTTGCATTGTCATTTATGATTGGGTTAATAAGTCTGTGCTTATATCTATTACAAGTTGTACGATTGTTGTTACATTTTCACGAATTTTAACTCATTATAGCTAACCAATCGCAGGGATTGCAAACATAAGAGAAAAATTGAAACAGAAATATTGCATTAATTGGATATTGGTTCATACTGAATTAACTATATTGACGTACACACAATTATTTTATTAATATCTGATTTCAGGTATGTACAAATACGATTCGCCCGAATATAATATCTATTATCAGTCGTGCTGTAAAATGGCAGACGCTTTAATTAATCAGGAAGAATACCTACAAGGAAACGTTAAATTCCTATGTGGAATAATAGGGATTTATTGTACCGTAAGTGTGATTATTATTTCGATTATAATTCTTCAAAGATGCAATGGAGAGACGAGTAGAATTAGTCCGTGTAGAATGTTTGTAAAGTGACAGACCATTTATTTAATTAGTAAGAACATTTTTACGAAATAGAAGATTATTAAATTCCTGTGGGAGATAATAGGAGTCTATTGTACCGTGAGTGCGATTATTATTTCGATTATAATTGTTTAGAGATGCAATGGGAAGATCAGTAGAATTAATCCATGTAAAATGTCTGTAAATTGACAGACGATTTATTTGATTGGTAAGAACACTTTTAAGAAATAGAAGATTATTAAATTCCCGTGGGAGATAATAAGAATCTATTGTACCGTAAATGTGATTATTATTTTCATTACAATTCTTTAAAGATGCAATGGGGAGATCAGTAGAATTAGCCAGTAGAATCAGTCATTTATTTGATTAGTAAGAACACTTTTAAGAAATGGAGGATTATTAAATTCCTATTGCAGATAATAGGAATCTATTGTACCGTAAGTGCGATTATTATTTCCATAACAATTCTTCAAAGATGCAATGCGGAGATCAGTAGAATTAGCCAGTAGAATCAGTCATTTGTTTGATTAGTAAGAACACTTTTAAGAAATGGAGGATTATTAAATTCCTATTGGAGATAATATGAGTTTATTGTACAGCTAGTGCGATTATTATTTCGATTCTAATTATTTAGAGATGAAATGAGATTGGTGCGCGTATGAAATAGCATAGCGCGGTCCCGGTGCTTGTGTATCCTGGGATGGTGTGTCGAAGGAGAGCAGTGTCAGAGAGCGACATCGTACTCGGCTTAAAGCGGGCACGGTGGCAGTGCGATAAGAGCCGGGAAGCAAGGGGAACGATGATACTCGAGTAGAAGGGCTGCTCTGAAAAGCCTACCGCAATCATCCTAGGGGGATTCAGCCTTCCCTTTCGGCCTTTACGTCATTGCGGTCCTAACCATTCGCGCTCTCGCCAACACACACTCGCTTTTTCCTCTTTCCTTTCGTTCTTTCTCTTACTTCATCGTCGCTCTTTTTCTCGCTGCCGGCGCGAATTTTACTGGTCTCGCCTCGGACCTTGTATCGCTCGAGAATCTTGCAGTTTGTAGCGAAGGTAGTTGTTTTTCTTTTTAATTGGAACTTTAAGCCAGTTTGGAAATAGTTTGCAAAACGTGCGATGCACAGTATAAGCCGGATTATAGATTATAAAGTGTTGGATAATTATTGGTAAGAAACTGTTTGACTTCAGTGACAGCAAACTGTATAGTTGCATTCATTGTCATTTATTATGATTGGGAATATTGTTCTTCTAGGAATCTAATTTTCTGTGTTAAACTTAAGAAGTTCTATTTCTTTTAATATATTAATTATTTGAGAACACAACTCCACTTATTTTCTATATAGAATTTCTTATTTAATCATACAGATTTAACACTATAGAACAAACAGAAATGTAGTTCTATACACAGCATAATTTATTGTTATACAAATTAACCCTTTGATAATATGTGTAATACCAATTGTGCCATACAATTGTACCGTACACAAAGATTCTGATCTTTGTAATTATAAAATGAACAATTTTTATGCCAACACTGGAAATATTTAATTTATACATGATTTAAAAAAAGCAATACAGTTGGGTGAAGGTTTTCATTGTATCAAGAAACGTTTCAGTAATTCATACTTCCTCTGTACAGTTTTTCGCACGCTGAGATCCCTTCTTATCGGTGGAAGTTTGGGAGCTACGAGATATTTCTTTTTTTCGGACGTCTTAGGCGGAGCTTTGATTATTATCCGCGGAGATATGCGTATGATTTATTTTGAGGAAGGGTTGCCCTTTTCCCGAGATATTTCACCGGGACCTCCCCTAACAAAGAGGCAATATATTATAGACTTTTCAGGCATGGAAACTCAGAATTAGATATTTCCCTGTTCCTGACGCTCTCCCACGCTCCGACTATATTTCAGACCTTTTTGCATTTTTTCATCCGGCTTACACCCTTCTTTTTCTAGAACCAGCAGTTGGACTTTCAAATTCTAGGCGTGTTTTGTCTGCGGGCGAAAAACCGGCCAAAAATTCTAACGTAATAGTCTTATCTAATTCCCATTCTGGCAAACTAGGAAGAGAGCACACCTGCTTGGTATGCTATTCGCAACTGTTGACAAATGCGCGTACGTGAAGTGGACTTGCAAAATTTCCACAGGAAATCCAGATGCTTTCAAAGGCGAGAAAGTCTCTATTAATTATTGCCGTGTTACAAAGTTGAGTAAAGTTTCGATTGAAGTGCTTCGGCATTGCCAACATGTCAAAGTTGTACTGTGGATGGCAGTGGGGTCTCTTGAATAAGTTTCTTGAGATCTGCGATCATGCGTCTCAATGGAACTGCACGTGATAAGGCGGGTGGGGGGTGGGTGCTGTATAGGGTTGGAGGGTGTCAAAGGGAGGAAAAACTGGCAGTGGAAGTAAGGAAAGAAAGAAAGAAGTGGGAGATGGGGCAGTAGAAAGTGTCGGCGAGGAGCAGGCAAGCCGTGCCGCTGCGAACTTTTGCAGATATTGAATATCCAGGACCATCAATCACCCTGGTGCGCCAATATCCGAAAGTATTGCCCTTATATTTGTTTCTATATCGGGCACCGATTTATGGGTAAAGCACGTCCTTCCGTCAGCCTCGGAAGCGATCATCCGATCTCGTCGCCGCTGTATTAGCGTGCCATGCACGCCACGCTGAGCTCACTTTCTTCCAATAGAAAATATTCGTGCAATAGTATTCATTCACTGCAGCCGTCAGATACGAGTGGTTCTCTTAAACGACATAAGTTATTTCGAAGGAATCAAAGGACAGCGGAATAGACAGCACGTTGGATTTATTCAAACTATTGTTGAATTATTATATTGAAAGTGCACTATCTTTTGCATTTTTGAACAATTTTTCATTTTGGTTTTATTACAATATTTATTAATTATGTCGATAGATCAATTCATCTATTGGTTACGAAAGTTTTAAGATACTTGTAGTCATGCCAATTTTAATACGAAAGTTTAGGACTAATACTTAATAATAAAAATATAGTCCATAATAACAGGATTGAGCAGTTGTTCGTATACTTTACAAATTATGCGTGGTAGAAGCGGAACTAATGAAGAGAAATTCATTAAGGAAATCCTTCAAATTCTTTTTCATTCCCATAATGCTAAAAAGCAGGCTTCGACAAGTTAACTAAATGAAATATTGTGTGGGTATAAGATTGGGACATAAGTGGTTAAAAGTATCTCTTCCACATAGAAGTCTCCCATCATCTCTTTTTCATGCGCCAACAAGTATACTACTATTCCTTTCAACTCTATTCACGAAGCACTCGTCCGCATGAAAAGCCTCTCAATCGAATTGTATACTCGCAGTACCTGCGCAGCATCTCTTTGCTGCTCCTGCGGTGAACACGATTTAAAGCAAACATTCATCTGTATTTGCGTGAAGTAGAAATTAATTGATATTTACATAAACATCACACGACGAATCCAAATGCTGTACTCGCGGTAGTCGTGCGAGGCGAAGAGTGCGGCAATAAATTGTCACAAGTTGTTACTAAAGGGGGTTAAAGAGACACCGGTGGAAGCGGAGCGTATATCTTTCGACAGTCAGTGCGGAAAGATCTGCGCGAACCTTTTTCTCTCGGAGCGAGCAATGTGCTTGCAAATGTCTGCCGAGGGTTGCTTGCTAGGTTGACAGTGTGCGACGCTGGTCGACGTATCTCTTTATTAAGCCCTCGCCAAATTCCATTTGGCGTCCTTCTTCATCCTGTGTGCGTTGAGGGAAGCTCTGCGGTTAATACAGCGCGCGGCGACAGCCAGTGCGCGCTGAAGCGCAAAAGCGCACGTATCTACTTAGGTATGTGCATTGTTCTCATGTATCATTCAAAGCTGTGTACGGACGTACACACATAACACCGAGGAAGGGGGAGCTACGTACGCGCTTCCACGCTGACTGCACATTCTTCCCCGAACGTTTCCCACTTTTGCCGCATACATGTGTCCAGATTTAGACTTATCATACTTTTTCGGAGCGAGCGAGACAAATTGTGTGGCTGCGTGAGCGTATGTGGGAGAGGGTGCGAGTTTGCAGGGCTGCAGTCACTGCAGTCCGCTTCCGGCCGCGCATGCTCTTTTACCGTGTGGTGTGTGTATATACGAGTGATGTGTGAGTGCATACATTTCTAGGGATCCACGTGTAGTTATGCGCCAGGCGACTGTGGCACGTGCGTGTGCGCACGAGGAAGGACGACGGTCTTATTTCTTTATTTGCTCGTCCGACGTGTACGTCAGCGTGCCGCATTGAAATTCTCGCAATTTGTCTGCCAGCGAGCCAGCCAGCCAGTCATCAGCCGAAGCCCTTCTACTTCCTACCCTCTTACTCCGACTCCAACAGGATTCGCCTTCTTTCTCTCATCGTTTCTCCATTTTCGCCCTTGTCTCCCTTTCCGTTCCCTTTTCTACCCCTCCCTTCCCAACCTGCCTGCATCCGCTCCCGCACCGATTCCTACCTAAATCCCTGCCTTCATTCTTCCACGCGTCCTTCTCCACCTCCTCCTACTTTCCTACTTTCGCATTCTTCCGCCTTCTTCTCTCGCTCTTCCGTCCTAGAAACTTACTCGACTGGCTAACGCTTTTGTCGGCTACGTGCAACAGTCGCCCGGCGGCTCCCTCTCGCTGTCAGAAAATTTCGACTCTCGCCGAGCAATTCGCTCGTAAGGGTTGCATGTTACCAGCAGAAATAGAGAGCTCCAAAGGGAGTTCGCTAAAGCCTGCAGGAAGTACTAAAGTACTTCATCATTGAGCGCAACTAACGGGATGAACATTTTCGACGCCCTTTCGAGAGTTTGGACTGGTTGCCAGAACGCGGGTCGCGTACTGGAAAAAGGAGAAGTGCAACCAGTGTTTGGAGAGTGCGAGAAAGGTCACGCCAAGTTTTCAAGAGGTTTCAAATTACAATGCTATTTGTCATGCTAGTCCGAGACGAACAAAACCACTTGTGGCTGTGGTTGGATACCATTTCGAAATATCCATTTCCAAGCTAATTTGAACCTTCTCTGATTTCGATCCAAGATTCGACTCTACCGTTGCTTGATTTCTTTTCACAGTTTCGACTGCTCCTCGAGAATCACCCCATTTCCGTTGGCAGAAGGCGCCAAAGTGGCTCGCGCGTAGACACCCTGGAACTCGATAGGGTTTCAGTTCTCCCAAGATGGTGCACCTTCCCACTTTAACTCTACGAGAGTTTTTTCGTTTCCACCCGCTACGCTTGAGGCAGGCGTCCTTAAACTCTGTATATACAGGAAACCTGTTTCGTTGAGGGCGTGAGTGTTGGTCCTCGAGCGGTGCGTACCTTCCAGCCACTCTTCACTGATAGTCAGGGGGCTTCATAAAGTAAGAAAAAAGGAGAGGGTGAAGAAAAGTAGGCGGTTGCTGGGAAAATGTGCGAGAGAAGGAGGTTGAGGCTGCTCTGGCTCCGTCAAGTTTCTTTATTAGATCCAGGCTGTCCATTCCTAGGAAATGGGCCAAATCCGCTTGTCCCACTCATACACGCCCACATATGCATCTCTCTTTTCTTTGTCATTCTTTTAACCCTATTTCTTCCTGGCTCGGCCATTCCTCGTATGAGGTTTGCGCGAGCTTAGTGTGTGTTTATATCGAAATGCAAAATCTCGAGAGTACGGCAACTGTCGTTGTAGATGGCGGGAAGGACTTAGACTGAATCTAATAAAGAAAAAGGGAGGCAAAGAGTGGCAGAGAGCTTGGTAGGCCTCTCTATATCATAGAGAGGAGTATCCGCCGTCGAAGAGAGGCTATCCTTTTTTTCATAAGGCGTGCCACCGCGTTTGGTATATTTGCACATTTCTTAGGAACGATCCACTGGCTACGCTCCTCTTTGCCGATAGCTTGCTACCCGTAATACCCGGAGAAGAGGCCGGGCTGCATTCGGGCAATATGACGCCGATAAAATTGGACGAAAGTTCCCGAGAGCGCTTTCTAATATTAAGCTTTGCGCGAGAGAAGGGGCGGAAATTGCGCTATATCTATCGAGGTTAACTTTCAACCTGCTTCCAGTATCTCTTCGAGAGCATAATCTGATATGTGTTCTCGGCCAACCCCCTTTTCGTTACTCGGCCGGAAAGAGGGCCGATGTTTTTTCTTCTGATATAGCTGTCGCTCAAAAAGAGTCTCGGCTTGTCAGGAAGGTTGACACGTGTATTCCTCACTCGGCTGATATTTATTTTAGCCGAGTTCCCTTTCACGGCGAAGATTTGCCGGGCGGAGAAGAGAGCAGGTTTCCTCTGCGGTTTCGTTCAATTTCACGTATAGGGGATATATATTCCTTCGCGGAGTCTAGGGAAGTTTAAAGCTATTCTACTGTGGAGATCGGAAAGGTGCCATTTCTATGCTAACAGGAGCCCCTCCAATTACACTCTCTGTCCTCGGCCTTAACCAAGCCGTTCTTATTTGTCCGCTTCTTCCTACCTTCCCTGCAGCTTCATTTCTTCATTATGCATAATCTAATTTAGCTTTCGTACTTCCTCCGAGCGCTCACGCGTTTGCCCGGGCTATTTATCATTCCGGAAGTTCCATTGAATACTAATCAGCCTTAGGGCCGCTCGCTAAAATATTAAACTTTCTCTCGTTTTCTCTTGCGAGTGCTACAGTGCTTCTCATGCTGCATGCTGAGAGATCCAGCTGGGTAATCCTTCAAAAAGTTGGAAAGCCCAAATCACCGTACATCTTACAAATAGTTTTACTGGAAAATAAGCTTGTAATGTAATCATTGTTCATTCGTACAATTACATTGTACAGGAATGTCTTGAAATTATAAACGTGTTTTACTCTTTATATATTATAAAGTATAATATATAATAATAATTGAGTTACATAATGTCTAATTAAAAATAATTCCACAATATATATATAATCTCATATAGTAAAGATAGTCTTACACATTTTCAAAGCCCGAAATAAAAGAACCATTTGAAATATCCGGAGCCTTAACATCAAATGTTTATTCAATAATTTTAAATTTAATGTTCTCCGAGAAGTGGTACTAAAAGGCAGAAGAATGTGTTATTAAAATGATTTCCCAAGGAATGTATAATGGACAGTAATGAATTCCTGGTTTCATGTCACTCTCCTCGAGGAGACTGAAAATTTTTAGGCCAATATTACGCGCAATAACGGCACCGACGAGTTACGATGTCTCAAGTGTCCAGTGGGAGCATCTGTACATATACTCGTGCATTCTCTTCATTCTTTCCGTTGCCTATAAAGCGATGGCGTCCCGACTGCGCGGGGGCCAAAAATTTACGGTCCTTTTATGGGGATCTTTATCGCTCTGTAAACTGCGCGATATCATCCCATATCTGTTTCCGCTCCCTGCCTTTATCCTCACGGGAGTCGAGCTCCAGTTTACGAAGATGAATCCTGATAAATCGTTCAATTGTCGCGATCCTACCATAGTTACCTTCGAGATATTGAACAGTAATAGTACAGTATTGTATATTTTCTTGACTATAAGTAGAAATTTAATTTAGACTAACACAAGTCTTATTTGACACAGGCAAGCTGTTAAATCACTTTATTAATATTAATCTTGATTCAGAAGCACAGTGTTTAACTTTTCTTAATTTATTTTCACAATTATTAATCACACAATTGTAGGGTAAATAAAAAATGGTAGAATTCATTAATGATTAGTGATTTGTTATATTAATGATTATTAATGATAATGATCGAGCCAAAGCAACAATATGTTAAGTTTCACATTAAGAACACAAAGGATAGCTGTAATCCATAAAACTATTTTTAAGAATCATTACAATTCAATTTCTAACAAATTAATTCACATATCGGGTACCCGAAGACGTATTTCCAACATTAATCAGCCGACTACAACAAATTCGAGACAAAATAAATTCAGCTGCTCGAGAAATAAATCCCAAGGCGACTTGAGATTTCGAGAGGGTGCAGATAATAAGGCGGGCACGCCAGAGAGTGTTAATCTCAGCGGCATAGTTCGGCTGCCGTGACAAATTAGCCGTGAGATACGTCGGGGCGAATATTCGGGAAATCCGACGAGGATTCGGGCGGAGAATGAAGTTCGGATGCAACGAATGTCGTGCCGATAACCGGTTGGAGAGCCGCACTCTCCTCTTCTTCTTGCTCTGGGCGGGGGTGGGCGCCGTGGGTGGGAAGGGATGCGGCTCTTGGAGAGTCACTCTGCGGAAATGCTTGGCACCCAACGGTGTGAGGGGTGTGCGGGAGAACGGGGCCTCGAAGTTACCCTCCTTAACTCTACCGCTTCTGCGGCTAACAGTTTCGCCCAACTTTGACAATCTATATCGCTTACAGTCCGTGTCTCGACACCTGGCCACCCCGGCAGAAAACTTCCGGGATTCGCCTCGGCTTCTGCCACCCAATACCGCCCACTTTCTCGTATCTTCTGCTTCTTCGAATTCCCCTCTCGATGTTCTTCGGAAACCTGTTTTTCTAGGTACCCGTGTGTCTTCATCCCATCCTCCACATTGGAAAAACAAGCTTAGCATCTGCTAGATCTTCCTCGACGCACACTGTTGCCTGCCTACTGTTTCCCCACAATTTCTAAAGCTTTTGGAAAGTAGTACATCCCCTTAAATTTTTCAGTCGAATTATTCGAAATGAATTTTAACCTGGATGACGTGTGACTGTGTTTTTTTTTACTGGCTGGACGCCTGGGCGGCTGTACCCTAACCTTAAAGTTAACTTACTACTTACTTAACACTGTGTGACTTTGTTGAATCTTGACCAAAGTGTACAGAAAATCTTATATCGAGGCATAATTGGTATTTCTTGTTAACTTTTCTTCCTTTCTGGTTTCAATTCCCACACAATGCTTACTGGTTGGAAACAATAATTTAATGCCTTGCGATGGAATTATTCTTTTTATTTCTTGAACTCTCTTTATAGATTTCATACACCTATTCACTGCTCGCTTTGTACTCTTATATCTTTCTTTCAACACGCTTAGTATAACAATAGATACATCACGAATCCGCCCATTCTGCCACCTATCACCTTCTCAAGCAATCTTTATTAGAATTGCTAGCGCCTGATTTGATTCTAACATTTTTAATTCGATGCTTAATAATTCACAGATTGCGAGGAAATATTCCTACAATTGGAATACTTAAAAATAACTGAAGTGAAACGACTTATGTATATCAATAGGAATGCAGGAAGAAACGAGTGCAATAACAAGTCATTTCCTGTGAGGCGAGCAAAGCCTTATGCACACTACTGGCACATTGCCTGGCTCTTCCTCATAGTATACAGTAGAGACGCTCATGAAATTACTGAACTCGACGTAATAGGTCCTCTACGTGGCTGGTGTTTCTTTTCGACTGGTTTGCCTGTGCCAATAAACCCGAGGGAAATCGGCGTAGCGCGGAATGCGGGGCCGCTTCAGCAAAGCGTATTAACAGCCTCGCTTTCACGCATTTGATCGCAAAGTTATCGATAGAGCGTGGAAGCGCGATTTTTCCCCTCGTAGAGGAGAGCGTCGTTACCACGGGATTTTCAACTCTCTTGAACAGCTTTCCCCTCTCTGCCCTGCGTCCACTTGCTTTCATCTGGTTATAGGAGGGATTCGACCCGGGGAATTTTTCCTCCGATATATCCCTCAAGTGGTCCTGTTACCGGCGGTGGCGGTGGCGTTGGCGGCATTGGCACCACCGATACAACGAAAAACCCGCAGGCTTTACGTTCTCTCATCCTTCTAACACTGTATCTCGTATTCATGGAAACGGCAACGTCGAGTGCGAGAGAATCCCCTAGTTTTACGGCTTGATATTCCAATTATGAGCCGAGGGTAATCGCTTCCTCGTTTCCCGGGGCTTTGCCGCCCGATAATTTATTTCCAACGATTTTTCGGCTCTACCGGACCACCTCACACATACAGAATCCGTTGGTATATATTTATTTCGACAGTCTCCTGCAGCGGCACTGCGTCGATCAGATCTTTACGAGGTTAGGTGTGCGAGCGGCGGCAGCGGCCGCTTGATAATGGATACAAAAATGAATGGGAATTCGATTTTAATTTAATCTCGGCCGGCTTGCTGGCGAATTGCGAGCTTATATGTGCGGCTGTACGCGCGCGCCTCCAAATATAGTTTCACCCGACGGCGTAGACCTCGTTTCAGTCTGTATTTATGCAGGTCCAGCGTCAGCTGTGAGGTCCGCCGTAGCGGTAGTGGGTTCGGCCGGTTGAAAAATATTGCCGATAAAGTGTCGCCGCTCTTAACGTACTGAAAGTAATTGTAGACGATAATTCGGTCCTTTCGTTGGCTCGGCATTCATTCCTCCGCTCGGCGGCATGTCAGGCAGCCGGCTATAATGAATACGCCGGCTATGATTAATTCCTAAGCTTTATCGAACTTCTCGGCACTTCCTCCGGCAAGCCTCGGCTGCTGCTACTGCTACTGCTGCTACTGCCTGGCCGGGGGTTGGAGGGGTTGGATCGGCGGTAAAGAGAGGGGAAGAGTCAGGGGTGGGCTTTAAATATTCCGCGGCGGAGCCACGGCTGGCGGCGCTCTGTTAATTTGAAAACGTCCAATCTCGCCGGTCTGATCGAAGGAAGGTAATATTTTGCCAGATTTCCGTTTTGCGAGCCGCTCCACGTCGCGACGCCGACGCCGCCGCCGCCGCCACGCCGTCGACCAGTCAAAGTACGCCGGAACGACTTGAATGAGGCCGAGAGCTATCAGTTTCAATAATGGATTTCGCCGAAACTTTTTTGATGGATCGCCGCCGTGATTCAGTCACGCGCCAGCACGTGGAAGGACTTCCTGCCATCGGCCGATCTTATTTCTGGCAGGACCTTTTTCGCAGAGCACAGCAGCTTGCTTTCTCTAGGTGTATGTACGTGTGGCCTCACCGAATATTGTACTGCTGGGATTTGAGAACTTGATGAAACAATACTTTTGTGTAGTATAAGATTTTTCTGGAGCCGATGAATACTTTTTTAATAAGCAGGAATTCATTGTGCGCTAAATTAATGATCAATTATCTAATATATCTCACAAAATCACAGTAAAACTTGTTATTCGCGACTAGCTTTATCGTCACTTCAGCAGGAATTCTTTTGATTATTATGAATATGTTTGAAGATATGCTTGGGCATATGGAAGCAGAACTATACTTCTCGAGAATAATACAGATACCAGCATTCGCTATGAATTGTTATTAGGAACTAAAATGAAGTTCTTGATAAATGAAAACAGAGAGGAACTATTCCTGTTGCTCAGCTTCCACACGACTTCCCAGATATGCATATGCAAACTGTGGATTTACATTAAAATAGAGTATACTTTTTAAACAAGAACAATATAATTACCAGTATACATTTCATCTATGTAAAACTTTGCTATTAGCACACTCTGTGTAGACACATGATTTCTTGCGAATTAAATAAATACTAATAATAGCTTACAACGAATGACTATAATAATAATAAAATAGAAAATTACGAAAGCCTATATTATATTAGCCTATAATATACCATAACAATTTGCAATAAAGCTTTTGACACAAAAATATATCGAACAGCTGAAAAAGAACACGCATACAAAATACGTATAAAAAATGAGATGCATAGAAAAAATGGATCAAGATCGAATAGGCTATCAGGCAGCAAAGTGTTGCGGAAGATTTTCGGCTGATCTTGTATGCTATCGGCAAGGGGAGCACTGATGTTCAGAGAGAGAGAGAGAGAGAGAGAGAAATAGAGCATTTCAGAATCATACGAGATATCACCGTCCAATCGTATTCTCCATGCTCGCTTATCCTATTCCATTCTGTGCCGTCCTAACGCATCCATGCTCCCGTTTCTATTCGGCATTCATCGAGCGCATGTAATACCCTCTGCCATTTCAGTCGTTTCTCAAACTCCGTGTATTTCTCTGCTCGACTACCATTTCGCTAAAAATGCGGGACACCCGCTTTTAGAACGAAAATGCTCCTGCACTGTGCTCGACAATATTACGTCGCTGTACACTATATTGCTAGTACCAGTTACCTTATAACTGCTTACTTACCAGTGACCGTACAACTTCATCGAATTCTCAAGCGTATCGAGTCTATCGAACTGGATATAAGTACAGGCTACGTATAAAGTATCGGTTTGAGGCTGGACTGAGATGCAAAATTGATGTTTAAATGTAATAAAGAATTTGGAAAATATTATACAGATTGCTGAAGGCTATAATTATAATTGATTGTAGTAGTTATTATGAATACAAGGATAATTTTCATAATTATGCCTGCATGTTTTGGAAAAGTAAGGAATATCGCGTATACACGGATAAGTTAAATTAAAGCGTTGTTAAAGGTTTTGTTATGTGAATTAAGTAGATCCTGGACGATACCGAATTAATGACAAAAAGGATCACGCATTTACAACAATAAGAATAAAAAATTTTCATATAAAAGGTGGTCATTTGATCCGCGTATCACCCAATCTCTCAGTAATTGGCTTTCGTAAAAAAAAACTGATGACACTGTACAGGTTAGGTTACATTGCCTTTAATTCTTGAAGCCAGTGGCATAGTTGAATGGCTGTCGCGTTTGTGGGGATTGTGCTTAGTAAAATGCAAGAATTGCTTCGATCCTCATGGACGTTGCCGCTTCGGGACAGTGTGCTCGTATTGTTCTTCGACAATTGGCCCACTCGCGAATTTGTCGAATCGCGAACCAATAAATCTATTGATGCGAGCACAGTGGCGCAACCGTCGAGTTTTCCGAACGCCACTGTTCCCTTTATTCTTTGCATTCGAGCGCGGAAAGTCGTCCTGTGTTGTTTCATTGAATCGTCACTTGCCGCTATGATATTTTGTGCCTCGGCCTTTTTCCGGGTTTTACGCCCGCACACACGATTCCACACATGTACCCTTTGTCGGTGATGGAAATACAATGCACAAGTATGCTGAATGCAGTCGAATTGGGCGGACAGATCGACTTCTCGAAATTTCTGCAGCTGGCAGAAAAAACTAATTGAGGATAGTATTATAATTCGTATTTGTGTTCGATACGTTTTGGTGTTATTCAGTTTAAAGCACTGGGAAATATTGAACATGTCGAATTTACATTAGTGCACGAACGTTCGTGAAAGTAATTAATATTAAAATATTATTTATCATGTAATAGTTGAGATAATTTCAACATTTTAGAAAGTTAGTTAATGTAAGTTCTTACGAGGAAAGCGCAATATTCACCAATTTTGGTCAAACCACATCTGTATTTTCGACCATCCGAATACTGTTATACTACTTTTTCAACATTTCTTGATTCTACTTTCCTTATATTTCAAGAAAAACTACCAAAAAAATAACAGTATTTGAGCCGTTTATTTTGAAAGTGGCTTAAGTCCAGTTATACTTAAGTATGTTGAATGCTATCGAATTGGGCGGACAGATCGACTTCTCGAAATTTCTGCAGCTCGCAGAAATAAAAAATTATTATAATACGTATTTGTGTTCGATACGTTTTGGAGTCATTGAGTTTAAAGCACTGGAAAATAGTGCTATGCTTCTTGACCTTCTTCATACCTACATATAAAAATTATGCGACATCTAAACAGAAAGAAAAGATGTTCCAAAAGTATCGAACAGCCATTGACGATAAAAAATGGAATGTATTTTCGACTAGAATCAGCAGGAAGGACCAAACTGTTATTAGCTGAATTAGAATAGGACATACAAAACTTACCTATTCGTACTTATTAACTCGGACCGAAAGATCTTCAAACATTAATGAGTTTCAAAAAAAAACCTAACTATGCTACTTGAATTACTACTTAGGACCGAACTATACAATGGAATATAAAACTGTATAATACATATGTAAATACTTGTTGATACGGTATGATACTACGTTGCTAAATACCTTAGATGTTAAAGCAACGTTAAATAAATGTTAAATAAAAAAAAAGTAGTGCTATGCTTCTTGTTAGAAGCTATACTTTTTCATAAGTTATATAAATTCTTTATTATATGTACGTGAATTATAATGAATATAAAGTTAAATGCCGCTTTTATTATTAAAAAAGGGTTAATGTCAAGTATTGTACATCTAATATGAATGCATTTTATTTTATGTTTAATATGAGCTTCTTTTTTAATATCTCATGAGTATGTATAATCAATTTGATTCGAATTTTGAAAGTCCTTTGAGTTAAAGTTTCTCAGTATTAAAGTTATAACCTTCGTCGGAAGAGGTATATTCACTCTTGGTTGATAGTAAGTAATTTTGAACAGTGTAACTCCTTAATCACCGACCTTCACTCTATTAACTCAAGTTTCTGACAGGAAAGCACGTCTTAGCACTCGAGTCTAACCCTCGTTATAAGAAAAGGGATAACGAATTCCCACAATGTTGCACACCAGAAATTATTCAGAGTTGCATCATTGACAAGAGAGGAAACTCTCATGTAACTTTTGCATACGATTACACCTTAAACTAATATTCCATAAAGTACTGCAAGCAACTTAAATATTAGATGAATGAGAAATATTCAAGCTTTTTCGACAATGTGAAACTTTAAACAAGTAGAAGTGTTTCACATCCATGGTAAAACTCTCTCACATTCCTTTTTCCTTTAACAGTGAACAAGGTAATTAGGGATGTAATTAAACTGACACCGAAAAAGCCGGGAAATGACGGCTCACTCATGCAGAGGGGATCAGTGGTAAAAGTAGACCCGAATCCGATTTTTCCCGAAAACGATCACAGCAGCAGTGACGCGTGTCTGATCCAAAAAAGCCCGGCAATATTTAATTTTAATGATTGCACCTACCCGCGAGCCGCTTGATATACGACCAGGCTATTTACTGGCATCGCGTGTGAGTGATGTTACACATACTGTTACTCCTTATATATGTACGATCCTATGTGCTGGCGTACATAGTTTGCGTCAGTCGAGTTTATTTGGCAGAAGCCCAGTTTTACGGATCGACTATGAAACTCATTTACAAGTGATTGAAGGCTACCATTATTCCTGGATAAAATCACGCGCCGTCTCGTTTCTTCGTGCCGGTGCTCAACTTAATTTTTATTCGCTTGTCAAACTGATCCGCCTTTAATTAACAAAAACTTTCGGTACTAATGTACTGTGAAAAATCAACATTTTAGTCGAATTGATCTGCTTTACAATAGTTAATTTCTAGAATTGTTTCAAGGATTTTTTTTATTGCTTTACATTTTTTTTGTTATAATTATATTTAGAAAGCATTGAAACCATTTTATTTAGTGTATGTTCACTATCCAATAAATCTTCCATATTATCCATTATCTATTCCTGTCTTCTAATGAACAACCAGTCCATTTTCTCTCCCTTTCACTTTTTCATTCTCACGCGTACAAAATTGAGTCTTCGAAGCATCCGCCGAGGTTATACAAGTCCCAGTGGAATACAGGGAGAAAATAAGAGGAATCCCGCTGTATCTTCCAAGCCTTACACGAACCAGCATGTGAATGCGAGCGCGTGTCAGTGTGTGTGTGTTAGTGTGTGTGCCCTTGTACGTGTATCCCGGAGTAGTGCCACTGGCGGAACGCGCAAAGAGCAACGGTAGATAGGGAGCACTTTAGCCTCGTGACTATGCAAACGTAAATATGCTAATGATTCGTAAATCACGGCGCTCCACTCCACGGCTTTTCAATCTCGAGGAACAGCGTTCTCTCCGCGAAATTCCCCGTGAAAATGATGCTGAGCATCTCTAACATTAGCGCATCCGGTTTACTCGATTCATGTGTGCACGTGTTTCTGCCGCGGCGTACTTCCGCTTTGCGAGTACTGCCACTTCTGGTAGAGTAGTGGAAATGACACGGCTGTTCTTATTAGCTTTGTTTAATCTCTTTAGTGACACTGACAAATGTCTGCTTGCTTTTTACATTGCTATAAGTCATCCCTCGCGGTATGCATATGCTAATAGTTGTTGATCGATGTAAGGTTACTTTATTCTCTTGGGTTAGAAAATACATTAATTAATTATATAATGATAAATAAGGAAATAAATTATGCTGTTTTTCTTGGGTATAAATGAGCCGGTTATTTTGAAAGTGGCCTAAGTCCATTTGTCAATTATTTTTTGTTGCCCGTAGATACGTGTACAACTTAAAGTTAGTTATCATAAACAACATTTGGATATGTAAGTTTTCGCAGTTAGTTCAATAATTAAAACTATCATTTTGAAAGTGGCCTAAGTCCAATCCATTACTGATAAAGTACGAAGGCAGTGATGAAGGTAATTTTAATTAATTTATTAGTACTTAACGAGTTAACCTCAGTTTTTGAACAGCTGCTTTAGTTGACTAATCAGTGCGTTTAATTAATGCAGTGAAAAAGAAATTCACGCAATGCACACAATTGAATAAAAAACTTGAAATATTAAATTATAGAAATTATTACACTCATGGGGAAGAATAAAAGAACAAGACCATTAATTAGTCCAGATAGCGAACACGCATTAGTAACTAATGATTTCAAGAAAAATCGACAAAGAAAGAGAATAATAATAAGTTTGAACTATTTACTGACTATATTGATTACTGGAGCTTGCAGTGTTTACAGCACACGTCTCATAAACACACATTTTCTATTCATTATTAGTAAAGAACCGGTCTATGAATGTATGGTGATGTGGTTTTAACATTAACTTCTACTTCTTCTATTTCCCTACTGCGTATACATTTTCAAAAGAGTCCATATTTCTTTTATATTATGGAAACTTCCAGCCCCTTCCCAGCTGTTTCGATCCACCATAGGAAAGAGTACGCTGGAAAGGCGTATTGTTGAAATAGCCATGGAAAATGCGCACGTGGGAATATGTACTACCGTCACGTAGCTATGAAAGCATAGACATCTTTTACGTGTCCGGCCAGAGTGCGCCACGTGTCACGTGCAAGCTCCCTTATTACTGTCGCTTCTCGCCCTTCTTTAATACGTGACCGTTTCGGCTATATTTGCTTTATCAATATTTTTCCAGCGCACACGCGCCAGGGAATTCCAGGGGATTCCAGCAGCCTCTAATTCTTTACCGAGCAAATACTGACGATTGTTTTTTTCGACGGCAACGCGCTGATGCTCGGAGTCTTTAGCGCTTGGGGGAAGGCAATCTCCTCGCGCGCGCATTTTTCCCTCTCGGCGACAGGGAGGCAAACAAATTTTCATAAGGTGGCAATCATCGCCCGGCTCATCCCGACTTCCTCCAGGCTTCTGTTGGAGTGTGAGCCGCGCGAGCCAGCTAAGCGGAGAGCCGATAAACCGCTTGCAATAGCACCCTGCCACCGATAGCAAGCCGATATTTCGGATTATGTGCACATTATGTGTGTACAGTAGAGGTACCTGTGTGTGTACAGTTGCGAGCACACATATAAATATAGAAGAGCTTTGGAAAAGTTGACTGGAGTTATTTGTCACTCTGCCTATCAGACGTATTTTTCCATTATAGTTATAATCTTTCTTTCCACCCTATAATAATATTAAATATACAAAGAAATAGTACATATTTAAATGCTAGTCTAAAATATAATTTCATTTCAATTCTATCATCGCTACTCTTTAATCAAACAAAACCGTGCAATTCTGCCATACAATACTTTATTCACAGTTCATATTACTACACTTTATTCGTCCACAAAAGAATGTACAAATGGCAAAATCTACGAGACTAAAACATCGCCGACTGAAATTACTGGAGAATAAAGGTTCACAGCGTGTGCGGAGTACGGTGAGAATAGGGTTCTAGCGCGGGCAATATTGTAAGAAAAGCGGAGACACAATAACTGTGGCAGGGTGCGAGTGCATTGGCGGGTGTCGGTGTATTGATGCTTTCATGGTGGAAGAAGGGCACGTCGCGGCGGGAGTAGCTGGAATCAAGAAATGAGAGAGTGCCGCGATATAGAAAGGGCTTTCGGGGCGAAGGTGAGCGTAGAGAAGGAGGATGAGCCGAGCGAGTGAAGTAGGTACACGATAAAGCCGTGGTTGAGTCCGGCATAAAAGGAGCGAAGCACGAAGGGCGATTCGGGGGCACTTAGAGGTGGCCGCTTCTCGTTGGACACGATGATGATGTATGGCTCTTGACGATAGAGAATGTTATGGCGCGAGAGGAGTCCGTGGAGTACGACCTCGTTTTCTCCTGGAAGCCCCGGGGCTTCTTCGGATGACGCTGAGAAAGGCAGGAAGGAAGCGAGAAAGGCAGGAAGGATACCGAAAGATGGCCGTCCTCTCGTAACTCCTCCGTGTTCCTTCTACACCTGCCCGAAAGATACAGGCCACACCGAGAACCTTCCTCCTCTTGGTGCGCTAGTCTCCTTTTCGCATCCATGCTCCTAACTTTATGAACTCTCTCCAAGATATACGATTATTAACTTATAAATATGACGTCGCATCATGCGCCTAACGCCTTGTCGTATAACCAGCTGCTCTTATGCGTATAATGAAGCTTTCAAAGAGTATTCTTAGGTATACCTTGCTGTGTATGTATCAGTATAAATTATATGGTAATTTCAATTATAGTAGAAGTTATGTAAGATAATACACGTGTATAAATTGATTCGGTAGAGCTGGTTCAAAGGTCAAAGAGTCACCCTGTATATGGCAGTTGGTGGCAGTTTCCGGTATAAAGAAATATATTTGGAAATAAATTCCCCTATACATTAATATTAGTCATTTAATTATTCATTACAGCTTCATTAAAGCTTCATCTTTTCATAGTACTAATCCGATTAAAAGCACAAACTCGCATCGATATTTGCATATCATCCACGTACCCACACTGATCCTTCATTAGAAGACAAACAATGAGGATGTTGAGAAGTTGGTAGTAGTTGGATAGAAGTTTGATTAACTCACGTGCAACCATTAAACGTATTTGCGGAGAGACATTGCTCGACGTAATTCCGCTCCATTTACTTGAATTCCAGTCATACATTTGCTAATTATGTAATGTAGACAGAAGATAGATTAATGTTGGTTCTCCAACAATTCATGAGCCACGCGTATCGCATCCACCTGAATTACTACTCACCAAGGTATAATGTGTCAACGACAATTAACATATATTTAAGAGTCACGAAAGTACTTCGTCTACATTTTTCACTTGTATTATGAAACAGAGAAACCTGCTTTTACATTCATATTTCCATCCCTCCTAGTTCCTATTTAACTTAATATTCTTAAAACTCGAAGGAAGTAATATTAAGTTTTCCTTGATGATCACGTCGCTTTCAGATGATCAATGTAAGTAGATCCCTCTGGCACTCTGCCTCAATCTACCTTATTAGTAAGCGTTTCCGGCGGCAACTTCTTCTTCGGGTTCGTAATATCCTAAAGCGGGCGATGATCTCGCGCGTAGAAGTCGAAGGGACCGAGAGAGAGAGAGAGAGAGAGAGAGAGAGAGAGAGAGAGAGAGAGAGAGAGAGAGAGAGAGAGAGAGAGAGAGAGAGAGAGAGAGAGAGAGAGAAAGGGAGAGGGAGAAATGGTTTGATAGATCGGCGTTGGATTAGAGGGTGCGTTCGCCGCTCACAGTGAGTAGAGAGGCGAGAGAGCGCGCGATGATTCGTCCGCACTAATTATACGGGTCAGAGTAATTCGATTACGGTAATCTCATCGCGGCCCGGTAATTGAACGGCTAATTAGATTAATTTAAAATTTTACCAACACGCTCGCCCGACCACCCCGCTCCCGCCAATTACTAGATTGCATCGGTTTCGGCTGGCACGCTCGTAGGCGTTTGCCTTGCTTGCCGCGCGACGGAACTATAAGTGGTACAAACGTACGAGATGACAGAGTCAGCCCCGCCAGTAGTATAATCGCCGGCTGGGCCGAGCGTATGCCGCAGCATAATCTACTTATTCAGCAGACGGGCCTTTCCTTCGCCGAGGAACTTGGCCCAGGTACACCTGCTTAGCTTGTGCAACACGAGGAGCTTGCCGACTCTTTCAGGGGAAAGCGGAGAGAGGAGATCCGATCTTTCTCCTTTACTCTCCTCCCCTCTCTCTCTCTCTCCCTCTTTCTCTCGCTCTCTTTGTGGATGGCGCGCGTGCGGGCAGGCGAGGGTGGGAAAATTGAATTCTGGCGCTGCGTCGTCGAGGAAAGTGCGGACGTAAGGAGGACGTGCCACTCCCGCAGCAAGTAATTGACGCTGATTAAAATTCCATGGAGAGGAGGAACCCGCCGCCACCGCTCTGTCCTTTCTCCATAGCGTACGTGTTCAGGTGGAAACGCTCAAGACGATCCCTTTCTATCTTTATCTTCGCCTCTCCTTCTCTCTTCCTCTCTCTCTCTCTCTCTGTCTCTGCATTTCCCTTGCCTCTTCTTTTTCACTGCTTCTCATTCTACCTTTTTTCTTCCGTTTTTGCTCCCTTTCGGTCAGCGTGCAGGGAAAACACGATCGCGTCGCGGAACGACTTGTACCAAGTGGTACACGACTCCTTTCTACGTCGGCCATACGTCCTTGTTTGTCTCCTCCAGGCACCCCCGAACCACCCCGCTGGAATGCGACTCCCTGAGATTTATGAGCCCCGTAATTTCCTCTCTGCACTCCAATTTATCATCGTCCACTTTCTACGCGCCGACTGATACCGCCCTGCCGCTCGCTGATTTTCTGCCTTCTTCCACGGTTAATCGATGTCAGTTGGAACGCGTTGCACGTAAAGGAATAATATTGCATAATTCTGATGATTCGAAAGGATTGGTTTCGTTTGATTTGTCGGTAGAACTTGGAATTGGTAAATAAAACGTGTCGGATTTTTCTGGATTTTATGTTTATTGATTGTATATCCAGGTTATGCAATATACATAATTGTATGGTTTTGTTACTCATTTGTTTGTGGAAAATACTGTTAATTGATGATAATATTTCAAAAGGCTTGGCATTATATTATATTACACGATAATATTTGTTGCTAAATTAAATAATGATTTTCGTTACAAACGGGAAGATGTCCAGACGATACATATTGTTGCATGCTGTTCATTGTACTATTATTTTTTGTTAATAACATACGATTACATACGAAACATATCGAATTTAGATTAGTGCATCAACGTTCATCAATGTAATTAATATTAAAATATTAATTACCATATAATAGTTGAGATAATTTCAATATTTTAGAAAAGTTAGTTAATGTAGGTTCTTACGAAGAAAGCGTAATATTCACCTTTACAATATTTCTTGATTCTACTTTCCTTAAATGTAAAAAAATACAAAAAAATAGTAGAGTATTTATACAGTAAAAAGTTTTCAACATCCATAGTTGCCAATGTATCCGATTGCTAGAAGTTGTTATATGAATTACTCGTCGAGCGAATCTCGAAAGCAATGAATTAGCCAAAAGTATAACGGCGGCAGTTGATCCGAAGGGAAGTGGGCAGTATGGTCGATACAATTTGCAGGATTGTTGAGATAATCCGTGGCAGGCGGAGCTTTCTCCGGCCGGTTTGCGGATATCGAGTGCGAGGCGGGACAGTGCATCAGGTATTTGCACAGTGTGGCAGAGAGTGGCTCGCGGGCAAGAGGATCGCTCGCCGATAGGATTCGCGTTAACAGCAATCGTCAGCGATATCGTATTTCGAGGATTCTCCAGAGGGAAGCCGCATAGTTGATGCCCAGGAAATGCGATCTATAACAGATTCCCGCAGAGCCGTCGTACTCTCCGTCGCACTCGGTCGCACTCCGTCGCTCGTCGCCGCTCTAATTTTGCTTAAACAAGTTAAAGCGGATAATTCGGCACGTGTTCGGCATTCGAAGCCGAGAGCGGAATGAAGCGACGTTGAGGGAACGGGTGCATGTATCAGGAGGAGAGTGGGACGGGCTCGGAGCGGCAGTCGACAGAGAGGGTGAATCGATAATTCATCCAATCCGTATAATTGCTGGGTTGTACGGTAGAAGCAGTACCGCTGGTGTAACTACTTCGGTGACCCGGCCTTCTCTCATTTCCACCCTTCCAACCGACCCCCTCCACCCCGGCTCTCGAGACTTCATCCGCTCCGCTATATGCATAGCTAACAAGTGCATTATGCGACATAAAATCCAGCCGATGCATAATGTATCCCCGGTGTGTATCTGTGCCATCCGCTCCACATAGCAAGCCCTGCCGTAGACTTATCTACTCGGCGCGCACGTGTGAGCACGTATCCGCTTCCCAGTGTCTGTTCCGAGGTGTTCTCGTCGCCTCTATGTGTCAGCACGTGCCATGTACATGTATATCTTTTTCGTAAGTGTTTGTGTGTGTGGTATGTGTGCAGAGTGTTCGAAAGAGCGGCTTGCTGCCTCCAGTAATGCATAGTCGCTCTTTTGCCAGTCTTACCTCGGCTTATTTTCAGCCAACCGAGTATTCAGGAATACGAGCGGTGTCCAACGCTCGCCAGCTTTCTCACCTTCGACCGAGGATGCCCGTTCTGCGCCCTTCACTCTTGAAAGTGGGTCTTGAATAAAATATGGCCGGCTAAAGAAGAATATGCGCTTTCCTGGTGGACGTGAACGAAACCTGGGAAATGTATCGGGAACACTTATCACTGTTGAAGATTTTTCTTCGCTGACTCGATTTATTGCTACGTAGCGGTTACTGAAGAGAAATATGGTGATAGGAAAGTGGTACGCTTGTTCTCTTTTTTGGAGACAGTTGATTAATTTGGCAATGGAAGCGAATATAGAGACTTTGAGAGAGATTCTGGACTCTGGCGGAAGTAGCTCTAGAATACTTATAATGTGTTAAAGGAAGTTATACTTTATGTGGGAGAGTAATAAAATACACATTTTGTGAGATGTTATATTTTATTTATTACTTTTGTGCTTTTTAGAGCGAAATTTATTTCAAATAGTGCTTCGTTAGCTTTTTCTTATATTATACATGTGTCTAAAATTATTAAATATTAAAGCTCGAACACTGTGAAAATGGGTTACAAGCTATGACATTTATTTCTCATTGCATCCAATATTACACTTACACTTAAATAATCAATATTCACACTTGAATTTGATCCAATAACCCTATTTCTATACAAACATATTTTCACTCCAATAATAATTGTATTACTAATATACAATAACAATCGATATTCGATCCTTCTAACAAATACGTAGAAACAATGCGCAGTAGATCGCAGGGAGGATTTTTCGTTGAAAGCAAAGCACTTGGACAGCCCACTTGGTTGCGCAGTTTCGCACGATATCCGCTAATCAGAAACGGGCGAAAAGCCGTGTCATCGTTATTGGATCGGCGCTCGCCGAATCGGTCGGATCACTCGTCGCAGATAAACGAGAGTCACGCGAGCTATTATTCGCCTGAAATAAAAGGTGTTCGCAGGATTTGGCTGGGCACGCGAGAGTGTATCTCGCGTGTGAGGCTAACAGGCTGTGATTGAAACTGCGGGTTAACTGGTAGAGCATGTTCGCCGCTGCTCCTGCATGATAAAGTTATGGCAGACTTCGGAAATTTTCGGCACCATTGCCGTCCCTCTGAAAAACCTGCCTGTATCGTTCCACTATTGAATCCCCTATTTTTTTTGTCCCACCTGTTTCCCTCGTTCCTCCTTTTTTTTTGTCTGTGTGTGTGTGTGTGTTGTATGCGTGTGTGCCGTGGTGACCATTACATTCCCCGGTCGACGGGGGAGAGAAAATGGACCGGGAAGAATGGGTTCTGATTCAGGGAATGGAGCTGCTGACGACGCCATTTGTCGATTTCATAGAAATGGCTCTGTGTATGTGCTCGAAACACTGACGACAAATTCGCACAAATTCGAAATCGTTCCTCGCCCATTTTTTGTCGTACCGTACATTTTCGGTTTAGTGTTTTATTGTAGGAATTTTGGTGGGTTTTCTTGTGGTAAGAATTGGCGGGAGCGGATTTGAATTTGATGGGCGTTGTTAGATGCATTCAACTTTTGCGCTATGGTCTTCGACTTTTGTTCACGTGAAGTTTAAGTTTATGGTTCATCCTGTAAAACAGACACTCTTCATGAATCGTTGGAAAAAGTTATTATGCTGTGAAAAGTTTTTATGCGTGAATGTTAACAAGTGATTGTGCCGTTTTTTAAAGTTGTAAGAGATCAGTTTTATGAATAATAAATACAGATATAGGTATGTAGGAACTACGAAAATCAACAGATCAAAAAGACGTGTACAGTTACATGTATGGCGTACTTTATAATTTTGAATTGTCTTTCGAAAAAATAGAAGATAATTAATATTTATACCCTATAACGTTCCATATTCGAACAAGTTTTAACAGTCTACTCCTTGTTGTTTGAGAAGGAATATTACATCTACATTTCTAATCAAGGTATATCTGGTATTCAATCTATAGGTTTCAAAAAGAATGTCTAATTTTATTCAAGTAAATCGAACTTATTAAAACCATACAATAATTCATTTATACTATTTCTAACCGGTTATTTCAAGTTTTTCTCCCCACCTTAGCTTTATCTCGAACTTAGTAACGCATACATCATCTTTGTACATTAGTGAGAAGTACTTTACTGTTTAAAAGGTTGCACATTGTTTATTTGCGACATCCGGTACGTGCACAGCTACAGCTTTTTTTGGTCATTAGAAGGAGCGCCTAGTGGGAAGTATTCTCGGTACTTCGTAACTTGTACTTTCATTTGCGAGAATGCACGCTAAAGTTCGAGTTGACGAGCTACGCGCTGGCAAAGTAATTCTAAAGAAAAACACGTGTGCATAATATTCGCTTCCTGCTTTTGGAAGCGCGAGATTTCCACGGTGTTAATGCACACTGAGAACACGAAGCACTCATACTGGTTTGTCCGGATTTTTATATGACATTTTTCTGTCCGAACAATAGACTTTTTAGTTTGACGCATTGGCGCAGACCATATACTGCTTGTCGAGTGTCGAGATAATGAAAAATGTCGAGTGTAAAATGTGAATTCTAACGATTCTCATGTGCGGCTGGTTTCTTGCTATTACTTTGAAGTGATAATTGTCCAATTATTTTTGTAAAGGAATGATTTAATGAAAGCTAAGTAAATGATAGACATTCTTATTTCACGCACAGTGCTGGTATTTTCATAAGCATGTGTTTCCAGAGTTAATTCAGTAAAATTTAACAATGTACCAATTAGTTCAAAGTTTTCCTTTCAAATTTTCAGATACTCTAAATTACTAGACACTCCTCTCTCATTTTTTTTCTTCCTTATATTAGTTATTCTTTGAATGTATGTTAAGTAACTAATTATAGGATATTTTGCTAACACCAAATTCTTTTATTATATACCAATATTTTCATGGGAAAATAGGGCATTATAAATTTATTTCATAATATCATGTTGAAACTGTAATTTCTTCTGTAACACTTCAAAGTCCAATTCCAATTTTAGTTGATTCGAGCCTCGAGCGCTGATGTCCCCACACAATTCTTGATTTTGCATTAATCAGACAAGAATTGCGTTTGGACAATCATAGCCTGAGACATTCGTGTTCTTCTCTTCTTCTTGGAATCGTTGATTCCATCGTACATCACTGGACTACTTCTTCTCTTTCTTCTTTTCTCTTCTCTCTTCAGCTGTAATTAATATATCGATTACTAAATTAATCACTTACACGTCCAAATATTAATACATAACAAAGAATGTTTTACACAAAAACTACACAGTCAATAAAGTCTAGTAACGAAATGCCTTGCCAATTATAAACTGTCGCAGTACCATTTGGAAAGCCATTCTTCAAGGACTTTTGAGCAGGTCGACTTGCTCCCGGTGCATATTCCTCATCAAAAACTCAATCTTACCGCAACCTACATTTCGAAAGGTGCGCGTTGTTTTCCGGCCAGAGTTAATGCTCTTTTTGCATGCGGTTCTTCTGGGCGGACGGTAAGTTTAACGAAGTCGGTGCGCTGCTCTCTAAATACAAAGAGAGAGCGAGCGAGAGCGAGAGAAAGAGAGAGGGTAGGCGTGCGGGGTCAACCACTTCGCAGGCAATTGGTGGCTGCGGGCGGAAAGCAGATGCAGCAGCCGGCACATAGCAGTGGTTGGCGATAGAGTGAGGAGAATACTCCGATAAATAGATAGATAGACAGATAGATGGCCGAGTGGATCGGCTGAAGGGAGATGGCAGATGCGCGGGGGTGGAAGGACGGTCAAATGATTGGGTTAGCCGCTTCGGATGTAACTTCGTTACTCGCCGAATGAACAGACATAACCCAACTGCCCTTGCTCTCTAGCGCCCTCTCTTCCTCTTTTCATCCCCTTCTCTTTTACTCTCTCTCTCTCTTTCTCTTTGCCCTCAGCCTTCGTCTCCTCTTCTGTGCATTCACTCCCGGCGGAGGCACTTTATCCCGATCAAAGATGCTGCTGCTGCTGCTGCTGCTGCTGCTACCTCTGGAGCCATCCGCTCAATCAATTTCGCTTCATTGTTCCTACCCTTTCTCGATCGACGCCGACGAACTTCAACTGGATGACAACGATCGCGAAATACACCCTCTCTCTATCTCTTTCTCGCGTACACTTTACAGTTAGTTCCGGGACTCGAGATCGAATCTTTTGGGAACGAGTACCGCACCCGCCCAACCATCCCCCCCTTTTGCGACAGTGATACTCTCTCGCCGCATAATGAATTGGCTTTGCTCGAGGGGCGAATCGAGTCTGTTGATCAAACGCAATTGTTCTTTTGCACCGTGATATTTCTGTCTCATTTAATCCTTTGTGATTTCTTTTGGAAAGATTCTCCTTGATGTTCCTTGTGGTGAAAGGTTTCTTTTTTTAATATTGAAATGACTTTTATATGGTAATATTTCAGGGTGTGAGTGAAAATGTATTTAGGAATGGGAATTATTGAATTGGAAGAGGATTGGTGGATTAAATCTGGTGAATAGATTGAATTGCAAAGGGTTGTTAACAGGAATTATTATTATTTTCGTAGGATGTGATATGTTTTTTATTTGATAATGTACGTTCGACTTGCTACAGAAATACGCATATCGCGTACAATTTGTATAAAAAGTCCTATTGTTTTTGTACAAGTCATTTCTCTTTACGAACTGAATTTCTATCGCAAAGCCTGCTTTATTTCGTTCGCATTTTGCAGTATTGTCAATTTTAATTAACACTGTTAGTTCATTTATCGTCAAACCAATCCAATTTTTAAATTGTAACGAATTTTAATAAATTCCAGCTAGACCATTCCAAACGAAGAGCCACATGGAAATTCTCGAATAAACAGTGGACTGATATTTTCCCGTGGGAAAACAAAAATCCGCATAAAATTCTGCAAAATAAATGTCGGCGTCCAACAGTCACTTGTTTAAAGTATAGCTGAATAAATTTCTCCAAAGGGAGATATTCGTTGCTTTTTCATACAGAGTTACAATCCTTGCAATTCAACATGGTTAACTAAAAAAGTAACAAACTTCACCTTTTGCGGCCCACTTTATTTTGTTTAGCAACTAGCATGAGTTTCACTTGCCGGTTCGAAGAGAATGGGTTTGTGCACCATCACTAAGAAGTTGTATGCGATACTTTTACTCATATCATTGTTTGTGCAAGTGATATGTTTTGACATCTCTATATTTTGATAATCACTATCACGTCTGCTCGACTGGCTGACACTGTCACACACGGAACACTGATTGTTTGTATGTTCATTGTCTACATCTGCTATCGTGATAGTCAATAGCCCATTATCTTCCCTAAGACTCATGTTAGACTTTAAAATAAATCGCATCAAAATCGATTCACTAGTTCTCGGGTTATTAGTGGAAAAACAGAAAAATCGTCTTTATTTTACAAGTCCACTTTAATTACAAGGGAAAAACATGGGAATAATTATTAAAATATTTGGGTTGATTCGACAATGGATTTAATCCAAATCATTAGAAGAGTTGAGATTGATCTAACAAAGAACCACAGAATATTAAAGTAGACTAAAGTATAGGAATAATTATTAAAATATTTAAGTTAATTCGACAATGGATTGAATCCAAATCATTAGAAGAGTCGAGACTGGCCTAACAAAGAACCACAAAATATTAAAGTAGACTAAAGTAGATTAAGGTAGACTAAAGTCTACTTTACACTGTTCACTTTTGAGAGAAAAATCGTCTTTATTTTCTATACACATATAGAGAAGAAAAGAGATACCTATTCAAGTCCACTTTAATTGCAAGGGAAAAACATAGGAATAATTATGAAAATATTTAGGTTGATTCGACAATGGATTGAATCCAAATCATTAGAAGAGTCGAGACTGATTTAACAAAGAACCACAAAATGTTAAAGTAGACTAAAGTAAACCAAAGTAGACTAAAGTAGACTAAAGTATAGGAATAATTATGAAAATATTTAGGTTGATTCGACAATGGATTGAATCCAAATCATTAGAAGAGTCGAGACTGACCTAACAAAGAACCACAAAATATTAAAGTAGACTGAAGTAGACTAAAGCAGACTAAAGTAGACTAAAGTAGACTAAAGTAGACGGTTGAAGTGTTTATTCTGTATTTGCCGGGCAATATAATACGAGAGCGGTAGAGGCTTGGAAAAAGGAGAGAGGAGTGAAGAGGAGGAAAGTTCCGTGTTAGTGAGAGGCTGAGAGATGATGAGAGGAAGCAATCTGTAGAAGGGTCAAGTGTAGACTCGGAGCATTGATCGGCCATACCACTACTGGAAAGACTCTTGTTCCAGTCTCTTCTGCATCGCATAGCTTGTCTGAAGTTTTTGGGGCCAAAGTGGGCCATGAAGAGATCGCGGTCACTGAATTAAGATGAACTCCTTCGCTTTAATGAACATCACATCTCACCGGCGCTCAGGGATTCCTAATTTCACGCTTCAGATTCAATGATGCGAACTGCAACTTCGGGAAAAATGCAAGCAATTTAAATTCCTTCCCAAGTTGAACCAGCGAAATTAATCCAGTGGGAATGATCGGCCAATTAAAGGGGGAGTCAATTAAGAACTTCAATGGTAGATTTATAATTAACTAATTTGAAACTTACGATTCATTTTAAATCTACCCATTAAAGTATTAATTATAGATTGTCAAATTAGTGTAATCTGATTCCGATGTAATTCCAATAACAACACGAATTTTAGTGATATAGGAAACCGAAACTATAATTTACTGTTAGATTTTAAGATTCGCAGAATTATACGACAGAAATTAAAAATCCTTAGATAGTGAAGTATTCTGTGAATATTTAATAACTTATTCAAGTTGAAAATACTGAATAAACAAAGATTACAGATGATTCGAAATTTCAAATCGCTCTCTCCAAATTGAAAAAAAACAGAGTAGATTCGTCTTCCAGTCTAATTCCAATTGAATGACAATAATCAGCCTACCACAAAGGAAACCGCGCGACCCAAAAAGCTTCGATCTCCTTGATCGACAAATATTTTTTCGCTTGAACGATTACATTGACCCTTTGAGTCGGCCACTGGGATCGAGCGATAATCAGATTCGAGGGAACGAACAGGAGAGGTGCAAACGGGAGCATTTCCAGGCCAGAGACGCCTTCTCGATCCAGCAACGATCTTCCATGCCACCGATATCGACGAGTACACTTCGACCCACCTCCTCGAGAATTCCGGCCGAGCTCGTTGAGACATTCCCGCTAACGAGGGAGACATATAAGTGAACGCTAGAGAAAGATCAGATGGTGGCGAAAGAAGAAAATGGAGGTGGCGAGCAAAAGAAAACGAAGAACATAAGAAGAAGAGAAGGAAGTATGGTGCGGGCTTCAGTGGACAAAAAGGGAAACGATGGGAGTGGAAAGATGCTGGGGTAGATGATAGCAGGAAGAAAGAAGAGAGCGTCAGAGATCGCTCTTACCCGATTTTTCAGTAGCACCGGGGTGTCGGTTGCTTGTCTCTCTGTAAAAGCTCGGGTAACAGGAAGTGCAAGAAGGTCCTGGTCGTCCTGGGGAGAAGGGTGGTATGTCGACGAGATAGAACGTAGAACGACTCGAGTTTGGTGGGGGTTGGACGAAACTGGAGGAAGGAAGGAAGGAAGGAAGGAAGGAAGGGAGGTCGGGGGTGGTTGAAGGCTCGCGGTGAAAAGAATGGCAGTGAAAGGTGGGGGGTGGAAGGGCGAGGGAACGCGAGTCATCGGGAAACGAAGTGTAGTAGACGGGATAACTGAAGCGTGGCTCTGCGCCCACCACGCTCGACACGTTCCTTCGAGAGGGAGAGATACTTTATAATTGAAAAGCTTCGCTTAAATGGAAACGTTTCTCTCTTTATGCAACCGGCACGACCGAGAGAACACTAGCGCGCGGTGGCTCTAGCTGTTCGTCGGCTCCTGCCGAGGTGAGCAAACGAATATATTATACCCGAGGGCAAATTCTCTTCGTTCCTCTACTTCCTTTTGCCCTTCCCCCTTAACTGTTATGACGTTATAGTGCCACCTAACCGCGCCAGTTTGAGCATTGTAATTGTGCGCAAGTTTGTCCCGCTGCTTGGACGGCAATCTGCGTATTCAAATTCGAAATATTTCCATAGCGAACAGGGCTTTCCAACGCTTTTTCTGCCCTTCCTCGGGAAACTGATGTTGACCATTCGCGCCTTCTGAATAGTGAAGCTTTAGTTTTGGTGTGCTAGATTAGTTTAGGTTAGTTTAATTGTAAAAGAAAATCTTCGAATTCGTGGACAATGTGCCTTTTATTTGGATTAACGAATTTCAAATTAAGTGAAAAGATATAAAGAGTTCCTTGGGTTTTTCAATAACGGGTTTTAAGGGTGTAGTTAGACTATTTAATATAATTAGACTGCAAGTAACGAACCTGGTTTAAGTAATTAGTGAAAACCGTCCGGTTACAAGAGCGAAACTTTCAAGTACCTCAACACTGTGAAGCATTCGCTCACTCATGAAATATCGTAACTTTTAAACTTCAACTTATAATTAACTCGAGACAAAACTAAAGAGCAATCAAATAAATTCAACTGAATCGAGGAGCGAAAACTTTCGAATTAATCCAGCAAATACAAGTTTCCCTGTCTCTTACAAGCTCTGTTAGTATAATACAATTTTCTCCAAAGATATTCCTGTCAGACAATATCGCAAGGTGGTGGCGCAACACTTCTGTGTAAGCTACGAGAAACGAGGGAAGCTCGAACAAGATATTCCACTCCAAGTGGCCCGCATCTTTCCAAGCTGGCGCAAACGCGATGCAGTCGCCGCGACAAGAATCTCACAAAGAGCGCAACATCCGACAAGTTTTCGTCCGGCGTATTAATGCGTGTCGGTGGGGGGGGGGGGGGGGGAAGAGGGGGTGGAGGTTGCCGAAAAGAAAGTTGGTCGCCTTTCATTTTCCGTGGACGGGGTGATCAGGCTGGTGGCGTAACTTCGTAGATGGATGTCCCGGCGGGTTAGAAGACGCCCAGTTTCTATCGTGGTTTCTTATCGTCATCAGGCCGCGATTCATCATCGTTCTTTGTGCACTGTGACCTCGACTCGGCGGTGAGCGCGCGCCCTCCCGACTTCTTCGCCTCGGGCCAACCCCTCTTTCTCCAACCCTCCTTCATTCCAAGCATGCTTTTTGACGAGGGAAAAAATTTGCAGCATCCCCTCACTTGCTGACACCTGAATTTCTCTCTCTCTTTCTCTACGTCATCGTTCTTTCTTTCTCTCCCTAGGCAGCGAAGCCGCTCGAATCTTATTAGGAAATTGGTAGCAGTCCAAGGTACACTCTGCTCGACGCGCCAGTCTGTACAGTATCCGCGCTGAGAGACACCAGCCATTTATAAGAGCGGCGTTTTATGAGGCAAGCGAATGGGAAATGGTCGAGTGAAGGGGGTCGCATGGTCTCCTTTACGAGGGAATTTCGATGACTCGGTTCGACTGATACGCTATTTTTCCATTCTTAAAATTGAAAAGTAGAGAGACGCAAGCACGCTCGTGCCAGCTTGGCCCGAACTTACCATATGCGACGGCAAACTGTTGACCCCGTAAATTGCCCGTTATTGCCTTTATGGCTTGTGCCGATCGAACCGGTCAGGAAAAAAAGAACTTGCCTGTTTTAATATCGCCAACCGAGATACTTTATGTGCCGTATTAAACGCGCGCGCCACTTGCCTTTGAAAGAAATGCCTCTTGCATTGGATATATGAAATAGTGCTTGATTAGCTTCAAGAATGTTCGGTAAAATAAATACAAGTATTTGACATAAATGTTGCGTAGAAAATGATGAAACATCTACTAACAATAATAACAGAAAATTTCATCATAATAAGACTGTGTATATTAATTCGAACTAAATCTTAAAACAAGTACAATTAGAAGAATCATTGAAACAATGTGATTTAACAATTTAATATTCTCGAGTCGATGATTCATAATCCAGTATAATTCATTTAATGAGACAGCTGTATCTGCAGCTTCAACCAAGTAACTTACAATTAGAACAATCATTGAAACAATGTGATTTAACAATCTAATATTCCCGAGTCGATGCTTCATAATCCAGTATAATTCATTTAATGATACAGCTGTATCTGCAGTTCCAACCAAGTAACTTACAATTACGAAGCAGTAGGCTTTCATCTGAACTGGTGGATTCCAATGCTAATCATCGTTAAATCCATCAGCAGGAAATTTCACGAAGGCATAACGCCGTATTTCGATGCTGGCTGTCGCGCTGTGTGTCCAGGGCAAATGGTGATACACACAGAGAGAGGGTAGCCTGGAATTCCTTGACGCCCTGTGCGGCACTAGTGAATATCAATTGAAAGCGGTTATTTACGCGCGTAAACAGCAAAAGCCGAGGTGGGTGATGTTGGCGGTGGTGCGACAGGAGTGTGGAGGCGCGTGTCATGACCTGTCAGGCGAGTTCAGTGATTTATGTGACAGATCGAGGCCAGTCGGGACTTGGTAGCCACTACAACGTCAATATATTTCGTTCCTATCCTGTCGAGTCCACCAACTGTTTCCCAATAGCCCTCAGCCATCTACCATCACCACATGCGCGCCTGTCTATGTCTATCTGTGTGTATAGACTGCTCTACAAATGTATTGCGGCCCTTTGCCAGAATAACGGGAGTTAATTAACTATTGGTGAGAGTAGAATTTTAGAGCAGAACATGCTAAAACTAATTATTTAAGGCGATTCGCAATTATTTTCATTAGTTGCTAGTAATTCTCTGGTTTGTAGAAAGTCTGTCTTTTCCTTCTTTTGTTCAGAATAGGGATGGTTTTTTGAAATTTATAAAAGGGTGGTTGTAAAGCCAGGTTGCTTTTGAATTGTTTTCCAGTTTTTATGATTTTTTGATTAAACATCAAACTCGTCGAGCCATTGCAACAATATTAGTGTTAAGGAGGTTAGAATTTTAGAGTAGAACATGCTAAAACTAATTATTTAAGGCGATTTGCAATTATTTTAATTAGTTGCTAGTAATTCTCTGGTGTGTAGAAAGTCTGTCGTTTCCTTTTTCTGTTTCATTTCCTTCTTTTATTCAGAATAGAGATAGTTTCTTGGAATTTCTGAAAGGGCCGTTGTAAAGCCAGGTTGCTTTTGAATTGTTTTCCACTTTTGATGATGAAAAATCAAACTTGTCGAGCCATTGCAACAATATTAGTGCTAAGGAGGTTGGTGTCGGAAAGGAAAAAAATAAGATCGGTCTGAAATTTACACAGAGTGGTAATTAATAGTGATTGCAGCTCTCTTAAAAATTTCAACTTAATTGTCTGTACAGTTTTCGAGTAATCAATGTCCAAAGTTTATGGCTTAAAAATATATGATACAGTAATGACAGGTGAATGCAAAACATTTCATACCATAAATGAGATATTTACGAACAATCAGATTAAGTTTCAAAAGCTGCGTCTGTCCGGTTCGAGAGGATTTGAGCAGAGAAAGGGAAATGATTTTATTTATACAAAATAACTTGATAGAAAGTATAAAAATAAAAGTAACGTATAAACGAAGGTGAGACATAGCATAAGTTTTATTGCAAATTGATTCTTCCTACTCAAAAATTCGTTTTATCATACTTTGAAAAGGCCTCAGAATTCTGTATCAGCGCTCAAGATCTGTCAATCGATAACATTACCATTACACACTACTATCGCAACCATCAATTTTTTATTACCAACACAACATTCGCAACAATCCTATGTTATGCAGATGTTCGTTTCGCTTTGTACGTGCCAATTCCATGTATTCCATTCCTCTCTCATCTCTCCTCTATCATCTCTCTCACCCTCTCGTTTTCTCCCCCTTTCATCCGCTCTCCCTTCCGACAGTCATGCGAATACGCATGAATAAAGCTGTGTACGGTGGCACCCCCGAGCGGTCGTTACTCTCCCCTCTGTAGCGCGCTAACTCCAGTACACACCACTTCAAACCTGAGGAATTCAACCCTTCAGGATATGGGTAGCACTCCCCGATCAAATTTTCACGCGACAGCGTCGCCTACCTGCAACAGGTTGAAACACTCGCCAGCAACGCGATAAAGCTCCTCACCGATTTTCCGGCGAATCCACTACCATCCTATAATCGAAACTGAGTAACATCGCTGTAGTTTGGATCGTGCAGTCTTAAAGGATTAATCCGCTAGTTTCTTTATTATCCTGTTATCTGTTCGTTACTTAAAGCTGAAGTATTGATATCCAATTATTTTGAAGCTTTATCGAGTATGAATTCTTTCTTATGTTTATTCTTTGTTTTCGGCAGTTTGTTGTTGGAGGGATGCGATTTTTTCTCTATGGAGATTTTTTCATATCATTTTCTTGTATTATTTGGTATGTCTTAACGTGATCACAACTGAAATAGACAATTCGTTGAATGTACAATAAATATAAGTAGTGTTCAATTTTTCCCAATCTAAAAATAAAAGCAGACATTAGCAAAGAATACATCACAAATTCGCCCTCAACTATAACTTCAATTCTTCCAAATGAAACTATCCATCGAGCAAAAATTAATAAAACCAGCATCCACATTTTTACTTCACATATTTAATCACATTCTCTCATCTTCCGTACTCCTTTCAAATACTGCCATTTACACCCGATTCACGTATGCCGCGCTCACACTGCTCGTTCTGAAAGCGCCAAGTTTCCCATGGCGGAAATTCAGCTTTCAAAGGGTTCCGCAATCGTTCGTTACGATTGGATTTGTTCTCGTTTCTCGGGCACCAACGGTAACTTAATTTCAGCACCGACCCCGGTGGTGGGTGGTTCGCGATACACCGGAGCGGAGTTCCGAGTGGAACTATGCGAGCACTCTTCAAAAGCAGTCGCTATCAATTAAGGTAGGATTTGTTGGCGCGCGACGAAGCAATTTGCCAGGGGGTTGGAAAGGGGTGGGTGGGTGGATGGGTGTGGAGGGCGTGATCGGTCAGAGGGCGAGAAAGGAAATCGAGGAACTGAGGGCGGTCGAGATCCTGGCGACAATGCCTTCTAGCTTCTCCTTCCGAGAGAAGGTGCGACGGACTCGGCGAACGGGGAGTTCAAGCGACTCCATTTCGTATTTCCAGGGAAATCTTACGAGCGAGAAACGGGGAGAAGGCGCTCCTGTTGCTGCTTCGTACTCGACAATAAGCAATTACGTAACTTGCCAACCGAGCCTTATTCACTGTTCCGGCTTTCTGGAGTCTCTGGATTCTTGGCTCGCTCCTGCTTAATTTGGCTGACCAAGTATATTAGAAAGGTGCGCGCATATTCCTCCCTGTGAAACGAACTCGTGAAAACGTGCTTTGGCCCGCGAGAAAATGATCTGCTCCATTTTCCTTTGGAACACGTTCGACCTCAATTGCGAACACACTCTGTTAGAGCTGAAAGTTTCTTCTTCATTCGAATTCATTTGTCAACTTTTGTATAGTTCTGACACGTTTGTCATTCATTGTACAAGTGATTGATTGAGAAACGTCGAGGAACACTTTCGAGAATACGGAAGCAAATCGGAACACAGTATACCACTAAAAATAATTATCATGATATATGAAATAACTCATAAAAGCTTTTGGAATGGTTTAGCAGTGGGTGAATTTTTATATGAAATAATTAGGGTGTTCCATTATATTAGTAAATAACAAGCTGTACATTTTTGCAAATCAATATTGATTAAGCGTTTGAATGCCTCATGGGGTGATTCACTTCTCCCAGGAGAGGGGTTTATCTATCATTTCAACTTCTAACTTTAATTGCTGAAAGAGACAGTGCGAGTGTTCCTGTATTTCACTCTTTTACGATTAAGTAAACACGACTGTACAATACATATTTGATGCTTTTGTTGAATTTATCTGTACATGTTTAATACTCAAATGATTTCAATCACAATAGAAGAGTTTTGTACTATCCGAACATTCTTTTATACTATCTTCATAGTTTTTCTAGAAACTAGTCTTCATGTATTCCAAGAATACCCAGAAATAAACCCTAAAATAATCTAACAGAGTGTTCAAATAGGAAAAAATTTGAATAAGAAATAGCAAAGTAAGACAATATTTTAGCAAATAACAATGCAACATAATGTAGAATCGAATGAATTGGAATTCCTTGGACTTTTAATCGGATCGTGAGAATAATCAGTGGAAACATAATTAACTCGAGTCATAACAAAAAAGGGTTCTCCCAAAATACGACAATATTTTAGCAAATAACAGTGGAACATAACGTAGAATCGAATGGATTGGAATTCCTTGGGCTTTTAATCGTTCCGACAGAATAATCAGTCGAAACATAATTAACTCGAATCATAACAAAAAAGGGTTCTCCCAAAATACGACAATATTTTAGCAAATAACAGTGCAACATAACGTAGAATCGAATGGATTGGAATTCCTTGGGCTTTTAGTCGTTCCGTGGGAATAGGCTTTTTCGTCAGCTGGCTGCCGGCCGCACCGGGTGCGGGGGAGAGCTGCATTATTGAGAGTAGGAAGGCAATCACCTGTAATTTCTCACCCTGCTCTTTGCTCTCTGTCTCCACGCTCCCCTCTTCCTCTCTCTCCCCCATTCCCACCCTCTCCTACCCTCTCTCTCTCTCTCTCTCTCTCTCTCTTTCTCTCTCCGGGGGGTGATTCGATCGATAGGGGCAATGTGTTTACGCCAGCCGGGCGGGTGCGTCTGATGCACCCGATGCGATTCTCGTTAAAGCCGTGTGTCCCTACTGGCAGGCCGCCTGGCTCTGCATGCGAACCTGCCGGAATCAGCCACGGCGCAGCCATGTTTCATCCTCGTAATGCCACAAATTCGCATTAGCCCATGCGACACTGGAATTCTAAACCGGCTAATATATTTTCCGTGTTGCGCCACCCTAGCTGCTCTTCTTATTTCAGGCTAAGCGATGTGGAACTGATAAAAGCGATTTTCCAAGATTACATTCGGTAGTTGGGGTTTTAGTTATTTTTATTTATTTTTATTCGGAAGAGTTGTGAATGATGTGACTTTTATTACTGGAGTTTTATATATGGATAGGTGGACAAGTGTTGAGAAGTTGTTATTTTGTGGATGCGAATCGGTAGTGAATTACGCGAGTTAAAGAGGGATGAGCTACAATGCGTGTGCAGTGAATATGTGTATCAAAGGGGTTTAGCATAAATTTTTAACTTGATATGATTAACGGATTGCAAAATGTTTTAATGCGTGTACTTATTATTATTATCCTCGTCATTGATTTAAATTAATTAAAATTTGTGACTTTTCTTGAAACAAGGCAGACTTATAGATGTTAAAATCACGCTGCTTTTCCATACGAAGACGAAGCCTTAGTTTTGCAGACAGTTGCAGTAAACATATATGTGAGTGACTTGAAATCGCAACATACTTTTAACTAACTCCACCGAGAAACTAATCCATTTCTAGCCGCTGGGATTTATAGTGGTAATACCAAATAAACCAGGGGAATTACAAAAAGGAACGGTTTGCCGAGAGGTTTGACGTAGATTGACTGGCGATAGGAGTTCCACTCGATTTCACGCGCTGGCGATCGTTAATTGCTGGAATAATCTAACTGACTCGGAGCGCGCCGGGGATTTCGAAGTTTCTCGCGGAACTATTGAAAGTCGATGGCGAGACAAACCATCCGCTGGAAATTCTATTGACCACTTGAGCAATCGGGAATCGATTATCAAGCTGTCCCGCCGGCTTTTCCGTTCTATTTCGAAAAATCAATCGCACCCAACACCTTCAACGCTCTCGGCCATCGGAAAAAGCTGAGCAACCTGACGAGCCAATTGTTAGTGAGAAAGATGTGGTAATTGGATGGCTATCTTTACTAATTAATCTTCATCTCATTTTTTTCTAACATTCAAATGTATCGGGTGATGAAATTTCAAATGACTTAATAACCGAATATTTCAAGATGATGCAAAATAAATTGACGATTATTCTAATAAAACTTATCAACGCCATAATCACTAAGAATAAGTAAAACCCGTAACTTTAAACTCTACCAGGGCAGCCTGCTTTAATATCTAGTTCAGCAGCGATGTCTACGAGGTACACGACGTATGAAAAAAGGTAGAGGTCCGCCTGGTAGACGGTGAAATAAGAAGGGAAAAAAGGGGTAGCAGAGAGAGCGCATGTATGGCTGCATTCCAGAGTCCCATAGACGGCATGTGGGTGGTGGTTGGTGGGCGCTCGTAGCTCAGAGAACTACCGAGGAATCCATTGTCAAGGAACATTTTGCCCCTGTCACGAGAATGAGACAATGGGGCCCGTTAACGCGGCCCGTAACTGTTTCATTGCTTGCCGACAGTGAATACCAGGAAACACAGGAAGACACGTGACGCGGCGGCTGGGTTTATCCCGGGGCGATCGATTTGTGGTTTCATTTTATCTGCATTTTCCAGCGCGCACACGTCCTCGCCAGGCGAGTCGCGGAAAAAAGAATGCTTCCAGCAGGGCGACGCGGAACGAAGCGTTGCGCGATCGCACGGCCAGGTCGTGTTGGACTGTTCGGCTGAACAATGCGCCAGTTTGGCGCGCCATATATCCTCTTTATTCTCACCGAGACACGCAATATTCTCCTCTTGCCAAGCGAGTATCGGGCCGGAGGTGGCCGAGCGAGAGCCAACCCGCCTCCGATTCCGTTGAGTAATTTCCTTGTTGATAGTTGGCGGTAATCGCGGCGCGATCGCTCGCCCGATAACACTCGTCGCGTTTAACGCACCGGCATTCCTTGTCACGATCCATCATTCACGCCGCTCGGAACTTCAACGTGTATAGACGTGGACAGCCGAGGAAGAGCGAGCCTCTTTCCAGGAGAAATTTTGACTTATACTGCCTCGCCCGAAATAGTACGGCAAAGTACATTCATTTTGTAGAGATTGGTGCAAAGATTGTAGAAATAAGCATGAATATTTTTTAAACTTTCATTGTCCTTTAAATACCATTAGAACCGCATATTAATTCTTCAATAATTAAATATGTTAAGTGCTGTTAACATTTCTTTCCCTTTAACTCCACCGAATTTTTTCTAGATTTTTATAGGTTAATTACGCCGAAACATTAAACTGTCACCGATCGCGAGAAACACGAGAAGCCATAGGCGAGCTTGATAATCGGACGTTTCACATTCGGCATACGCTTCCTCGTGAGAGCGGCGTGTTTTATTTTAATTAACCTTGACTGGCACATTAGCGTAATCAGTAGAGCGGGCAGTCTTGCGTTTCGTGCGGCACGCAAAGTGTCGCTGGCGTGAGTGACCCTCGGGGCAAACGGAAGGTTCGAGCGCCGGGACGCCTGCTTCCTCGAGCAGTTCTACGTTAGAGCATCAGACCGTTAGACTATTGACCGAGCGTCGACCCGCAGGGTGAGGCTTCTGGCCACATATCGTCGCCAAGTTGGCCACCAGCCGCCAGCAAGCTCTTCTCCTTTGTCCTCAGCCACACCATCACCTCTACCAATCGACAGCGAAGTTGGAATTAATTCCAAAGTCAACCCCGCTCTCCTCTCTGTAGCTTCTACGAATTCCAACTGATTGCCGCTCGCCTTTGTCACTAGCGAACTTAGCCCGCTCTGATCACTCGCCGACGGATTTGCGACGTTGCTACTCCTGACATTCACTGGGAATCCGATTTTCGATATTTTAAAGCTGTCTTTAAGCTGGGTATTTGTCTGAAAGTTACTTTGGTTTCAAAGTAAAGCGATACTGATTTCATTGATTATTGATTTTTAATGGTTAGTATATTTTGTTAGGAATGTGTTATTCAAATAGTTTTGCATTTGTATTTTTATGGATTAAATATAGGATTTATAGGTTTTATGGGACTTTTTTTATGAACTGACAATTATAATTGCATTTTATAATTGATTGTACGTACGGAGAACTCGAAAATTAAGCTCATTTAGTATTTTGAAGTATGAATTATACTGGTAATAAAACTTTTCGCACTAACTTTCATACTCCAGGAACAAGTTTTATTTCATTGTTTTAAGTATAAAAAAAAGATGATACGTCAAGTAAATGCCGACACTAATTCACTCTATTTTCCGTGGAGCGACTACGGCTGGAAGTTTTCTCGCAGCAATTTTAATCCCATGTGCCAGGACCTACATATATCCAAGGAGAAAATTGTAGCGAACCAGCTCGCATTAACATCTACTTTAAATTCAACAACCTCTGCCCGTCGTCGTCTAATGGGGCCGCACGTATGCTCTCTTTCGCCGGGTTCCTCCTTGCCTCATCCCGACAATTCTTCCGCTTAGCGTCAGCTGCCACATAACCTATAAGACGCGCCAAGTTGCGCGCCGGTGAGCGGAAACCGTGGGACGCGGTGAGAGTCGAGGGGGGAAGGAACTTTTATATCTAAGGGAATTTCTGCGAAACAAGCGGATTCGCCATCAGAGGGAAACGAGGCGAGAAAATGTGCCGTAAGGAGATGGCACCACTTTATCCGGCCGTTGCATATCGAACTGGCGCAGCAGCTGCTGGAATTGTCCATTGCGAGCTTCTTTCACTTGTGTGTCTGTGTGTGTCTGTGTGTGTGCGTTTATTCCCGCAAGAGACTTTCGTCGACTATCGAACTTGCCCAGGCTAAGACTTTTAAAAGCCCGAGAAATTAAGTTCTCCGAACTAATTTACATCAAGTGGGCCGGGTTCCGCCCGAGGATGCCTCGAGAGTCCGAGAGTTTCTTTCCCGAGTTCCGCACGGTCACTGGAAATATGGCGACGTTTACTGCCTCAGTGATATTCAGCACAACGCAGCAGGCAAAAGTAGGCTAGGAGGTGTTGACCTTAATGGAATGGCTACTTCGCGGATAAGACTTTTTTGAAAAATGAAGTACCCCTGGAAAAACGGTACTCAAGGTGCTGTAAATAATGACGTTCTGGAAGTGTCTTCGTAAATGGAGAATTACAAGATGGTAGTATTTTCGGATTATATAATTTAGTCGGATGATTATCTATCAAGGTTTGTTTGAGCTTTTCTTTTAATCCAAATATGTTAGCAATACAAACAAGAATGCATTGTATTCATTGTTCATAGTATAAAAGTCCATAAAAAACCGATTGGAAATTCTAAATAAATCTATTCAAAATCGCAAGTCAATATTTGTGTCAGTTTTGGTAACTCGTTTTTTGATCTTGTTTTCTCTAGCGAAATATATACACCTGTGTATCGAGACTCCGATTAAACGAGTGCATTTGTATTTTAGTAAGAAAAGTAGTAACCGCAACAAATGTACAGTACACGCAAAGCCAATGATACCTGTCTTTACTGAGACTAGTACTATCTAAATTGGTATCACACAAGTACTATGTACCGATTACCGATACTACTACTGCATCGGTACAAGTTTAACGAGCGTTTTGGGAGCTTCGAAAGGCAGGATTTAATGGTCGCAGCGGGCGCATGTATATGTATCAGAAGAATTTTATCGGCGAGCGAGCATTATCATTCAACGAGATCGGCCGGCAATTCAGCCGCTCACAAAGCTACCAACAATTTCACCGCGACGAACAATTATTTACGGTGCGGGCAAGTCTAATACTTCACGCGAGTAACTGCGGTCATTTAATTAGCCCCGGTAGAGTGCCGGCAGCCTGATTGGTGAAATTGAAAAAACACGATAACACAGGCCGACTAAAAAATCAGATTGGCCGCGCGTCGTTTGGTTGGCAACGCCGAAAATATCAACAGTTCCATATGCAACGAGGGAAACTGCATGATCACAGAGAAGCAGTGCTGCCAACCATCCGAGTCCACCCTCTCTGGTATCCATGTACCTGTTTGCTTTCAATCCGCGGCCATCGAGAATGAATATCTCGCACGCTCGTTCCTCCGCTTCGATATTCCCCGACTCTTCCACCTTCCCCTTCAACCCCCTTCGCCTCTGTGTTTTCAGGTTATGCCGGACAAACTGACGTGTCACTTTTCATCCAGCATCGTTCATTATTCTCGCGCTTCTCGCATTGGTCGCATTCGCATCCATCCTCTATCGTGACTTTGAGAGTGACAGACCCACAGGGCTCCGACTAATCTTCGCGTTCCCTTGAAAGCTTCCTACCTTCGCGTTACCCTCGATTGGGCCGCGTGGGACCGTAGGAATAGTCGAGCGAGTGATGTACAAGTGTTCTGCTTCGTTTGTTATTCATTTCAGCTTCTGGACCAGCTGGAAATCATTCTATTGGGAACTATTGTGGGGTTTCTTTTATCCTGAGTGTTATTCAGCTACAAATGTATGTCATTTTAATAAAAATGCAATTTAAAGTAAACTAGAGGTATCACTATTGAATGATTGTTTCTGATCAACAACTGGTTACAGAAAATTAAATAACACTTATCTTTTCATTTCCACACTATTACCCAACTTAAAATCATTCGAGGATGCAAAAATGAACGATCTAACATAGATTCAAGTTTTCACTTGTATATACAACAATACCTAACAAGAATTTCATCCACAGTATCATTTTTCTTCCAATTCTCTTCACTTAATACACTTAGTTATCTTAACCCGACGAATATCCAGTTCAAATAAACCCCACCTGAACCTTGGCAGTTTGTATAAACCGTGGAAATCCCATAGATTCTCAGGCGATCAGTTTGTCCAACTGGAAGAAAGTGGGCGAAGTTCGTCTCTGTCTGCGAGAGTTCTCGGTGCACTCGAGAAAAGTATTTAAGGCGATGTGTCACCGGGAGCGTAGACACCCCTTGGCAGGGTCCTCGTAAGGTTGATGTATGTCCGCGATATAACTCCCACCCCCGGCAACGGTACACGTGAAATCGGTTTGCAAATAAGGCGTAGGGATAAAGGGTTCGAGGGGTGGGTGGACGGTGGTGTATAGCGTGTACGGCCGCTTCTGGAACTATTCGTCTTGGAGTTAAGCGGGCGAGTGCTCTCTCCTGAGTGGGGTGGTGGTGGAGGGTGCGGAGGAAGGTGGACGAGAAGGTAGTTTCTCGTATGGTAGGAACGTGGTAGGCTAAGAGAGGCGAGGAGAGGCGAGAGGCGAGAAGAACGGGAACTGGGTGGAAGGTCTGCGCTGTCTCTCCCTCTCCGCCAGCCATTGTCTCCACGGGTTCCGTTGTTTCGCCTAAATCACCACCGCCCGGCATACACACGGGCCTGGCGGGGTCCTCTTCTTCCTCGAATTCAACCCTCCTCCATCGGGCGCGTACACCTCCGCCACACAGACCTTTGTCCTTCTTCCTCTCTTCTATTACCGGCGCGGCGCGGCACAGCGCGGCGCGGCGTCGGCCGGGCCAAGTCTCGCCGCTGCCACCGTCGCCCCTTCGCTTTCCCCGTCTCTCTTTCGACTTCATTTAGCCCGGCGGCAACGAGCAGGCCGTTCTAACATTTAAATACCAAAGTATCTGGCGGGCCTCGCGGCTTCCAGGACTCCCTTTAATGCCGCCGACGCCGAGTCCTGGGGTGTCTTACCGGCGAGTTCCACTCGCGCCGAGAGGGTGGGATTTATGCACCGGGGCACCCTTCGCCGTCCTTCCACCCACCTCTTCTACGTCGCCTCTCGTTTCAAGAGCCCCTTACCACTATCTTTCTACCCCCATGGCCGCGAGACCCATATTTCGTTGCCTGCCCTTCGCCCCTTCGCCACCGCCTTTCCTTCCCTTTGCCTTCCCTTTGCCTTCCCCTTGCAGATATACCGCAGTGCCGCGTCGCCTCACGCTACCCGACCGAGCTTCCTGCCTTGCTTCCCCTCTCCCTTTCTTCCTCTCTTTCCATCTTTTACTAACCCTCACTCTCGCTCTCTGTCTCTATTCCTCCCCCTTTTTATCTTCCTTATTTTCGGTCAGGTGATTCTAATTCTTCCGTGACGCTGCTCTAAGGCACTGCTCAGTCGTTGCTGAGTTAGTGCCTCCGCCCGACGAAAGTTCCGTTTGTCTGTCGGTAGCAGATTGCTCTAGCAGTTTCGGGACACTTTCCACTGCAGGCCGTAAAGTCTGTGTACATACCACTTTTGATGGACGCCGTTTCTGCACACGCCACGCCGGCGGAGTTCTCCGAGAGCTTCGTGCACGCGCGCTCGATTGCACAGTTCTTTCGTCGAGCCGCTCGAGCAGCCCATGGCTTTAGTCACGACACATCAACCCCACTGCTTTTGCTCATTCACTGCTTTTCTCGTAGTTCTCTTTCTTTCGCGTGTAATGTTTTGATGGGTGAAACAGTTGATTTTTAGGTTGCATCGTTTGAGATATGAATGCTTGGAGGTTATGTAGGAAGTTTGGTTATGACACTGAGTTAGAACTTGGGAAATTTTTAATTCGACAGTCATTTTTCGACATGAATTATTGTTTGATTGAACAGGAGTGGATTTAAGTTATAGCTATTTTTTCATTAGTTCATGATTGACTGTGTGTAAGGAATCGTTTGAGATATGAATGCTTGGAGGTTATGTATGTAGTCTGGTTCTGATACTGGGTTAGAACTTGGGTAATTTGTAATTTGATGGTCATTCCTCGAAATAAATTATTGTTGATTAGGCCGGAAGTGAACGTAAGTTATAGGTTCATGAATGATAGTTCATTTTTTGTTACATAAAAGGACGTAATACTTAATAAATATAACAACCAATAGTGTAATACTTTTGGACTGCATTTTGCTATATTCACCGTATACTTAAAATGACTAAAATGCAGCTGAACAAGGACGAAATATTTCATTTCCCAAAGAATCGACAATCTATCGTGCCTGAACAGATTCATTATAGTTTCCAAAGTTACAAGAATTTTCGTTTCCAAGTTGTTCGACCCATAAACCAGTCAAGTATGCTTCCTCGCTACGAGTATGCCTCGTAATATTGTCTTCGCTACTTGAGATGATATAGTTGGCGTGCATAAGAGATTTTATCCCGAGCGAACAACCTGCTTGCTTTTACCCCTTGCTTCCTCGGTGCAACCTCGTAAATATATTATTCTTTTCCCGAACCACTTCGTACCTCGCAGGCCGGTAATAACCCTGCATTACTGCCATTTCATTCAATGACGTTGACTAAGCCTTGCGGAGAGGCGAACTTTTTGTTTATGTCCATTAGCGAGCGCAGCCGAGAGAAAGTTTTACCAGAATGTGCGCGCTATATCCAGGCAGTACGCGAACTCTTGATGAAAATATATGCCGTATTTGCGCAGCGTGTGCCGGAGCATCTTAAATTTTGAACGGAGCCTGATTAACGAGAGGCTTTGATTTAAAGAGTTTATTGATGTCTTTTAGGATAAAGAGTAATACTCTTTGCTAACATCTGAATTATGTGTGTCACACATTTTTAAATTAAAGACAAAGAGGATCTAAAATAATGTTTATTTCTTTGCCTTCTTCTATTATGATATTAACTATTTTAATTTGACAAAAGGTGTTACTTCAAATCTATGTCCGAGAAAATACTTGTGCTTTTGATGAAAATATATGCCGTATTTGCGCAGCGTGTGCCGGAGCATCTTATATTTTGAGCGGAGCCTGATTAACGAGAGGCTTTGATTTAAAGAGTTTATTGATGTCTTTTAGGATAAAGAGTAATACTCTTTGCTAACATCTGAATTATGTGTGTCACACATTTTTAAATCAAGGACAAAGAAGATCTAAAATAACGTTTATTTATTTCTCCTCTTTTATTATAATCGTCGCTATTTTAATTTGAGAAAAACTGTCAACACAATCCATATACAAGAAAATACTCGTACTTGTTACTTAGTCCTTTCGACTGTCAATACAAATTGTTCGAGCAATACAAGCTATTATGAAAATTTACCTTCTTACGTAAACTCTCTCCGACACTCCAAGAACTTTCCGCTCCAGTCTTTCATAAATCTCGAGAAAATCAAGCTCGTAAACAATTTCGCTGAAGGATCGCGTTCATCCTCGTTAGCTGCAAATAAGGGAAACAGCCTGGAGTGGAAGGGTTGAGGGGGGGAAGGCGAGGGGGCGGCAGCAGACAAAAACACAAGGCTCAGTTATACATAAGACAATATTTGGGGTCGAGGCCATGATTATTCAGGAGCGGAAAATATTTTCATTACATGCTGTTGAGAGAGGGGGCAGAGAGTTTCGCCGGCGCTTATTACAAGTCAGCCGAAGCTGGTGTCATAATGTACGGCCGCTGGCAACGGAGAGCCATACGTGAATGGCGAACAAAAGGCCTTCCGCCAGAAATAGCTCCGGCCGCAGCCACATTAGACACATTATGAGCAGAAATAAATGACTGCAAGCGACTCCGCAGTTCGCCGCCCGGTAATTCGGTAATAAAGTCAACGGGTCCTCTCCCCACTGCTCTGCCAGCCACAGAACACGTAATTTGTCCGCCACTAATGGTCCCGATTTTTTCTATTTCGTCCCGAATAACGGCACCGCCCGCAGACAAAGAGCTCGTCTCTTTCGACATCGAGAGTTGCTCCGTGCTTCCGTTGGAATATCTCCGCAAAGAAGGAAGTAAGGAAGGAAGGAAAGAAGTAAAGAATAAAGAAGATGAGGTCTCGATGGTGCTTGAATACTGTTTACGCAGCTGATGCAACATCGTCGCGTGCGGTAAAATGTCTGCCGGCGAATGAGAATTGAAAGGACTCTATCCTTTTATCAGGCCCTCGAATAAAAATGACGGCCCTCACTACACCCTCTTCCAGGTTATACGATCAATGATACCTCCTGGTAGAAGAGCGTGTGCGCGTCTTACAACCTGGAAATATCAGCATTCGAAGAATCGCAGGGTACATCGAGAGAGCGACGTAGCCCCACTTACTTTGTCTCATCGTAAAGGAACGAAAGCTCGGCAGCACGTATCGCTCGGCTCGGCTCGGCGCGGCGCGCGCGAGAGAGCGTCGGAATAAGGGGCCATACATTTGTCGGAATAGCTTGTAGAAAGCACTAGGCAGCGATGGGTTTGTTTTATGAGGGAGATGTGACTACGTGATCGGACTGTTTCTGGTCCGGGAGAACCTCGGCCGGCTTACATTCGGCCCTAAAACTTTTTTTTTAGGAGCCATTCGCTATCGTCAGTCGCCAGTGGTTTAAGCCTCTGATTCCAGATAGAGAGATCTCGAGGTTTCCGTTGTTCGACGGTCCGGTTGAAGGGAATTCCTTCGAGTGAAATAGAAAGGAAGGAAGGAAGGAAGGAAGGAAGGAAGGCGTAGGTTAGGCAGCAAGTGAGGCATAGCGAGGTCTCCGCATGCCCCCGGGTATCCTGAAAAGAGGCTGCTCCCTCTGGAAAATTTAACGCGACCTCTCCTATCGATGGCGTGCTTCTGAATTTCAATTACCCCGGGCCTATCTCATCTCGGCAGGACGAGTCTCGACTTCCCCTCGCTGCCAGCAGCCTCTAACCTCCAACTCCCGGAGCACCGTAGAGTTCCTCCTCGGCGGCGAGCCTCGTGCCCCGTCAATTCTCGTGAATTCGATTCGTGCTGCTCGTACACAGTCCCATCGCGATTTCCCCTCGCCCCTTGTTTTTCCTCGGCAAACGTATAAAGCAGCCTCTCCTGCCAGGGCAATCTAGAAGTCGAACCCTCTCGCTCTCTCTTCGAGTCGAGTCTGCGAGATCGAAAAGAAGAAACCGTCTCTCTGTCTATTGTCCTTCACCCAGGGGAGCGAGCGAGCGGTGAGATGAAAGAAAATGGAAAATAATGCGTGTCTTTCCCGGTGCGCCGGCAGGAGGAGAAAGGGCGCGGGAGGGACGAGAGTGGAAAATGGAAAGAGCGAACAGTGATAGAGGAAGGAAGCGTGCTCGTGGAAGACGCGGAGTCACGACCTGCAGCGTGAGTTTTCACTGGGTAGTCGGGCCATTAAAGCCGCTCGCAAAACAACGCTTCGTTATAAACCTCGAGAAATACTGCCCATCTACCCATTTCCTTTTCACCCCACCGCACTGCCACTCCCGATCTCGTCGCCGCCGCCGCACTAACCTCGCCTTCTTTCGCCTATTCGGCCTTTCATCTCCCCTGCTATTATAATAAATGGACGAGAACCCTTGACTGCTTAGCCTAATAACTTTTGCCGGACCCACTTGCGAGAGCGCCCCTGAAACTCTTCAGTCTTATATCGAAATAATTTGGAACTTTTTTTATACTAACCGTACTACCTTTTTATATTTACGATGTGGGTATAGATAATTGTTAATTTCATACGATAACAAATGGAAAGTATATATATTTTCATGTTTTACTGGAATGAAAGAAACAAGTGTGTCATAGAATTAAAGTTTAAAATCGGCCAATTGATTGGGCGTTAGTAAAGTTAGTGTTAAGGCACTGATGCTGTAGATGTCCATTAAGAAAAGAGATATCCTTATTGCGATGTATTTATTAGTCACTAAGACTTTATTTTATTTATTTTATAAAAGACATGTTCACGACTGTTTGAAGTTGCTTTCGAGGAAAAAAGTAATCAAAGTTTTCCTCTAGAATAATCGAAATGATTTGAATAGATTTATCGGAGATCATAAAGCTGCCTGTTGAACGGAGCAGTATGAGAAATTTGTGTCCGGCTTTTCCGCTCTTCAAAAGATATTACCGGCTCAGGAGCTCGATGTGAAAGTTTTTTCGCGTCACTTTATTCCACGGGGACAAAGGTCCCGAGCTTCTTGGAGAATAATGGATAATCGACGAGGTCCTTGATTCTCTATTACGGCGAAATAAAGGAGCGATTCATCCCGAGGCGGACTTGAATATCGGCTTTTCTCTTATCCAGACTAGGCGCGCCCTCTTTGTCGCGCCCACCAAGAAATCTAGATGCTCCTGGAAAGGAGATTTTTCGAAATTGGATTCTTCCCCATGCTTCCCAGTGTAACGATAAAAGAACAATTTCATATACTTCCTTACATTTGGTACATTCGACCTCGACGCTTTCATATGCAGTCGCATTTTCTCTTGGTAAACGAGCTTGAGAAAAATACTGGATTATGTAAGACGTTTCTTCAACGAACATCCGCTTTATAACTTCATTTCGTATCTTATACCATCCTAAAAAGAATGATTTAATCCTAAAACCCATAACGATTTTCAATCCCTTTCAACCCCCATCGAATTCTCCCTTACTTCCCTGAATATCTATTCGCCCGCAACTTTTCAAGAACGAAGCTCGACCCAATTGCCGACGAGTTCTTGCGCGCCCCGAGGGCGAAAGAAGAGCGGAGAACGAATGGCTGATTGCGGCCGGCGATTTTTCCACCGGCGATAATTGATGCTCTCGGGTGGTGGCGGCGGATCTGTCAGAATTAGAAATGGGCGCCGTTAAAGGAGCGCGGCAGAATGGAGAGGTTCGATTTGCCTGGGAATAATCGGCAGCCTGGAGGAGGCTGTCCGTGCTGGGATAAATGGCACTGCCGTGCCCTGCGGTGCAGAAGATTTCCCTCAGGTTTTCAGGGAAACAGGAGACGTTTGACGTACGTGCCACCGGCGACATTGGCGTAAATGCGAGTTCACCAACCCGGATTCCCACGTGGGATGCCTCGCTTCTGTGTCCGCCAGTTTATGCCAACTAGTACTCCAAGGCGAAAGCAAACCTAACCTAGACATTCATTCCGCCTCGGAGCCGCTGCGTCCAGGAAGAACCACCGGCTGCAGTAACAACAGCCATAAGCAAGATTACGATGCATCTAACCGGTACTGCTAATTACTTCGTCCGAATACATTAGCATACCGTGGGGAATTATGCCACGACTAGTAAGTTGCGGTAATAAAATTTCCCTCGTTCGCCATTTAGCTGCGCGTAATGTCAAGTGTGGCAGTAAAGATTTCGGGGTCTTTTTTAATGCGTTGAGAGATTGCTTATTTAATTTCTTGGTGTTTATGCTTACGCAGAGATACTGATTTGAATAAAAATCATAGGTGACATTGTCAAAAACAATTTTTATATATTACTAAGATCATAAGTTTGTAATCCATGAGTAATCGACGCCCAATCTAAATAATATAATGCGCTATTGTATGAATTCTTCGTAGCTTTACCTGCTATTGTAACAACAAACAAATTTATCGTTATATACGTTATTGCCAGAGATCTAATACTAAAAAAGAGATTCAACGCTCAGGCAATCAAACACCTAACGATCAAGTCACGTTCAAATATCACACGATCAGCGAATTCCCATGAGAGACTTCGAAATCTATACAAGCGTTTCCATAAAAGCGTAGCTCCAATTTCTTTTCCACTCTACTCGCGGAGATCACGGCGGTATACATATAAGTGATCACGGGCGCAGAGGGCCTCTTTCCGATTTACAGCACACGCGGGACAGATTTGCGCTTTTAAAACAATGTGCCGTGGAACTGTTGTGAAACTGAGTGTGAAACGGAGTCGGCGTGAAAACCAGGGCGAAAGAAAGAGATACGAGAAAGTAGGAAAGGAGTACGGACGCGGCAAGTGTGTTATTTTTCCAATATAAAGGGGAGCAACGGGGGTGGCTTTCACGCTATGATATCCTGACTGTCCCGAAGGGCGTGTAAACTGTATTGCAGTGTGTAATTGTGAAATATACGTTTCCGAAAAGGTGTTCACTTAATTTTCAATTAGATGCTCAGGAGTTTGTATTTAAATCATTATTTACCTAACAAGAATCATGAAAAACATCGCAAATTTAATTTCGTTCTTAAACGAGATTGGACTGTACCACCATCTAATATAAATTAATACACCACTGTTTATTAGCGTATGTTGCTAATAACCACGAGCAGTTGATGCGACATTAAACTGTAAATAAGAAATAAAAAATACTGAATTTAATTGGCCTGAAAAACAACTAACAAAGAGCTTCTCATATTGCTTAAGCATAGCATTCAATTTCATCCTACAAAACCACCCAGTTTTCCATCTATGATAAATAATTTTTACGTAAACATTTTCAAAAACGAGTTCGCATAATATTTAATTAGAACATCAGTACCAAAATCTATTTAAACATTTGTTACTTAACAATACTTTATTTAATCGATGGTAAAAAAGAACTCTTTCCCAGTTCTACACAGAAATCGAGACGAGAAGGTAGGAAAGGAAAGTGAAGATGTACGGATAAAGCAAATGTGTTAATTTTCCAATATGTTATCTTGGCTGCCCCAAAGATGTGTAAACAATATATTCCATTATCTAATTTTTAAATAAACCTTTCGAAAATGCGTTCACTTAATTCTCCATCAGAAACTGAACACTAAATTCTATTTAAAACAAATCATTACCTAACGATACTTTACTTAATCGATAGTAAAAAAGAACTCTTTCCCAGTTCTACACAGAAAGCGAGAGGAAAAGGTAGGAAAGGAGAGTGAAAATGTATGGATAAAGCATATGTGTTAATTTTCCAATATGTTATCTTGGCTGCCCCAAAGATGTGTAAACAATATATTCTATTATCTAATTTTTAAATAAACCTTTGGAAAATGCGTTCACTTAATTCTCAATTAGAAGCTGAACACTAAATTCTATTTAAAACAAATCATTACCTAACGATACTTTACTTAATCGATAGTAAAAAAGAACTCTTTCCCAGTTCTACACAGAAAGCGAGACGAGAAGGTAGGAAAGGAGAGTGAAGATGTACGGACGGGGCAAGTGTGTTATTTTTCCAATATGCAGGGAGGCTGCAATGGGGTGGGTAGGCGAGCCAGATGACAACGGGGGTGGCTTTCAGGCTATGATATCTTGGCTGCCCCCAGGGGCGTGTAAACAGTGTAGGCACTCGACACCCTGTCAATCGTCCAAGATGAGACTTTGAGCCCGTTTCCCAACCTGTACACACTCTCTCTCTCTTCCTTAGTCTCCTCCCTTTATCTTCGCCCCCTCTTTCCAACCACCCCCCGGAAAATCCTCTTCTACCGTGTACTGTGATACCTACGTGGCAGAAGGCTCTTTCGCGCCCTTCTTAGATGTCAGCGTCGAATTACACGGACAATGGACTTCCACGAGAGCTTGCTCGCCAACGCTCTCGGTTTCCACGGGAATCGGAAGTTTCACGGGAAATCGGAGAGTGTCACTAGCAATCGCTGACTACGTGGCTTCCCCTGCTCTAGAGTGCTCTGGATTATCGAGAAATTAATGGCCTTGCTTAGAATTAATGGAGCTTTCGAGCATTTCCAATGGATTTCTGTCGCAGTGCTTTATTCTTGTTTATGTGACGGGAAATGTTTATAATTTTGTTATGAATGGAGGTGTTAGTATTGAGAATATTCTTGTAGGCGACTCCATAGATCATTCTATTATTAAATTCATTTGACTCAGTTACATTATTATTACTAGGTTATCTTAATATTATATTCACTCGAACTTTTTATGTATTCTTGATCTTTCTTCACTGCCTAATTATGTTTAAGTTTGTTTTAGTTCTGATAATCCCATTTTTGCGTCTAGTTTCCATGTATAGTTTGCGGGAATTTCAGTAGATTGCTTTCCGGAAGGATCTTCGCGAGCACAATTCCGGTGATAGCGGAAGCCACATATTATCGCGGGACCAACACTCTCATGCACACTAGACAAACGAAACTCCGGTGGGCTTTCGTTTGGATTACGAAAGTTTAGCTATGGGAGCAGCGCACATTGGGCCGTATATGCAATCTCCGGATGCGATTGCAGAACTCCGTGACTTTCGGCCCGGTGAAACGAATAATTACGAGTTAGAACAGTTCGAAATAACATACACGGTCCGGTTATATCATCTGGTTGGTGAACAGAACGCTGTTTCCTACAGCCGGGTCACCATGGCCGCCACTGTATCAAGTTTCTTTGATCAAGAAAAAAAAACTCCATCGCTCCCGACGAAATAACACATGCTGATACCGAAGGGATCCCTCTTTTTTTCTGTGATCCTGTTTGTTGGGTTTACTGATATGTCCGCCTGTGTGGATTCCGTCTATATCGGAGTTCCATAGCTGGTCGGCATCATTTGAATTTCAGATGGCATCCGGTGAAATTGGTACTCGCACTGAAATTTAACTATCCCCGCTGAGTACGCAAATATGCAAATAATAAAGCCGGCTACGTGATCGCTGAAATGTGCCACGGGCTTAAAAGTCTATCTCTGAAACAGTTTTAATGACCGACTGGCTTTCCGCGTTCCCCATCGCTTTCCCATCCTGCGTACACGTTCGGCACAAATGATTTCGGTCCTCGAAAAAATGTGGCCAGCAATGCGTCCTCGTATAAAGCCCTCCGGGCATACACGCTTTGACAAATCAAGGGAATTCTGTCGAACAGTTATGAATGCACCACTTTTTAATTTCAGTTTTTGGGAAGTATGTAAGTGTAATTGAAGGATATTGCGCTCTCGATTCCGAAGGATAACGTAATGAACGATATTGCATTGGATCTTTTTAATTATGGATGTTCTGCCTTTCGTACTTCCCTTGGAATAGCTTGTTCGAAAAAACAAAGCTAACAGAGAGCTTTTATAACTGAATGCTCCGAGCATTTTTTCCCACTAACTGGAACTCATCAGGATAATCCTGGGAGATATTCTGCTGCACCAGACTTTTTATGGTTCGAGCTATTTTAGATTGGAGTTTGTGTTTAATTAGTGTTCAGTCTTGAGTTCTAAAGCAACATTTACTTACCACACGGTTAGAACTTCCGAAAAATTTATGTTTCAGAAGTTTCGACTGCATTGCTAGGTTAAGGTATGCCATGAAATTTGCAAAAAAAAATATAAAATTAGATAGCATATAGTACACATTATTTTGCTACTTCTTGGCAAATTCGACATAAATGATTTATCAAAGAGGAATAAAAAAACGTACACACAAATCAATCATAAGAATAATATTCTATTCTTAACCTCTAATTTTCAGTAGACCATTGATACTATTCATTATAATATGAACGTCAGTTACGTTGGAAGCATTGCAATCCAGTGTCATCCAGCAAACAATCGCGAGGCTTTCTTTCATCAAGATTTGTTATCTCTTCGAGAGGGGGTGGGGGGAGAAATATCGTTCCTCGGCAGCCGGGATTTTTTGCCGCACGGTAATGACCGGCCTTTCTTTCTTAATTTAATCCGGACTAATGCAATTCCTCATTCTTCCGAGTTAAAGGAATCCTGCCGCCCACTTCGGCCGGGCACTCGAGGAAAGCTGCCGGCTCCACCCTGCGAGGAGATTGCGCAAGTAGGAAAAAGAGGTCTTCTCCCCGGCGGTAGGGAAACGGGAAAAGGGAAAAGGGCTCTGCTGGCCGCCGGCTAAAGGGAAGAGCGGAGCGGTGCAGGCCGGGCAATCAGCGTTTTCCAATTTGCCAGGCGTCGAGTAATAAATTAAGCGAATTTTATTCGTGCCCGTATAACCGCGTTAAATATTTATATTTGCGGCCGATTGCGAACACTGTCCTCCGTTCGGACCAGCACACTCTCCTCTTCTCTCCTCTCCACTCCTCGCCGCTCACGGAGAACGCGTTAAATGCCTCGTCGCACCCTATCCATTCGTCCCACGTTTTCTCTGCTGTGTGTCATCCATGCATACATATGCATGTGTGTGTCCGCTTGCGCCTGTCAAGTCCAGCGAGAGTGTACCTAAACGCTTTTGCATCGCTGTAGTGTGTAGTGCGTTAAGATGATGTATGTACAAACACACCTGGCAGCCTCTGTTTTTTTCATCGTCCTCCGGGCCGTTTGTTTTAGTCAATTGATAAGCGTTTCTGCTTCTCTTTGAAGGACTGTCGTCTGCTTTTACTGCAATATCCTACAGTGAAGTTTTTCATGCTTTTTTCAGTAGATTTGAAATTCTAAGTTATCTTTTGATCTGGTATTTGCCTCGTTGAACTTAAAGTTTATTTCTGTAGGGTTAATTTATTGGCAAACTAATTACTTGGTAATATGACGATAACTGAAATGCGGATCTTTGAGTATATTTGGATATTTGTTTATTTATTGTATGCTAGTAGATTCAAGTATGAGAGTAAATGTTTATCTCTAATACACAGGTGACACATGCCAGAAATTATACGAAGTTTCGGTTATCTCGTGGACATAATCTATTGTTGTAGAAATGATGCTTTATTTTGCATAAACAGAATTCTCATTATAGAAATGTAGAATGCAATCATCAATAAATACACCAAATGATGTCGAATGGTGCGAACTGTGGATTCACAAGTCCGCCAACAGTAAATATTCCCTACGTGTTTACCCAACTAAAATCCTGCAAGCAGAAGCCAAATATTAATTACACGCCGAAATAACAGAGACATTAAACCAGAAGCTACACGAATCTTAAAAGGAGAACTACACTCTTCGAAATTATCAAATAAACCCCCGCAAAATGAAACACGAAACATTCTACTTCCAAACTTTAAAAAACTCCGACCCAAGAACTTCAAGTGCCAAGCTACTTATAAGATCGTTAGCAAAGAAAAGTAAGCAAAACGAGTGAAAAAGAACTCTCTTCCTATCTTACCAGGCGTAGAATTCATCTTCCCAGTTCTGGACAGAGTAGAATGAAACATCATTTTCACTCTATCATACTTATCCACGATAAGTCATTCTCAAATCTACACTTCCAAAGTATTCTTATTATACGTATAATTTCCAAATATAATACTCAAGTCTACAAAATCATATATAAAATATTCATCTCTCTTCAAACCGACTAAAAGAGAACTCTTCCTATACTTCCAGACATATCCAACTTTCCTCCCTTAAACCCTCCTATTCCCCTCCAGCAGACGATGAAACATCGTCTTGGGGATGATGTCGAAATTAAGCGGCATTGAAAATCGTAGGAGTGCAAGTAAGTGCAGAGGGGTGGCGGCGCGTATGTGGCGTAATGTTGGCCGTGGGGTATATAACGGGGGGTGGGGGTGTGCATCGATTGATGTGGCAGTATGCGTGGGTGACGGGAATGGCAGGAATCGGTCGACGGAGGGTTGATGGGAACGAAGGGCTGCCGGGTACGACGAGCGAGAGAGATAGAGGGTGGAAAATGGGGGTGGAGGGGTGGAGGGGTGGAAGAGGGTGCCGGAATGTCCATGGGTGGGTTGGTGCTCGAGCTGACAGGGGGTTCATTCTGTATTTTATGGCGAGGCCTCCCGCGGCGGGACGCTCCTGCCTGGCTGGTATACCTCCATTGCCGATAAGGTGATAAGCTCAAATGTATTGGCTCCCATCAAATCGTACGCTTTACTGCTATAGGCAACCCCATAAACGCCGATCACCCTTCCCATCGCCAGGGTGGCCAGGTATTTCGGCCAGCTAGCTACGGATAATTCCCCCTTCGATAAAGTATTACCCGTCGGTAGTCTAATAGTGCCAATAGCCCGGCAAGTCACCGCTTCTTCTCGCACTGTTAATGCACTTGCTTTTGAATCACCATTGTTGAGTTATATAGCTGTATATCTATGGTATAGTTATAAGTATTCTGGTCATTTTAAATATGTACAAATGTTTCATAACTTTTTGCTGTATATTCATCAACACCAAACCTACTGGCACTTGTTGTATACTGTCAATTTGTTACTGAAGTACTGAGAAATACATTGTTCGTATATTTTAAGAAAAATTGTAAAGTTCGATAGCGATGTGATAACGTTTTTTAAATATGTGAAAGTTGTATGTGCAAAAGTTTGAAAATGGTAAATTTGATTGGTAGTGGTAGATTTAGTTTTAAAGTGTCATACAATATTATCATCAGTAATATAATAGTGCAAATAACCCGCGAAACCTCTGCTTCTTTTGCTACTGTTGATGCACTTGCCTTTGTATCACCATTGTGGAGCACAGATATTTTTACACAGAGGAATTTAAATTATTCAGTAATTTTAATTGTATGTATAACATTATATTGTATGCAAAATGTGTATAATATAACATAATACGATAAAATATTCTCTCTAGGACGCTGTTCCTCATTCGAAGTAAGTCGTTGCAAAGTAAGATGTCGTTGGTACTTAGTAAACCATCCACTTTAACACGCTACTTTATATATTTAATATAATATATTATTATACACATTATAACATTAGATACATAATATAGAGTTTGTTGGGATGACTTGTAATTAAAATGATTGATACCCAAAAATTTCTTTATCTGACTTCAGAAGTTCTTAAGTTAATCGTATTATTTATGGGTTGGTCCAATATCTTTATTGGATTGACTTATTGAACTAATTAGTAATATTATTTATGAGTCTTATAATTTCTCAAACATTTAGATATAGGAATGCCTTCATTCCCGAAAGACCCTTTTACGTTTTGTATCTTCTTATTTTGTTCTAATTATAATCGTTTAGCTGTATAAACTAATCAATAGGCAGCTGGCATAGTCGAAACATAGTAAAAAAAGAAACCTCCACGTTTCCATACTAATTTATGCAAATGTTCCGGAATATTTCCCGATGGAAACAAATTACCCGGCGCCGACAGGCCGTCGTAATTAATGCATTAAAGCGCGGCGTCCGGTTACAGAGAATTCAGGAAGAAACGGGAGCGTTAATTTCGCGCTTACCTTTTCCCCTAATAACTGCGGCGAGCGGCTACATATCGCATTAACATCGGCTGAAAGCCGAGCTTTCGCGGATCCTTGCTGAAAAGCTGCGGTCGCTCTTTGCCGGCGCGCATCCTGTGATCGTAAAAGCCCCGCTCGGCCATAACCCTGCCGAGTTCATCCTTCGGCCGGCAGTTTTTCCAGCTTTTCCCGAGATTCATCGCTCGGGCGCAGATAACACGCGGAAAATTAAATTCCAGCTGCGCAACGCGCTCGCCCGCGCGCGCGCACGCTCGCTCGTTCGTTCGTTCGTTCGTTCGTTCGTTCGCTGGCCGCACGGTGTGCAGGTGGGATGAGATTGCAAATAAATTACGTTCAATCTCCATCATCAAGAGAGCGAGAGGCTTCGATGGAAAGAGTAGAGAGAGAGAGAGAGAGAGTGAGAGAGAGGGGCGGAGGGCCGAGCTAAATGAGAGCAGCGACTGGCCTGGCGAAACGGAGGACGATGGATAGTTCCAGAGGCCTGTAGGGTGGTTCGGTTACCTTTGAATTATTACTCTCGACTATAAACTATTTTACAGTGGATAAAAGAAGTACTCGCGCACACACTGTTTTTGTAAAAGTATGTTCTTAAAGAAGAAAGTATCTTTTCCAAAAATACATTACCTCAGAGAAATGTTTCTTTTATAAGAATATTTATATAAAAAATACTGGGCGTGAATGATTTTTGTTGCCACTGTATGTATACTAATTTTAATTATACTGCATGCATAATGTATAAATATTTCTTTTGCATATTGCTACCCATTCGGAGCAATAGAGTGAATCGTCGCGAAGTAACATAGAATTGATACTTAGTAAGATATTCTCTCAAGCAGGCTCTTTTGTGCATACAATATATTGCATTACCCTTGATACATGTAAGTTTATAGCCACATGCGTGTCTGATAAAAACTGGGGTAGGGTTGTCGTGGTTCAAAGGGAAGCGAGTCACCCAGTAGAGGGTAGATCTGAAGAGTAGGGATAAAAGTTGGTGGAGATGGAGGGTTGTAGATAGCATTGGCACGAAGCAGCTAGGAGGCGAGGAAAGTAAGTACATAGAGGAAAGGGAAACAGGTCTATGCAGTGTGTCCGCTCCTCTCTGAGAAACTCGAGGCTCCTTGAGAGCCAATAATAAGTAAGCCAGGCGCTCGTTAGGGGTTGGTTAAAAATACGAAGGAGCGGCGGCTCTTTTTTCCTTAGCCTCTGGCGGGGCCCTCCTTGCGAAAAAAGGAAGGGAGTACCGCTGAGAGAGGAAAACAGATGCAGAGCAGGGGAAAAAGAAAAGTGGGAGAAGGGTTGGCAGGCAGCCGTGAGAAATAATGGCCGGCCGTAATCGGTGGCTCTTTTTTACCTCGCTCGGACCTCTCAAGGACGCACTCGCACCTCTGCGACGGCAAAGTTCCTCGACCCTGAAAATCTCTTTCTCACCTTCTTTGAGAGAGCGAGTGCCGACCCTCCTCCGCCTCCTGCTCCTGCTTCTCCTCCTCCCTCTCTTTTACTTTCTTCCTCGGCTCTCGCCAACCCAGTGCTGTGCCGTCCTTTGATTCTTTTGCCGCCGGGATGCGAGATAACACCCTCTACCCACCCCCCGCTCCCACCTCTTTCTCCACCTCCACCTCCTCCCTCGCTCTCTTACCCGCTCAACAACTTCCGCTCTTGTAAATACCGCAGTTACTGTAAATGCGCGATTCCCTATCTCTGACCGCGGCCGGTTTGCTTGATTCCGATAAGCAAACGTTTTATCAACCCTTTTTCCTCGAGCAGTACTTGCTTAGTGGTCGTAACCCAAAAGTGGAGGAAAGTAGCTTAAAGCTTGTGGCCTCTGAATTATTTGTGGATCCGTATTTAATCAATAGTATTACTGTATGTGCGACGTATAATGTGTAATTTAAATAAGTAATACGGTATTAATTATTTATTAAAGAGAAAAAGTTTTGAATGTCAAAACTGTTTTAGTACTTTTGCTTGAAACTAGTGAAAAAATAATCTCAATTTTTACTGAAAGTCTTCTAAGGACAAAATCATAATAAATATAACAATATCCCACAATTCAGTATAGTTCTATTACCATATAATAATAGGATAATTAATTCATGCATTTCTATTGAGTACTTCACAATTTCTACGCAATAGATCTTCTACTTCTTAGGAAGTAATATTTATAAGTCGATTAATTAAACCAGTCAACAAGCCATTCTATCGTGTATCACCGCAGAGTCAATCAAGTGTCAGTTTCAAGCCCACAGCGTATTAATTTAAATCAAGTTCGTTAATGACAACAGTCAACAGTTCGGTCGATGGTAGCAAGAGTGGGCGGCTTTCGCGCAACTTTTCAATCAGAGAGGGCGGCCTGGTTGGCTCGCACGAAAGTACGACTGATTAGACATTATCCTGTCGGTCCTTTAATCTTCTCGTTAGTGGTGGAAGCACGCGCTCCCTCTCCGCCTTTCTCTCTGTTTGCCAAGTTCACGCTGAGAGACGTGGGGGATGCCGGTGGTATCTTGGCGGTGACTTAAAGTGGTCGTAATTAAAGATGGCCGTTTAGAGGGGGATTGCGGCTCGGGATCGGGAAAGAGCGAGGCTCCGGATTAAAGGGATGACCCCAAACACGAACAAAGAACTCGATGCTTGCGTCCAGGCTATTTTCCTTTGTCTCACTTTGCCCTTCCTCTTCCACTTGCTCCCTTCTTCCCATTTGCCCTTGTTAAGCTCCATTCACATTACACGCAACGTTAGTATTGTCATAGTCATTTTCTGTGGGAATGGTCACATATGGACGCTTTTGTGATAGGTCCTCGTAGTTCGTACATAGTTTCTTGAAAAGGGCATTTCTTTGAAAAATTCTAGGTCGCCAACTACAAAAGATATCGACAAAGGGAAAACGCCATATTGGTCAGAAAGAAAAAATGTTTTAGTCATGTAACTTTTGTTTAACTTAGAATTTTTTAGTAGAATATTTTGAACTTAAACTTATCTCATTGGAATAACATCGCTTAACATTTTGTCGGTCTTCTGTGTTTTACAAAAAGTTGTCGATGATAGTTTAAACATAATACTAGCACGTATATATTAAAACCTTCAGGAACAATGTAATAGACAACTGATAAACATAACATAACATTGCAGTACTTATTTAAGCATAATTTAAATTAATTAAAAAATTCTCTCTTGTCTCTTGAAATTGATGTTCCGTGTAATGTGAATTGACCTTTATTTCCTCGTCCTACCACTTGTCTGTGAAGACTCGTCGATTGATTACGCGTTTCTCCCTGCGTTATTCGTTCCCGCGAACGACAGTAAAATCGGATCCCCTTTTATTTCGCCCTTTTAAATTACCCTTATTGAGGAGAAGCTGGCAGCTTCCCCGAACCGGGTTGCTGCTCGTAAGATCGGCTTGGAATATCGAGCGCCGATGATACCGGACTTTTACCGTAGCTTCATTAAAGCGAAATTGACTGTTAAGGAAAAAAATTCTTACATCTCCGCTTGGGAATTTCCTCGCCGCTGTAATGGTGTCGTGAATTTTTTACAGCGCGCCGAAGCAGCTCTAGTTATGGGGAGTTTAATGGTCCGAGTTAATTTAGAGCGATTCTGACGGCAAAAGATAACGGTGTTCGTCCCTCGAAATGGAATCATTGATTACGAATTATGAACAATGAATAGATTAAACTGTAAATGCGATTGGTGTAGATAAAATTTGTTAAAATAATAATTGAATAAATCTGAATCTAATAGGATTGAATCATTACTTTCTATCTTGGAGACTCAAAGACGAGCTCTAACTTCGACATTTCTCTCGGTATTCGTTAGTCGATCGTTAAATTAAAAAATCGCTTATTAAAATAAATTCTCTTACAGAAAAATTTCCCGTGGATTTTCCTTCAGTAATCCCCATCTTTATATTTTCCTCAAAGAGCAGCGTCTTTCCCTTCCACTCTTGTGTTTCCGTGGAAACTGGCGTAATCGAGAGGAGCTTTATAATCGCTGGTAATCCAATCTCTAATAGGATTTTTCATGGCGAAGCTTTCATCGAGCAGGCAGCAGAGACGGCGGCGGCGGCGGTGGCTCAAGGAATACTAGTATTGGCGCTAGAGCGCCAAGGATTTATAAGGTGGCGGGTGTTGCGCAATATTCGAGAAGTTTCGTAGCGCGGTGAAAATAAGTTTTCCTCCTTAATGAGATTCAACGTTCCAAAATGAAATCCGAAGCCGCGCATAGGACAGGGGTCGTTCTGCCAAGCGCAGCGTCACACTTTTCCTAAAAGTTCTCTCACGGAACTTTCAAAGCCCAGCAGCAATGTTGTTTTTTTCTCTTCCCTTTTTTCTGCCCTTCTCTTTTCCTCTCCCTCTCTCCCTCTCTCTCCTTGCCTCCTTTTCTTCTTTCAGTGAAGAGTGCATTTAAAGGTGAAGAAGTAAAGTACGTTTCGCAAAGCGATGCACGATGCATCGCGACGTTGCGCCGGCGCCGTTGTATGGAAAGTACGTCGGCTATGCTCTTTCACTTACTTTTTCCTCTCTCGCTCTCGTCTTGGCTTTGAGCGCACGGCTCACTCGCCGAAAAGAATGATGAGAGGACTTTCCTCAAATGTTCTTTCATTCCGTCGCGCCACTTGCGCGACGCCGACGCGCCCCAACCTCCTCGCCACAGAAGGAAAAGTCCCTCTTGCTCTCCTTAGTGTTGTGTTTATCACTCGAGTGGCCGAAAAGCGTGCATAAATCAAGAGTCGAGATTGTATAAAGCTTTAATGGTCGCAGATAACATATTATTTTGGTATATTAATTTATTTCAACAGATGTTTAATAAAAAAATCTTATATAATTTAAGTCTAGATAAAACAATGCAGAAATCTTTATGATTATTAATTACTTCGTTTTGAAGGAGATTTAAATCATTGCAGAGCTTGGAAACTGAACTTTACCCAGCACGTAATTACTAGTACAAAAGGATGGAAGAATATTTGATGACAGAAAATTTGTGGGACCTCAATTGGTGGAATTGGAGGTATTTGTTCCATCATAATAGAGAGGAAACTGTACTAGTTGACACAAGTGCTACATTGTCCTTCGTTTGAAAGGACCAAGGTTTCATCACATTATTATTCGTTAATTCAACTGAACATTATCAACTCATCTCTATTATTTAAGAAACGTAAACGGCCAAAGTTGAGAATTCGACGATATTCACTAAATCAGAAAGTAGAAGAAGATTTTTCTCTGAAATCACGGAGGAAAGCGATAAAATTCGGAAGGAATCGCGGAGGATTTCTTTAGAGGGAAGTGGTGGAGTGCACGTTCGAAGGCAGTAGGTCCTCTTTCAGCAATCTGCCCTATTTTACGAGCCTGCTGTGAATGACCGCGAGCCCCTCGGAATTCTGGGTACTGCGATAAGCATTTACTACCACGGCGCGCACTGTTCCACGACATTCCTTTATCTACTTTTCCTGCCGTTCCTCCTCCGTTGACACATCTCTTACTTTTATTTCCACGTGCAATGCTCCCACTCTTTTCCTCCGAAATATTCGCCTCGCTTGTTCTGATAAAGAGGATATCCCTCCATTTCGCCTCGACAGTTTGCAGGTAATACTAACTCCGCCCGTAACTTTCCAAAGCCGTTTTGATCCCGTTACGTAGCGATTGCCCTCCTTTCCACGATGGCCGATGCATGTCGGCTTCACGCAGATTTTCATGCGAGCCCTGATAAGCGAAATTGAGGTCTCCTTTCGCGGTGAAAGAACGTGCCACTCAAGGTACATCAGAGGAATCTCAATAACCTTCGAACACTCTTCTACAGGGATCACCTTTTGCGCGTGAAAGTACCCTTCCCGATCAAAGAAGGGTTTCACCAATTTTTCGAAGACTCGCTGAGATGAAGATTTAAGTGGAGACGAAGCTTCGCGTGTTCCGATAAAACTTCGATAAAGATTATTTGGTAGTTAAGTAGCGAGGAAGGTTTAAGAGCTTTCGACGGTGTCATTATTTGAAGTTTCTACTATCGGAACACTCTGTTATATTATTTTTATGAATCTTCTTCATCTCAGTCTTCATGTATTTTAAGAGATATCGTAGAAATAATATGCGAGTGTATTTGAATAATAGAAAATACGGAAAATGTGACATCCGATTTTGTAACCGACGTATTAATTTGTTACATGTATTGATTGATTTCTTTCGAGTATTTTAATACATAGAATGTATGTTCTTATGTAAATATAACAAGCTTTGCGTATTTTCAATAATGAGGTGAATTTTATTTCTCTCTCTCCAGCCGATCTTTAATCGACAAGGAATATTCAATAGTCTAATTGATAAAAGATTACTGAAACAAATTTTTAACTAACTTTTACTAATAATAAAAACGAAAGTTACAGCAGATTCTCGTCTCTAAAAAGATTTCTTTTGGAAAGTTGATTTTCAATTTATATTTAATAAATTTCACGACTATTTTTTCTAAGCCATTAAAGTTTCTCTGCAGAATTTTAGGCCACCCTGTACGTATCTCGTAACCGTGACACAATTTTTCTGCTGAGGGGTGATCGCTCATACCTTGCGGAATCCGACAAAGTAGCGGCGGCTTTTTCCAAAAGTGCGTCGCTAAGCTCATACATCTCGAGGAAAGTGGAAGGGTCTCTATTTTTCTTACATGCTACATGAATTTTGTGAGTGGGTATTTCGAGCGGCAATCGACCGTGGACCGTGTCCATTCGTCGACTGCCTATATCCAGAGTAAAAGATTGCCCACTATGTTGTATCACCATACACATAAAGTGAATATGATACGACTATAAATTGTGCATGCCTGAGAACATTTTCATTATATGCATAATACATTTTTAATCATATTCGCGTAGTGAGAAAATAAAAATTCGAAGACTATGATTTTTTAGTATTTGAATATATTTTATTAAGAAGAGAACAATGTTGTAATTCTATATTTAAAGTATTGGACAAAACTTGAATTTGGTAAAATGTTATAATCTTTATTATATTCTTCGAAAGATTTTGGTAAATGATTGTTTATGCCAATGATTCTAACATTAATGCCTCTATATTTCGAGACATATGCTCAAACTCATACTTATGTATACGAATCATAAAACATTGGCATTACAATGCGTGCACATCTACTTACAAATGAAGTGCAGAGTTCAATTCCGTACTACTTTTTTACAGACTTTAAATTAACATAACATATTTTCACACTTTATCTTTATCTGAATTAGGCTGACTCTAATCTTATAATAATGCAATATACAAAAATCGCGATATGTATGCATTTTCTGCAAAGGCTTGTATACTGTTCAAAGTATCTGCAGCAAATTTGGCACAAGTATTCTCGGATGCCCTAGAAAAAAGACTATGAGAATATCCACCCCTTAGCAACCCCTAAAATACACTTCAGGCAAACGAAATGCCACTTTACGACATCGGATAGGATAGCTAATTTAAATAAAAATTTAATAGCAAAGCACCAAATTTGGCACAAGTATTCTCCAATTCCTCAGAAAAAGTACTATGACGCCTCTCACCCCCAACCACCCCTAAATCTAATTTAAAACTCAAAGAACAGGTATAAAACAGTGTCAGTATGTTAATCTCTTGCCATACCATTTAGTTCGACGAAATTCAGGAAAATAGGCCAGAGTGATGTTCAAGAACAGTTGCAACATCCAATGCCTAAAATATCCAAAAAACAAAATGCAACAATGTTCGCCCAATTTTCATTCCACGAGTTTGACTCGTCATATTCATGTTTGGTGCAAAATTTGTATCACGAGTCGGACTCGTCAAAGTACGGCAAGGGGTTAATAAAAATTGAATAACAAAGTGAAAAAATCGTAGTGTTGTGACGTCGATGAACGCAAGTGTTATACGTGGCAGTGGGAATTTCGTTCACATTCTCTCAGCAGTCTAACTATAGTGAGTTGGTTACTGGCGAGCTAACAGATGAGAGGGTGAGCGAGGGCAGAGGGCGAACAGGAGTGTGGGAAGGCGGAGAAAAAATCGAAGAGACGAAGGGCCAAATACCTCGTGATGGATAACCCGTCGGGAGAAGCTTCAAGTGTATGACATTGATCAGCCAGCTGGAATTATTCGATTCTACTTCCTCGTCCCACTCAACCCCCTAACCGGAATTCGGCTCTTCTTGCCCTCCTAACATTCTTGCTCCTGTTGTCTCATTTATTTTGCTCTTGCGTCGGATCGTTCGATCAGTGTGCTTCAAATTATTCTTATTTATTGTTCGTACGTTTGATTTTATTATTTAATTTTGTAGATTGTCAAGATCGTTCAATTAGTTTGATGTCAAGTTGTTATTCGTATTTGTTGTTTATGTATCTTATTTTATTGTTTATATTATGTATTGTTCGTGTTTTTGTTCTATTGTTTAATCTTTAAATTCTCAAAATCGTACGACTTACGGGTGAAGTGAACGGATATTTTAATTTATTCAAGATCGAAGTAGTTAATATGGTATTGCGAAGTATTGCTAGTACTAAATAATTAGTACTAATTCCTTTAAAGGTTTAGGACACTAAGACTTTTGACGCTAGAGCGAATGATTTTCTACTTTGAATACTATCAATGTATGTCTTACTTTTGACTGACAGTGTGTAACGCGACACCTTTCAGTTTTAGTCTATCTACAATATCTACTTTAAAATCACATCGACAGCAATCAGCAGTGCATATCCGAACGCACTTTAACACTAATCGTACCAATGCCCGGCCAATTGATCGATTATAACCTTTGATTTTAAGATAAACTTGTTTCATTCGTTGTTGTTAAAAATAAACATGTAAATTTATAATTTCTTTAATGTTACCTATCTGTTGCTTTGCACATTTGATTTCGTATTAAATTATCGAATTGGATAAATATGATCTTTATCATTTGACATGTTACAAATAGCAATAATAAACAGTCGTGAAATTCTGAATAGTTTCCTTTCCTCATTATCCACATTCTCTCACCGGACCGACTTTTTTTTCTTTCTAAGACTGTTCGTTCCTAATGTTTTTGAGTACAAGAGCGGAGACGGCCTGGGTCATTTCCGTCTCGGGCGGGTTCTTTCGAGAATCCGATCCCTTCTAAACCAAGTGAATCGCCTGTCGCCCTCGCACGACGCTTTTTTCCTCGCCACGACGCCGTCATCGATCCTTCGGCATCATTAGTGCGCTAGGCAACCAGCCCGAATTACTGACAAGGTGGGTTAGTCAACCCCAGTGTGCATTTCCAGGCGAAAATATCCTTGTACAAGGTGTGGAGAATTGTTTTCTTGATTAAAATCGAACGATTGTGGTATGACTTTTAGAAAATTGTTCAAATGTTAGTGTGAAATGTGGCAAACTTTGAACTTGAAGCCTTACGTTACATGGAAATACAACAAAAGTATAGTTTTATACTTTTATTCTATCTTTTATTTTATTATTATTATAGTCATAAATGACAACTGTCATTTATGTTAAAATATGTGCCGTGCCATCTCCTATCTGCGTATTTAAGTTATAAATACATTCTGACATTACAATTAAGTCGAACAATAATTCAAATCGACTTAACACTTTATAAGTTATATTAGATAAGCTACATCTCCATTCGCAGTCGAATTTTAGTGTTAAAATATTATAATAGCAATTGGTTGGAACCGACGAAGGCTGTATTTTCGTATGATTTATAAATGAATAAGAAATTAAATAAATTAATGAAGTTATCGACAAAACACTGAATCACTAATAAAATGCATAAATAATGAATAAATAATACTATTTCCTTTACCCTGTTAACAATCGTTTTCTGAAACCCAGTGTTTCTCACTGCAGTTTTAAAACTCTTTTCAAAAAACTCGGGTCCATTAACACCGCTAATACAAAAGCTCGCAAGGAGTGAGGCGAACACTTGAAGAGCTGTATTCATTTTAGGTGCGGCGAGTGTCTCCAAGCCAATTATAAAGGAAGATTGTCCTCTCGTTTGAATAATTCAATTGGAATGAAAGGAGGAATGTCGCGCGCGACTCGCCGGGCTTCCTAGCCGGCGTGTGTCTTTTCAGGATTAAGGCGTCGGAGCCCCTAGTTTGAGGAAGAGATTAAACTTACCCGAAAGTTCAGGTGGCCGTCGGGACGCAGTAGCACAGGCGTTGGAACACCTCGGGAACCGCAGCATATATCAGAAAGCGGGTGGTGGCGCTCGACCTGAAAGTAGAAAAGACGTCGTGCTAGTTTCGTCGAGTAGAGCGTGCGGTGCGCGCCTTGAGAATGATTAAGGGCTCTAAGGGAGGCCGGGCGACACTTTCATTTTTGAAATGGTCGCAACGGGCACTGCCCTGATGATTTCGCCGCTTGGCCATACGGGAAACAGATACACGCCGAGGTCGCACTGAGGTCGCAACCTCACTGGCTCTACTGCTGGATTCATCCCTTGGGATATATTCGTCGGCTTACGTTCCTCCTGGGGCTAATGGAGCTTCGCTATAGTACGCCTCCGATGCTCATACGAAATTTATTGAACTTTAAATCTGATGCCTTTCGTTTAGGATAGTGATTCGCTTGAGTAGACTCGCTGAATCTTCTTCGGAAAAGCTGCGTGGGTATATCTGTTTCGAATCGAGAGATGCATGAGGTCTGTTTTGAATTCCATGGTTGGTGTTGTTCGTTGCCATGAGACCGGTGTATTTACCTTTGGAAATTGCTAAAGCGAACGGAAATACTATTTGTTTGCTCGAAGAAAAACTGGCTTGGGTAGAAAAGCCTCTATTTGCTTGGTTTATAATCCATCGACGTTTTTTGATAGTTTGGTTTCCATTGTTTTCCTATTTAATACTATAAAATTTTAATAAGTTAATAAGACTGGTTAATAGTATTTAATCTTCGAGCAGACATTATCAGTATTGTAATAACACTTAATTTTAGAAGGAATTAAAAGCTATCTCACTTTTAACATTCGTAGTATTATAAAGAATTCCAAATTACAATTTATGAGAGGCTGTATTAACTTCTTCAATTCACGGGTGAGCGAATATTTTCCCAACCAAATAGGAAGATTTACCTTCCGATTGTATAAACATCTGGATATTTACAAATCCTTTAATCGGTTCGCTTTTTTCAAACAGCGAGGTAATCAAAGAAATTCAATGGCCGTGCAAATATGAGTTTGAACCGGATCGATAAATTATTCGACTTGCAAAAAATTACAAAGTCGCTTAAAATACGTCCAAAGAAATGATCGAATTTTTAAAATCACAATGTCAGATTAATTCTACTCTTTTTTAAATCGCCTCCTCGGCATATAGCATCAACACACACACACATAATTAGCAGCATATAAGTATTTGAGTTGCACGTGTAAGTTCGAACAGTTAAATTGCAACCAAAGAAATATTCGCACCCAAAATATCCTCAAAAAATAATGCGACAATATTCGCTCAATTTTCATTCCACGAGTCTGACTCGTGATATTCATCTTTGATACAAAATTTGTATCACGAATGAGACTCGTCAAAGTACGGCAAGGGGTTAAATTACACACAAATAAATGATTCTTTTTTTTCAAAACAGTGTCACATCATACTAACCCTTTTATAAAGCTTCTCTTCGACACATGGCATAAGCAGTTTCGAGATACTTAGCACAGAAGGGATACAAGCCGTCACACACAGGTACGCGCGTGCGCATACACATTGGCAGGGCTTCGTCATTGTTCGCGGAATAATAGGCAGCATGAAACTATTCGGTAAGCAAGGGGATCGGCGGGGGTTGGAGCGGCGGTTACTCATTGGCATACTATTACAGAGTTGGTCGGTGATTTTCATCGTCGAGGCTAATCATCGCGGTCGGAGGTTTAAGCCGCGCTATTAGAGAGGTTCCGGTCTACAGGATCTTGGCACTCGAGATCTCGCAACAATGCCGAGGCGTTGCATGCATGCGAGATGCACACTGTGCTAGCTGCTTGTTACAGAGGATTGCCGCTACCGGGCGCGTCCGTCCTCGCTTCACACGCTTGATAGAATACGTTGCGGCCACTGCTAACAAGAGGGTCTACCTGCCCGGAGGTCTACCGATCCCACTATCGACGCCCCTTCGCTCTAGAATCTTGCTTTCCCATGGGAAAGATCATCGCTTTCTGCGCACTGAACTGTTCCCGCGTTAACAGCCAATCAACGCACCGAAGACTCTCATTCGAGGCGTTGTCATGTGGAAATTCCTATATTCTAGTATGTCCTCTGTGGTTAATTATGGATTATTAGTTTCCCCATTAATCAATGAAATTGGGTTGTTGAAGATAATAAATGTTTAACTGTCGGTTATATATTGCTTGACTGAGTTTCTATGTGTGTTAGTAATTTATGTCGAGTTAAGAATCAGAAGAAATACAATTGTGATTGAGTAACTTGATACTTGACACACAAGAGATTTGATTGGTTCCAAATAATGAAAGAAGAAATACTCCGAAAGTTTCAATGCTCCATCTCAATATTAACATGTGCCACAAGTCACCTATTGTTTCCCATTTCTCGATTTTTATCGACTTTGGTTTATAATTCTGTAACACAAGTAATACCCATGCGAAAAATATGATTCTTGTACAATTTTCTTATGAAATCTATATACTTTTGCAAAATGAAAATTCAAAATTCAAAATGACGGACCCAATACAGCAGCTCAAAAAATTGAAATTTATTAAATTTGGGCAAGATTGCATCAAATATTGGGTCCACTATTTTGAATTTTTGAAAAATGTAAGTTTGTTAAAAAAATTATATAGATTTCATAAGAAAATTGTACAAGAATCATATTTTTCGGTTAGGTATTACTTTTGTTACAGAATTATGAACTAAAGTCGATAAAAACTCTATGCTCATCAAATAGGAAACAATAACTGGTTTGTGGCACGTGTTAATATTGAGATGGAGCATTGAAACTTTGAGAGTATTTTTTTTTTACTTATTAGGAACCAAACTAGGGGGTGCACTCATAAAAATTCAAAAATCACCAAAATAAGTGTCACCCTAATGTACAGGGTGATTCACTTGCCTTTGAATCGCCAATGATGGATATCGACCGTTGAAAACGATATAATTATACGGTGTTGAGTAATTTTAATATAAAGGAGTATTTACTGAGTCTTTTCCACGCACTGATATTTATTTATAATATCAAATTATACCAATAATGGAAATAATTGGAACTCGAGTGTGAAGGTGATGATTAAAAGGCAAGTGACTCACCCTGTACACTAATTATTACTGATTTAAGGAAACACTAAAAACTAGTTATTACTTATTAATTATAACTAATTTAAAGAAACAGTAAACATTAGTGAGAATTAATCAGTTCAATTTAATCCTTGTCAGGGTCAGTGTACGTAGAAAGCAAACAGTTGAAGATCAAGCTAATGCATTTCTCATGAAGAGCAGTGTAGCACTGATCAAGCACTATGCCAAACGACAATTGATACCTCAGTGGCACATGCAAATAGAGCTTAAGGCATCCTGGGATCCAACCACTTACAGCTCGGTGCATGTGTTTCGCTTCCGTATTGCAGACGCGGTTCTCGATCAACAAGGAGAGGAGCGACGTGAATCGCAAGCCAGTCCTCTCCCAGTCCTCGAAAAGCTACCTGAGAACGGAACACGAAATTTGCTGAGCGAGGCAGACTCGTCGTCGTCGGTGGCGGCAGCGGCAGCGGCATTTCCACTGAAAAATGGACTCCGCCAGTACTCGCTTGCCTCGGAATAAAAAGTCCTCGTTACAGCGGAATTTAACTGCATCGCCAGGCTAAAACAGCGCGTTCCCGCTCGGCGAACAAGAGGCCCAGCTTTTGAAACTCTCAATTCTCGAGGACGTCATGTGGGGAGTAACGCGCGCCAGGATAATGAGGCTATAGCATTTTACGGGATGGGCTTTCCCTGCCAGACACACACACACCCACACACACACACTCACACAGCCACATATACGCACAGGGTGGTTCAATCTGCTAATTTAGCCGAGGGTTTCTCGATCGGCTAATCGGGAAATTTTCAAGCGGTTGTTTGCGTGAAGAACGATAGATTCCACGCAGGATATGAACGATGGGTGCAAGGCGTCGCTCTCGGAAATGCAGGCTTGGCTAAGAAAAGAGCGTCGAGGAAGTTTTGCGCTGCGTCAATTGTCAGTGGCAGGTAACTGGCCGGGCGAGGAATAAAGAAGTGAAAGAAAGTGCGAGAGAAGCAGAGCGCAGTGAGATCTCTGGCAATTTGTCTTGCCCCCTTTTCCTCGTCCTACTGGCAGCCACCCCTTCTGTCGTCTCTCTCTCCCTCTCTTTCTCTTTTTCTCTTCTCTCTATTCTCTTTCTCCCTCTCTCTTTCAAGAGAGAGAGTTTTCACAGGCTCGCCCATGCTCTTTCGCTCTTTTTCGAATGCCCATCCTATCTCCCTTGTCCTCTCCTCTTCTCTTTCTCGCTGTTCTTGCAGAGGGTTGTGCCTATCGATCCAGCGGGTCCTTCGGAGGGTGTGGTTGTGTTGCTCGGCGTCGCGACGCCTCTCTTGCTGTCCTCCTTCTGCCCGCTTCCACCCACATCCTCCTCTCCTTTTCTTTGACTATCCATGGTCACTGAAATCGAAGCGCGATCGGCACGTGCCGCTTCCTTTCGTCCCAAGCGTGCCAGCTTCTCTTCTCCAGTTGCGTGCCTGTCTGACCATCCATTGACCGAACCACTAGCTTCCAACACTTTTAGCATACTTCCGCTCATTACCCATTGAACGCTGCTTCCGCGTGGTTCGCCGATCATTGATCGTTGACTTTCTCCTTTCAGGGCATTTGCACGGTCTGGCATAATGTTTTTGTAAGGTTGTTGTAAGTTTTTTAAGGAACAATAAGTGAAGTATTGGTTTAGAGGGAAGAATGAATATGGTGTTTAAGTGATAGAGTGATTTAAATCTCGTTTAATCTATTAATTTTGCTTTTCATTAAATGTAATTCCCTTTAATCATGACATTAATTTAGTACTTTAGAAATCAGATTTACTAAGTAACAATTTAGTTCTAAAAAATTAGTTCTAAAATAATTAAACAAATAGAGTAGTATATTTGATTAAAATAATATTTCTGACTAAAGATCTAATTTCCCTACCAAGAATTCTCACTGAATATTAATTATCCTAATTTCAACGATAAATTGACATCTCCAGCAAATATTATCCTTCAATTCCAGTCATCTCCTCCTCTCACATATTTAATTCTCAATATCCAGTTCCGTTATCTCTCAGCACTACCATCAACCCAACCTTACTCTACTCAGTCGCTTTAATGAAAGAATAAATGTGCGGTGAGCAAGGTGATTACGATAACTTTATCAGGCCAGGCTCTTCCAAGCGAGGGTAGTATTTTCGTAACTCCTGCGGTACAGGGAGAGATATCGGCAAGGGTGAGCGCAGGGTCGACTCGAAGGACAGCAAGAAAAATTGTAGGAGAAGTCGTTAAGAGAGATCATGGTCGACGCGGATTCGCAAATGTAGCTTTTCGATCGATCAGAGAGTATGTGGGCGGAAGAGGAACAAGCAGAGGAGGTGGGCCAGGATCGCCGGAAGATTGAGATATTTATAAAGGCAATCCCCGCCGATGCTGCGAGTGGGCGAGAGAGCGAGAGAGGGTTTATAAGCCGGGCCAGATGAGGATTAAGGGCGCGTTTAAGGGCTGTTTACGGTTTTGCGGACGCTCAGATATAAGCCTCGGTTGCTGGCGCTCGCTACCTTCCTACGTATGTACGTAGCAGCCGCCCCGTTGCTTCGGAATTTCGGATGGTGGTTTATGGATAGCTGGGAATTGGGATGCGGATCCGTCGGGGGAAGAGGATAAACGTTCATTGTTTGTGCTCCTAGATTGCCTAAGAGGGAGCCGATTGGAGGAGCCGTTCTCCTCGACCAGTAATGCTTCGGTAAAAGTTCATTAAATGCACTTTGGTGACTTGTTCCTGGGACGTATCCTTTCGATACTTGATCGGTGATTCGAACATAGGGGAAAAATGAGGTTTCTATTGTAAGAATTCGAATATTCGTATTACCTATTGAAAGACTCGTTTTAACCTTTAATAGTGCTGCTTACAGTTTTATAAATTTTCAGGGAAACTTTGAGGTATCAAAGTATAGTTTTATAAAATACATTATGGAACAATTTTTCCAGAATATAAATGTGCATTTACCATTAACTCAAAAACCAATCATTTTTGAATTGAGGTTAGAATCATATCGAAACCACTTTTCAACTTGATTGCTTTTAGCATAACAAACTTTCATTAAATTGTGTCAGTGAAACATTAACCACATCGGTGCTAAATACTTTTTTCGAAGATATTCACGCACTTGAAGCAACAAAAGTTATAAATTTATATCGATAGTATGATGTAATCACGTATGTTTGACGTATGCTTCCAATTCAGGGTTAAATGAAGAGGGACGGTTCGTTCCACCTGCTTTCCAAATCACTTTGTCTATTATAAAGCAATTAAAGCTGATGAGTTTGGCAGTGGTGTAGCAAAATATTGTTATTCAATAGATTTCCCAGCATTGTGTGACTCGGATACACAGCTGCTAATAATATTCAAAATTTTCATAAAGCGATTGTACACACATAGCGTTCTCTAAGACCGGCTTCGGTGCATGGAGCAATGACTAGCGCGCTAGTTCACTTTGTTTACTGAGAAAACGTCGACAATGCCTATTACGAGGAATGTAAGGAAATGTGTTCAATTTAAGCAAAGCTTTCCGAGGATAGTAATTCCATTTGTCAGTCTCATTAGCCGCGACAAGTAATTAAATGGTATTCTGGACTCTTGAGAACAAAATCTGGCTTTCATGCATGTTATGATTAAAGCATTTATGAAACGCGATGGTTGTAATAACAGTTATTACTCTTGATTAATATTTGATAATGAAATATTACATCTGTTTTTTTGGATAGGTTTTTAAAACATTTTTAGGTCAAAGCTACTGTGTTCGTCCAACTGAACATATTGTACTCCCTTTTATTACAACTTGCTATCCAATTAAATTCTGGAGAACTCGTCATCCCCCCAGCAATTCATTATTTCGAAAATACGTGTTTCCAACCCGCAATATAACATCCCCTATTAAAAATAATATGTTTTCATTGTCGCTGATTCGACAATTTACAGGACACTAAAATTCCATCAAAGTTACACGCTTGACATACTTAATCATAACACAGCAAATACAAAAATAACAAACTCACTACAAAAATACTCACTCGGATTCCTCGTCAATTAAACGAAGTATATCTCACTCACTAAAACAAACACTTCTTATCACATTTTATCCACGTGTTTTCATCGGACGTCACTCGGCTGGCGGAAGCCTTAAACAGGTAGTGTTCGTCGCGTTCACGGATTTTATAGGACGTAGCGTTTGATGTCGGCAAGGAATTTAGTCGTTTCTTGCTTAGTGCCTAACGGGGCGCTCTAGACCGTAATCTCCGCGAAGCACCTGCACACACAGCTTAGAGGGTAGGTACGTGCCTGCGAGTACAAACACGCGTGGAGCAGTGCGTGTTAATGTGCACCATCAACAAGGCACGCCAGGGGTAGTAGATAGGCGAGATGGAGAGGGCCCGGGAGATAGATAGACAGGCAAAGAGCGGGAGCGGTAACGGTAGCGGGAGCGAGAGGACGAGGGAGTAAACTGAAACAGTGTAAACTGATACGGCGGACTGCACGCTTGTCGGTGAGAGGGCGCGCGCGAGCGAGCGAGCGTTTCGGGGCGGGGGTGGTTCGGTTTGCTAGAGAGAGAGAGAGAGAGAGAGAGAGAAAGGGTTGAGGGATCTTGAGATTGAGAAGCGGTGGGGCGCGTGCGTGCAAGGAGGGTGCTCTCGACGGCCTAGACAAGCCCGAGCCCTGTAATGTTTCGGGCCTGCTTTGCGGTTATACACAACGCCGTTAATGATTTAAGCCGTTTGCCATTTTACCCGCAAGCTTTCAGCCGCCCGGCCGCGTTATCTTCAGATTAGTCGAATCTCACTGATTTTAACGCCTCGGCCGCCCTAATCCGTTATTAACATTGTGCACTGCTTAATTATGAATGCCCGAGCAACTCGGCATTATAATATAGCCGGAGCGCACAATGCGGCGCGGTGGCTGCTCATTGTTTCGTCAAGCAAGGAAGAGAAAGGCGTGTACTGGCTAATCCAACCTTTTTGGCATTTCTTTCGGGGTGCGCGCGCGCGCGCGAGTGATAACAAAGGAGTGGAGGTTTACATGCGTGGGTCCCGCGGGATCAGCTTCTCCCACGAAGACCGTAGATTCGAGGCATAACGAGTACGACGCGGAGCATTAAGCTCGCCCAGCTCGCCAAATCCCTTAAGCCAATTTACGTGGCTAACTCGACTTGCGACCTTATCCTCCTCCCGGCAACGCCGATGGCTAACGACGAAAGAACGTGGCAAGTACTAAAAGCCCTTCCGGACGCTCCTTCCTATCTGTTGCCAGCCAGTAACTAGCGCCAGGCTAGCGCGCTGTCCTCCTCTCTCTTTCTCTCTTCCGCAAACTTTCCACCCCCTCGAACCATCCCCATGAGTGTGACGCGGGGCGAGGGCGGCTTATTAAGGAGAGGGAGGCAGGAAAAAAGGGGTCGGGGCGAGGGAATCCGGCTGGCAGATCGCGGTGCCATAGCTTGGATCGGCCATCAATCTTCCCGTGAAACCGGAAGCTTCCCCGACACGTCCACCACGCGTGCACCACGCTTAGGGATCACCGATCCCCTATATACTCTTTCTCTCTCTCTCCTTCACTCTCACTTCATTTCTCGCACCCTTTCCCTTCATCTTGAGACGCGTAATCGTACTGGATGTAAAAGCTCCACATCCCCAGCGCACCAGCCGGGAAAGATACGAGGTGAAAAGTACGCGTGGCATTTGCAAAAATTGATTAATTACTGCGGCGTCTCTTCCGGCTGTGTCACTGAGAGGAAGAAGTAAGCGCGTTCCTCGCCACTTCGGAGACGTAATAGCGAGAGCTTATGAAGAATGAGTCGGGCACAGGATCTTCGGAGACATCCGTAATCTCATTTGTAGCGAGCGTCAGGCGGCTCTCCGTTTCGGAAGAGCGTTAAGCATATTTAACTTTCATTTAGCGCGTCGCCTCGCTCCAAGCGAAACAGGCCGACCTCGTCAAGGCGCCTTCCTTACAGAAGCAGATGCGTGTTCTGGTTGGTGTTCTCTCCTTAGTGAGAAAGAGGCATAAAGAAATGGGATGTTAACTCGGCTGGGATTTTCTAGTCAACGAATTATATGGTTCACTGCTGGACTTCAAGTTGTCTTATGGATTCTTACTAATGTAAAAGGCAATGTTTTTCTGATTGTATGATTGCGTTAAACTTAAACATGTTTCAACTGATTTTCGTGTGATTTTTTCTACTTCGTAGAATTGTGATTTGATTAAACTTTTGTTACTTATATTTCAAGTAGAATGGGAAGTTGTGTTATACATCGTTAGAATTTCGCAACAGAGGCTTCCATTAAAATGTTTAATTTTTAATAATTAACTAGTATATTTATTCTTTACCAACTGGGCTGGGATTTTCTAGTCAACGAATTATATGGTTCACTGCTGGACCTGAAGTTGTCTTACGCATTTTTCCTAATGTAAAAGGCAATTTTTTTCTGATTGTATGATTGCGTTAAACTTAAACGTGGTTCAACAGATTTTCATGCGATTTTTTCTACTTCGTAGAATTGTGATTTGATTAAACTTTTGTTACTTATATTTCAAGTAGAATGGGAAGTTGTGTTATACATCTTTAGAATTTCGCAACAGAGGCTTCCATTAAAATGTTGAATTTTTAATAATTAACTAGTATATTTATTCTTTACCAACTGGGCTGGGATTTTCTAGTCAACGAATTATATGGTTCACTGCTGGACTTGAAGTTGTCTTACGGATTCTTATTAATGTAAAAGGTAATGTTTTTCTGATTGTATGATTGCGTTAAACTTAAACATGGTTCAACTGATTTTCGTGTGATTTTTTCTACTTCATATACTTGTGATTTAATTAAGCTTTTATTACTTAAAATAGAATGAGAAGTCATGTTATACATCGTTAGAATTTTGCAAAAAGGGCTTCCATTAAACCGTTTAATCTTTAATAATTAAGTAGTATATTCATTCTTTACCAATATAAATTCAGTAACCGTTTAACACCAAAATTAATTGCCTGTTCATTCCACATATTAAAATATGCAATAACAACTATATTAATATTAATAAACTAGCATGAGTTCCACTTGACTCGAGCAGAATGGGTTTGTGCAATATGCCTGAGAAGTTGTTTGCGATACTTTTACTGATATCATTCTTTGTGCAAGCGATATGTTTCGACTAACTCAGTAAATCTTACCATTTCTATCTTCTCTATTTCTATAATCTCTATCTCAATCACTATTGCAGTGTCACACACGGAACATTGATTGTTTGTATTCTCATTGTCTATACTTGTTATCATAATAATCAATAACCTATAACCTTTCTCGAGACTCACGCTATACTTTAAAAAAAAATCGGTTCAGTAGTTCTCAAGCAAGCAGCCAAACAGAAAAAACGTCTTTATTTCCTGTATATAGAAAATAGAAGAAAAGACACAATATTTGATATTTCTTCAAAAAATGCATTACATCACAACAAATGATTTAACTACGATTTCAAGGATGATTCAAGTGCACTCTTTTCACCATAAATAGCCTGCAATCTTTTCCAACAAATTTACATAAAAATTACACAGCAGTACGAACTACGGGCGAGTGGGACGCGCCACTAATCCAGGGTTAAGTGGGCGTTGCCGGGCTGCGCCGGCAAAAAAGCTGGCGTTAGAAGGAATGTGCGTCGGTGCGGATAAATCAGACATAAATCGAGAGAGGGAGAACAGAAAAGAGAGCGAGCGAGCGAGAGCGAGAGAGAGAAACCCGTGGTGGAAGAAACGACCTTAAAAAAGCTCGCAGTTTTTCGCGACAGCTTCGGTGCGGAAGCACAAATGCAAACGAGTACGATCGCAAAACCAATAGAAACAAACGTGTAAGCAGGAGCCGGAAGTAAATCGCGCCTCAAGAGTTACAAAAGGGTGCGAGAGAGAAAAAGGGCGAAGGGTTGGGCGGAGAATAGTTAGTTACGCAGGAGAGAAAATTCGCAGCTGGCGAAACGGTTGACACTGAATGCGAGATTTGTTTACGAAGCGAGCGCTTCTGGAATGCCGGGTATGCAATATTTCCTGTTTTATTCATTAAGCAGGCAGTCGGCCCTCTTACCTTAATAGAAAGTAATTCGATAAATTATAGCCTGGCTGCTGGCGAGCCAGCCGTTGTTAATGCGCAGATATGACCTCTCGCTGCTCGGCTGATAGCAATGAGTCGGCGGCGCGGCACGGTGCTCGCTTGCCCGTAAAAAAGTGCTCGATGCTCTCCGCTCCTGGCGTTCTGTCGCCCGGGCAACCTTCGTTTCTGTCACTAGCCGCATTGTTCTCGCCGCGGCGAGAAAAGGCGAGTTGAGGAGCAAGGGCTCCAACATGACGTTCGCCGCGGAGAGAATGAGCCAGAGAAAACTGGCGAGTGGAAACTCTCTCTCACCCCCTCTCTCTCTTTACCTTATGTTCTTACTCTTTCCCTCTCTTTCTCTCTCTCGCTAAGGTATTACGTGTAATAAACTTGCCCGCTGGCTGTGTGCGTTGGCCTCGCAGTTATTAAGGGTTCAGCGAGGAAAAAGGAGGGGGGGGAGTTACTTTGAGGTGCGAAGTGAAATTTTTTAATTAAAGAACCTTCTTGTAAAAAGGACCCGCTCTCTTCTCGCCCAAATGAGGCGAAATGTAGCGCGCGCGCGCGCGCGGAGTGGCAACGAGCTGGGTGCGCATTGCGCTCGTATCACTTGGCACCTTTTGTCGACACCGAAACCTCTCGCCATGAGGTCCGATCTCACGAAGATACGATTGTTACTTTGTCGGATGACTTGCCCTGTGAGATCTTCCCGTTTAGACAGTGCTTTCGCTGTTATACAATCAAGTTCTTTCTGCCAGGTCGCACAATGGACACCAATGATTCTGATGGTGAGAGAAGTCGTCGATGTGTATGTTTGTCCGAATCAAAAGCTTCGCTTTTGCGAAGATACGAATAATGAAATGTTCTGTTTGTAGTTCTTGGGTGGTAGAATTATTCGTGTATTTGTATACAAAGCCTGTGTGTGTTTGGGTGCAAGTATAATGTTTGGATACCGAAACTTTAAGCCCTTTAACCCTTAAGTACAGGAAGGTGTCGAATTAATAGTCTGTGGCTTCCGTCATTCTCCCCTTTCGAATGTTCAAACGCTTCTTGGTGAAATGTTGTTACCGTACTGTAATTAGTCAACCCACGAGATGATATCAAAGGCATATATCGCACGAACTTGGCTGAAAACAATGATAAGAAAAACACTTACAGATTTACTTATACTTGCACATTTTAAAGTTGCGACGAATAATATTTCCAACAGGCTAATTTAAACAATTCAATCCCGCTAGAAGTTCGATATCGACAAGTCGTATTTGATTGATTCGTTAATACAAGTATAAAATTTACCAGTAAAGTATACACAAGTAACATAAAAAATACATATGCCAAGTTTGAAAAAAAAATAACACTAACAACAATATATTATTTACCAGATGAAAGCTTATAATTGATAACAATGACTGCACACTAAGACCATAACTATGCGGTAAACGTCTTATTGACGTGGGGTTACGAGTCATAAGATAGAAGGAAGAGAAGGCAGGGAACTCGGTCGCGGAGGCAAAGCTAATCCTGAAGGACCTGAGTAAACCGGTTTTAATAGAGGCCGTCAGTGGGCGTCGAGACGCCCACGTTCTGTGTACCTCGACGCGCTGCGAGTGACGACGATAATAATGGGGAATCGAATGCGAGGGTGAGAAGTAGTACGAGTCGCGCTAGAGTCAGCCAGCCAGCCAGCCAGCCAGCCAACCAGCCAGCCGCGGCGCTAGGGTAGGAAATTAATAGAGTCATTTGAAAGTGAGTGTGCCGTGCGCCAGGCATTAAGTTACGTTATAATCTCCGAGTGATTGGCGTCACGGGTTACGCTAATTAACCCTTTAACCAGAATGCCAGGGTACCCGTTCGCGTGCTCATAACGACACCGCGAGGATATTCATTTATTACGTTGCATACTATGAACAGCTTGGCTTTTAATGCGTCCTCGAAATTATGCATGTGTTGTGCAATCTAAATGCATCATTTTTTAAGGGTGTTTTAATTATCGCAATCGGTACAAATTGTGGGCTAAAGTTTGTAATTGGATTGCCACCCTTAATTATCGCTCTTTGATGCTTCGCACTCCAAATGGTTTTGTGGTAAGTTTATGTAGATTTGTGTTGCAATTGATATTACTAGTGTTTGCTATCATTTTATTTTGTTATTTGTAGTATTTTTATAAATTTAATTGGTAATGGTAGACGGTGGTAAAACTAACACTGGTTTAAAAGAATTTATTAACATTAATACTGAATACTTGACAACTTCGTATTTTATTCCTCGTGCTATTTGTCTGACTACTAAACTAGCAGTAGATAATGCTGTTACTACTTCTGTAATCCGGCAGTGAATATTTTTATTACAATTTTACTCCAATAAATCTAGGACTTCTTAAATTATATAAATTCGTTGACTTAATAACTAGAAGGAGACTCCCAATTCGACGAGTAGCAGCGCATTTTTTGTAATTTAGGAAAATACAGAAAAATTGGATGCTTCGAAGAGAGCTCGCCAACTGCGATACGCGTGACAAATAAAACAACGATAAAAACAGTTCGCCGGTTAATGAAAGTTGAAGCTTCCAGCATAGCGCCAAATTTCAGATAACGCGGGCGAAGAAACTTTCCATCAAGTTAATTAGCAGCGGTGAATTTTCGAGCGACCCAGTTCCGCCGATCTCATGTGAATGAATCTAATATTTACCCACCGATATTTGGTAATCAAATTAGTTCTGATTTTATGAGGTACTCGTTGAAGCGATTAAAATCACATGAATTCATAATTGTTGAAGCGCCGATTAATCGGAGGGAGAATTCATACTCGGCTAATTATGTCTGATTACATAGCTATTATAAGTATTGAATATAGTTTTAATTTAGCAGTACGTTTAAACATTAACTGTTCCACTTACGTAGGCATTTATGACTCCATTTCCTTAATCTCCTTGGAGTAACGAGGTGTGTATGTGGCACCATTACATAGACGGGGATCGCGCTATTTCGGAAGGCAAGTACAGTAGCCGGACAAAATTCATTTAGCGAGGCCAGAGGGTGACTATAATCGCAGGCTAAACGATGTTTGCCGTGGCTAAACGTTAATTAAAATTGCCATTCAAAATGCATGAAAAGCATTCCTGTCCCTCCGATTATTGGGTGTCTGCGATGCGCCTGTGTTCCAGCCTCCCCTAATTTCACGCAATTTAACTTCATGTACTCCTAGTACTTGTTAATAACATGGCAAACATTTCTCAACATTTCCAAGTGTACGGAAACTGCTTTCATCTCAAAGTCCGAACAAGTTATGTACTTCTAACTATTGAGGGAAAATTCAGTATGTACAAAGAATTCACGTGTAAAGTTGAGTATTTCAATTCGAGATTTATAATAAATACAATTCTCTGTTACAATTTAATTTCGAAAAACTGTCAACAGTTTAATGTAACCAAGAAGCAATCCTGCAAATATTAACTTTATTTTTATAATGTCGAGCATAGGTTTTTACTCATAGGATTCAAATTGAACTTTAATGAAAACGATTTAACTAAAGGAACGATAATAGAGGCTTCATTCGCACGCTTTAAACTAGTACGAGAATCGAGTGAAATGGGCTTAAAGGTAGGAAACGGAGCGCGTTACATCCGGGGAGACGAGGTAGCAGTCCATGTCAGAACTTCATTCGAGGATTCCCCTGTACATAGACAAATTTACTAGGCTACCACAAATAGGAATAGGTGGAGTCGGTACCGAGCGGGCTGCAGTTGGTACGGCAATCAGAGTTTGTCTGGAGTTTCAACTTGAGACAGTAGGAAGGCGAAGAGGGGCTGTGGGGGTCCCGTGGCAGAGTAGAGAGAGAGAGAGAGTTACTGAAGCTCCGATATCTCGCAAGCTCCATTCGAGATCACTGGCTTCCGGCCTCACAGAATCCCAAGGAATCCCCAACTGACACCACGCGCGCGCCGCTTTGTAATCTTTGGTTCCGATGCAGCTCAATTACTGCTAACGCATCACTGCCAGGATAAGGCATTCCACTTTCCATTATGACTTTCGACAAACCTCCCCTTCGAACACTCTCAGTTGTCTTCGCACTCGGATCTTCCCGGGCAATATGTAATTATGATTAAACGGAGCGTGCGATCGGTGGTGGCTACTGCTGGCGGCGATTGTATCGATCACCGAAAGTGCCGGATCAGCGTTACATTGCTATCGATGCGTCAGCATCCTAAAAGAGAGAGCGAGAGAGCGAGAGAGAGAGATGGGAAGATGGTGGTTGTCCCTCATCCCGGCTAAGATGAAGACACCACCATCGGCGTCCTCGAGAGTCGGCTGCTGCCTGTACTCGGAATCCTCATCAGCAAACTTCTCCGTCGACAAATTACCGCCAATCCTAATAAGGCCTCGTCTCCATTGACATGACACGGGCAAAGGTTTCCGGGGCGTGGCTCGCTCGAGAGAATACTGCCTCGAGGTGGTTGCTTCGACAAAGGCTGTGGCGTCGCGCCTCTTCGCCGATTTATCCTCCCATCGCGTCCCTTTGTCGAGGCTACGTTATTGACGCCCTTCCTCCTCGTACAACGCTCCTACCCAACTTTCTCACTCTCTCCCTCTCAGTCTTTCGCATAGAGAAACTCTTCCGATCTACCTTTATTCTGGATCAATCCACTCACAACTCACACTTTCAAGAATGTAATTGGAAATCTTTCATGCTAGTGTATCTTCGTGTCGCATTTTCTCATTTCTCTTCTAGGATCTCGTAGTTTCGCGTAGAAAAGAGTGACGAAATAAAATGCACGTCGAGGTTATGTTATTACGCCTTTCTTCTTTGTACAACGTTCCTAACCCTACTTTTTCGCTCTTTCTTACTCTCTGGCATAGAGAAACTCTTGCGATCTACCTTTATTCTGGATCAATCCACTCACAACTCACACTTTCAAGAATGTAATTGGAAATCTTTCATGCTAGTGTATCTTCGTGTCGCATTTTCTCATTTCTCTTCTACGATCTCGCTTTCAGGTAGAAAGGAGTGACGAAATAAAATGCATGTCGAGGTTATGTTATTACGCCTTTCTTCTTTGTACAACGTTCCTAACCCTACTTTTTTGATTCCTCTCTCACTCTCTGGCATAGAGAAACTCTTGCGATCTACCTTTATTCTGGATCAATCCATTCACAACTCACACTGTCAAGAGTGTAAATGGAAATCTTTCGTGCTAGTGTATCTTCGTGTCGCATTTTTCTATTTCTCTTCTAGGATCTCGCTTTCGGGTAAATTAGAGTGACGAAATGGAGAAATAGAGCACGCAATAGATCTATGCATGCATAAAGCAAGTGCTTGTGTGAAACTTGTGTATTTGCCATTTGTTGGAAGAAGTTGTCGTTGCCTGCGAATCGAATGTTTTATTTAAGGCGTGTTTGTGAAATCATCCTGTATAAGTAAGAAATATTGCAATATTTTATATTTTATAATTTGTCAGGATCATAACTGTATACAGGAAGGTCAGTTTAAAAATCCGTACATCCGCTTTCGAGTTTATCCCGGACATTGAAATAGACGGACGTTGTCCTTTAAATTAGTGAAGACTAATGTTTTATACATCAAAACCTTTCTGAAGGCACGTTCTACATACAAAGTGGTGGAATCTGCATTAAAATGCATTCAGTGGTTCTTGAAATTAGCAGGTTCATACGAACACATCCTTTTATACTATGCAGTGATTCTTTAAAAAGTGAGCGTTTATAATATCGGCTATTGAAGCCTAACAACACGTGAATTTAATTATTCCCAATTTTATTCCGAACACTATTTATCTCTAAATATATGCTACTTAAATAAAACCAGACGACTCGCATTTAATTTTTAAGACTGCTTAAGGAGTCATATATGCCACGCATCGAAAACAATCGGTTTTTCAAAATTATGTTTATTTGAAAGTTCTATCCTTTGACTGCATTCTAAGAAATTTGTATTTAAAAAAATTGAAAAATAATATGTAGTTATAACAAATATATTAGTCCACCTGCCCAATACACAATTTATTTTGTTGTTTAACAATTTATGTAACATAACTAACGAAGTCACTGGAATCAAAGATTTTGCGTAAAGAAACAAGAAAGGCATCTAAACAGTAATCAAATTCATACAATATCTTCACAATACAATACTCTGGTCCCGAACGGATGGAATTTTCCATATAATGTTTATTTTTTGCCACAGCAGACTAAAAAGTCGTCAATTTCACAGAAACAATAGAGTTTTGTCAAAAAAACGAACAAACTATCCTGGCTTGTTGAGGATTAGTTTTCCCTGTCTAGTTCACACAAAACTTGATTTATTTATTGTAGATAACAATTGACGAGGATACAGTGACAGTGCCAATTATACAAATACAACCCAGTTATTTATACATATATAACATCAAATTTTTCAAAGAATGTACGTTAAAGTATAATAACGTGCATATAATTCCTAAAAAAGCAAGCATGAGTACTTCAAAAAAATGAATAAACTTCTATTTCTTTCGATCAACTACCTGACACATATGACCCTTTAATTTAACCTCAGCTGGTTCACAGAAGCTTACCGGGTGTTACCCGGATGAGTTTCGTATGGCATCTTCGCTAAAGTATGTACGATCAGGTACAACAATCGGCAGGGCAGCCAATATATCTCCGGAAATCCCCTTGACTTCCTCGCGGTAGGATCGCCCTGGTATCGGCGAGGGTATTAAGGACATCGAGGTCCGGCGGCACGCGATCTCTCACGGAAGGTGGCGCTACGGCAGCTGGTCACGATTTGGCGTAAGGTCAGCGCCCCAACCTCCCAATTACGCTCCTATGTATAAGCACCGGGCGATCCGGCGGTCTTGTAACCCGACGACCCATAGATAACCCTTCCAGCCAGGACAATTCATCCTTTACACCATTCTGTTTCTCCTGTACGGCGTCGCTCGAGTTATGGTCGACGAAGGAGGTAAATTTTCCTGTCGATATCCAGCCGAGCTAGATACCGATGGCCTTTAATGGGCCGGCGTCGACGATTTCGTTGGGTGCTACAAGGAACAAGCGTGTACTGGAAGGGCGTCGGGGCGGCGAGTGGGTGGCGTCTGGATGGGTGGATAGGGTGGCCAAGATATACTCAAGGGTCTCCGATTGAGCTATCAAATTGTCGCAGTGCGGTAATAGTGTAGGCAGAGCTTTAGGCAGCCAGCCGGCTCGGCTGACTATGTACAGGGCTCGACTACTGTCAGCAGGCTACAAGAGAGAAAGAGAGGATGAGCTAGTTGGGCCTTTGAAGGGAATGAGAGAAAGAGAGAAGAGGATGGTCAAGAGCCGACGGTGGTAAAGAGACAGAGGATAGAGAAACACAAGTGGCTACCAGAGAATCGTCGCTTAGGATCGAAGCTCGTTTCTATCTATCTTCTTCCCACTAATAGAATTCCGTAAAGCCCTAACTGTTCGTGTTGTGGACTCTCTCGCACTTCAGCCGGCCTGTTTCTCGGCTCGACTTCCTCCTCCAGTGTGTTGTCTCTTTCTCCTCGTTCCTCCTGGCGTACTTCCTCTCGTCCCCTGGGCTGTCTATGGCTTTCCTGGCGGCCAGGCACCACCTATACTGTCCTTCCCTCTTCAACTCTCTACTTCTCTCCGCGCTGTCTCCCAACCCTCCAATCTCCACTCCATTCCTCTCCGCTCGAGCCTCCACTCGACTCCCAAATACTGCAATTTCAGCCTTGTCGCCACTACGGCACTTCAGCTACGAAATGATAAATTCCTGACCCGTCTGCCTTCCCTTCTGTCTTCCTTGTTCTCTTCACTCGGCACTGCCAGAATAGAGAGAAAGAGGGAGAGAGAGAGAGAGAGAGAGAGAGAGAGGACCAGCGAGTTTCTGGCCAAGCGAAGCTCTGTGCCGAGGAGACGCCCTCATTTCGCTCGTAACCACTTTGTGTTCCTAGGATGGTTAAGCTCGCTCATCCGATTGACTCGATTGCTGCACCGACTAACTGCGTGTAGTCGATCCCATTGCCTCGATTAGGCGATTCTCTTCCGTCGCTTGTAGAAAGGTTCGCTCCAATTGCAGTTAGCCTCACCCCTCAACCAAGTGGCTACACCACAAATTCTTCTACCATTCCAGCTACACCTTGATTGCACCTCTAATCATTTATCATCACAGTCTAATCAAACGCGAGTTTAATCGTTTAATTGAATTCGAGCAGCTCGAATGGAACATCACGCATCCCGTAAATCGAAGACTGCTTTCCCGATAATATTTGTTGAATTCGCGATCTACTCGGATTCCCTGGAAAGCGGCTTAACTGATTGCATCCGATTTTTCGATCAGGAGTTTGCTCAGCCGCTTTGTGGACATTCTACTCGAGGGAAAACTTTCCGCCTACTACTAGCTCGTTACAAGAGTTACACTACGTGTGTGTGAGTGGATGCGTGGAGGGTTCGGTCGGAACTCGGGCGCCCCCGTCTCCAGGGCGTGCCCGATTCTCTCTCTCTCGCTCCTCTCTCTCTCTCTCTCTCTCTCTCTCTCTCTCTCTCTCTCTCTCTCTCTCTCTCTCTCTCTCTCTCTCTCTCTCCTTACTCTCCTTAGCCACTTGTTCGACGAGTTTAATCGGCGAGATGGTAGCCCGATAAGCGAATCGAGGTTAAACGGGGCTTCCACGCCAGGCGAACGAGCATTCAGAACTTCCGGGGGCAAACAGAGAGTGGGCAGTTCCTCGAAATTCGCATCTAGCCGATTGTAACACGCCCGAAGGAACACGCGCCGTTCCCAAAGGACGCCGGGGAAAGAAGAAATCCTGGTTGAACAGTGGAGCGAAGGCGTCGATGGAAGTGTTGGTAGCGCTAGGTTTTAGAAAACCTATTAATTTTTTTAGAAAGCGACAATGATCTTGAAATATATTGTTTTTAAGGTTATTGTCACGTGGCAGTAGGATCAAAAAGTCGAATCATCACTGTCGAATATACACAGCCTTTTATACAGGATAGTTATAAATAATTTAATAATTTTTAATTATACACGAATGTTTCCCAATTCTTCTTATATATTAATAGAATGTTTTATATGTAATATGATATATAATATATAACGTATAACACTATATAATAATATATAAAATTTCAATATATCGTTATATTACATATATAACATTCTGTTGAATGTACAATGAACACTATACATATAGTATACCAGTGTATCTGAGAAAAATTGGGGTACGACAGTATTGATTCAAAGGCAATTGAAATGAATCACCCTGCACATAGTTCAGTACATATCTATAATTGTCATTATAGTAGTCTAACTAGTCACAACACAGGTTTAATAGTTATAACGATTTGGCATCCATAAATCTATTTTTTTAAATATATGAAGATCAATATCAAGAAAGTAATTGTTGTGCTACACGAAAAAACCTTTATTCAAAGAAACGTGTTAGAAAGCTAAGGTTCAGCGAAACGACTTGAAATTTTCTACTTTAAACAGTTGTATCTTTTAGGCAATCTCGCAAATCTCGTATAGGCAATATATGTATACAAAAAGTGCCAACTTCGACAGCAATTATCTCAAGTTTGGAATAGAGAATTTGGTTTCGATTCCAGCACGTTTTAGATATGACTTATAAATATAAATAGACAAAATTTTACAAAATTCTTGAAAAAATAAATCAACGCGACAATTACATTAAGGCGGTTTGCTTCTTTTTGAATTAATATCGTATAGAATACTTATAAATCACTAATAATCCCTATTAATATAAAGAATGATGTTTGTCAGTTTGCATGTTTGCGATAATCTTAATATGGTTGAACTAATTTCAAATAATTATTACATGGTACTGAAAATAAATCGAAGCAAAGTGGATAAACATGGAATTATATACTACGATATATTTCGATATATCAAACATATACCAACTACAAAAGAGGTTTAGATCGAACAACACATTATCAGCTCTATAATTCACACTTTCAAAATCGACACAAGAACAGAGGGAATTAATTACACAGGGTAAGGTTTAAATCTAGAACAACCAGGAGTAAATGGAGAGTGGGCGGCTCCTTGAAACTGGGATCTAGGCGATTGTAACACGAAAGGAGCACACGCCATTCCCAGAGGGAGGCGAGGAAAGAAGGAATCCCGGTAGAATAGAGGAGGAAAAGGGGGTTGGGGGTTGAGTGAGGGCATCGATAGAGGTGCGGATCGGCGTGCAAGCTCTCGTTTTCAGGAAACCCATTAACCCATTTGCTCCCTGTTTGCTTGGGGCAGCTTGTGTCACCGATACACCCACGCACTTGTGTCCACATCTCTCAGCGGCCGGCTGTTTCTTACTAGCGCCGCGCCGTCGATTAAGCTCCGCCCGAGATCACTATCGTATTTCGTCGATCGAGGGGGCTCACCTTAATCGCAGGGTAAATGTTTACAGGCAAACCCGCGGACCTATACTCCGATTAAGCGCCGGAATGGAAGTGCTGCTTCCGCTGGATATACAGCGCAGCTTGTTTGAAGTGGAAGATTTTCCTATTGACCATGATTCTTCAGCACTCTTCAAAGTTGGTTCGTAATCAGTCTTGTATTCTACTTTCTTCTTTGGGTAAAGTTGTGCAGGAAGTTCTTTCGTAATCAGTTTTGTATTCTACTTTATTGTTTGGGAAAACTTGCTCCAGAAAAGTGGAGTGCTTTTTTGATGTCTCTGTTAATATTACTGTGTATTTAATGTTATAGTTGATTGTTTTTTAATGTGTTATTGTTATTGTGGGCGGAAAGAAAAATATATGTATTGAATTTGAAAGTTATTGTTATTACTGGTACAAGGTTGCGATAATAGGAACTGGCTATGTAGCAATTGTACTACTTTAAAATTCGTAAGATTCATAAAAATGCACGAAGGTTGTTTTTTAGTAACGAAAAAGTTGCAAGAGCAGGGATTTTATGTCAAGTACATACTAAGCGTCTCTTGGAAACGTTTTCATTTGCATAGTCACCAAATCCTTCTTATTACGCAACTGAAACTCTTTATACAAATGTGAATGTTCTTAAGGAATATTTAAATGTTGCCTCTTTTCGTATAATATGAAGTACGCGAAGGACAGAATATTACACAGGCTGCAAGTTGCATGCAATTTTGTACGAAAAAAGCATCCACTGAACGTACTCTTAGAAGCAACGGAGTCCGAAGTTTCAAATATGTTTCCTTCTGTTTTATATTTAAAAAATCTTATTAAATCCTTCTTTTTATTCTAAATATTACTTTTCGATAAAATACGATATAGACATTTTGCTTTGACAACAGCCCTGAAATATCGTTTGAACCAAATCAATATTTAACGCAGGAAATGATAGTCCAATTTCTTTCCCGTCGACAAAGTCTTCTTCGCTTTATAACAGTTCTTTATTCGTACGCTCCATCGGAGAATAAATCGTGGTAAATTTAGTGTGTCCCGCGAATCGACAAATCTACTTTCGGAGCAAGCACGAAGACGGGAAAGTATCGTCACCCGCCTGAAATCCAGCATTGGAAATTCGGAGTCTGCTCGCACCATAAATATGGTGAATGTATGCGTGTCCGGTGTATTTATAGATATGGCTGGCTGAATGGGATTGCATAAATCCATGGCGAACGCTAAATCTGACCGTCTAATAAACCTCGCTTCACCCTGCAATGTGCACGTAGGCAAAATTCGGATTCGTTCGATAGTTCCATCCTGACACACGAAATGCCCAGGCGGCGCCACGAATGCCACTCTCAACTTGTCAAAGTCTAGATTGATGACTGAAATAAATAAAAAAGTATCGAAAAATTTTAACTTCATTCTTCGGATACTCGGTGAAGTTCTGATACTTTTTCTTGGTAAGATTTCTCTCTTATGTAATTTCGTACTACTTCCAAACAAAATTCTCTGCAACATTTAAACTTTCTTTACAATTTATATAATACAAAAATACCACTTCCTAAAAATCGTCAAAACATACTCAAATATTTCCTAATCAATAATAAAAATTCCCACCGGATACAACCACCTGATAAATCATAACCGTAACAATCCAAGTTCAATGAACTCCCCAACATTTCCTGAGCACTCAATCGATGTGACACATGGTCATATAGGTTAAGGATGATGGTGTTGGAAAATAGTGGTTTCGGACACGCTAGAGTTTCCTTTGAGGCGTCAATTTTTCGAAGCGCCAAATGCCCGGTGGCGATCAGGGTCGCGATAAATATCGGCATGGCCTATAACCATTTATGGTTGACGGGGGGTTGACGGAGGCGGAGGTGGTGGCGATGGAGGGTTGGTTCGAGGCTCGGATGGACGTGGGAAGGGTAATTTTTTTATGCAGCAGCAGGGTTGGAATGACAGGATGGAATGGGACGAGCAAACAAGGTGGCGCAGGATAGGAGGGTCCTGTCAGGACGGCTCCATCAATCTTCGGCAAAGGGATGACGCTAATACCCACGGGAAAACGTCTTCGCGGTTCCTTTATCCGTGAACCGCCCTATACCGTCCGTGCATTAGAACCTACTGCTTTCTCTCATAGTATTGGTGCGTCTGTGCACGTGTGCCAGGATGAAATACGGGGCCGATATTTCGCCGCGTGCGGGGGCGACAGCGTGGATTTACTCGCGAGAATGCCGCTGATACACACTTCCTATAACCTACAATGGGCTCGCCGCAGGCCCAGCCTTCATGTAAATACGCCGCATTAATGTCGCCGCGGATACGAATAAATATTTAATGAGTATGTATTATGTATGTCGTAAGTGCTCGAGAATTCACCAGCGTTTTGGATACCCGATGCTTCTGGTGCGTATGACGGGTTCGTTTCGGAGGAAAGGACAGAGTGTTTAAGGGTTGAAAAGCGGAAGGGAATTAATAACGATGGTTTGCATCCTGTAGAGGATGATGATTTTGCTTTGGAATCGCTGGAAATAAAACAATTCGGTTGTATTGTATCCATATTTATAATATGTGTAATAAAATGCATGACAAATGCATCAGCTTGTATGAATACTTCAAAATGAATCGTGACAAATTGTGGATTTATCATTCTATTTAATTTAAGTTACATGTTTGATAAATTAACACAAATCAATTGACAACAGAGAAATTATTATAATAATACTTGCTAATGATAATATTATGCTAATGATGTTACATGATCGGGAGTTAATATGCCGCTCATCAAAACACGACTAGTTACAACAAATCTATGTTCAACAAACTGGACTATTCTAAATTTGTTTATACTTCCGCCAATTCTCATCATCTCCTTTTCTCCCCAAAGCACCTCATTTCTCAAATTCGCATTTCAACTTGCACCCCCCAAAATGCTACACTTTTAAAAAACGGTTTAAAACGCCGAAAGTGTGAAGCAACTAACTCTCGCATTAAATCGACGAGAATAATTCTTCCAAGACACAATTCGACAAATGGAGGAAACGATGGTTGTCGGAAAACTCTTGGCGACACTTTCGGAAGTGTCTCTCGCGGAGAACTTGCCGCCTAAATGAATAATGTCTCAGGTTTGCATCTTGGGAGGGTTGGGCGCATAACGAGCGGGTAGTTAGGAGGGAGCGGTGGAAAAATGGCCTTTTCAACTTATTACGCGCGCCAGCAGATTACCGCTGATTGCGCGTCCGCGTTCGCCAAGGAGCGAGCTGCTCCTTCCGCGTAAACGAACGGCAAAAGGAACCAGAGAAAAAGCGAGAGACAGCTTGGAAAGAGATGGGAGAGGGATGAGAGAGAAAAGGGGAGGTGTCGGAGCTTGCGCGATTTATCAATTTCACGGGACGAGGGAACTTTTTAAATTACATCGCGCCGATCGGCCTCGTCTTTCTCTCATTTCCCCAATTTCTCCGAGCCTTCCTTCTTGAGGCGGCCGCCTGTGGCGCCTGTCCCTCCTAATCTGCCTCGCCCTGACAATACCTCCTACATTTACCAACTATTATTAACCTGTACCCCCAGGATATCATAGTAGTTGAATTCGAGATGTCCAAAGATTTTTTTATATATTTTAAAGTCATATAGCTAATTACTATAACACCAATTTTATGTTTTTATAACTATTAGTTTGTGAATATAAGTCAATCTTTTATTTCCTAAATTTTTAATTTTCAACAAAAGAGTTTCTCTCTGTTTGCCTGTGAATACAGGATATTAATATGTACGTCTTGAATTTTCGGTTTTCTACAAAGCTACTAACAAAGGTGAGATATGTAAAATATTTTAAGAAATCGATTTAATCGTCTTTCGTTTGTATACTGTTAATGAATGTAAAACATAATCTGTAATGGATGCGGGGAAACATTTTTATTAATTTCGCATGCATAGAAGATTCCACTCAAGTAAGTGGAATAAGCTTTATCCACGCTTTTCCCATGGAAATGTTGATTTTATACGTACTGAAGGTTACTTCTCTTCCATTTCCAACATTTTCAGAGCGATGCTAATCGCAGATGAAGCTCTGCTCCTAAAGCACTATTTTAATTATCACGTTAGTGCGCGTTAAATTAATTCGTGGATTAACGCCTCACGGATCCACTCCATGTACTTCGCAATGTACGAATAGCTGAATAGATTTAATTGCAACAGATCAAAATCGTGTGAAATATTTTAAATTATTCTATTCTTTGCATATGACCCTTTCATATGCAACAACAGGATTATAATATATTACAATTATCATTTTGAAAGTATATTATTTTATATTTCTCAAATAATCCTGATTTGTTTATGAAATTAGCAATACTATTAAGCAGGAAATGCTTGGACACTTGAAGTATTAAGTTATAATTAAATAACAAAATCTGTATATTGAAAATGTGAGTGCCACCCACGTTTATTCATGGAATATGAAAAGACTTTGAATCGTAACCTGTTCTGGTTGAAAAGTGAAATAAATATACGAGTTGCAGCGCTAATGAAGAAAAGTCCGAGTGCGAAGGGTTGGAGTGCGGTGTCTCTTGAGATTTTTAAATTTGCCACTTGTAGTGTGAAAATTTGCAATATTTTTATATTACTCCTATCAGTAATTATAATTTAATACTTGCAATGGTCAACCAAGAACTGCCTTTGCTAAAAACATTTATTAGCATTATTTTTTACAGAAATTGCTATTTATAACTGCGCGCAGCACTCAAGCGTGTTTGCATACGAAATAAGGAAAAATTAAAATTGTAACACGTTCTGGTTGCAAAGCGGAACAAATATACTAATGGAGAAAAGTCCGAGTGCGAAGGGTTGAAGTGCGGTGTCTCTTGAGGTTTTCAAATTTGCCACTTGTAGTGTGAAAATTTGCAATATTTTTATACTAGTTTTATCAGCAATTATAATTTAACACTTGGAATTATCAAGAAGTAGCTGGCTTCGCTAAAAATATTTATTAGCATTAGTTTAAAATAAGAGAAAGTTAAAATTGTAACACATTCTGGCTGCAAAGCGGAATAAATATACTAATGGAGAAAAGACCGAGTGCGAAGGGTTGAAGTGCGGGTGTCTCTTGAGGTTTTCAAATTTGCCACTTGTAGTGTGAAAATTTGCAATATTTTTATACTAGTTTTATCAGCAATTATAATTTAACACTTGGAATTATCAAGAAGTAGCTGGCTTCGCTAAAAATATTTATTAGCATTAGTTTAAAATAAGAGAAAGTTAAAATTGTAACACATTCTGGTTGCAAAGCTGAATAAATATACTAATGGAGAAAAGTCCGAGTGCGAAGGGTTGAAGTGCGGTGTCTCTTGAGGTTTTCAAATTTGCCACTTGTAGTGTGAAAATTTGCAATATTTTTATACTAGTTTTATCAGCAATTATAATTTAACACTTGGAATTATCAAGAAGTAACTGCCGTCGCAAAAAATATTTATTAGCATTAGTTTAAAATAAGAGAAAGTTAAAATTGTAACACATTCTGGTTGCAAAGCGGAATAAATATACTAATGGAGAAAAGTTCGAGTGCGAAGGGTTGAAGTGCGGTGTCTCTTGAGGTTTTCAAATTTGCCACTTGTAGTGTGAAAATTTGCAATATTTTTATACTAGTTTTATCAGCAATTATAATTTAACACTTGGAATTATCAAGAAGTAACTGCCGTCGCAAAAAATATTTATTAGCATTAGTTTAAAATAAGAGAAAGTTAAAATTGTAACACATTCTGGTTGCAAAGCGGAATAAATATACTAATGGAGAAAAGTTCGAGTGCGAAGGGTTGAAGTGCGGTGTCTCTTGAGGTTTTCAAATTTGCCACTTGTAGTGTGAAAATTTGCAATATTTTTATACTAGTTTTATCAGCAATTATAATTTAACACTTGGAATTATCAAGAAGTAACTGCCGTCGCAAAAAATATTTATTAGCATTAGTTTAAAATAAGAGAAAGTTAAAATTGTAACACATTCTGGTTGCAAAGCGGAATAAATATACTAATGGAGAAAAGTTCGAGTACGAAGAGTTGAAGTGTCTTGTCTCTTGAGGCTTCTACACTTGCCACTTGTAGTGCTAAACCCCAGAGACGAGGAATTCAATCTCCTACGCCGTTAATCCCGCACGTATCTCCGGGCTGTAAGGCAGTGTGCAGTAACTTCAGGAGTATCACTCAATTAAAAGCGCAATGCAGTTTCTTCGAGGGTGACATCCCTTCAATAAAGGGTAATTCAGAGCTGAGGATTCTCGAGACAGGCAAGCTCGAGCGACTCAAGTCGAAGGACTGCCGCTTTCGCGTCCACCGGAAGGATTTTGTGCAAGTGCACTTACTCAGTGGCACTTGGGCCAATTTCCCGACTGGATAGACATCGTTTCAACGTGAACGTACCATAGCTTCGCCGACGGATTTTCCCCATAAGAAGAGATCCCGAGTAATCGAAGCGATAGCTTTAGAAGTGGCATGCAACAATACGCGTTGACTGCCAAAGCTTTATTTCAATCTCAAGTCTTTTTGCCATATAACATATTTTATGTTTAAAAGTGGGATCCAATAAATTTATTCGATTATTGAAAAAATAACAGTTCTTGTCTATAAATCTTTCGTGATTTTCTGGAGTCTTCTTTTTATGAAGTTATTCTTATGCAATTAAACTTTTACTAGATACGGTAAAAAGTCTTAGTACTAATTTAGTTTAGTGATTATTTTTTTTCATCTGAACTTCAATGCTTTGTGAGATTCAACTTTGCCACTATTTTCTTTTATTTACACAAACTCTGGAATTATACAATTTCAAAGCCATGCATAGAAAACACCCGAACAATATTACCCAGAAACCAACAGCGCTCCCAGGAATTCAATACCAAAAAGTAATTGGCATTAAAGAATCGTCCACTAAATATCGAAATCTGGCAACAACATGCATGAACCGGTGCAGCAGCGCAACCAAAACACTACCTTTGCTGAGGTGCACTCCGAAACGAGCTGATTTCTATCGGTGGATCGGATTCGAGCCAGAAAGACCAATACGATTAAACGATTCAATCGGAGCACCAAATAATATCTGGCAATGCCAGTGTAGCAAAACAGGAAAAGGACGAACGTAGAGAGCACGCAGTGCTCAAACTGATTACGAAAAGTGCAGGTGAGGGAATTTTAATTCCATTAAAATTTGATCAGTTCAATTTTCGAATCGGTTTCGGCCGTGCGGGGGAGGAGAACGGTGGAGATTTAAACGTACTTTCCAAGCCGCCTTTGATGTCGGCACTGTTGGCCTTTGGCCGAGCTGGGAATATTCATCGGTCACGAATTTACTTTAATCGAATTCAAATACCCCGGCCCAATTAAAGCGACCCTGCCTTTTGCGAGGACGTTCGCCGCTCCAGTCTTTCATCAGTCCCGTGAGAATCCGTAAGGATTCCTCGCCACCGCCTGCTCTCGCACTCTCTCAGCGAACCAATTACAAGTAGCCTCTGCCTTAACTTAACCAACTCGGATTTTCCACTGGGTTAACGGGAACCATTCCCACTGGTTTCCCTTGGAACTGATGCATCGAAGTAATCATTAATTCTTTCAGTGTATTGATTACAAGTCATTAATTCTTTAAAGTATGTTCGATCGAAGTTTGTCTGACTAATAATGAAACATAGGTTTATTAGTGCATTCATAGAAGTTCCTAAAACTAGTTGTTTTTCTTTTATCTTTGCTTCTATTTTTACCAACTTTTCGACAAATTACAATTTCAAATTCTGTTTGAATTAACTTGCCTTGCAAAAGAGCCGCGTAATTCCGCGATGCAACGAGCCGGTTAAACTAAAATGTTGTCCTATATTTCCAGTCGAGTTTACAGCGAATTGCATTATAAAACCTTACTGTTTACATTAATTGTAAGAAAGGAAACAATTCGAATTTTAAAAAAAACTTAATTGTCGTATAAATTTGTAAGAAAGACTTACTGTTCTTAATATTTCTCTTTTACTTCACATTGCCACTCTAGTTTCTACATGACAAATGAATTTATTTACTAGAACAATATGCACCATTCCAACAACGTATTCCAATCTTTTCTGGAGTGTATACTATTAAAAAGAACGAAAGTTTATATAGGGCGCGACCGTGATAATGCCATAAAATTTTTATTGGAATCGGAGTCATTAAATTTGTCATTTAGCTTGGCACGGGAAAAGTGCGGTGCAGCTGGAGAAAGATCACACGAATATCGTTAAACGTTTATTGCGACACAGCATCGGAGTACAGTTGACTGTTATTTGCCTTAGCCGTGAAAGTGTGTATTCGGAGATGCGGAACGTGCTCACTCGTTCGTTTCGAGGATCACAGAGAACCGCGTGATTCGATTAGCCTTCGCCAAATTCATTGAAAGGCTTCCGGCCTGAGAGGAAAAACTTTCTTGAGAGTGCGAGAGCCGCCCGAGCGAATTCTGATTAACTTTTAATCCGGCCGGAAATTAAGTCAGGAATTCGAATCACTCTGACTCGGCACCGGGCGAACTTGTCGGATTTCTTATGCAAACACGAACCTTGATGTTTCGAGAGTGAAGAAGACACCGCGCTTGTAACTTTCAACGACTATTTCCCATTGCCCGATTGAAATTCGGATTACCACGTGTAAACGGTAGGAAATTCAAATATTCTAATTGCGAGTATAATTCTGTTTGACAATTGACATAGTTAAATAGAATTCCTTTACAAACACCTGGGAACAATTAAGTAGAATTAACTTTTGATTTTTTTTTAATTAATTGAAAACTTGATTTTCTAAGCAGTAGTGTAAAAAGTTTTTACATACAATCTGTTTATTGCATTAATATATATATAATTTTGAATCTTGTTAAGATTGAGTTTCAGGGTTCCTCGTATTAATAGGTCTTCGGCTTTACTCATAGTACCGATTTTCTGTGGATCGATAGTTATACTGTAGTTACATGGATAGATTAATGGTAGCTTGCCTTATCGTATCGTATATCACGTCTATACAGTGTTAACAAGTATCGGCACTTCAACATAAGCCTGTGTAATTTCCACTATCGCCTAAAGCATCGATTAAACAAACCAATCAAACAAATGAAGACTTCACCAATTCTGATATAGAATCCATCAAGCACTTATCGGCAAGAAAAGAAAATTACAAAAGTACAATGTTAAAACAAGAATAAATGGAAAATTGAAATAATACTGAAGTGAAATACACAAAGTTAGCTCCCAACACATTAATTACATTTGGCATCAGTTATATAAATATAAATACTTTCGTGACGTGCAATAATTGTTTAGCCAACTTTAGTTTAATTAAACTTAGATATTACAATATATGTGTATTTCTATCAACAAAAATATTAAGATTTGTATTCTAAAGAATATCAATTGTTCAATACAAAGAATCGAAGGACTACGAACCTCTTTGGTACTCAATATACATCGCGAGAAGTGGAAACGGATAAAAGCTGACAAGTCCTGTGAAAGCTGCATGGATGTTTCAAGGCTTGTTAAGCCTCTTCGAAATATGAAGGCTCAACTCAGCGGAGAATGCGTGTTGGAGGCAAAGTAGGAAACAATGGGAAGACTCGACAAGAGTCTGGCACTTGCGAGACTTTGTGAGGTTATGTAGAACGAAGAATATACTGGCGCGGCGTGCAGGAGGGAAGCGGCGAGGAGAGTGGAAGGAAAGAAAGAAGGAAGCCCAGGGAGGATCAAGAGGGAAAGAAAAAGAAGGGGGTGCAGAAAAATTGGCTGCAGGTAACGGGATTAAGAGTGCTACTGCGGCCCCGTTACCAGGATCATCCCGCAAGAAACTTTGCACTTGGCAACTTTTAATGCTCCGCGCCACAAAATCCTATCCCGTCTGGTGAGTCTGCCTTCCTCTTCTTTCCTGTCTCACTTCCGGCCGTTTCCATCCCACCAGCGGCATCCTCGTACACGCTTCCTTCCTGGCTGGCGCTGCTCGCTTCTGCCCGCCGGCTTTAGCTTAGAACGATTCCTTCGAGCAAACTTTACACGTCGCGCGAGTAACTCGATCTTCGCCGAGTGAAGCGGAGTCAGGCATGCAAAGGCTTCGGCTCGAAATATCGGCCGCTCTATTCCGGTAAACGTCTTACGCCAGGATTCTCCCTGCGTATCATCTCCCGCCGACCCTTATCCACGAGATAAGTGTATCGTGGCGTCTTCGGCGTCTTCGACGTCTTCGGCGTCGTTCTCAAGATCATATCGTCCAGCCAGACATAGGCGGCGTCCGCGCGCGAACAGAGGGTATTGATTTAACGGGTAAGTTCTTCTCTCGGCGGAAACCGACACAAAACAGCTCGGGCGAAGGATGGACTTGATTGAAAGTCGTGCTCCAGATTCACCCGGGCGATAAAAGGTAACCGAGGAAAGGGAGTTTCTGGCATTCAGCGTCGCGCTTGCTCCCGCGATAGAAAGCTCCAGCGACGCCGGAATCCCGACCTCAAGAAGGCGTACGTGGAAAAATTCGATTCTAATCTCGATCTTCCGACGCCTTTCTTAGCATCTCCCAGGAGGATCCATTGACACTGGCGGACGTGTTCCCCGCTTCGATTGCGCTTCGCTTTCTTATGTACTCCTTTAGCCACGTCGGCAAAGCCGGCAGCCACCTTTGCAAAAAGATAGCACGCCAATCCAGAAAGAGACTAACCAAAGAGAGAGAGAGAGAGAGAGAGTGAGTACACGCAAGGAGGTCGAAGAGCGGAAGGAAAACGTTTGTGTCGATGAGAAAATACTGCAGTGATCTTGGAAATGAGGCCGATACCCACTTCCCCGTCGCGCCGTCCCCGATTCCGTCGACGATTTAGTCCTGCAATGGCACCACGGTGTGCCAAAGTGGGGCTGGAAGATAACATATAACTTTGCAGAAAAGGCACCTTTCAGAAATGAAATTGCAGTAGCCCGCGGGCGCCCGCACGCTCCTCTCCACCAACCGAATCCAACTTCTATATATATACATATATATCGGATCCTCATTCCGCCTCAGGATTCTCATCCCATCCCCATTCCCACCGATACTCTTCCTTTACCAAATCAGGGAATCAGCTGTTACCTCGGCTCTACGATTTCCAGGCAATTTCAATCTAGCGAGCCTTTACATTGGCGAATATTAAAGGAAAACACGAGGAATAAGCTGTGGATGAGAGTCCGCTCTTTTTAGAGAGACTTTTTACGATTACAGAAAATCGATGTGCTGGATTAGCATATTCTTGGATAAAAATGGAAGAAAATTGTTAAGGGATACTTGGGAAGTAATAGTTGGCTACTCGGTAACAGGATTTCTTCTCCTGGCGAGGAAGATAAAGGCTACTGAGATAGAATCACGGGACAGATCACGGGTCCGGTAAGGATCCTCCCTTAAGTGCGACAAAACGCTGGTAAAGGACTTTGCGCGATACCGCGCGCAACTTTACAATAAGCGTCGCGTTACGTGGCACGAAAATGGACGACGTGAAACGTTTCACGGCCATAATCCTTGGGGAGGGTGTATACGATCCTAGATAGGCTTTCCCCGCACTCCTTACGATAGCAGTCTATGCTCGAGGATCTAAACAATCTCCTATACCGCTCACAGGATATCCTGCCCTCGTAAGCAATAAAGCCTGGCTTTTCCTAGCTTTCTGCCTTTTACCGTACACTCACACAACGACACACATACGCGGTACAGATATGTTCAGAGAGAGAGAGGGAGTCCCGCGGGGCAAACTAAAAAGCCACCGACCGTTTCCCTGTCTTTCTCTCTCTCGCTCTCTCTCTTTTTCTTTTCCTCCTTCCTGTTGTATGCCCCGTTGGATCGTCACCGAGATCTCCTCTCATTTCGCCGATGCCCCAATCTCCCCGTGATTCCGCGTCCACCCTTGAGGCAAATTTGCTGGAAAACCACCCTCTCACCTTGGCCTCCTCTCCTCTCTGACGAGCTTCCCTATCACTTCGTACTCTACCTCATGTTTAACCTCCCTTGAGAGATTCGCGTACGTGTGTCTTTGTTCTTTTTCAAATTTCAATAGTTTTTTCTAGAGGAAAGTCCAGGTAGTGTACAATATCTTCCTTTTGTTTTCTGTGTATGCTTATTTTAGTATTTGCTTTCGTGGAACTTTTGATTATGCTATTAGAATCGTCGAAACAACTAAAATGTAATTTTTTCTGAATGCCATTAATTATAAAAGTGTACAGAAGTTATAACAAGTATTCACGTATGTCCCTTTGTCGGAATAAATTTTGATACGGAAGAAAGTTTTCGTTCGAAGAAGAAGCACATATTTCCAAAGCAGATTGTTTTATTCTTTAATAAAATATTACTTGATAAAATCCGGATATACAAACCCTTTTTTTACCCACTGTAAATCAAGTGTTAAACATATTGTTTGTATCACAAATCATAAAATCGACACATCGACACCCAACAACTGACATTACTCATTAATGCAACTAGATTTTATCGGCAACTCGATCACAGTTATCACGATAGAACAGGCAACTTACTCAGAACTATCAGAAATGTTTGACGCGGGGTTCGTCGCACCTCGGCTTCGAACCTATCCATTTATGTATTCCGTACGAATATCAGCGGCGCGGTTCGGAATACAGTATTCCCTGGTACAAGATCTCGATATTACAAATTCAAATGCTCAGAGGCCGCCTCCTCCTCGAGGTTGCATGTGCGCGCCGAGCGGTATAAAAAGGTGCTCTCAGTAACGGGAGTAGCGAATCTAGCGAGAAACGTTGAGGATTCCCAGACGAAGGTAGGCGAGGTGAGTTTCCAAATAGATAATTGGAGAGTCTCTGCCGTTATCTAATGATCAAAGTTGAGGACGGTTCGCGCGTGCCGCCGCCGCCACTCGATTCACATTTTTCCAAGCCGACGAGCGTTTGTGTAGTGCCAGAGAATTCTCCCTCTCTGTGCACAGCGGGGTGCGTCAGTGGCGTTGTTACGCGCGAACAACTTGTGCGAGCTCGCCGAGCGTAGCATTGCGTGATGTACACGGCCGACGAAGACACAAAGGTATCATCCATCAAGCTGTCCCTGGAATTCGTCCTGCACCCCGTGTACACGCGGCGCCCTCTACGCCACTGAATCCCAACCCAACTCCTCATACACCAAGCCGAGCCACCCCCGCAACCATCCCCCTCATTGGGAATCGCTCTCGGTTCAACATCGGCGAAGGGCCGGGCTGCTCCGCCGCAATTCGTGTTTCCTCCTCTACTATGCATAGCGCGTCGATCGATTGATCGAACCTAGCAAGTACCGCCGTTTCCTCCTTGCACTTGCCGCCTATTATAGATATCGCAATCCTTGAGATAAATAGCTGTTATCCTCGGTATGAGTACGGTGAATCCTTGCGAGATATTTTAGTTTTTAATAAGCACTGATTTGTTTAATCTAGGTAATTGCGGGTGGAGTTACAATTAGTTTGTTTTATTGTTATTTATGATTATTATTAAACGGAGTTATGCGAAGGAATTATTATCTTTGGAAAATAGAGAAAAACAATTCAATTCACTCATGCTCGAGGCAATGTAACATGTATTTTATCAATAAATAAGTATAGAAATACTACGAATACAAAGAATTTTGCTATAAAGCTCATTTATGCAAACTCACGTACTGCATACAAACAATACTAAACTACTACTATAACAATAAAAAATTCCAAATATGAGATCATAGTTAAACTATGCTTAATATAAAAATAATAAAAAGTATCGAATACTTTTACGATCTAATTGACAGAGTAACAAATAGATTTTCTACGGTGTTTTAATTAATCCTGTTACCACATTATCGTGTCGGTTGCGAGTTCAATGTAACCACCTAACCTTACGGGGAATCCTATCTGGCCGTTCAAGTTACTCGTACCTGGCCGACTGAACTTCGCACAGCACTCTGCCAGCTCTCCAAGACATTTCTCGTTTTCTCTTCGGGTGTGGGGTGCTATGGATACGCTTGCGGATCGATCGATCGAAAGGAAGAAACACTCGTACTCACCCCACACCCGCCGCGATAAGGAATCTTACGGTACACACAACAATAGCAACTCCCTTGTCACTTTGAGTCTCGTCTCCCAGCAGCCATGGTGAAACTGCGCACCAGAAGAAATATGATTGAAATGATACCTTCCCGTTTCCTTGCGAGCGCCCTGTGTATCAGTGTACGGTTACAATGTATCATTCTGCTCGAGTTCGTACGTTAAAGTAGCGATGCTCTTCGGTGACGGTCTCTCTACGATCATTGTTGTGGTAATGATATATTCTAGTCTTTTATGCTGGACTGAGAGAATTAGGGATTAGAAATGGTAAATGTGAAATAGATTTAATACAATTGTTGATAAAAGACATTGAAATATTTTGGTAAATATTGGAGTTGTGTTTATTTAATGCATTTTTCTGGAATTATGTTTTATTTATATTTCAAGCTTGAACTTAATTATTTTAATTATATTTTTCATCAAGTATGTGCATGGTTTAGAGTTGTTACATTATTCGTGCACTCTAAGATGGATGAATATTTTGCTATTACACGCTATGCAATATTTTTCAAAGCATAAAATTCTGTTATCAACAGTGAAAATGCTCTTTTCGAGCGATGGACAGTTATTAGAAAATATTACAAAAATTATCTCTAGCAGTAGTATTTCATAAAAATTGAGAGCGCAACTATATTATTGCCATCATATCTCTTTGCTTCTAAAAACTTTCAACCAATTAATTTTAATTCCCATAAAGTATGAATGCCATTTATTGTGCCAGCCATATTTGTTACTGTACGAATCGCAGAGCATCGCTATAGAAAAAATAATGAAATTGGTCCAGAGACTTTTTATATCAAACTTGTGCTTTTTTATGTCAGACTTGTGGAACTTATTGTTGCCGGGGGCAGTCATGAGAGTTTGAGGGATTTCTATAAAAGCAGATCGCCACTTAGAATTCACGCTTTTGCAACTATATTATTATCAACATATTACCAATTTTAATTCCCATATGTAATGAATATCATTTACTGTTCCAACCATATTTGTTAGTGTACGAATCCTAGTACATTGAACAATAAAATTAGTACGTAGATATTAACAAATTTTTTTGCTGTCAGACTCGTACAATTTATTGTTGCAAAGGGCAACGTCGGGAATTGAAGGGATTTCTATAAAAGCAGGTGGCCAGGTAGAATTCACGCTTGATTTCTCAGGGTTGCTGGGAGGGTTGTAGTTGGCGATAGTGATAGCTGCGGCGCGGCGTGTCGGTCGCCTGCGATACGCGCTTCCATCGTATGGTGTGAATACGTGGTTTTACGCAGGGACGCCATGAGACCATTTCACGATTTTTCCGTAGGGTCGGTCGGTTCGGTGAAACGACTTGGCCCGTTCTCTCGCTTCGTTTACTTTTACGCCGCGCCACCGACAGGGCTTCGCTCCTGCTTTGTTCGCGCAAACGGTCCACGCGTCCTCGCCATCTTGCGCTCCACTCTCTTTTATTCCTTTTTCCCTTACGACCCGCACCTTTTTTCTCATTGCCGACACCTTCGACTCGACCGCACACCTCCCGCTTCCGGGTACGCGCCACCCTTCTCACACCAACTGGTCTTCGAAACCAATCTTTTCTGATTTTTTGCGATGCTCCTGTCTCGACCGCGTGGTAAGTTTTGTGTCGATAAGGATTGTAAAGTTTTAATTTGTGGCTGTGTGTTAACAATAATCTAGTTAGACTTTTTTGTGTTTAGCACTTAACTACATCACAATTCTTAAGTTGAATGAAATATGATATATTGTCGACTGATTAGGCTACTCGTTTGTTAAAAAAGCAGTACATTATTATAATTAATGTGTTTAGTGCTTTTCAGATACGCATATCTTGTCTGGAATAATTTACTTTTATATAAGGAACATTTCGTCACCATTTAAAATAATGTTTGTCGACCGCATATTAAAAGCAATGTTCCTTTTCCTAAGTTATGAGTGTAGAAATGAATTTTTACACAAGATTCGCTGCGCACAGAGACCGGGAAAGATTTCAGTAGATGATATGGTTACGTGTCAGACTAGAAATGCTATAAGAGCAGAAACATCACCATTTAGGATAATGCTTGTAGATGACAAATTAAAAGCAATATTCTTTTCCTATATTATGAGTTAAGAAATTAATCTTCACCCACGATTTACTGCGCACAGAGACTGGGAAAGATTTCAGTAGAATATGGTCATGCGTCAGACTAGAAATGCCATAAGATCAATCCATCACCATTTAGGATAATGATTGTAGATCACAGATTAAAAGCAATGTTCCTTTTCCTAAATTATGAGTGTAGAAATGAATTTTTACACAGATTCGCTGCGCACAGAGACTGGGAAAGATTTCAGTAGAATATGGTCATGCGTCAGACTAGAAATGCTATAAGAGCAGAAACATCACCATTTAGGATAATGCTTGTAGATGACAGATTAAAAGCAATGTTCCTTTTCCTAAATTATGAGTGTAGAAATGAATTTTTACACAAGATTCGCTGTGCACAGAACCCAGGGTAGGTTTCAGTAGAATATGGTTACGCGTCAGACTAGAAATGCTGTTAAGATCGGTCTGGTGTGACCGATCCTTAATGCAGTCTCCGGCTGCTGTCGCACCTTATTTCCGAAAATCCAGCACGCCCGGGCATGAAAGGGTTATAAAATCATTTACTGGAAATCGATTTCCCATCGACAGGTGGCTGCGGACGATAAAGCAGCGCTGCTGGCAGGCCGATATACATTTGGCAGAGATGCGAAGGATGTGTGCGCGCGCGCGCGCGCACATGTGTGTGTGTGGTATCTGAACAGAACGGCGAGGCGCGTGACGGCCAAATCGAGAGCTTTGGCGTGAAATAATTTATGTCCGCGCGATAAATCACGTCGTGCCGGCCAGGCTGGAATTGCGAGTTAAACAATAGCCGAGCGATAACTATAACTGCTCTCGCAAACCCGAAGTGGCTCGCATATAATTAGCGTAATTAACCGACGCGATGTCATTTCGTCGATACGCCCTGCGTCGCTTACATTTACCTCCAAGTACGAAATCCGATTTCCCGTATTAAAATGGCGTGTGTACACGCAAACAGACGCATTTCACGCTGACGTGATTTCTGTTCAGTGCGTATGGCGATTATGTCAGTAAACTTTATGAGTAAACTGTTTCATTTCCCTGGTCTAACTTTCTGTCATTTGAGTTAAACAATGGTTTCCACAAATTTACAGTTTTATTTGTTAATCTCCTTTTACACCACAGTAAAGTATATTGACTATTAACAAACACACTGACAGCAATCATTTTGCAATGTGTACATTTCTATACTGTAAAATTGTAAACTGTACATTCAGCAACGCGGAGAAAATAAAACATTATAAATATGCAGGAAAAGTGATCAAAAGAGATTGAGTCAAATAGTAGTGGCGAAAATAATCCCTTAGTCCAATTTTGGAAAATGTCCAGTTTACAAGGGATTTATAACAAACAGTCGTCTTTCGCAGACAATATTTGATACACTGAGTAATTCGTTTAAAACTCTGTCTGTCAAGTATCGGAAACATGTTGTGCTAAATTATTCCAGACGGATGAATATCTGCCACACACTGGTCGAATCAGTTATTCAGCCATATAAAGAGACAATCATTTTGACAATTCCAGGGCACACTGCGAGCGTGATTGTACAGCAGAGTGAATCGACGTGCTCTCCACCGGACGCATTAACATCATTTCAAAATTCGACTACATTTCCACCGGATTTCTAGAGCGGCCGCAATCTCCGCTCGTGTGTTCGCACCGCTTGAAAACGAACATCGCGACCTGCAAAAACGTGCCGCAGTGAAAACACGCTCGGCGAATGAATTACGGCCGGTTCGAAACGTGTCTGCGCGCGTGTGTGTACGTCAATCACGGCGGTTCGCTTTCATCCGCTACACGCTGCAACGGTGTTCAACTTGTACACACGCGCTCTTTCAGAGTATACAGAAGCATGAACATACACACGTATAGGGTGTCCCAAAAATGTCGTAAAATATGAGCATTTTGTAGAGAACGGGATGAAGGTGAAGATGGTTTTAATTCCGAGATAGTCAATAATAATTTATTGGTAATAAATCTGCTTTTTCAAATGGGGTGACGAAATCGATTATGGGTAAACAAAAATGTCTGATGCTCTTTCAATTGCTGCACGTTACTGGCATGCAATAGTTATGATTTTCTTGCAAAAGAAGTTCGAATGAGAATTTCGAAAATAGTGATATTCATCTTTGTTACATTTTAAATGTAATGACTATAACATTTTATCATATTTTTGCACTCTCTATAATAATTGGCAAAAGGAAAATAAGAATATTGAAAATATCAATTTCCATCTCCGTTCCATTCTCTAAAACATGATTATTATTTACACCCTCTATAACAATTAACTTCGAATCCTACAATAATTCATACGAACTATAATCGTAATCCGAAGCTCACAGCGAAATGCATCTCATTACCACGAAATAATTACAATACCTTTAGAAAAGGCATTTCAAAACAAAACTCTCCAAAGCACCCACCTTCATCTCCACAACATTCCCTTTCAATTTCGCGCCACCCTGTATAATAATTGATTTCTGGTGGAGTGTGAAAGGTCTCGCTCTTATGATGTTTCGCGCTCCGACGCGTGGATCGTGTGCCGCGATTAATTCGAGCAGAGCATAATACGTCGCCGTGGCGCATAAACGCCGCGGCCCCGATCATTTTCCAATGAACTGTTCTCAGATTAATGGACGTGTACCTACATGCACCGGCGCTCCCCATGCTAGCCTGTTCTCTCTCTCTCTCTCTCTCTCTCTCCCCCTCTCAGCTTGTCAGCCTCTCTCATGCTCGTAGCGACACGCGCGCCCTCCTATGCACGCGTAGAGAGTCAGCGAGCGTTTCAGCCCGGCCGTTTGAGGCTGGATCGTGCGGGTGCACGCACGTTCACACCCCCGTCGACTATGAACCAGCTCGAGCGAGTGGGAAGAAGAGCAGGGGTAAAGCAGAGAGAGAGAAGGAAAGAGAAAAAGAGAGAGAGAGTGAGAGAGTGGCACTCGTATAAAGCTCGTATCCGGCAAGCACAATGTAACGTAATACTGAGCTGGAGTTCAATCCTCTCCGCCACCCCTTTCTCTATCTATTTTCCTTCCCTCCTCAATTTCTCCATTCCCCTGTGATACACGTATCGCGTGTGCCCTCACACACACACACACACACACACACGCATACCATTGCTTCACCTTTCTCTTCGTCTCTCTTTATACTTGTTTCCGTGCTTTCCCACTTTCCTCGTCGGCGCTGCTGTCCGTTCTCATATTTCTCACGGGGTGGTTCATCGTGCGGCGTCTCTGCTTTTTGTTTACTGGGGATGCCTGTCCATTTCATGATTTTATCCCTGCCTTTTTCCAGTGTCGAGTGCTTTCTGTCACGGTTCCTTCGTGTTCCTGTGTGTGTGTGTATCTCGTCGCGTATATCTTGCGCGGGGACTCGTCGCGCCCGCTTTCTCACCTGGCAGGATGATTTAAGGATGATTAATCGGCGCCGGCTGCAAGCTTTATAATCAGCTTGCGAGATATCATTCATTCGATGTCCGAACGTAGAGCATCCAATTGCCTCATTATTCTCTACCATCGGTCCAATCGAATTCGTTGCGACGCAAGCGCGTATTTCCCTCTCGTTGCGTAACACGCTTATCTCGGAGCGCGATTTTCCTATCTATGCTTTCCGCTTGTTTCCAGGCGCCGATTAACAACGCTTGTTTTACTCGTCTCACTTGTTTTTTGCCGGTTTCCACTGCCGGGTTTTTGCAGCTTACGAGTGGTAAATAGTGAATAGCGGTGCCGAGCAAATTTGCGGGAATTGCGGGGCGTTGCCTGCGGTAATTAACGATGGAAATGCTCCACTTGGTGTTACTGTAATATGGTGTTGAAAACACCGCAGAGCTTGCAAGTAATGTTTAATGCGTGTCGGCATTGGAGCCTTGGTTTATTGAGTTAAATTGTAGACTTGTGAAGTAAAAAATTCATTCCTCGAATTCCTGCTTTTCTACTAGATAAAAAACTGTACATGCATCATCGAATAGTCGGTTTTTTAAACCCTGAAAATATTCTATGCTTTAAAAAGCGGGTGTCTTGTGCTTCGTGAGAAAAGAAAGCAGTCTACTTTGTTTGAGCTACAGAAATAAATTATTACACTCTGCAATATCCCGGAAAGTGGTCATAAATATAAAACATATACCACGGAAGTTTAAAAAAGTACAGATTCTACAAATATATTGACTTTTGCAAACGTGAGCAATGTATAAAAAATCATTACGAACAATTACAGAAACCTACATTTACAAGACAAAATTCTGTACATGCATCATCGAATAGTCGGTTTTTTAAACCCTGAAAATATTCTATGCTTTAAAAAGCGGGTGTCTTGTGCTTTCCGAGAAAAGAAAGCAGTCTACTTTCTTTCAGCTACAAAAATAAATTATTACACTCTGCAATATCCTGGAAAGTGGTCATAAATATAAAGCATATACCACTGAAGTTTACAAAAGTACAGATTCTACAAATATATTGACTTTTGCAAACGTGAGCAATGTATAAAAAATCATTACGAACAATTACAGAAACCTACATTTACAAGACAAAATTCTGTACATGCATCATCGAATAGTAGGTTTTTTAAATCTTGAAAATGTTCTATGCTTTAAAAAGCGTGTGTCTTGTGCTTTCCGACAAAAGAAAGCAGTCTACTTTCTTTCAGCTACAAAAATAAATTATTACACTCTGCAATATCCTGGAAAGTGGTCATAAATATAAAGCATATACCACGGAAGTTTACAAAAGTACAGATTCTACAAATATATTAACTTTTGCAAACGTAAGCATGTATAAAAAATCATTACGAACAATTACAGAAACCTACATTTACAAGACAAAATTCTGTATATGCATCATCGAATAGTGGGTTTTTTAAACCCTGAAAATATTCTATGCTTTAAAAGCGTGTGTCTTGTGCTTTCCGAGAAAAGAAAGCAGTCTACTTTCTTTCAGCTACAAAAATAAATTATTACGCTCTGCAATATCCCGGAAAGCGGTCATAAATACATACATATTATATTAAAAATATATTAACTTTTCATACACAAGCAATGCATAAAAAATCATTACAAATAATTAGAGAAATCTATATTGAAGATGTATACTTTACTTCCGTATAAATGGAATCTAGTATCACGTAACACATGTCTTTACTGTCACACTTTCATATGGTTTGAATTTGACTTTATAGTCGCAAGGAATTTCCGGTTCTTGATAGACGGGCGGCAGACTGCGGTCAGATATATTCCTCGAGCGAGGTGGAGCGTTCATAAAATGGCTCGTGAGACACATATGTAAGTATTGAAGAAGCGCTCGTCTAGACTCGCCAGGCATTGAGGCATTCTAGGCTCATCGAAATTCTCTCGTCTTCTTCTCTTCTTCCCTTGCGCGGCTTTGTGTTCCTAGTGCTGACTATGCGAGCGCCGCGGGGCCTACTCTATTCACGTCCAAGTTTTATGGCTTCCGCCCTCGGCGTGTGAGTGTGTAAGTATCTGTGTACTTAACGCGAGAAAGACGCTCCGCAGATCGAAGTTGAATTTCGAAATCCTTCGAGTTCATTTGCGCTTACTTCTCCTTCGGCATTTGTGAAGAAAGCAGCCGATTGCAATTCGCCATTGGATTTCCTCGGTAGTTGAACTACTGTAATATCGATTTTCCTTATGTGTCGGAAAGTGGATTGAAATGTAATTTGTAACATTGTAGATGTAATACTTGGTACATATTTGTTCCGAATCACTCGAATTTAAATCTTGGAGAGCCTCCAGAAAGAATAACTTGTAGCTTACTTGAATTTAAATGTGGATTCACATTGTCTTCCAGCTTTAAATAAATACATAAATGCAATATCAATTTTCCTCATATTTCGAAAAATGGGTTGAAATGTAACTTAGAACATTGTAGATGTAATACTTGGTACATATTTGTTTCGAATCACTTGAATTTAAATCTTGGAAAGACTCCAGAAAGAATAACTTGTAGCTTGCTTGAATTTAAACGTGAATTCACATTCTCCTCCAGCTTTAAATAAATACATAAATGCAATATCAATTTTCTTCATATTTCGAAAAATGGATTGAAATGTAACTGGAAACATTTTACATGTAACACTTGATACATGTTTGTTTCGAATCACTTGAATTTAAACGTGGATTCGTATTTACTTCAAGCTTTAAATAATAATATTTCATTACTGTATAATTAAAATTTAAAATTACTAAATAATTTAATATTATCCCTCTCACCCTGTAAATACACCTGATATGACCTATCCGCTTCATCTCTCACACAAATATGAGCAGAAATATAAATACAACTTCCTAAACAAATAATTTCCCAATCCAAACGAAGTTTCTCTCAAACCAGACAAACATAAATACTTCGCATTTCCGGGAAACAGCAGCCACTACTTCCGTTTCTCTCTACCGTAAGCACAGACGTAGGATGCGTGCGAGCTTTAGGGCTTCTCGTCTTTGTGCTCCAGTGGCATGTGGGCGCGCTTTAAGCACGCAATGCGTCTCTCTGCATCGTGGCCAGGCGAGTATGGATTTGTAAGGAGGAATACGAGCGTGCATCGCACTGCTCGATATCCAGTGTGATCAGTGGGATCCCGCTGCGAGAGAGAAGAGAAACAACGCGTCGAAAACGCTATCTCTCTTGGTAGCTCTGTTATCTCTCCGGGCTAGGAAAAAAAGGGCAGACGTTGGAATCGCGAAGGCAGAGACATAGTGTTGCGGCGGCCATCAGAAGCAGAGAGTATGGCCGTTGGTTGGTCGTTGTTGCGAATCGCCTTGCCAATGGCCTGGCCGGTAGCCACCGTAGCATCGTTAATACTCTGGGCCCGCTCGATTTACGTTAGCCGAGTTTTATGGCTTCGCAGCTTTGCTTGCCCGTGTACCGAACACCAGGCAACATTGTTGCGAACATCCCATGCTCGTCGATATTCCTACAAGCTGCGTGTATACGCTTGGGGGCGAGGCTAGTTCGTGTACGTTGTAGGCCACCGATCGGTATGAGTGGCGACGACGCCGGGCGTCGGTGCGGCCTGGGACGCACCTGCGGAACGACGCTGGGACATAACCGCACTCTGCTGGCCCTGCGAGCCAGCGTAGAGAGCCGGCGCCACGCGTCTGCTACAAATGTGTATCGAGTGGTCGGCTGGTTAGTCGCTCGCGCGTCCAACCGTGAAATTACCCTCCGATCCTCGAATCCTGTTACTACTCTCTGCTTCTGTCTCTCCCGCTGTTACTCCTCCGCAACCCCCGAGGGTCCCTGCCAGTGTCGCCGACGCCCCCCTCATGGGTTTTATCCCATGGCGGAACGATTACCGTGACCGCCCCTGATGCGCCGAGGACCGTCACCGTGACGTCCATGGCTTGATACTTTTCGAGAGAGACCAACTATCATACCACTCTCTCTTTTGACGCTCTCGATTTCACATTGATCGCAGTCGAAAGTACAATTTCACGTTCCACTGCGTCTGCTTGAGATCTTTATTCGAATTTTAAGAAAGCCATGACAGCATTACGTGACGCTTTCAGTATTGTATTAGGTTAAGGTGTTCCTAGCCATTTGGATGCCAACTGCTGAAATTGCACTCTTTTGTCTTCTCTGTCCCATGGGAATGAATGCGGAGTCGAATGTATTTGGGTATTTTATCTTTGGCTATTTGACATTTGACTTTCCTGTGTGATAGTTTCAAAAGATAGATTATCAAAGAATCGCATTAGAATTAAATTCAGCTAACCTTAAATTCTATATTACTTGCCTAAAACAAACTTTACACCAGTAACTCGTACACAAAGCATAATTTAATGTTACATCAGCGCATAAAATAATATCATAAACGCTACGAGAATGTAATCATAAACATTGGCATCGAAAAACAGTGTGTCACTTAGCGCGATGAATTTATGAAACGTTCGCGTCCAACGCAAAAGGCCGTTGGTTGAAAAGCTAAAATTCGTTAATATCATTGCATGCTTTACGCTCGAAATTTCGGCGCGGCGAGCGACAAACATTTTTGCGTGTTATCACGCTGAGAGATCATCGATGCTTTTTATGTGGCTGTTGATCGGGCGTTAGTCATGAGCGGAGCGTGTAGAGGAGTGTCCGCTCGGGGGATGAATCTCGGTGATTAAAGCTTTTGCCAGGATACTCGATCGGTATTAGCGCGGGGTTCTGGCGCGCATAAATCGGGCCATTACATAGCGCGAGATAAAGCGTTGGCAAATACAGTGACCGAAAAAAATATGGAGCTCCAGAGAGTCGATATCGGCGACCGCACGGAGATTACGCGGCGGGCGATCTCGACGCTCGCCTGTCTGCCGGGCGTCGCCCTGATTTATTTGTCCCTGCCGTTTTCCGTTTGTTTAAGAGATAAACGCCCGGGAATTCGGACGCTTTCCTCCGACTGACTGCTCCTCGCATCGATACATCGGCATACATTCATCCTGCATTCCCCCCAATTTGAAGAATAATTAATTATAGCAGCTATCGTTGTTGAAAAAATCTTTAAGTAATGTATAGCTCAATCTCCTATTTTTTATGTAATTAAATATTTACTTTTGGAATATCTTGTATAATTGATGAATATTGTAATATGTTGTAGTTTATTTGTGAATACATAGAATATCTCCATAAAAATTGCCCTCGCATCGATACACGTGTATCAGAAAAAGTGTCAGATAAGCTATTGCTGATAAGCTTTTCTTTCCCACGACAGGACTTTAATTTTGTTTTTTGGACGCTCCTTTACACTGTCACATGTTATTGCCTCACATTGATTAATTCAATGTTTCTTTTTCGTCTTTTAAAAATGTCCTTACTAAAGAAACCTAAATTAATTTTTTTGAATTTAAATAAATAACAGGTGTTGCTAACACGTGCATATATGTATCCCGCAAGCCTTCCAATTTGATAAATAATTAATTATAGCAGCTATCTTTCTTAAAAGTAAGAAATCTTTCATTCTTTATAAAATAAAGCATTTATTTTTGGAATATTGTGACTAACCGATAAATATTGTACTATTTTAGGCTCTATTTTTTAACATATAGACAGACGCACAAGCGTTATCCTTTATATTATCAGAAACTCATATTCTATGCTGACCAAAATTAATTAGTACTCATTTCCAAAAGAACTTTTTCAATAACTATTGCTTAAATATTTTCTTTAATCTGTAACTACCGATACCTTGATTTATTTGCCAGTGTCGTTGTTTGTTTATGTAAGAGATAAACGCCGGGGAATTCGAACGCTCTTCTCCGAGCGACTCCTCGCATCGACACGTACGCTGTTACACACACATACATATATCCGGAAATGGAAACGGACAGCGTGTCACATTTATCTGGGCGGCGGCCGCCCCGAATTCTGATGAGTGTGAGCCAACAAACCGCTCGTAAAAAATCATTTGCCAAACGAAAACGCTCGCACGCGCCCGTTAATCTGTCGCAGCTGGTGTAACTGCGTTAATACGCCGAGGAAAAGCTTTCTATTTTCGCCCTCATTTTCCCCTGAAATTATAATGCATTTTGCAATGTTCCTCGTTTCGATTCCGAGCAATTTTCATAGAATCTCTGCATTAACATTATTCTTTTAGCAGAGCGTTTGCACGCACAATAAAATCGCACTCTAAAAGCCGCGAGTTCAAAATTTTTTTCCCTGTGAGAATTTGAAAGTTTTCGGCAAGAATGCGTAGGAATTTTATTTCAATTTTATTAACGGCGAAGATTTTAAAAGGGTGGATATTGATTTCGTGGAAATTCTCGGGACAAATGCGACTTTGCTATTTCGAGTACGGTCCATGAATTTCGGTTGAATGAAAGCTCAATGAGTGAATTAAAAGCTTCGCTGAAAAATTAATATCTTCCGACAGAATATGAATTTGAGAGTGCAATCAGGCAATCGTTTTTAATTCCAGTTGAATTAATATGAGCTTTTCTGCAAATCCACGGAATATTTGTACCATTTAATCTACGATCAGATTAGGGAATTCTATGCTAGAGAATTCGGCAAGAATCCACTGCCCACGCGAATCACCAATAAGTTATTATGTCTGACAAATATCCCAATTCCGGAAGCGTCCCACACCACCGTATAAAGTCATCGACTAAACCGCACAGGGAATAAATTCCGAAAGCATCAGCGGCATTTCCAAAGAGTCGAAATGCTCGCTGAGTTTACGACTCCATTAAACTTGAAATTCATCAGGGCCCGAACGACCGTAATAAAACTACAGCTTAGCTTTTCTCCGAGCGGGCGGTATTTCCATTTAGGAAATAAGTCCTCCCACTCCGCGAAATTAGCGGGTTTGCGGGAAGAAGCTGGCGTATTCGAAGGTTTAATCCTTGAGCTGTTACGATAAAGTAGTTCCCGCGATGTGTTTCGTAAGTGGATTCGCTTTAAGTGCGAGTTCAGTAAGCTCTCCACTTCCTGAAAGCTGGCGTATCGCCTGCCCCAAAAAAGTGTGCCACTCCTATCTTCTCCTTCCCTCTTTCCTCCTCCTCCTCCTCATCCACCTCTCCTTTCCTCTTCTCACCGCTTCTGTTCTCGGTGTTCGCCCGAAATTGCTAGTCCTCTTTTCCGCCGCCCGCTCCACCATAACTTTCCTCCTTTGTACGCTGCCAGCGCGAGCACAATGCGAGCCGCTCCGATTTCCAACGGATTCGAGGCGTCCGATATACGCGCTCGCGTTCTCTTCAAACTCGCCGCTAGCCGATTTTTTCCAGCCTGAATTAACGGGCGAACGTGCAGAATTAGCAGCAATTTTTCACGCACCCTTGCACGGCCACGCGCGCGCGCGCGCGCGCGCCAACGACGTGTTCGGTTACACATACAGAAAAGTTATACGGCTTTTCTGGTATGTATCGCTGCGAGAGCACTTCTACAGGCTGACCTAAAAATGAGTTTTTTGAGTGTCCAGAGAATTTACTGTTACTTCAGTTTTATAACTTTTCGAGAGCATTCAAAGTGTGTTTGAGTGGGCGATGCCGACTATGTTAAGTTCTTGTGGCAAATTCCTATTTCCAGTTTTAGTTACGAGTGAGGAGAGTTCGATGAGAATGTAAATGTTGTCGAGTGTGTTCGTACATGTAGCAGACTGTTGAATGATTCATTGCGATCCAGGACAAGTCATGAAAAATGGAATGAAATTGATCTTTTCGCGGGTTTCGTAGTGTCGCTCGAAATCAATAGTAGCAAGAATACACACGTTCCTGAATCTAAATATTGGCTGACCCATTCGATTTCAGCTGATTTGCATTTCGTGTTTACGTTAAGAATAATTTAATTGAGAAAAGAATTAATTAGAGCAGCTGTGTTTAATTTATATTAATGCGTCAATGCTAAGGAGTGCATTAGATTAAGTAGAATGACATCATATAAACATTTACAAAAAAAGAAAATCCAAAAAATGCTCTGTTTGATTTGAAAAATACGACTAAAATCGTCTATTCATTTGACTTATACCATTAGGGGTAGTTGTCACGTAGATTTATTTTTATAAGTCAATCTAAAGAAAATTCTGTGCTAACAACACATATTAAATTTTAATGTTTATCTGCTTATAAGATTTGTATGGAAAACTACTCATTAGTAGAAGGACGTAACATAAAAATTAACAAAAAGAATCGAAAATATTCTTTGTTTAATTTAAAAGATACAAAAGTGTTTAAAGTACGAAATTTCAAGTAGTTTGTTTCACAAGTACGCATAAATATAACCGTCCACACAAATTTCTACGTGAAAGTGCGTAGTATGACTATACACTACCAAAAGTCTACTATCATTTGACTCATATTATTCGAGTTTCCCATCATAAATCGTACCATCGACTTTTCGACGCGACTGTTGCGAGGCAACTACTTTAATAACCAAGTTAATCAACTGCAACTCTTCATGAAAGATGTCAATGGCTCGCCGGACACCTTCTACATCGGCTCGCATATGCTGTCCACGCGTGTCAACCGGACGTCGGTGTGTTTTCATTTGGCATCCGGCGAAGGCGAGCGAGGAAGTCCGCTGGAAAATCCAAGCCGGCGGATATTTAAATGCAAATTGAATATGGGCGGTGGCGCTCGACCCGCTCCCAATCCTATTCAGTGTGTCCCGGTCTTGCTAACCCCGCGGGACAACTTTCACGCCACGGAAAATATCCCTTAGATTAGGCGGTGCCACCCTCTGCCTTACACTCCGAGGATGCGCTCTCGCAGACCCAACAATGGGCGCAAGTTACATGTCCATTATTTCCGACCGCAGGAAGCTCATCAGCCTGGAATTGCAAATTGAAACGTGCCAACTCCTACCGATAACCAGCTCCGAGACCACGCCCGGAAGTCACGTGTGTACTTTACGGGGGTATATACCTGGAGCGCAAATATTGAGAGTTAATTTCGATATTTTGAAAAAATATAAAGAACATTTTGGTTTTAAGCCTTAAAAGCAGCTACTCAAAAAGCTATAAAAGTATAGTAATTTTCAAGGGTGGAAAAGTTATTTTTGACTTTAAAAGACTGTCGTTTCGGTAGAAACTAAAATTTGTATGATACTTCGTTATAATTAGTCACACTATCTTATCTCGAAAAGTGCTATCATATAACAGAGTACTTTAATACTGATCATACGTGATCTTTAAATCAGTGAATCAGTGATTTCTTATGTCGATGTTCCGATAGTGTACAAAGCGACAATTACCTTAACACAGTTGTATGATGATGATACATCATTACAATTAAGTATCATACAAGATATTTAAAGATATATCATTAGAATATAACTATTATTATAATTAAGTATCATATAAATTCAGTTCCACTGACTTATTTTGAAAAATGCTATTATATAACAAACTACTTTAATATTAATTATACATATTCTTGAAATCAGTGAACCAGTCATTTCTCATGTTTAACATTTCGACAGTACTCAGCGCAACAACCTTCAATGAACTCAGCTCTTTCAGGACTTTCAGCAAGGCTGGAATGATACCTTATTAAGGTTCGCTCTCCGCCAGGGAGAGACAGGGATATTTTTCGATTTACTTGCTTAGCCGGCTGGCTGGCCAACCAGGCGTGAGCCCCCGGGTGCGCACACATGTGTGCGAGGGCATCGGCCCTCTGGGGTCAGGTACACAACGGCAATATGGTTTTGCGCCGGGGATCCGACGTGTTGCTGACGCTGGTCTAAAGCAACGTCTGACGAGGGTCGTGAAGTCAAGCATGAGAGACAAATCAGTGCCCGTGGGAAGAGCACCTATTCATGTTGTACGCACATCTTAAACCCCAATTGGACCAAGCCAAGCCTCTTCCTACACCGATCTCCTCTGTCGTACAGGCTGATTCACTTTCCTTTGAGTTAGTACTATTGTATACGTTGATTTATATTGGATAATTGTGAATTATACAATTATTTTAAATGGTAGAAATAAGTGTACAGGGTGATTCACTTGCCTTTGAATCGCCAATGATGGATATAGGTCGTTGAAAATGATATAATTATACGATGTTGAGTAATTTTAATGTAAAGGAGTATTTACCGAGTCTTTGTCACGCACTGACATTTATTTATAATATAAAATTATACCAATAATGGAAATAATGGGAACTCGAGTGTGAAGGGGAGGTTGCAAAAGGCAAGTGACTCACCCTGTACATTGATTGTCGTGGTCAGAATGTTTTCCAGTCTATTTTTTGAATGAATTTTCTTAAATAGAAAATCCCACTCTTGGTAAATTCATTTCTTCAGGACATATTTTTATTCAAGAAAATGTATTTTTATTTATTAGAGAACAACTGCCTTTAAGAACATTTTTGCAAATATGCGCGAGTACTTTCTTTTATCGTTCGACATTGCAGACACAATGCCAAGTAAATCGCCTTGTCCACCATTGTATTTCCAATTGGGTGAAGGAGTTCATACAAAATAAGACTTTATTAATTATTTGTTGTAATATAATTCTGTCTCTGCACTGAGCTTTCACAAAAGTTGAACTACTTAGCCTCGATTCTTACATTTATTACAACGCTTGTCTAGATAGAACTATCTAGGCCGTCAAGGGTTTAATTAAACAGAAGTAGAAGAAATGAGAATAAATATATCGAGAGTCAAAGATTAAGGACTGACAGATGTAACTATGTGATTTTGCAAACGGAAATTAATTATGTGGAATTTAGTGCTTCAGAATCGAGACATACAACATTTATTTCTTTGAATTAGAGTCGCGACCGTCAAGGGTTTAATTAAACTTCTGTTTAATTAAGATTTTGTCAACAGGAATAAATCATCGAAACAACCAAAATATTTATTTGCCCAAATTCTAACTAACATAAACTAGATTCCTTCAAAGATTACTTCAAAAAAACCCTTAACACAGTCCATTAGCAACAATATTTCCCCGGTGCGTATCGAGACATGCAAAATTTATTTGTTTCAATTAGAGTTTGGACCGTCAAGGGTTTAATTAAACTTCTGTTTAATTAAGATTTTCTTAACAGGAATAAATCATCGAAACAACCAAAATATTTATTTGCCCCAATTACAACTAACATAAACTAGATTCCATCAAAGATTATTTCACAAAAACCCCTAACACTGCCGATTAGCAACAATATTTCCCCGGTGCGTATCGAATTATTAGCAGTCGGCGTGCAATTGCATGGGCGAAATTAAAAATCAGCCAGTATTTTCCGAACAATTCGCCCGTTTCCGCTCGAGACACAGCGTGTCCAGGGCGGCGCGGTAATTGTTGCACTCTAATTTCTCGACTAGCACTTTGCCGGGCGGGAGAAATCGAGAAACTACTAACGCGAGCGAGCTGGCGTTCGCGTTAATGCCGGCTGAATACGCTCGGGAGGAGCGGACGCTTTTTAAGCGTGCGAGCGTGCCGGCGGGCGACACCTGGCAAATGTGTCCGAATGAAAATTCTATAATTGGATCGTCTGCTCGTTACCCTGAATCGACTTCCGTTAACGCTTGAAATGAATGTGCATACATATAGATTTCGCTCGCTCGCTCGCTCGCCATCTCGGCTAGCGGATGAGAATGAGAGAGAGAGAGAAAGAGAGAAAGAGAGAAGAGGAGAGTGCTGGAAGCGAAAATGAGAGCAGTAGCAAGAGGGAAAAGTGAGGACGAGGAATAAACGAGAGGTTATAGGAGGCGAGCGGTACTGGGAGCGACAGTAAGAATAGAAGTGTGCGTGGCTTTCGACATCGGAAACAACGAGAAAGTACGTAGAAGAGCGGTGGAGGATTGGCCGACGGGGCTCGCTCCCTGGTAGGAGAAATCGCTTATTCAAATTGTACGAGCCCAGCCCAGCCCAGCCCAGGCTATCTTCCGAGGGGCAAGTATCGCGTTTCCACCGGCGAATATTAGAAATTCAATGGTGCCCTGTATTTGCATGAACGATGGATGTGCCAATCACAGGAATTTATTAAAAAAAGCGCCGAGCACTTTGGTCCAATTAAAGGCCGGGTCAACGACTAAGGGAAGAGGTAGCCTGAAAAGATTATTAGTTAATCAGTGAGAGATGAGTGCTTCTCCTTTCTTTTTTTCTCCGGGCGTTCCGCATCTCTTTAGCCTTGGAACCACCGGCTGAAAGGACGAGAGCGAAGCCAGGCGGCAATGACGCCATGGAAATTGGAGTACAGCCGGATTTTCGGGCTTTTCGCAACAAATGATATTGAAGCGAGACTCGATACTCTCTGATTTCTCGGCAATGTGTGTGTGTGTGTGTGTGTGAGTCCAAATTCTACACGCTTCAATTTCCCCGGCTGCAAATGCGGAGACACGATATAGGCAGGAGCTGATCGCTAACTTTTTCCGCATAAATGAAATTCTACGCTTCACTTTCCACCCTACGAAAAATCGATGGGCATGTGTTTGCCAAAAATTGGTAATTCCGGCGCGCCGCCCTTGACAAACACATATGTATGTTGCTCGCGTACAATCGTATATGCTTGAAATTCGCAGCAGAGTTTTTAATTAAATTTGACGAGATTGCAAAAAGGCTGCATGAACGTGCCTTCTCTATTTTTGTTGGAAGGGTGTTATTAACCCTTAAACTGCTCCCGGTATCAATTGATTTCCGGACTTGTAATAATTTTTCTATTGCGAAAGTAATTATATAATTTTACAATTGACTAATAATTATATATCCAGCATTTTATGTCTAATTCTTATTAATTTCCAGTCAATAATAATAGATTACCATCTCTAAAGCGTGTTTCTCACTCGAGTCCAAATTTCAGTTAATTGTTTGTAAAACTAGTAATAAAATTTCGAAATAAAAATAATTCTTTTTGCATGGGAAGCCTGAAAAATGAAACAATTCGCATAGTTTAGGCAAGTAATTAGGTGGTAATTAGTTAACACTAGATTTTTCAGCTAGCAAGTAAACACGCGCCTATTGGCTGATTATCCAGGCTAGAATGGCCCAGTTCGTCACGCGCCGCTCGCACAACTGGCTATACCATAAACGGTAGAAGGGTTAACTACCTTAACACTGTTCACGAACAAGCTTAGCATAACTATGATGGATTAAGTGTTGTAAACGACAAAGGGGTTTGCTCCTCTCGCCTTAATGTCGCGCAAACTTGCGTGAATACACAGTGCAGGTTTACTCTCGCACTTCCGCTCGCTCTACTTAGCTGCGACGCCAACTTCTAACTGTCGCGCGATTCGTTATGAACGCACGAGAAGGAGACTTCCTAGCGACTTTAACTTGCCCTAGAAACCTCCACTTCTCCAGGCACTCCTGCATGTCTCTGCTCTTAATTGTGTATATTTAAGGATCTTAACGCGTAAAAAAGACCGTTGCTAGTACACGTTTGCGCATCTTTTATTGAAGCAGTAATTAAATCATTACTGGATTGTTAAATAAAGGACAGTCTTTAGTAACCTTTTCGCAAAAAGTGGCAGAATTATTAAGAAATCTTTAATTAATCGTTGATACATTTTCTCGTTTCTTCCTCGCTGAAGTGTCAACCACAGTTAAAAGTTTATTAAAATTAATGTATAAGGGCCTAAATGAGTAAAAGAAAATATTCGATATAACTAACCTATTTGTTAACCATCTTAGAAAAAGAGAAAGTGATCTGAATTGATTAACGAATTTAATATGAATTGGAACTTATCTTGTTAGTTGATGAATTCAGCAAATATTTGATTAATAGGAACAGATTATCAGATATATCAATCTAACAATCTAAGTGGAGCATCAAAAATTCAAATTGTAATTACATGAGACAAGAAACAGAAGAAATAATTAGCTTAATAATGATCGAGCTACAAAAATTGCTAAAAACAAATAAGTACAACAAATTGTTTGACTTGAATTTCTCTCGAATTTTGCATTCACTACCTAACAAACTGCACTAACAAACACACGCGAGTCCTACAAAATCATTTAGCGCACTTATTTCTTAGCCATCATAAAAAAGAGAAGGTGATTCTAAATTAGAACTTTACTTGTTAGTTGATGAATACAGCAAATATTTGATTAATGGAAGCAGATTATCAGATATATCAATCTAACAATCTTCCTGTAAACTGTCCCAAATGATTTAAGCAAATTGTAGCCAGCCAAGTGGAGCCTCTAACGAGTTCACGATGAACATAGTATATTTGGGACGCTAAATTACACCTGATGGACGGCGGGGAAATGTATAGCTGGGATATCCCGAGGAAATTCGGCGTCCTAATCCCAAAGCTCCCGATGAATGCTAATCAGTAACATTACGCCCGACTAATCCGGACCTTCGAAACCACCGGCGGACGAGCATCGCGTCGGATTACAGTGAAAAGTGATTTATCAAGGTGTGCCGGCAAGACAAAGGCGAATTGGGAGTACACCGCTCGCAATATTGGCTCGCACAATGAATCAATTCCCAGACACTAACGTCCACTTGGTCCAACGGTCAAACAGGCTTTAACTCAACCAGTAGTGTTGCCAATCTTGCCACGCAATGTGCTATCCAATTTGTGGACACGCTCACTCCTCTCTGTGGTACCTTCAATATTTACACTTTGCTCATTTTATGTAATGCCTCATCCTTTTTATGGTTTTATTTATTTGGGTCGTTTTATGAAATGTGTTATATAAACTCTTGTAATAATATTTTGTAATAATTTATGCACGCAAAAGTGTCCATCAAATCGGCTGTTACAAAATGTTGAATTTTTAAATCAAACCTAGAAGAAACTAGTTTGGTAAATTTATATAATAAAACACTATACTTTGATAGTTGAACTCGGCAAGTATGGCAAATGGTACACCAATAAATTTATATTGCGATCGCAAATACAAATGAGTTATTAATTATGAAAGTCTTTTTATCTACTCTAAGGCTATGATTTTATTTATTTGGGTTGTTTTATGAAATGTGTTATATAAACTCTTGGGTTTAAAGTCGAGATTATAACTCAAATGTAACTTAGGTTATTTTGTAATAATTTATGCACGCAAAAGTGTCCATCAAATCGGCTGTTACAAAATGTTGAATTTTTAAATCAAACCTAGAAGAAACTAGTTTGGTAAATTTATATAATAAAACACTATACTTTGATAGTTGAACTCGGCAAGTATGGCAAGTGGTACATTAATAAATTTATATTGGGATCGCAAATACTAACGAGTTATTAATTATGTAAGTCTTTTTATCTACTCTAAGGCAAGGCATCAAAAATTAATTTCACTGAATAGTTATTACAAAAATACATAATTATTAACAGTACGTTTCTAAGCAGCCGGACGCTTTGAAAAGCCAATGCATCACAACACAATTGCCCAATTACGATAATTGATCCATTATCGATCGAATGTCCCTGGAAATTCAATAGAGTTAGAGAACACAGTACCGCAGGGTTACGGGTTAGTCCTTTCCATCATTTCACGATAAATCGCATCGATGCCACGTCGATTATCATTCCATTGTAAATCACCACAGCTTGGGAAGCTGGCGCGTTGCGCTCTTGTCTGGCGCGGCCATGAATCACGAAATTAAATGAAAAGAGAGCGAATTCTGTGTCGCCAGTTAACCCAGGCCGGCAACTGCACCGTGAATGAAAAATAGAAATAAAAATAAAAATTCTTTTCCATGGATTTTGCGGCTGCGGTTGGATCCTCTGGCTCGCTCTCGCAATCACTGCGATGCGTGGAGATGCTTGGTTGATAGGAAAGGGAAATTCATGGGTAACTTCCATGGGGAAGAGCGGTGGGAGGAGAGGATGATGTGTTTATGTTAGAATCAGCAAATATATCCATTATTAATTTTGCGAAATGAATCAGTTTTATCGTATTTATCGTTGCCTATTATATTATTGCTTGTAGAAATTGGTAGATGACCATTATTAATACTTTTCCTGTTTTTAATATTTGTAATGCAGTAGCTAAAACAAATATTGTCATGCTCAGTATTTTTAAAACGAATTTTCTTTCAAGAGAAAATTCTTTCCTTTAAGGAAATTGAGTTGTGCTTTTCCCTTTCTTGTTCAAAATTGTTTTAATTTACGTGGAAATAGACCACGAAGTGAAAGTGTGATTGAATCAAACTAATATAACTTTCCCGCATTTCACAACTTTTTGTATTTTATAAACAAGGGTATTTACATTCATTTCTGCAGTTGCATCGATAACAGTTTTGAGACATCTAATCTTTTCTAATCTTTTCTACGTTTTTTTGTTTTAATCAATCATTCGTCTCTTTGCTTTAACTCAAAGGGGAAGTCCTTCCTTTCTTTTTATTTTCCTAAAGTACTTGCCAGTTCGTTTGACCGTAATAATTCCAAATGATCGAAATTATCACTTATTGTTTCTCAACAAAAATATATTTCTACTTTTAGACTCACAAGATTCATTCTTTCAAAACATATTTCCAAAAACTCGAGGCCTACCAGTACATTTTTTATCCACTCTATAACGCCAAAATCGTTGGTTTCAAGACAAGTGAAGCACCCAGTACGTACAAAGCTCTAGTTCGCCGAATGCCGCACGCCGTTTAAGCTCTGCGCCGCTAAAACGAATCGGTTGTCACGTTTAAACATTCACACGCTCTTTCTGCCAGTGCGAAAGCGGCGCCCTCTATGAATACCTGTGTTGGGGGGGGAAAATTCGCACGAACTCGCGTGAAATATTTAAGAGCGAAGCTGGCCCGCAGGGGTTTGCGGGCTATGCGGTTGCCTATTCGAGTGGCTATTCTATTTGGCACGGTGAAACCGGCCGCATATTAAACAATATAGCCGGTGAAATATGGAGAGCCAACCCCGATACACTTTTAAGCTCGGTTCACATTAACCTGAGCATCGGCTTCATTAACTCGCTGTTTTATGCGAAAATTTATATATATATATATATTTTTTTATATATTTAATGGTCGCATTAATTTTAAGGTTATTAGGTACCACGAGTTATTAGACTATATCTTTGGTATATAATAATTTCATGGATGCTTTAGCTATGGTTGATTAAATATTGTCTGCAATGTTTAATGTGTGTGAAAAATTGTCATAGTCATTTTATATGGTAATCTATGGTTGATAAAATAGAAGACAATATTGGTTTGTCTGTACGTTCGCGATAAACTCGAATGAAGTTGAACTGACTTTGATGTGACTTTTTCTCCTTTATTCAGGCAAATTATGGATTACAAAATATTGCAATTCTTATTATTTATACAGAATCTTTCAAGAATAACTCTAAAATTTCGATTAGTAATGTATAAATTGGAGATGCCTGCAATTGCTCGCAAATATAATAGTAGCATTGTCAGGAACGAATATCAAACCAGTAGGTGGTAAATAAATATTACTAATATTAACGAATTGAATTCTTTTTTGGTAAATAGTGCGAACTAATAACAAAATCTGCAAGATTCCGTATAATATGAATGTACCTTCAAAGTTTAAACAGTGATAAATAAATTTTACCAGGTGGATTATTTTTTGGCAAATAGTATGAATTAAAGGGAAAATACGCAATATTCCGTATAATATGAATCTACCTCCAAAGTTTAAACGATGGTAAATAAATCTTACGAATATTAACCAGGTGGATTATTTTTTGGCAAATAGTATGAATGAATGGAAAAATACGCAACATTCCATATAATATGAATTTACCTTCAAAGTTTAAACGATGGTAAATAAATCTTACTAGTATTAACCAACTGGATTATTTTTTGGCAAATAGTATAAATTAAAGGGAAAATAAGCAACATTCTGCATACTGTGAATCTACCTTTAAACTTTAAACGGCCTGACGGATACGAACAGCCGGCGGCCGAAGCTCTCACCCGCTTCGTCGGCGCGATTGGTTTGCTACCATATTTGCGAGGATACTTTTAATTTCATTATGTAGGGGAAATTGCCCGCTCTACCACCATTCACTGTTGTGCTTCTATAATTCCCATTAAACCGACATTATTTTATATCAGGCATACTCAAGTACCGAGAACATTTTCCCGCACCAGCGAGAAATTAGCTGGTATGGGTTTCACTTCGTGTTTGATTAATTGAACTGGTTGCCGTTCAGTCTAAGTACGTAAACGTCAGAATTTTTCAGCTTGATGTGTGTTTATTGGTTGATTCCAATTAAAAGTTCGTGGAAAAGCCGATTATACTCGTGTAAGCTGTCGAATAACAGATTGTGATTATTACTACAATAATATTTATAGTCTGTGTTGTATTTTTAAATAACAATTACAGGTAATAGTATCTTTAAAAAAATTAATAGATACTATTGGATGTAAAAGAATAGATTGCAATGCAACATGTGCCTCTCTGGTGAACATTGTGTGGAGCATTGTTATTTGCATGTATTATATTATTAAAGAATAATTATAATTACTAGTATCATTTCATTTGCTCCATACTTTTCTCCTAAATTAGTAGCAAGTATTTTAATAAAGATTCAATACACATTAACTTAATAATTATCGAGCTAAAAAAATTACTAAAACCACGTAAGTGCAATAAATTGTTTGACTTGAATTACTCTCGAATTTTGCAATCCCTGCAACTAACAACACACGCGCGAGAGCTACAAAATCATTTAGTTCAGTTAATTTAAAGCAATGAGATATGAAAGTTTACAAACTGTATACACTCGTGGGCCACTAAACAGGGACGTTTTGCCGCTGGGACAAGCATTGCTAATGCGATTGCCGGCAGATGGCGGCATGTTTGACGGTGTCATACTCTCCGATTATTACAGTTTCACATTGCACGATAATAATAATCCATTTAATACCGCGAGCGCGGATACTTCAAATTTCATCCCTGCAGAGGAAATTGCCCACTCTACGACCACTCAGTGCACCTCCACATATAATTTCTATTAAACCACTCTATTATTTTATCGGCGCTACCTGCCCGGTGCGCTGGGAACATTTCCGTGTACCACTGCAAAATTAGCTGGTATTTGCTGGTGTTTTCCATCGAACAAAATGAAAGGCAGTAGAAAAAAGGTGGAAAAAAACTTTTAAAAGGTTGAGTTGTGTTGCCTCCCTTCTCGAACATGTCGAAGTTTATTTGGAAATATTCGAAAATCTGTATAATTTCTGTTGTGAAAGGCTTTTTATTAATGCTTTCATTAGTTACAGCTTTGTTTTTAAATAAAATCAGCTTTGCTTTCTGATTTTTGGCTAAGGCGTCGAAAAAATTAAGTACAGTGAAAAAAGTTCGGATTCCGATGACCACTGTCGAAGTTTGTGTGAAAATATTTACTCAAAAATAAATATTTATTCGAAGACCTGTATAATTTCTGTCACCACAGGCATTTTAACTCTCTGCTACAAAGTCGATTTGTAACATCGCTTTCATTAGTGGCAGCTTTATTTTCAAATAAAATCTACTTTGCTTCCTGGTTTGTGGCTGATTTGTTTCCTGCGGTGAAGGGTGCGATGGATGCGCCGATAGGGCGTCGAACAAAATGAAAGACAGTGAAAAAAGGTGGAATTCTGATGGCTACCGTCGAAGGGAGAAGATGGGCTTCGAGGAGCCGACGCCTGTAATGGAGGCAATAGCTTATCCTGATTACTTTTAACCCGAAACTTGTCTTCCTTTAGCTCCCTCCAAGTTCTATCCTGGTGGCGATCCACCCTTATCAGCCTTCTTTCTCTTCCTACCACTAGCAATCCTTCGTTTACCGATGCAAGCTCGTCCTTTGTTCGCCCTTGCCGCCTTTGTCTGGGGTTGTCTCTCCCTTCAATTTTTACTCTGATCCTCGAACAATGCCACTGGTTACGTTGGTACGCCTATTGGACCAATGAGTCTCGTGTGTCATCGAAAATTGTATCAGAGGAGAGATTATTTCATTAGAGTTACCATCCACCGCGTACTATTGTAGAATTTAGCTCGAGTGGAATTCCATCTAGTCGATCGTAATTGCCTTTCACGATCTGTTTAATGAGATTCGTCGATGGTTCGATCCATCTCCGTTGTAAGCTTGTATTACATATATGTATGAAGTGTAACTGATTTGTTAGGACTTGTAGTATAAGTATCATTTTACTATTTCTCCTGACAATTCGATAATTTAATATTATCGATACTCGTACATTATGTAACAACAAAAACTGTCTGATATAAATCATAGAAAATCTTGACGAATATTAAAAAAAAAAATATAAAAGTTCATTAAATTTCCAATGAAATAAAGAACTATAAAACATCTATTTTTAAGATTGTTTCAATGGCATTGAAAAATAGTGGAAAAAGTCGAGTCTTCGTTTGTGAGAGAAGCTGTACGGAGACATACGAGGGCGATCTTAAGAGTTTCGTAGACCTTAGCAAGTGCTTTCGTCAGATCGAGGTTATTCGATTTACAGGGGGTTTCCGATCGCAGAGGGCGAGTCGCTCGTCTGGGATTGACGGTGGGACGTTGAAAAGGGTGCAAGGGTTGACGGGCGGAGTCTCTCTCTCTTCCATGGATAGTGACAGTTGACCGATGAAACCTCTCGAAGCCGCAACTACATTGGAGGGCCACGCATCAAGATCGTGGTCCTCTTCGATCAAACGTGTCCCTGTCGTGCTCTTGGTTGCTGCGAGAAACCAGGCCACTTCCTTCGATCCATGCCATTCTATTTATTTTCCAAATTCGCTTTCTCTCTTTTCCCAGTGTCCCCTTGCCTCTTCACCGAATCTCCTGTCGTTCAAATCCAATTGGCCTAGCTTCTAGAAATCCGTGTATATGTCTGTCTCTCTTTGTCTGTGTGTAGCCAGGTTACTTCTCTCACCTCGAGCCTCCTCCCTTTAAAAAGGGACTCGAGACACCTGTGACTTCAAACGAGATTACCACGCCCTTGTTAAGTTCCGGCTTTTCAGCCCCAACATTCTCGCTGGGAAATACATTTCCCGTTTGGGGAAAACGTTGTTTCTTGGCGCGATAAATATTGTTAATGTCTTCTTGCACTGTTTGAGAGAACTTTGTGAAAGGGGCGTGAAGCTCTCAGAGTTGGTGCTTTTAATCCTTTAAGTGGTATATTTGTATAAGTAAAAATAACGCTATATATTATTATATTAGATATTATCGATAAATAAGTCAACCACAATTCATTATAACTGTTTATAAATGTATTATTTCAGTAGAATTTAAGCATGTTTTGTTTAGTCATGAATTGTTGGAACAACCTTTCACACGAATCAGACAGAACTCTCGCACCAATCATTTATTTTAAATTGGATTCTTTTAAATTGAAAGTTAAGAATACACTAGCAAAAATATTTGAAAGCTTTCTTTTGAACGGGGCGTGAGCGCGTAGGATTAAAAATCGCTCTTTTGAGAATTCGTACGAATGTCCGGTAATTGTACGATTTCCACGGGGGCATTGTTCAGTGGGAGTGAATGGACGGAATGCGTTGAGGTTTCGCCGTGTATGGAGTGGGGTTGACATTTGACGGGGACAAAGCAGGTAGAGCACAGCTGATTGATCATTGCTTAATGCCTATTTCACGCCACGGCGGCTTCGGTACTTCTGTTATGTTAACGGTGTGACGCTCCGCAGTAGAGCAATCCAACTAGTCGAATTTTCCGTTCAATCTATTCCAATCGTATTGAACATACTGTGCAATTATAATAGGTATTTTTTGTAAATCACTAGTCTTGAAAATTCTGTTATGCTAATGATTTGATGCTCTACAATTAGAGCGATCGAACTAGTTGAATTCTTGCTATTATTAAACATATTATGCAATTATAATAACTGCTTTTTTAATACCTAATTATTGGAAATAATTTTGAGTGATTCTGTTGAATATTAGCGTGAATAGTACAATAGAAATTCAAGAATAAATGCAATTGGTTTCCTACGTTAGAAATTCTTTGTAAAATAAAATATATTGCGGTACAACACGTGTCTCTGTGGTGTAAACATTGTTATTTGCATGAAAAAACAGGCTGTTGTGACTTCGGGAGATAAAATAGCTGAACTAACATAGTGTAATATGCGAAAGTCCAGTGTAAACTTTATCGGAAAAATGTTTGAACAATTTGAATTGTCTCTTTGCAGTTCAATCGATAGCTATTCTCAGATTTAAAATGCTAATTGTATTATTTGCGGTACGAAATAATTGGAGATTAAAATCTGCTGGATGTGAAATTAAAAATGCAAAACTTATATTACTTTCACAATTATTTGTTCATTTGTATGTAAATGCAATCGATAATATAAAGGATATTAAAGGATAAAATGAGAGTAATTGAACCGAATAAAAAACAATATATATAATCGGAATAGTTAATATTCATTAAATTCGCATATTGTGCTCTGCTCGCAAATTATACGAGATTTCTTGTGATAGAACAAGTTCTAATATTTCAAGAAATGCTCTAAAATTCACACCCCGATTAATTTGAATTTTAAATATCTCAGTTCTTCTCCTCTTACAATTTATTACCATATTCTTATTTTGTACACTCCGAAAAATTACTGATCCAACCCAATCTCTATAGAAGAAAAATTGCGAATGCATAACAAATACTAAAATCCAAAAGGACGCGAATACTCCCAGCCACGCGATTGACAGAAATCAGTATCGTCCACTGACAGTCGCATTAATCCAAATGCGACGAGTGTGAAAATAAGGATGACCGCTAATAACAGTGAGGGTAATACGATATTCTTCGCTGCCAGACACCACTGTCATCACAGGCACTAAAGAAGCGAGAGTACGCCTGCCATTAGAGGAAGATGATTGCGCGTCAAGCGGCGCGAGACAACGTCCGTGCGATTATGCAACGCGTCAGCATTGCGAACGGCTCCGTAATTGGAATCCGCGATATCCGGTCAATCGTGAATGCGAAGGGCGATGCATTTTTAGTGTAATTTGCCGAGCAATCCGGCTCGCGCGTAGCCGCTTGGGAGCGAGCGGAGGGGTCGAGCGGAAGCGAGCTTTATACAGGGGATGACATTTGACGTGCACACGATGCTGCCCACACGGCCTATTGGTTATTGCTTAATACTGTTTCATGGCGCGCCAGCGCGCGACGCGCCCTTGTTACACTTTCAATGATTAACGAACGCACCCTCTTCGCCCCTGATTTGCGATACGCCACCCCCACCCCCTCAGCCCTCCGCGTCGCAAATATTGCACATTTTGTTGCGTGATATTTTATTTGCACTCTCGGGAGCCGAGCTTGTAATTTGCCGATGATTGGAGTTACGATATGTCGAAGTTTAACCGGAAATATTCGAAAATCTGTATGACTTCTGTTACGACAGGCTTTTTAGCTCTTGGCTACCAAGTGGTTTTGTTATGGGGTCGTTATGTAATATTGCTTTCGGTAATGGCAGCTTCGGTTTGAAATGAAATCAGCTTCGATTCTTGATTTGTAGCATCATAGTAGGGTAAATATGTTTTTTTGGAAGTGGTATTTATTTTTTTTAAATGCGAAATAGAAGAGATTTCTGTGTTAGACTTAATAAATTCGATAGGCTTTAGTTTATTTAACTGTTGTTTATTAGTAATTAATTTCAAACTGAAGTAACCCATTGTAATTAATTTCTGAGATAGAACTGTGTATAATATATTCTACAGTATAATTATGGGCAAAAAATGTTCTTATTATTCCAGTTCTAATTCTTACAATTTCGCTACAAAGTCACAACTTAGGAACAAATATTTTCTACTAGGTTCGTGCAACAGATAGTTGCCATCAAAAATGAGCCAGGGAATTTTATAAGTCTAACAGGCAGCAATAACAACAAATATATGTATATGTTTTAACAGTAATTCCAATATTTAAAAAGGTGTGAGAGTCGAGCTATACATCCTTAACTTATTATTCTTTAGCTCAAATCGCGTCTCAATTCTACAGCTATTTATTATTTACTATTTACTATTAAAGCATTAATAAATATTATGCATGTTATACAATTAAGATATATATTTTACCAGTAACATCAATACTTCAAAAAGTGTGGGAATACATCCTTAAAAGATTATCCAAAAAAATCGTCTCATTCTGCAAAGTCACAACTTAGTAATAAATACTTGCTATCATGTTTCGTGCGACAGCTGGTAGTCATAAAAAATCTACACGGTACAACTTGATCGTACAGAGAGCACGCGATTGGGTGTTCGGAGAGCGAAGGAATTCCATAAGTGTAGTAGACAGCAATAACTCGTGAGGCGAAGTCTACTGCGGCTTACCACGTCGAGATAGCGTTTCTTGCAGATGCCGTCAACGCCCGATCCCGATTCCTCGCGGCATTGTTATGTTAAAGCGACGCTTCCGCCGCGCCGCGGCGGTGCAAGCAGAGGGAAAGCAGGCGTCACAGGAAGGTGAATGGAGATGTGTGTGTGTGTGTGTGTGTGTGCGTGCCATGCGAGAGAAGGATGTGCGTCGGGGACGCGCGTGCATACTCGCGGAGCCGAGGAAAACAGGATTTAAAACGGCGACAAAGAGAGTTGTGCGCTTCTGTGGCCGTTGGGTACAGACGGTCCTGCCGACTTGGCTTTGTTGCCGGTGATATAACGCCTCGCCTCTGTCAGAGTGCACGCACGTGCGCCCCACCACACATCCACACATGCACAGGAAAACTACAGTGACAGATGCGCCGCCAGGAACTGCTTGAATTCCTTGAATAAAGCCGGCAGTCCTGCGGCTTCCCCGAATGTTGTAATCAACCCGAGCTTTGTTGTATGACTTGTAAACCTTCTTGAGTTATTAACCTCTTCTTTTATATTTGTACCTATCTCGTGAAAATATGTTTATCTTAGTTATTTAGTGATTTCATTACTGTGCACTGTTGTATATCAGTGTTAATAATAGAATAGAAATTCAAATGTGAAAATTACAGTGGCAGAAATGACATCAGGAACTGTTTGAATTCCTTGAACAAAGCCAGTAGTCCTGCGGGTTCTCCAAATGCTCTAATCAACCCGAGTTTATTATTAATTCGCGTGTTATTAACTTTTTTTTGTACCTATTTTGTGTTTCTTTCTTTCTTTATTAATAGTAACAGATCAGGTTTTTTAACCTGAACAAATAAGATGAATCAAAGAGTTTCGAAAACTTCAGGTTTTTAAGATCTTCGGTTTGCAACTATAGCCGAGTAACCTGTTATTCGAAAAAAGTCTTACAAAAGCACCCTATGGATTTCTATAATTACAAACACAATTCTTTCGAATTCTGTCTCTCACACTTCTAAGTCATTTTAATGAAGAAATTCAGAATCCATTAATTCCACATATGTGTAATTCTAGTGTTAATCACACATGAAGGTTTATGGTTTACACACCATGCAGTCTATAACCTCGTTGGCCCCATAAACAAGGACATTTCACCACCAGGGCAAGCATTACGAATGCAATTGCTGGCAGGTGTCGACACGTGTGACCGTGTCATACTCTCCGATTATTACAGTTTCACATTGCGCGATAATAATAGTCCATGTAATACCGGCCCATATAATTCTGGCACGTGAAAATCGTGCTTTCACAGTGGCAGCTCGGTGCGAAAGTCAGCACGCGGCGAACGCCAGGATGGAGTTATAACGAGGAGTGGAAAGGAAGGTCTGGACAGAGAATTCAGAGCTCGAAATTTACGCTCGAATATGCGACCACTTGAGCTCGCTTTTTCTCCAACATTATTATGCGCCGCACTGTCAGATTTGCCATCGCAATCATTTAACAGCTTGACTGCCGTCGTTATCCCTGTTAGATTCTTGTTATTTTGCACATTTTTAGACGGACATAAATGTTGTAATATTACTGTACTCAAAATGGCAAAGTCGAATGAGGAGTTAATTAAATAATAATACGTTGAAATAATAACAGAAGTTTTTGAAATATGAATGACGAGTTTTATAGAGTTCGTCAAGTATTCAAAGTGTTAAAACTCTAAATGAAGGTAATATTAGAAACGAAATTAGAGAAATATAATTTTACTTATTATACATAATGTATAATATCATAATTATTACTTTGCAATATACCGTATATCGTTTAATATGTTTATAACTAATATTTTACTCTGATATGTAATGGGATTACAGTAAATTTGATAATTAAATTTGGCAATTAACTTCAATAATTAAACGTTACGTAGTCAAAAGCGACATCCAATTCTATAATAAAGATATATATATTAATTACCTTAGAAAAGCGGGATGGTTAAAGTTGTTGGTAGTTGGTAGTGCATTCCCCAGCATTAATTTCTACGTGTTGCCTTCAGATTCATAAAGTCCATCTGTAAAGAATTTCGACATTATATAAACTGAAATATTATTATCTATAAATGCTAATTTAAACATTTTATATGCAATAAATGGAGGATATGCACGCGAATTCAACATATATTATTATATATATATACATATATTGTAAAGTATTTTCCGGTCAACCCCATTAATAACAATTTTTCTGTCATCACACATGTCCAACTATATTTTTACATTACATTAAATTAATAGAATACATTACAAATGCAATATTTATCCTGTTTTGCAAGTGACCAAATATATTATGTTGAAATAGGCGTATGATGGCAGGCTATTAGCATAGAATACGATAACATTATCAGAATCAAGGGAACAGTAATTCCTTCCGGTCGCTTGGTATCTCAACTTCCGAGGGCATTTATGCTTTCCAATAGATCGTAGGGGCTGATACGCTTGGCAATTAGGTCACAAGCCGCTCGATGAATGCTAAGCAATTCCGTCATTAACCCAGCATAAAGCGCTAATTACTATCGGCCCATTTTACGCAAAATGCGGTTCGAGCCAGGAAATAGGTATCGGTTGGACCTTTCCAATTGAACCATCAAGTAGCGTGCTTTGATGCGTCACGAGGCTTTTTGCCATCGAATGTAACGTGAGCACGCAGAGGGATTAATCGTTTGCCATTCGTCCGTCTACCACTGGAAATTGTTAACTGGTCGGATTTGTTCTGGTGTAATGAAAACGTAGCCTTCCGTAATTTTAAGGTTAATTTCGACGAGAGTATTTAAGATAGGAAATAATCTTGCAATTTTCAGTAAAATGTATTTAATTTTAATGAAACCAAGTATATTTTAATATTTAATTAGAATGGTGGGTACTATTTCAAATCTGTTTCTTCAATATTATCGGTTTCAAATCGTTTCTTCAATAAATTCGGAAATATTAAAAGCATTTAAAAATCCAACTGATCAATCCTGTACAATTATACGTTTTTTCCTATTTGAATCCTTGTTATTAATATAACTTTCCATAAATTTCTGTTATAAGCATTATTTCAGAGTTAATTTAACAAACCCGACATGCTAAAATAGCTAAGGTAATTGAAGATTTGGGACACAAGAGTCAAAAGTTCACTATGTCATAATCTGGTATAATGGCAGTGTCATTTCTTCGTTGATCCACAGCAAAGCATTAACCTAACACAGAAATAGTGGGGCGTCGCTCCGGTTATCTCTGAAGCCGCGCGAAAGTCATATTTTCCCAGGATGCTAGGGGAAAAAAATTCCCGGTGCTTTGCTTATTGAAACAACACGTCGGCCGCCGGCATGAAAGGTTTAAACTGCAGCTGTGAAGCGCTTGCTCTCTTTCTCTCTCTCTCTGTGTTTGAACTTTCTCGATTTCTACCTGCAATATGACCGACTGCATAACCGTTTTGCGATTTTAACGTCGAGTGTGGGTTTAAGTGCTATCACAGAGCGTACACTTTTTGTTCAAATAGAAGCACTATTGTAGAAGCTATCATATTGCGACTATGAAGCTTTTATAGTTCGGCAGTGAAAAGTGTATTTTCCTAACGCACTGTTCAATGACTGGGCTGCTTGGCTTTAGTTCGCACAGTTTGTAAAGTATTTGAAATATCTGTCCTAATCTTTATTGTATATTTTGTAATAGTATTTAGGATTAATTATTACCTCGTAGTTTGATTGTCCGGATTAGTCGTTGCTTTATTATTCAATTACTATCAGATCTGATTTATTGTTACATCAATGAATTCAATGTTATTTGAATATAAACGAATTACTATGCATTTTGTAACAGTGTTTGTTATTAATTACTACCTCGTGGTTTGTCCGTAGTGTGCAGCTTATTGTTTCATTATTAAATCTGTAACTATTAGAAAGGTGAACAGTTCATTGAATAAAAAAGAATATATGTAATTAGAATAATTAATATTCATAAAAAGGGATATTCATTAAATTCGCATATTGTGCTCTGCTCGCAAATTATACGAGATTTCTTGTGCAACCTTATCAACCCGTCTACAATTATTTTAGAGGTTTATCCATAGAACAGGTTCTGATATTTCACGAAATGCTCTAAAATTCATAACCTGATTAATTTGAATTTTAAATATCTTAATTCTTCTCGTCTTAGAACTTATTACCATCCTCTTATTTTGTACATCCCAAAAATTAACTGATCTGTTCCAATCTTTATTGTACATTTTGTAATACTATTTAGGATTAATTATTACCTCGTAATTTGTTCGTCCAGATTAGTCATTGCTTTATTATTGAATTACTATCAGATCTGATTTATTGTTACATCAATGAATTCAACGTTATTTGAGTAAACGAATTACTATACATTTTGTAACACTGTTTATTATTAATTACTACCTCGTGATTTGTTCGTAGTATGCAGCTTATTGTTTCATTATTAAATCCATGAATGACCCATCATTTTAATTATTCCAACATTTCTCAATCAATATAACCACAGAGCATCTCAATTACTGAAAGATCCTCTACAAATACAAATCCACTTCGACATTCCTACAATGACTCCTTTGCCAGAACTAATTAGCGCATAAATTGCCCATAATACTTCGCGAGAGTATCATAGACAGCTAAGTAAAGGAAAAACGGAATTTTTCAACGAGAACTGTTTCACAAGACCACTATTCTCCATTTTCACCGTGCGCTGGGGATCCTCTCGCCAGACTCCGAGTAGTTTTGCGGGTGAGAGGGCGCTGCTGCCAGTGTACGACGCCGTTTAATATACCAGTCGTTCTCTCATCCGGTTTTATGTGTTGATTGCGCCGTGTAGCTGTGTCCGTGCGGACACGCTCGGGCACGCCGGAGTGTTGGTGGATACAATTGTGGGCGAGAGTCGAGTGAGTTGTGTCGGCGGCAACTTTTGCCGAAATTTCGCTCGACGATGGCGGTGGCGTCGGCGGCGCTTCTGTTATCAAGCCGCACAAATGCCCGAACCTCCCATTGCGTTGCGTAATTGGAGCGGCTCGCGAAAGAGGTTACGGGAATTCATTTCGACGAATAAATGTCGTTGCCACGAGTTATGGCGAGAGCGGCTCGTGTTTGACTTCGGCAACCAGACCAGCTTTTGTCCTCGGTTTCGAGCCGCTCGTCTCTGCGGGTGTTACGCCAAACCACGATAGAAGCTATGCTATAAATTAATAACATACACTGCCCCTGTCCCGGTAGTCACGTGATCGCGGCAAAGTTTGCGGATTGCTTTTCTGCTGAATCCTAGTCTCGAGGTGTATGTTTACGGTTACGGCTTCCCGACTCTTATAAAGGGCACAGTTTCGGGTTCCGGTGTCGGTTTTATTATGCTGATTTCTCGAAATGTGATATTTAAGGGGCGGTGGTGCGCCGCCGAGTGTGGAAAGCAAGCGAACATATGTGGTTACTGCGAATTGAAGTTGACTGACCATGAATTCTTAACAATTTAAATAGACAGAAACAACACGTTTGTGCTTTCATGTCGAGTCAATCTTATCATTAATATAATATCACATATTATTTCTCGTCAAAATTCCACTTGCGCTACTCGAAAAGTATATATCAATTCCAACCAATTGTAAGCAACAATATATCATACACAGAGTAAAACAGTAAATAAATTATGCTCAACACCGCAAAGAGATGAATCTAAAACAAAGCCACAAAGGACTTTGTAAGCTTACACATGTTTTCCTTACGACAGGCCTTAAAGCCTGTTCCCCTTAATTACTTTTCTCAAGGACTAACAATCCCGCGACAACAAGGTTAGTCTCGACCACCGCACGCATTACGTTTGGAAAAGCTTGTAGCAGCGCGAGGAGGGTAAAGCGCGTTAAGTAACAGTAACAAGTTCCGGCTAAGTAGTAACAACAATAGGAAGCCAGCCAGATGCAGGTTGGGCGGCGTTTGCAGTGGGAAGTGTTTACCGTGGAGTCAGGCCGTCTGGCTGGGCGCGGATCCTTTCTACTGGCAGCGCTAGTGGCCTCTGCTACCACTGAATCTCCAACGACCATACGTACGCGTTAGCTCAGTTTGTATGCCAATTCACTTTCCTCTCCTTCTAGCACACTCCTAGCAATCCCTCTCCCTCTCTCTCTCTCTCTCTTCCCTCTCTCCCTTTGCCCGTGTCCCCCATTTCTCTGTGTTACTGTGCTCCCTCTTTGCGCAGTAGTCTCGTCCACGTAGGTCTGAGTACACATGCGACCTTACTACTGCCGGTGCTGCCGGTGCTTGTAAGCCAGCCCAGCCCAGGCCAGGCCTCGCGTTAACTCGGGAGAGTCAATATTTAAGTCAAACTAGTTCCCTCCTCTTAGATTAACGATTTACATCGGACACGTCGGAACACTCGCTTACGCTTCCCACTTTCGAAGTCGCTTTGGCTATTCACTATCTTCCGAGTTTGCTCGCTCCCTTCCAACTTTGGACAACGTACAGTCCAACCGATGCCAGAGCTTTGCTTTCTCTCCTGGAACTTGATTTTTTTTTATCGGCTTTTTATTGGCTGATGTTAATGGTGGGTGGGAAAATTCGAAGTGCGTTTGAAAGAGTGTGAATCGATTAAAGGTGAAGTTAAAAGGGGTGAATGCGAGCTTTTTCAATGGGAATTGATTTTGTAACTAGTGGGAGAAACATTTATTGATTGAGAGTCATTGCGAGTTGATTAGTTTTGGAAGCGAGTGTTCTTTTATGAACTTTTGCGATTTTCAGTTGAATATTATTGGTATATGAAGTAAGTCATTATTGTTCAAAGTGAAATGTTTTATTTTGTGTAATTCAGTATTAACTACTGATTCTATAAGTCAAATATCATTCGAATGTATTAATTAATACAGGAAATACTGATACTCAATTTCTTTGAAATCATCATTAACAACACTTCAATATAAATATGTATAATCAAACTATATTAACTAGTTCAACACTTCAGTTCGCCAGAAGTTAAAATGAATATTCTACTATCAACTGTATAATTCTGAACGTTATTAAACCATAGTTAATTATATATAAATATTTAATTCTCTTTTATATTATCATTTAATAATCTAATTTCAGCAAATAACCGCGAACTTGCGAAACCCATAAATATAAAAGAACTAGTAAACGTTAATAATTACTCCAACAACCCCAACAATGTTCATAAACCAAGTACAGTCGAATCAAAAAGAGCTTTCCTACTACGATCACCTGGCCAATAACAACAAGCTATTACTCGTTCACGGTGAAGCAGACGATCGCAAGCAAAAGTTCACAGAGCATTCAAGCGTCTGTCCGAGCATACGAATGCCATGTAACATGTAACAACAGTTACTGCTGAATTATACAGGCGAACGCAATAGTCCCGCATGCGAATGTTCATTCGGGAAACGGACGATTTACTCCGATCGCTCGGACCTACGACCAATACATCCTACCCTTGCTCTTTCCACGGTTGTTCCGTGAATGCCGGTAGCATAAATTCCAGCCAACCATTCGTTCGGATTCCGAGAGATTCGCAATGTTGTTTACTTTCATCTGGAAAAATATCGGCGCGATCGTTGAATGTTCGATAAAGATATGAAGAGCGAGATCAATTGTGGATACAAGCTAACCCAAAACGAAATTGACTTGGTATTCTGTTCGGAATACAAGGTTTAGATATTCGAAGAAGAAGATCTATATTTTTTATAGAAATAGGTAGATTTGAGTATGATAATTTGTTTAATTTTGATACGATGGAGAGAAGTTTATTATGCAGTACAATAGTCGAGTGAAGTACATCTTCTGATATGCTGAAAACTTTCTTTTCTTTTTGAAGAAAGTGTTCTTGCTCCCAAGGATAAAACTTTGTCCTTCAAGAATATTTGTTTTTTTTAACGAAGAAAGTTTCTGCCTTCATGAAATAGCTGCGCGAATACTTTTTTTTAATTACGATATTATTAATCTAATTTAACGACGTCTGCAGACTCACATTCTGCATAATAAGAATAAATTGAAGGCCACAGTAGTATTTTGCAAGACCACAATAAATCGAAAATAAATCCACATCATTCACAGGGGTTTTTTTCCTCTTATTATTACTAGTTTTACTCTGATAAGCACGGGGATTATGATCAAGATCAACGTCGAGCATGGCAGAAAGCGTTCCCAGGTGTGGGCGTGCACACGCAAACACGCTTCGCCCGTAGATCCTCGAGGCTCAAAATTGGAAGGTTAGTATGACGCGCGCGGCGAATAATGCGCGCACATTCCCGACGCTGGCGTCGGCGGCGTCGGCACAAAATAAACGGTGCATGGGGCGACGGTGAAAACGATGTAATTTTCGCGGCGAACGTAAGTCGTGAGAGGCGTTGCCGGTGGCTTGCTAGGCCACTGCGGGATAACAGGCAAAGAAGCACTTTAAGCCTGGCGCTCTCCTCTTTCCCTCAGACGCTATTACATCCTCAACACTGACAAACAGCTACATACAACGAAAAGTCAACGAATAACTTTAACCCTCTTAGCGTCGAAAGAACTGCACCCGAACAAAGAATACCGCGCTGATTTGATGGAATTTAGTAAGGTTTAAGAAAGAAATCATAAAAAAAAGTAAGAAAGATATTTACAAAATTCAGAAAGTAATATATTACGAAATAAAGGGAGAATTTCAGTAATAATATTTCTTAAAAATCGTTAGGAAAAATTAAAAAATCGGTTTTCTTTTATAAACAGTATTTGCAAATAAGAAGAATCATTGTTCGCTTATAGTTCGATGTTGAACATATAGTATAAAGTATAAATATTGCATTTTCAATTATTTATAATGCCAGATGATTGTAGTGGGAAAGCTCTTTCTGACTCGACTGTGCTGTGCTCACGGAATTGTCAGGACTGTCGGAGTAATTATTGACCTTTACTACTGCCTTTCTGAGAAGAATAGTTCTGAGATATTTTTCCTGTGCTCGCAGTTACTTGATGACATTAGATTACTAAAAAATAATATAAAAGAGTGTTAGATATTTATATATAATTAACTATAGTGTAATAACGTTTAGAATTACAAAGTCAATAAATAGTTTTAACATTGCTATGTTCTTCAGTCCTTCTTTAAACCAACCTGTTGTTATTTTGTTGACTATACTGTTTCCAAAGAACACGTGTCGAAATAAAATGTTCTATTGTCTCTCTTTAAAGAGTGTACTAGTAATAAAACTAGTTACATTTAAGGCCTTTGGGTCTTTTTTAAATCAAAGCATTTTTATTTCTTTAAGAACTGTAGTGGTTTTCAAAGAAGCTGAGACGAAATTTTAATGAATGTGCTTCTTGATGTTGTGCCAAAGTCCTAATGTCGCTCTTCAAGTAAAGTATTAGGAATAAAAAGAGTTATATACAATATACTCAAGTTTTTTATAACTCTAAGTAATTAAGGCTCAAATAAATGATGGAAATTATCAACAGTGAACTACTTAAAAATATAAAGTAACCAAGATTATTTTATTATTGCCTAAAATATAATAAAAATAGTTGCATACAAAGATCCTCAGATCTTTTTACCTGATAGAAATCATTGCGTATAATTCAATATTTCATAATAATAACTGATATTATTTCATAAACTAACAAAATACTCTCACATCTACTCGCCAATGTCTCCCGAAACTACTAAGAAACATCAAGCTACCTTTTCAACTCCTCTCCGTAACAATAATACCAAGTACGAGTCGTAGCACTTTCAGTGAAATTCTTCCGTCAACAATGTCTGCGCACATCGGTGGCATTACCACTGAATTCCGAATGCAGCCTGAAACGTCGTTCCTAAAGACGACGTTACGGTGGTCTCATAGCCACATTGCAGGGCCACCAGCAGCGCAATGAGGACGCGCTCTGTTCTATCATCCTTCCTCTCTTTGGCTCTCTCGTTCTCTCCCGTGGGAGATGCAGTGGCAAAAGGGAATGCAAACGCGCCCGCCGAAACGTAAACCTTACGGCGTGGTTGAGAAGGGAGAAGCATTTGCTTAGGTGCACTTAACGCGCTACTGGAGCAGGCTCTGTCCTCGTTATTGGGCGTGCTGGCGCCGTAACTGCCGGTGGCGTCGACTGCGACATTTCTGCGGATAAGCAGCTCGAATTTCTCAGCGAGTTCTTACCGGATAGCTGCGCCAGCAGTCGAAGGAGAGAGCGCGCGGAGGATGAGTAGGTGGAGGAGAAGGAGGAGGAGGAGGAGGAAGAGGACGCCTCCTGGCGCAATATCCTGCGGCGTAAAGCTGACGGCTGGCAGGCTTGCACTACACGTCACAGTTGTATTATATTAAAAAAGTTAGCGCACTCCGCCTTCCTTCGCTGTAGCGTATCACGAATCTCTCTCTCACTCTAGCTTCCTCTGCTGAGTGTGCAGTGGAGGATGCGGCAGACAGGCCAGGCTGTAGCCTAGCTGGAGGCCAGCGAATGCTCGAGTGCATCGGCAAATAAGTTTGTCGCATATATCCACTCGCAAAGCGGCGCTAGTCGAATGCTAAATGGGATTTTCGTTCGGGCGAGTTTCCTGATCTCTTCGAACCCTTCCCTGCACTCCCGGGGGGGCGCGCGATACCCGATAACCGATACCAGACGAGAGACGGTGTGTGCGAGAGAAAACGGCAGAAAGAGAGAGGGAGAGGAAAAGGAAAGAAACAAAAAAGAAGTAGAGAATCTCTCTCTCTCTCTTTCTCTCTCTGTCTCTCTTAGGCGTTGGTAACGTGGCAGGGGCAACCTGTGGAATTCTGCGATCCCTTTTACTCACGGCCTCGAACTCGAAAACTCGTTTGCAGGGGCTCACTCACACGGAAGTGGTAGAGCTAGCTGGTACGTACGGGAATGGTCAAAGGCGAGTGGAACGGATCCCAGTGAGAGAAATCGAGTTTTCGTCCGTACCCGCCCTGCGCTCGCCAATCGTATAAACAAGGTGGCTCCTTTCTTCGCACACTTTTTTCTCGCGTGTATTCGCCCTCCGCGACATCACCTGCCCTCGTTAACTCGAGAATGTCTGTGATATGCCGCCTGCTAGTTCCAGTGAATCATCTTCCCGGAAGAAGGTTTCCTGCAAGTTTCACCCGCGTGATAAAGAACGTGGTTATATAGTTCAGAGAGGTTATGGTTGCTTTATACGTGTGTTAGGTGTGGATAGAGTATTTTGTTGGGTTTTACGGTTTTATGCAGAAGTGTTTGTTTATATAGTCATTTTCGTAGTTTGAAGTAGATTATGTCTGCAATAAAAATGGCAGAAGTAAAAAATACGACTTATGCAAGAGAGAGAAAAGAAATATTTTATTTCAACATCAAACGTTTCCAACAATTTCGAATATAAGACAATTCTGAAACAGTCGTACTTTCAAAAATTGGTACTTTTTTGATTTATATAACGCTTCTAGTGGAAATGCAATATTGCACAACTATTGATAAAAAGGTTCCCCTCGACTCATAACTCATTGTCTTACTCTTTCATCCCAGCGAACGAAAATGCCAGTCACAAGTCAAGAATTCCACAGGCATAAAATATTCTGGTCCCAATGGATTCGAGGCACATTTTTCACCGAAGCAACAGAACCACGTATCGAGTTTAATTGCGTTTACGGGATGCGTAACAATATTTGGGGCGGCGTCGCTGTGGACGGAGAGGTGGGGGGAAAAAAGGGGGGTGGTTCGTGCTGAGCCTTTAAAAGTCATATTTGTCTTTATTACGAATCTCCGGCTTACCGTCTTTGGCCCGGGGACGATCCGTAGTAACCGTTACTACCCTCGCCATTCGAATTACAGGTTATTTATGGGCCACGTTCGTATTCATAGTGCGTGGCGTCGCGGCGGAGGGCGATTTGGCATTCTCGTTACGTAACGGAGGAATGCCGGCTAAGACCAAAGAATACATAGTAGATTCGCAAAGAAAGCAGCCGTTTTGAAGCTGCTGCTGCTGCTCTCTCCACGTCGCCGGAGAGAGCTTTTCTTTCATCCCCGTGGAAAACGAATTCGAGACGGCAGCCAAGAGAGAGGGCTTCAAGGAGCTCCGAGAGCAAGGACGACGAGGAGTAAGAGTAGGAGTAGAAGTAGGAGGAGGGGAAGGACTCGCATCCAAGTGGAGAGGCGAAGAGCAGCCAGGAGCAACATCCTCGTAGCAAAGGCGATTTTCTCTCGAGTTCCGTTTGTTTCTCTCGCAATGAAACTGGGGCTGGATTCTTCGGGGCAGAGGGTGCTTTCCAGGCGACCCTTTTCACGAGGCGCCACGACGCCCAGAGAAAGAGAGAGAGAGAGAGACAGAGAGAAGGAGAGAAAGAGAGGAATGAGAGGAGAGTCTGAAGCAAACGTAGTAGGAAATGCAAGGTGGAAGCGAGATCGAGGAGTACAGGTTGTAAAATGGGACAATGGCGACAGGGAGAAGGATAGAGGACTGCGAGGTCGAAAGGAGAGGACGAGGAGATAAGAAGGAATCCTTAGTACGCAGATTAGGGGGAACGGGATGTACCTTCGGGAAAGGCACTTTTGTCCCTGGCGCACCCTGGACAAAGGCTTCTTCCCTTCAAGCCGCTAGAACATAACGAGATACAAATCGGCCACCTCAATGGCCGATTACTTCGAACGGCTAAATACGAAGTGCGAGTCGACCGCGTGTCTCGAATACCACTGGCGCGTTTACATTACTTTCCTTAATCCTCGTCGTCCTTCTTTTATGGATGCGGTGCGCGCGCCAACCACTGCCACCCGATTATTGAGCCCCGTTGCCCGAGATAACAGACTTTCTCACTTTGCGGTGTTTAATGTCCTCGACTCTCGCCTCTGTAAACTTCGACTTTAAGATTTGTTCGGTTGTCAGTGATAAAGTAGTTTTTAGGTAGTTAGATTGAGTGACACGGTTTAATAAGTGTAGTTAGTATTATTTTATTATGAGTTACCGCATTCCATTAAGACTTTGCTGATGTACTTGTTTGTATAATTAATTATATGAAAGTACTTGTTGCTTTAGCAGATTTATTTATCATAGAATAAAACTTCGGGTATTTTGTGTTTTTATTTTTACTGCTTTAGTCTTTACTTTGTCTTTTAAATTATTTATTAAATTATTAGGTGGAAGTATAATAATAATATGCTGGAAGGTATCAGAAATTAGCTATTACATATTTAAAGGTTTTAATAAATGATGCAACATCATCGATTCACTGTAAAGTAGATTCACCCTTCAAGACAGAATTTCAATATACCCTACTTTGCTCGAACTTTTGTAACTTTTTGAAGAAACCTCGCCGAGGACATACTCTTAAAGTTTGCGCGGCACAAAATGTTGCTCATCTCGCGGAGATTCGCAAAGTTTGGCCGGCTTTCAGGGCAAACGACCCGGCCACAGGAAACGAGGGCATATTTCTCGAATTTCGGCAACGACATTTCGACTTTCTTAAAGCAGGGGACAGCGTCTTTGTACACACGCTCGCCCTCCAACGTGACCGTCATATCTTATCGCTCGTATAAAGAGAGCAGGTACCAGCAAACGGGGAAAAGGAAGCCCTGGATTTATCCCCTTGGACCCGTGTCGACCTTTATCCACGGTTTTGTCCGCGCGATCATCTTCCCAATTTACTTCCCGTTTATTTCGGACCCGGAAATTGTTACTTTTATTTTATACCCCTTCAAAAGTCGTATAAATTGCCAGTGGAAATAGCGCGATATTCGCAAATTAATTTTTTATTAATTAATTAATAGTAGGGTAAACAAGTTTTTGAAATGCTCGCTTCTTTAATTGTTACAGGGGTACATTAGTTAATTATGGATTTAGTAAAACATTGTATTCTATTATATTTCGGTAATATTTCCTTTGTTCGGTTATTAACTCTTTCAACTAAAATTCATACCCATATTTATATACGAAAAATGTATAAAAAACGAAACCTTTCAATATTACCCTATTAAAACCTTAATTCAGTATTACAGAAGCGTTAGAAAAGAAATTTCCTGATCACCCAAAACTGTTTCAATTCGAAGAGGGATGCAAAATGGGGGATGAGCGTGAGTGCCGATACAATTTTTCCGTTAATGGGAGCCGGTTGGAAGGGCGACTACATTTCGGTAGGAGAATAGCTGAAAAATGAGTGGGAGACGCAGGAGTGCGCTTAGTCAAGTTGGCTCTAGCCGGGGTGGAGCAGGGAATCGGTAGAAAATTCTGGCGGCCGGCTCTCGTTCTCCTCGTTTTCTTGCAGCCGGAAACGAGCGGCAAACCCTAGGTACAGGAGGGTCTCGTGCCGGAGCGAGACGATTTGTTAAATCGTCCAAAAGCTGGGAGGAGGGATCATTTTATCGCGATCGAACGAGGCATCCTTCACCAAAGGCGGTCCGCGCTCTGGGAGCTTCTCTTTTCCTGGCGGAAAACGATGGGTGGTCTCAGAGCTCGTTCCGCGTGAAATCCGCTTCGGCCGATTCATTGGCACCGCTATCCTCCGATAGATCGATTACTCTCGTCGCTTCTCGTATTTTCCACCCCCCCTCGCGCCTGTCTATGCACACAGCGTCACTCGAAAATGTTTTGTCCGATTCGAATGTTTGATGGCCCATGTAACGCTGACCAATTTTTGTTAAGTAAAGCAGAGGGACTTTTTGTCCTCCTGGTTTCGGATATCGGGGAAACTATCTTTCGTTTGAATGGCAGTTTCTACCGTGAAGCTGGATTACTATCGGGCAATCAGCAATTTGTTTTGTAAATGTCTGTTGTATGAAAGAGACTTTGACATTTGGTTATGGAAGCTTTTTTGATAGTTTTGATAGTGTACAATTTTATTCCATTTACTATAATGTTCATTAATATTCACACTTGTTCTTTTGCAGTTTTTATTAACCGCAGTTTTGTAAATAATGTTGGTTTATGCTGTTTCAAAAATGTGTGCATATTTTTGTCAGGTATTCACTTGTTATGTACAAAAATTCGACATTTTACTTTTACTATTCCCTCAAAATCCCTTAACAGATTATTAGATCAGGCAATTCACATTCCTGTTCTCCTCGAGACTTGAAAAAAAAAGGAGACGACATTTCCACGTGGGTGAAATCGACGGCTCGGAAATTTCAGCTGGTCTGGAATATTTCACGAAGACCGGAAGCAGAGCTTTCCCATCTAGGAAATTCACATTTGCCTTCTCGCTGATGTCTTATGGCTGCCCTTTTCTCAGTTGCGACGAGACACCCTTGTCGAGGATAAAAGCGAACCCCGCTCGTTGAAAATTCAAAATCCGCCACTCCTACCGAGTGCTCCTCGTCTTTTCTAGTTCGAGGGATCGACTTTGCACTTGGACGTCTTCACGTTGAATGCCTTCGTTTGTTTCCGAGAAACCAAGTGTTCGGTTAATGAGTATCCGAGCTCATGTTTAGACTGAACTAATTAAGAATGAATAAAACTCTCGTATGAATAAAAATTTGATACTTTCCTTTGATCTGAATGTTACAAAGTCGATAACTTTTCAGCGTTAGGATATTTCGTATTTTTAAATAATCGAACTTATGATTTGGTTTATATTACATTCATTTTTTTAATTATACAATTACTTTACATTATACTTTAGTAATAATTTATGTAACTGTAGTACTTTAAACTACTTTTCAGTAAGATTTTATAATCTGGCTTGGTTTTACTGTTACTTTTTACTAGCCAAACAACGTGCTAATTTTCTGCGAACTATTACAAAAGTAAAAAAACTAAATCTCGATTCATAATAACTTCGAAGTGAAATACAAAACAGATAATCAATACATAAACACAGATCCGAATTCTGAGTCTCACAAAAAAACCTAGAAAAACATTCAGTAATGAATATATGTATAGTTTTCGCGTGGGAATATTGCAGCATCGAAATTGCGTTACGAGTTTCCCGGTAAGTGGGAGTCGAGTCAATTGTTAACGCAACACATCCAGTCAGCCGGCGTGTCCAAATAGCACTTTGGCTGGTAGGTAGGAAACACCAGGCATTTTTGTATTCCACGGGAAATCAACGCTGGTGCCGAAATTGGCGCGTAGGAAATTTCGCGTGCTCGGAGTTAGAAGCACTCCCAAGCGACGCGTGACACCGGTGCGGGTCCAGGACTCGTTTCGGGTGGAATAACTTCTCTACAGCTCATTGAAGTGTCTCGTGTACTGTCATCGATCGAGCACGCTCGCCGTTCCTGCTATTCCCATCCACGTACACAACTTTGTATCCGTATTGTTGTACTTCATCGCTCCCGGGACTTGTGATTAAGTTACCATCCTCCTCCTCTTCCTCCTCCTTCTCTTGCTGCCACGCTGTCTTTCGAGAAATCTACTGGTCAGATATAATTCCACCTGTTTCTCCGTGGCGGGCAGCAGCACTTCGAAACTCCTACTACAAGTTGTTGCGAACAGAAGATTACTCGTTCCGGCCATAAAGGAATCAGGGACGCCTGTGTATGACTGGATCAATGGAACAATGCGATATGTACTTCCGAACTACCTTCGACTGCGGTCGGAACTGCCCTGTCTGCCAAGCGGATATGAAACTGTCGGTTGAAATTCGATAGTTTGGATCGTCATTATATTTGTGTATTACGTTCGCGAATTGAGATACGTTGGAAGATATTGTTAAATAAGCAGGTGTAGAGATTTAATCTTGGTTTAAATCTATGTATTCTTTGGACAATGGAATTTGGTTTATATTCTACTTTAATAATTATTTATGAAATAAGAGCCATTTAAATTGCTTTCCAATAGGTTTTAGTAATCTGGATTTGCTAGGTTTTACATTCTAATTTTACAGCATATTTTGGACTCAGTTGAGCTGGGTTTTATTAGTTAAACAATGTGCTAATTTTCTTTGGATGATATTCGATATTTTTGATCGTCATTACATTTGTGTATTACATTCGCGAAACGAGATCCATTGGTTTATATTCTGCCCATTGCTTGAATTATGCAATTTGGTTTAGAATCAACTTTAACAATAATTTATGTCACAATAGTAATTTATATTGCTTTCCAATCGGATTTAGGATTTGCTAGGTTTTACGTTCTAATTTTACGGCAAATTTTGGTCTCATTTCAGCTGGTTTTTCTGCAACACATACAAAATAAATGTTTCCGAAATCTAGTCCACTGTTAATTTATATTTATACACGAGAATATTACAAAGTTTCGTTTTAAAATTAAGAGAAACCGTACTTTCAACATTACTCTTTCTATATTCCATCTAATATCTTCTTACTGTACGAGGGGGAAATATACATTTCAGCTAATATTTATGATAATATTTCATATCATAATGAATATAACATAACAAACTATATGACCGGATAGGTCACATTTGGTCCTCGAAAATTCTTTTCCACATACAAATTACCAACAGCACTTCTGAAATATCTCGAAATGGGCATTAAACTACAATCCGAGGGAGCCTTCTCGGTTCTCACTGGTGGGCGCGTCAACAATATATGATGAAATTACGGGCCTGCGTTTTATTATTCCACCGGCTGTGCATATTCTCGCACATTATCCCACCGGCGTTAACAAAGCACTCTGTATTTATCTTCGGCGCGTAGCTCGAACCACGAGGATCGCACTCTATCGAGCCGAAACGCTGCGAGGCAGCAAGACTAGGGGAATCTAGGGGAATAACAGTAGGGAATTTCGTCGTGGGGTTGAGCACCGGAAAAAGGCGAACGTCCTCCTTACGCGCGTCATCTGCCTCTTCCTGGTGCGCTCCTTAGTTATCCCTGCAGGAGAACCTCGCTCCTGCCAATTTCTCCCTTCCATTCCACACGTATATTTCACCCCCTTTTCACCCTCTCTCTCGTTCCGGCAGTGGCATATTATTATTTCAAGGAAGGCCGAGGAAAGTTCAGCCGGAAATTGGAGGAGCGCCGATGACGAAAACATCCCTACCGAACGAAGAAGAAATCTACGAGTAGGAAGGCGGCAACCGGTGCAAATAGAGAGGAGCGCTTTGCTGCACCCGGGACGGGGTAAACGAATGGAAAAATTGATTACACGAGAACACTGGGTGGAGTCGCCGATGAAAGAGCCGCTTGCGGGATACTGGAATAAAGAGGGGGTGGAGAGAAGACAGTGATAGCGGCGAGGTTTGCAGACGGACCTGCGAGAAGGGGTGAGAAGGGGCCGCGAGGAGGAAGCCCGAGGAGCGCATCCCCCGTCGAAAGAGGGCGGAACAGAGGGCGAGAGAAATTAAGCAATTAGTAACTTTGCACCGCAACAGCTCTCAGCGAGATTTGATTATGTTTTCGGTTTAAGCCCTTCGAAGTGAGGCTCTCTCGGGTGTCTCATCCTGGCGCTTGCCGGCGCCCTGGCATTCCACCCTTTCACTCGAGAAAGAGAGAGAGAGAGGGAATCCTGTCAGAGTCGACGGAGGCTCTTAAGAGGTCGTCGTATACCAGCCGCCGCAAACTAAGGGGCTGAAACGTGCCTCGAACATCTCGTCGGCCTTCGTTTCTTCCTTCCCTGGCGTTGCACACCCGGATTCCCTCTATTGTTCTTCGATTTCCTAGCCGCTTTGCTTCTTATATTATAGCCGCCCGACAATTCCACCTAGCCCCGCCCCAGCCGGCAGACGCCTTTAACGAAATTTCATCGACGACGCGCTCCGCTTATCAAACGCCGCTACCGCCGTCGCCCCGAACCCGTCCATTTCCAAGAATCGCGCGGAGCATTGCCAGCTCTCTTCGACGCTGAAGCCGACGCCCGGCGTCCCGCCGCCTGCAGGTGAAATGTGTACTCAAGAAAAGTCTCTCAAGTTTTCTTTCTTGTTTGCTCGCAACTTTTTCCGGATACTGAACCCGAGATGCATTAATCGAACGTAAGTGTATAATAATGAAGGAATATTGAAGGGAAGAGTTTTTTGTTTTAGTTGAGAAGGATGAATTATAAATGCGTTGCTAGGAAATGTTTCTAAGGGATGGAAAATCGATAAAGAAGTACGGCTTGGGAGTTAATGGGTTGGGAATTATGCTTTCGATGAGTTAAATGGCTCTTTCATTAAGTGAAGGAAAAGATGGCGGAAGCAAAGTTATTAAGGAAATCCTTGGAATTCCTTTTAATAATCATGACATTTATAAAAAGTAAAATTCACATTTAATTGCGTAGATTAAAAGAATGTTCATGGAATGTTGCATAATATCTTAATAATTTATTTGATTTTTGCTGCGACAGTATGAATGCTGAGTCGCACTGCTTATAACCATAGATCTTGGATTAGTAGAAGATTACCATTCAGATTCATAATGGATTTATGCAGACTAATATAGAATTTTCATAGTTTCATTGTCCTATGTTATAACTTGTACAGTAGTTAAAAAAAGTATTGACACATCCAATGTTTTAGAACGAATTTTCTTTAAAAAGAAAACTGTCTCCTCTGTAAAAATGAATACTTTAAATTAATTTGTTTTAAATATAATAATATTTTCATAAAAATTCCAAAAGTTTCAGTCAATCTAACTTCTTTATTCCAAGAAAAGAAACACATTTTTTACTCACCAAAGACCATTAAAGGGTTAAAGCTTGAAAATTCAATGTTGAACTCTTACGCAAGCTTTGAATCATCTTCCACGTTAAATTTCATCTCCGAGCCTTTACGATTACGACCGAAAGTGAGGCGGCTGACCAATGAAACTGTCATGGAAATTACGGGCACCGCTTAATGTGGCAAGCGTTACGTGATATCGAGCGGACGAATATATCGCGCTGAGAATTAAGTTATGCTCGTAAAGGTGACGACGCTGCGAGAATTACTTTCGACGATGCAATTCGCATACACGCGCGGCGACACTGCAGGCAAAAGCGTCGGGACGCAGACGACGGTGTGGAAAAGCGCCGGGAGGATATGAAGGCTCCTTGGTTCGGCTGGTGGCCCTGCCCGAAATGGTAGCATTCTTCGAGGACACGCTGCCAAAGGAGCCTGCAGCCGGCGTCGAGAGGTACAGGGTGTCCCGAAAATGTAAAATATTATAGTTATATTGTGGGTGAATTTCAATATGAGATTGGAGTTATTATTCAAATTTTTGGTTTTTAAATTTAAGAAGGAATTGAATTTAACATTCAATTTTTTTTATTTTAAAATTCAATGTGGAATTGAATTTAACCCTGTTTGCTTTGGTTTACGCATCCTCAAAATTTTGAACAAGATTACGTTATAAGTAATTTTATTATCACTATCTCCTTAAAGTCCCGGAGATGATTTTCAAAATTCTCGCTCGGTTCTCGATCAATAATAATTTAAGCAACACCTTTTAGACACTTGGTAACCTTCAACAATCCTCTATTTTTTAAAACTCAACAGATAACGAAATCAATAATGACTAAAACAAAAATTTCCCCAAAAACCACTGATCCGATCACAAGGCACACCTAATCACCACACAATTATTACAACTTACAAAAGGAAGTTCAAATAAAAATGTAAAAAATATCTTCATCTCCATTTCATTCTCCACAAGATGGCTATAATATTTCAGCAAATTTTCTGAACACCCTGTACGAGTTGGCGCTGGTCTCGCCACAGAGGGACAGAGCAGGGCTGGAGAGGCGAGAATTTCAGCAGGAGGGGCAGACAAGAATTTAGATGAGTTGAGAGCACAGTGCCGTGTGCTTACGGGACTTTGTGCGCTATGGATACTGGATGCGTGCAATAGAGAAAGAGAGAGAGCGCTAGAAAGAGGGGGGAATTTCTGAGAACAAGCAGCAATGTGTACGGATATATTACCGTGATGCCCTCTGCACGTTGCGCTGCTTTGACGAAAGCAGGGTGAGAACGTGCACTCCCTCAACATAATAGAAAAGAGACGTGATGAACATGTGTTAACACGTTGGCAGCACTTGAGCTTGCAGATATTCTCCTACGCTTTAGAGTAGGGTGCTTAGTTTTCTATGGTTTGTGCCAGATAATTACAATATAATATTATGATTTTTCAATTAGCGGTGAACTGTTTTATTAATGTATTTTATTAATTATTTTGTTTGATATTCCATTATTAGCATAGCAGTGATAATTTACTTTATACATTTTTCATGAGATGACCTCGTTTATTAATCAGATATTTTATTATAAAGAATGCTATTATTATGTTTAATATTAAACTATTACCATAGCTGTCGAAATTGAACTAACTCTTTGTTCATTGGATTTTCAATTAAAAGTTAGATTTTCCATGTATTCTAACTAGTCAGCGTCACTTGGTTCCCATAAAATCATTTTTTTAGGGTAATCTGACAGTATTGAAACTGTAAAAACAAGTAAAGTGAACAAACAACAGAAGAATCAAAGTACAAAAAAATACGTGAAATCTGATTAAACTCTGTCACTTTCGCATGTTCAATAATTACATTTCCAATAATAATTTCTGCGATTGACAAGTGTTAATAATTGCCACATTATTCGTCACAAGGCAGGTTGTAAAATCGATTGGAAGTCAGACAAAAAGCAATTCGCTTGACGTTATCAGACTGTCAGCAAACACGTGTAGAATATGAAATCGACTTACGGCTAGCAGAGAAGCTAACGGGCGCAAGTCTACGATAAAATGCGACTATCGATTCAATGAGGAATGTAGGACATTTTTAGTTTTCCGCAAGGGACAGGAATATAGGACAGAGAGTCAACCTGCTGGATTTATCTGGCTCAGCATATCCCAACTAGATATGTATGTCATAAATGCTCATAAAAGTTGCCTTAACCCACTAATAGTTACGTTATAATGTATTGTTAGATGCTTTATTTTTCTAATTCTGTTTGAATTTAATAAACAGCAAAAGCTTCATACGGATAAATTATTCCTGGCATAAACAAGTATTAGATAAGAATATAAAAATATAAAATTTAATCTTTCATGACTTTATGCAACTGTGCAACTTTATAATAATACTGCTACAGTACAATTTTGTAGAAACAAGAAGTTAATTATTTAAAATTGTTAATTTTAATTACGTAGTGCTTTTTTCAACATAGGGAATTCTGTTACAGAGAGTCAATTGTGTAATCAACAATAGAAGCATGGTATTGTTGGATATACATAAAGTATATTTCATATTTGTAGCATTCGCACGATTTAGTAATCGATTTTTATGAGCTGTCATGACTGAATTCAGTGTGTGACGTTTAACTGTTTCATACATCGTTCATCTGATCATTCCACATCTGTGTGTTCATCGGTAAAGTTGTCAAATAACATTTTTTCTATTCGTTCATATTCATAAGTTTTTATTAATTTATACTCTGAAAGGTGTTTAGAGGGTAGAGATTTCAACAAGTATTATACACTTTGTAATATAAACTAACAATAAATCCTGAAGTAAAAATCACGAATTTATTATACTCGTATAAACCACCGAGTTTTTATCGGATACTTGGAATATCGTTTACCACCAACATTAATTACGCACGGCAAACAGAATACGCGAGGATTGAAATCGAAACCTTCGAGAAAAATCCTTACATGTTGTATGCTGTGCAATCAGGCAATTTCAATTGCTTGAAAGGAAATCACTAGCTGAAAGATACACACCGGAAGCGTTTGAGGAAAGTCTACGGCGGTGTCGCTTGAGTAAAGTATTCCGAGTGCTCCGTAAATGTGCACTCTTCTTAACGTAGTATTCGTGTACGGCCATTATCCGTCGGCAAAGTTCTCCTGATGACCAATCGGTCGGTGCCGTCCTCGCGGAAAGAAGTAAATGGCTAGGATAAATAGAGCCGAGTTACCAGGCTTTGTGCGAAGCCGAGATTGCGACTGCACTTCGCCACTCCAAGTAGGAAAGCCGTAGACGACTACGACAACGACAATGACGAGGACGTCCATCCGTCCGTCCGTCCATCCGTCGGTAGGTGCGTCTGTATCATCTCTGTCTCTCTCGGCTTTGTGTACTCACGAATCCTTGGTGCGCGCGCTTTGATTTTATCCGGCGTCCTCGTCGCGGCACAAAGCAATCGCGCGCCGTCCGATGGAAAAGGGCGACTCCCGAGAATTAATGTAGAAACAGTGCTGATCTTACTCTCTCTCTCTCTTTCTCTCTCTTTCTCTCAACGCTTTGAGCAGAGACTGCTTGTTTTTCGACTCGAACCTTCGCTTCATCTCTTCCTCTCTTTCTCGCTCTCTAGAAAAGCGTATCTCCGCTACTCATCTGTATTGGCAGCGCAATCACTCCCTTTCACCAGTAATTTTTTTGCACTTTGCCTGCAAGCTCTTATCCCGCCAAGCGAACCCTTCCCACTAATGCTCTTGGCGAGAGCGGATGCTGCTTGTAATGAGACACTTGGCAGTGGAGCTTGACGCCTGCCAGGATACGCATTAACTCGCATTATTGGTTATTTCGATGCCGCCTTTGATTATCAGCTAATATACAAAAGGATCTGTAATTATTTATTAAGGACTAGAAAATATGCCAATTATTAATATTTATACTGCGAGGCAGTGCTTGAGTGTTTATATCGTTGCAATTACAACGAACTCTCGTATTTACACATCGTTGTAATATTAATTTAACACGTGTGCTATCCAACAATTTTTCTACTTAAATTATTATTATAAATTACTTTTTATAACCAGGATATATTTACATTATGTCTGCAATGGATTACACAACAAATAAATATCGAATATACGTTTAAATATGATATCCATACGTTTACAATTTTAATTCTTTTTATTTATGAATGCCTGCTTTGTTATTGTTTCAGAATAAATGGCCAAATAATACGCGAACTATTACATCTCGAATGGGTAAAGGTAAGTGGAAAACGAATTCATCTCAACAATAAGGAAACATCTCATTCATTGTTCTTGGAATACAAAAAACTATATTTATATGATATTTGCTTATGAGAAATATCGATACTATTCCTGGTCTTTATAAGACTAGTGCAAACAACAGTATGATTGTAAAGTAAACCGAGTGTTACAAATACGAACTCTCCAGTGGCCTGGTATTATTATTAAGCCCTGATCATGTTCACATATGTATATATGTATGAGGTACAAAAGTAGATAGAGCTTTATACGAAACAGTTTGGCCGAGCGCGCAAAAAGGCAAGGGAAACAAGATCCGCAGTAGTATAGGAGTAGCGCGCAGTCAGCCCGCATAAACTCGCCCGGGGATTCACAAAGTTAAACTCACATATGAGATTACAATACCCGTTTACAATGGTTCTTACGGTGCTCTTTCGCCCGGGCGCGTACCGAATGCCCTTTTTATCTGGAATCTTTGCTCGCAAGCGGAATGAGAGTGTCACTGGGGAGCAGCTATCCGGGCGGAGGCGAGCACCGCCGCCACCGCCTCCTCCGTTCCCGCCGCCCCCGTACAAATACACTGCGGTGGCAGCTCTTTTATTTGCAGGACCAGGACGAAGTTACAGTCACCGGCGAAGCGTCCACCTATGCCAGGTGTATCGTACGCGTCCACCTATACCAGAGAGCATCCCTAGTATAATTGAACGGCGTTCATCTTCCCGACAAGTAGAGAGCGCGCCAGCAATCCCATTTCCTCGAGGCAGAAACCAGCTCCATCCGCTTGTTGATTCGCCCGCCCTCTTCTGCGCTCCTCTCGCTCATGCCAAGTCGCCGTAGTTTATTTTCCTAAACTGCTCCGTCGACCTCCGCTCTATCTCCCTGCCGGTCCATCTCCCTCGACTTTCAAAAAAGCCCTCGTTAATCGTGCGCCATCAAAGCCGCCGGCTTCCGCCGGAATTAAACCGGTGTCTGGCAAGTGCGGCTGCGGACCTAACTGATGTTACCTCTGCTTTAGTCCGCAGTGATAAACTCAAGCTTCTGCCATTTCGATCCTTCGTCAGCCTCGCTCACGATTCGTCCTTCCTGTTAACCTTTTATCGGCCAGGATGAGAGTATTACTGTAAGGACCACCGCTGCGATTGATGGCATCCTGCTCATCCGAGCGTCAGCCAATCTTGCGTGACTTCCCTTTATATTATACGGGACGATCATCTTTCTCATTGTCCCCGCAGAATCACGTAGCCCAATAAACATATAATGAAAGCTCTCCCGGCCAATGTCGCTTCTAAGTTACACTTATTCGCGACACCTGTTACATAAGGATAAGGAAGGCTGGAGGAAGAAAGGAGAGAGGAAGAGAGGGAGAAGAGAATGCCGATGGAAGCTAGTAAACAAGGATTTCTTTAATTAAGCCGCTGGACCTTTCTCCGCTGTTGGTGTCGCAGGCTTGCACCGTTGAGACACTTTATCTAGCACCTTCCTCGTCCTCTGTCGGCATCCTCTCTTATATGTTCGGCCAAAGCCGGATAAAGGGCACGGTTATTTACGCAGGGCCCTTCAGGCGTATTTGCGGCATTGGGCTACGAGAAGCGACGCCGATGGCAGCGCCAACCTCGGAGAGTAGAGATGTTGCGACCTGGACCGAGGATCGCATCGTCCCATGTGGGTTTCGTTAATTAACCGAGTCTAACGGCTTCTATTCCTCGCGTTATATTACCGCCAATGTCCTTCTCGCTCCTTGTTCCTTCCTCTTCGTCGAAATCTCTCTCCTATGTCTATCGCTTCTCTCCTCTTCCTTTCTCTCTCTCTCTCGCTGGGCTTCTTCCCTTGGATCCCTCGCTTTGCCTTTCCCTATTCCTGTCCGTTCTCTACTTTGTCTCCAATGGTTCCAGCGCACTTCCCGCAGACCCGTTCATGCACCTGGGGGTTGCGTGACTGAGGCATACATGTACACCACTCGAGCCATGTTCCAGACAGGACATACGTATTCCTGGCGGGTATTTGCACGTGACTTGTTTTTGTCCCTAAGTCAGTCTTACTTATTTTGGATTTATTATTTAACCCGAATTTTGGAATTTATTTTCGTTATTTTATCGAAGCATGTAGGCTTATTTTGCTGATTTTTAATTGGTAGTTTTGTCAATGCTGCATTGCAGTGTTACAGTGAATTTTGTGACTTGGATTCTTTGATGAGTTCGAAGGTTTCGTTAATAATTAAAATAAAGTGAAATGTTATGTATTATTCAGTTGAATTCAGTTTTTAAAGTAAATTAGAAGCAAAAGTTTGATTCTTATTATATTTATGGCTTATTCTACTGATTTTTAATTGGTAGTTCTGTCAGTATTGCATCATAGTGTTACAGTGAATTTTTTATTCGGATTTTTTAATGAGTTCGAATGTTTTGTTAATAGTTAATACAAAGTATACATTTTCAAGTATTATTCATCTCTCGAGAATTGCAGGGACAGGAGATCCGTATTCCTGGCGGGTATTTGCACGTGACTTGTTTTTGTCCCTAAGTCAGTCTTACTTATTTTGGATTTATTATTTATCCCGAATTTTGGAATTTATTTTCGTTCTTTTATCGAAGCATGTAGGCTTATTTTGCTGATTTTTAATTGGTAGTTTTTTCAATGCTGTATTGTAATATTACAGCGAATTTTGTGACTTGGATTCTTTGATGAGTTCGAAGGTTTCGTTAATAATTAAAATAAAGTGAAATTTTATGTATTATTCATTTGAATTCAGTTTTCGAAGTAAAGGAGAAGCAAAAGTTTGATTCTTGTTCATATTTATATCGCAGAAAGTTATAATTCTCGAATCAAATCGAAAGAATTCCGAATATTGTATCCGATTCACAGTAATTAATCTTTAGCAATTCCATTAATTCCGATATTAATATTCCCACTAAAAGTAAGTTACATCCGTCAAAGAAGCATATGATTGAGTAATAATCGATTCTTTTAAAACAATTAAAATTCCATCTCAGATGATAAAAGCTTACCGAACCATAACGCTTCACGCCGACCGCATTTTTTCAGGGCAGAACCCTCTCATAAGTTGATTACGTAAATCGGTATTGATCCATTGGCGCGGTGTGCTGCGCAATTAAGTCCTCCCAAAAAGACTATCGGCGAGGCTGTGCTCCAGTGATTTTAGTTCAACGCTACCAGCTCGTTTATGCAAATCATTCGAACTTCGCTAACTAATGCATCTTGCGTTATTGCGGCGTTCCTTTGTGCCATGCCAAAGGGAATCCCAGTATCCATCTGGGTTTCCCGGATATCCGGTTGGCGTCGACTTACACGCCAACTGTAGGCGAAACTCTGTTCCGCGCTTCTCCACACAAGACGTAATAAGGTTTTCGAAAAGGGATGTGTCCCAACGTTTTCGAACTTAAGCGTCGCGCTCAAGGGGCGCTGCCGCTCGAAAACTTCCTGTCACCCATGACACCCCCAGACAGCCCAGTAATAACATGTAAATTATCAAGACGTAAACAACGGCGAATTAATTACAAAGTTAGTCGGATGCCTGCGAGCTAAGACGCGTAATTAATGTCAGCCGGCGAAAGCTCCCAAACAAATAGCGGGAGGGCTCGCGATACCAGCCGACAGAGACGAAGTGCCAGAATCTATGTGTGTGAAATAGAGTGCGAGAGAGAGAGCGAGAAGAGAATACCAAATTTGGAGAATCCGAGGCGCGACCGATAAGCGTATAATTAACTCTATCCAACAATGGATTTCCGTAACAGCTGTAGGAAGTTACGACTGGCAGCGATGTGCCCCGAGCAGAAGCAAACTTGACACGGCGCGCATCAATCGGCCTCGATTTACGAGTTTCGGGACGTCGCGACGCGACTTTATTATATTCCCGCTTCGCTGGGAATTAATGGGCGCCGGTAGGCTGGAGTCCTGAAGGACTAATTGATGGCAGGATTATTTACTGGATCAGCGAATAAGCAGCCTGGCGTATCCCCGATAGCAACTGCCGAGTGTCTGACACGTTGACCTATTTCACTGAACTCCAGGCTACGGTAGGCCTGTGACCCCACCGGCACTATCGACAATCGGGGTTACTTCTCTTCGATTATGATTTATTGAACCGTATCTTCGTTTTAACACGCACTCACGTTCATGAGTAATGGAGTTAAGGGACGTACACAGTTAATTTCAACATTGTGAAAAAATATAAAGAACATTTTTGTTAAGCCTGTAAAATATATGTAGAAATATGTATATGATTAAAGATATATTCTAAATTAATTTCATTAATTTATCGGTCATAATTATAAAATTATTGTCATGAATGTATGGACGTTTGTTATAAATCTCTTTATAGGTTAAACAATGCAAAAACAAAGCTAGTGCACAACGGGAACAACTTACAAAATTTAAGTTTTTATTGAAAAAATTATAGTAATTTTCAAAGGTGTAACAGTTATTTTTGTTTAAAAGGCTGTTGTTTCGATAAAAACTAAATTTTTAATAAGAAATATTTATTATATCTTCTATTCAATTCTTATTCTTCACACGCAACTTTCTCAAGATTTTCCCTAACATTAACTTGGAAAAAGCTTCAAATATGCATTCAAGAGACTAACTTGTTCGCCGCATATTTTTCGTCATCTCACTCGTCTTTTTCCCGGCTGTTGGCACATAACTCGAGATGAGCGCGCACGCACGTGTCTACCGGATGCTGGCGTTACATGGGGCGGTGCGCGACGACAGCCGGCGCGCGGGGGTTGATTCCGGGGGTGGCAGCGCCGAGGGCTGAAGCGTGCGGTGGAGTGAGCGAGTGGAGTAAGACAATGCCGCTACATCCGCGCGGAGGAAATGAGATTTATATTAATTTCTGCAGCCGTCACAAGAGCGTGGCATGTCGCTGCAGTCAACCCTCTCGTCTCTCTCCACACACGATAACCATTCGCAAAGACTCGCCTGTCCAAAATGCACGCGTTCACCTTGTCTCGAGCGATATCGTACAATTACCAACGCGCACACACTCTGTTGTCCCAAGCGTTCGCTAAGTTCCTCCGGATTCCCGGGGATTTCTCTCGTGAAAACGAGTGTTCGCCAGAGAGTCCCTTGAAAACTCTAATCCCCCTTTGTCCGGGCGTTTCATCCGGTTTTGTTTCGAGCGCCGCTTTTTTTGCCCGATAATCACTACCTCGCCGAGCGAGAGAGAGAGGGAGAGAGAGGGAGAAATGGCGCTCGAATTAATCGCGTAATCTCCTGGTCCATTATGTCATTATTTTTAATCTCTGCCGACCCATTGCACGCCGGTGAGCTTATCGCGTCGCCGAATCACGGACGGGTGTACACTGGTCGCGAGTAATACCGGGTTATTATTCCCACGAAAAACGTCCTCGTCAGAAGCGTAACCGAGACGAAGCGCGCAAGGGTTGTCGGAGGTGGTCGTCACTTAGCGAGCTTCTCCATTTGCGGCTCTCTAGGATCTAGTTTCGTCCTGGGGGAGAGTCGGGTTGGCTCGAGTGGCCGCTGCAATTGCTAGCCTTTCACTGACCGCAGACCGTCCAGCTATTCTCCGCCGTTGGCATTACGCATTGCCATGGACACCGAAGAACGTGGCACACTCGCACACTCTCGCCTACTCTCTTCGAGTTTGCTTGCGGCTCTCTCTCTCTCTTTCTCTCTCCCTCTTTCTCTTGCTCCGGGGGAATACTCGGCTCATAATGAAAGCAGTCACAGCATGCCAAATGCCGTCCGCCATCCGACAATATTGAAAATGACCTTCCGCTTTGGCATCGGGTCCCCGTTGCGCCCGATTACCGCGCCCGACCGCCTCTCTTCTCTCCCGTTTCTCCGAATAACAATAACGATAATGGCCCCCTGTGTCTCTCGTTTGCTTCCTCCTCTCCGCGCCACTCCGCGCAGCCCTTCTCCCACAGTATTGAACTGGCGTGTTTGAAGCGCCAGAGGCTCGCTTGCTGCCTCTGTCACTTTGGAACTGGTGCAAACGACACATGAAAAGTGCGCGCTTTTCTATGCGTCTCGTTCTAAAGTATTCCTCTTTAAGAAGACTCTCCTTGCCAGCTTCCAGTCGGATCTGACAAAGCACCGAGTATGTGAATGGTGGCCGACGAGTGATTTGTGCTAGTGGAACTTCTTTTGTTCGATTGTTAGTTACGTTATTCGAATTTTCTAGTATTTGAACTATTTGTTGTTGTTGTTTTTGTTGCTTTTTTGGGAGTTGCAGTTGAAAGAAATGTGGAATATATGTTTGAATATGATATCTTTGGAGCGTCGACCCACATGATTCTCGAAATATTATCTGATAATTCATCCCGAGTTTGCAATTACTTTCAGAAATATTCGCGCATTTTATTTTATGCTGAATATATTTGTTAGAATGTTTACGTTTGTTCGTATATGCTTTGACTATATTTTTATACAGTTCAGTTGTTTAATATTAGATTGTGTAATAATATCGAAGGAGTGTCTTTTCCACTTACCTTTTAGACTTTTAGAAGAATTATAATTTTTATTTACAATCGTCTGTTTTATTATTGTTTCGGAACAAATGACCAAATGCATATATGTATTACTTAATCTCGAAAGGATAAAATCTAAAAGATACGTCGAAAACACACTTCTTTAACATTATTACACAAACTAATATTAAACAACTGAACTCTACAAAAATATACTCAAAGCATATCCGTACAAACATAAACATTCTAACGAATATATTCAACATAAAATAAAGTAAGCGAATTTTTCTAAAAGTAATTGCAAACTCTGGATGTATTATCAGATAATATTTCGAGAATCATGTGGGTCGACGCGATGGCATTGAGGGTGGCGCTGCATGCTGTATATCCCCGAAGCCCAAGTTAATATACCCCGTTGTCATTGCACATTACAATAGGCGAAGGCTTACGTAAGCCGGTCACGTGTTCTGCTTTGGCGCTCGGCATCCTCAGGAGCATGTTCGCACTCGCACGCACGCACGCATACATGTGACCGGCGCAAAGCTAACCCTCGATTCTCTGATGGAATTATGGTCACGTGTTCAGGTAAAGCGCACGTTTCTCGTGCGGTCCGACTCCTCGGGACTTTGGCCTGCCCTTTGTATGTATGCATGTATGTATGTATATATTCCACCCTTCGCCGTTCAGTTCCGCCAAGGACCTCGAGACGGCTTCCAGAAGACGATAAAGTAAATAGGATTTAGGCTCGATTTAGGAAAATCGGTTTGAAATGTCTACTGTTCGACGAGAACTAGGGTCGCATCAGGATTCCCTTCTCAAAGGACCTTGGAAGCTTCCGGATAAAACTCCTGCGAGCTCACTTATGTTCCTTAAACTCTTTAAAGTGAGCCTTTTTTATTACGGATATATAAGTATTTCAGACGTTCTTTGGAAATTTGTACTACTATTTTTAAAGGATCGATATTGTATTAACGTCCATCTATTAATACTTATTGAATTGGTGAAATTGATTTTTCTTATGAGATTCAGTGTTATTCGTATTAAGTCTTTCAGTCTCGGTATGTTTAAAAATTCACAAAAATTATCTTTATATCTCTGCAAAGTAGAAAATAACAGGAAAGTGACATTGTTCAAAGGTACATAAGACTGCATTTGAACCCAAATATATCCTGAAATGGAGTTTCCCTAAAGCTAAACCGACTGAAATTAGAAAACCGAAGAGCTTCAAACACACAATAACAAATACCACTCTAATTTCATCTCAAAAAATTTAAATACTTCCAACTTGACCTACAATAAGATATTCAAATACAAGGGTTCAAGTATTGATCTGCCTCACCCTGGGCACACCGGTGTCCAGTGTGACACTTAATTAAGAGAACACTTGTTAGGCAGAAACTAAAACGGAGCACCGCAGTAATTTCAAAACCCAGCGAACGCATCCCCATTGCGGTAGCATAACAGGTCGAAACAATTTCGCCGTGTAAATTACGTATTCCAGGAATATCACGGCTGGATGCAGTGCAGATGGGGAGAAGCGATTAGTATGCGGGGAAAATAAAGTATGGTACAAGGCAGTTGAAAAAATTAGTTTTATCTACGACGAGGAACATCTGATGTAGAAGATCTCGGCGATGGTGACTAAGTGGAAAGCGAGAGGAAAAAGAAGCTGCGTGGCGTCTGGGTCGAAGTGAAAATGCGAGGAGATGGAGTTCTTAGGGGATTTATTTAAACATGTAGGCTTATTCTACTGATTTTGAATTCGTAGTTTTGTCAATACTGCATTGCAATGTGACAGTGAATTTTGTAACTTGGATTCTTTGATGAATTCGAATGTTTAGTTAATAATTAAAATAAAGTGAAATTTTGTGTATTATTCATTTGAATTCAGTTTTTAAAGTAAAGGAGAAGCAGAAGTTTGATTCTTATTATATTTATGGCTTATTCCACTGATTTTTAATTGGTAGTTTTGTCAATATTGCATCATAGTGTTACAGTGAATTTTTTTATTCGGATTCTTTAATGAGTTCGAATGTTTCGTTAATGGTTAATAGAGATACATTTTCAAGTATTATTCATCTGTCGAAACCTGCTGGGATAGGAGATCCGTATTCCTGGCGAGTATTTGCAGGTCACTTATTTTTGTCCCCAAGTCAGTCTTAATTATTTTGGATTTATTATTTATCCCGGATTTTGTAATTTATTTGCGTTCTTGGGAGATTTAATTGAAGCATGTAGGCTTATTCTACTGATTTTTAATTGGTAGTTTTGTCAATGCTGCATTGCAATGTTACAGTGAATTTTGTGACTTGGATTCTTTGATGAGTTCGAAGGTTTCGTTAATAATTAAAATAAAGTGAAATTTTATGTATTATTCATTTGAATTCAGTTTTTAAAGTAAAGGAGAAGCAAAAGTTTGATTCTTGTTTATATTTATGTCCTAGAAGGCTATAATTCTTGAATCAAATCAATAAAGTGTATTATAAATTAAGTTCATTAATCTGTCGGTAATAATTACAAAATTATTGTCATGGATGTAGAGCCTTTTTTTTTACATATCACTATTTATAGTACCCAGTGTAGGTCAGACAATTTTTATCTGAAACAGGTGAAACAATTTTTTTTAGAACGTAGACGCCTAAAGTTAGTGCGCAACGGGTGTGATTTTGAAAATTTAAGTTTTTAACGAAACCGCAGCCTTTTAAACATAGCCTTCTCATCCTTAAAGATTACTATACTTTTACAGGTTTTTGAGTTCAACAACGTCCAAAAACAACGTCCATACATCCATGACAATAATTTTTATAATTATGGCCCATAAATTAATGAAATGAATTTTTAATATACCTTAAATCATGTAGTTGTACATATATTATATAAGCTTAAAATAGTTCTTACCCAACCATTAATTTCGATCAACTAACAAATAAAGTATGTTCCAACTCACATTTCAAGGATCAAATTGATTCGACGTCCTAAATTAAAAATCCCCAATCCTACACAAATGAGAGTTCTTTGACTCCGGGCGTTCTCTTAACGCTCTCGCATGCGCTTGAACATTACACAAAGTACAGACCAGTGGAGCAATTAGTATGCGGGGAAAATAAAGTATGCTAGGAAGCAGTTGGAAAAATTAGTTTGATCTAGGACGAGGAAGATCTGATGTAGAGGATGGCAAGGGGGGTGGGGGTGGTAGTGGCTAAGCGAGAAGCGAGAAGGGAGAGTAGGAGGAAGCCGAGTAGAGTTTGTGTCGAGTCAGGGGTGGAGATGGAAGGAGATGGAGACGGAGGATGAGGATGAGGATCGAGAAGGGGGTCGGAGGGGTATGGGCAGGGTTAGCTCGGCGCAAAGCCCCGAGGGGCTACAATTGTGCATCCATCGGGGTAAGGGGCTCTAATTAAAACGCATTGTTTATATTCTTTGCAGGAAGCTCCTCACTCTACGGCCCTCGGCGACCTTTCCACCGGCCACCCCCACCCCTCCGCGCTCCGCCACCCCCCCCACCGACCACCCCTTGAGACGCGCACCAATGCCACACCACTCCACCTCCCAGGGGTTCTCTTACGTAAACTTTCCGGCAACTCGTTAAAGATAAAGCGGCCACGCCGCTCTAGATCGCCGCCACGCGGCATTCCCGTGTCCCTTTTGGAAGCGCTCGCGCAAACAATTGCCTCGGAGTTCTCTCTGCCACCTTGCATTCTTGCACCAGGCGAGCGCAAGCTTGCCCGACTTCCAACTTCCTCACGGATCCTGCTTCCGGCTTCACTTGCCGATTCCGGATACGTCTTACTCAGGGGAGACGAGTGCCTTTTACACGCGCGCCACGACGCCCAGCGAAGCATCAGGCTTCCTTACTCTTACCGCAACGATTGATCTTTATTTACGAGGGACTCGCTACGCCAATGTCGAGTTGTTTACGGATTCAGTGTATCGACATTTGTCTTCATCCTCCTGGTATTTGCTACTCGCTCGCGCTGAGTTCTCCGCAGTGATCCTTTCGTGACGTGGTGGCGCACGTTGGAATTCGATGAGGTGAAAGTTCAGTTGAATTAGTAATTACGGGAATATGATTTTCTGTGGCAAGTCTCAGATTTGTAATGTGGAAAGGTTAATTTCGAAAAATATTTGTATGGAGGATGTTTCGTTTAAGTCGGTCATCTTAAATTTTTTTAAAGAGACTCTTTGCTCTACATTTTTACATTTTTGTGTTTATTTAGTAGTTTTGTATTGCCAGAAACAAGTGAATTATTTAAGGAGGTCAAGTTAGATGAGGTTATCCTTTAACTATTTAAAGTACTTAAACATTGCACATCTGACAGAGCAATGATTTTTAGGACACAAAGCTTAACACGTACACCAAAGAAATAGCGGAATCAACATTATAAATACAATGTAAATTAATAACTAATATGACTCATCATCATGAAAACTAGCGAATCATTCACCAGTAATGAAACACGAATCTACCAAACAAATGCGTAGCAGTGGCGTTGTTTTGCCAATTTATCTGCCAGTCGTCGAAACGAGGGGGGCGAATTTCACACGGAGCTAGCCCTGAAAAATCACTGAATTCCCATTCGTGTTAGGTATCGTCTTATCGGCAGGTCCCCGTGCCAATTAGGGGAAAATAGGATGCAGAGGGGCGAGCATCGGCCCGTTTCGAATTACGTCCCTCGGCGAATGAAAAAAGATGGCAGAGCCGTCGACAGCAGCCTATATACGAAGAAAGATCCTGAGAGAAAGAAATTGGCGTAGCAGGAACACCGGAAAAAGGAAGAGCGACGACGAAGTATGTCCACGCATAGGAATCGGATTTGCCGGGGACTACTTTCATTTTGTCCTGGCGGCGCTGCAAGACACACCGTCTGCCAGACGTGCTCCCTTTCGACGCCTCGCCTTGCAAGGCAGCTTCGAATCGCCTCCTGGAAATTACTGCCCGATACAAATTGTAGTCGCATGTAAAACAGGATGCTTCCACTGGAAATTTCGCGTCGCCATATGTCACACTCAGGACGGCCGGTTAACGTTCGCTGATTAACTTATGGCAGTGCCGTGTTAACACAGAGTTACGTAACACGCGTTGACACAGTCGAGTCGAATCAGAGCAGCTTTAACACTTGGTTTACGGGACATGTTATTTTGACGCATTTCGAATTTCATGAGGAAAATTATAGAAACCGTTTACATTTTTCTTCTAATACTTGTACTCAGATTTATCCATTTAACAAGATAAATGTATGTCGATATAATTTTTTTTTCTAAACCTAATTTTGCAATTCTGTATGTGGTATAGTTATTGTCAATTTGACGCAATATTAAAATAAGTATTAATGCTAGTAGATTAGCTTTACTCACTAAAGCATTACAGCATTACAGCATACAGCTTTCGAAGTTGGTAATAAAAGAGTTATACCTTCACGAAAAGATACTTTGAAAAGTAGATAAATCATATCTGATAGAAGAGACCTGACAGCACTGTTTCTGTTCTACGTACTTTAAGTCGTGAATCACTGATGATGAAGTGGCATTCGTGCTCTGCTTCTCAGTTTCATGCTTAAATTAATAGTGTATAACTATGTTGTTTTTTTAAAAGAAATTGAATGGTTGTGTTCGTGCGTCAAATTTACACGTATTCGTAATAAATCATTTAAAAAGTATAAAGAATAGAAATGGATATCATTAGAAAATGAAAGTTAAGTCATGATTCAGAAATAATTAACATACAATAAAGCCATGATTTTATTCAATGATACTTAGATGTAACTTACGGTTCTAACATTAAAAAAAGAACTTGGTGCGCGCGCGCTTTCTTGCATGGTAAAAAACTGGGAAACTACTTTGAATTTAATACTGGCTCTACTATGAAATTACCTTGATTTAGAATTTTTCTTTGCTTCACAGTACCCAAGCTTTCATGAGTATTGTCCAGTATCACGTAATTCACAAGGATACCATTGTTTTTAGCCATATTACCATAGTCAAGTGTCTCGAATAAAGTACGCACACGCCAAGTCTTTTTTTAATGTTAGAACTGTAAGTTAAATCTAACAAGGAACTTTACCCAACCCGGACAAAGCCGATTTCGACGACTTTTTTTTACAAATAATTTTCAGAAATTTATTGGACACGTATTTCTTTTATCGGCAACCATTCACCCCTAAGGGATGAAATTAATCCTCGAAGTTTGGGGTGTAGACAAGTAAAAGGATTATATCTTACAAACTACTGCAGCCTGACAAAAAAAAAATTTACGATATTTGTGCGTTTTTACGTTTTAAGCATTTAAATACCATTTATATTTGAATATTTTGTTATTAATTACCATTATTGTGAGAATTATGTTGAATAAAACGTAGAGCAAACATAGTAAAAAGAACTGATCTATGACACACAAACCACTTATATACATGCATTAATTATTATATATAATTATATAGTTCATAGGACTCTATTGATACGAATACATTGAATTTATACATTGTTTATATACATAAACTACTTTACTGAGTCTGCTGATAAGAAACTTTCGTAAACCTACTGTTAATCGTCCATTTTCATCATTTAAATAACATTTATGTTTGAATAATTTTGGTATTAATTACCACTATTGTGAGAATTACGTTGAATAAAACGTAAAGCAACTTATTCATGACACACAAACCACTTATGTACATGCATTAATTATGTTATATACTTCATAGCACTGTATTGCTATGAATACATTGAATTTATACATTGTTTATATACATAGCTATATAGCTACTATTCGACGCGAGACATTACCGAATCTCCTAGTAAGAAACATCCGTAAACCTACTGTTAATCGTCCGTTTTAATCTCAGTGACTAGCTTGCGTATAACGTGCTTCAAAGAATTAGTCAGAGTCAGTGGTGCGTCGAGCGGGGGGGACTAATGTGGATCGCATAGAATTCTCAATTGGTCCTCGAGTCTCTCTCTCTCTCTAGCCGTTGTCGCTGGTAATTAGGTTTGCTCGCCTTGTAAATGGCTTTGCGGAGCTAGCCGAATTCCCAGCGCCGAGAGCGCCTGAATAACCGACGCCCTCGGACACCCCGGTTGAAAGAACTCTTTGACATATACTTCCGGCCGTCTCTCTATTCCAGGCCATATTTATGGCTCGTACATGCACATATCTATGTATGTACTTCGAGCACGAATGGAAGCTGCCGCTGGTACGTGGCAGAGTCAGCTACTACCACGGCAAAAAGGTGTGCGAGTGTGTACATGTGTGCATATACCAAGAGGAAAGGAGAAAGGTGTGCTTTATAGGTGGATCGAGGGACAAGGAGAGAGAGAAAGGTACACGGTCTCCTAATAAAAGTGGCAGACGAGTCTCTCCACGTACCTTCCATTCCACCTTTTTTTGCTGGCACCCCCGTTATACCAACTACAAACTACCTCGCACTTTTCCCTTTCTCTCTTTACCTCCTCCTCCTCCTCCTCCCCTCCTCACCCTTCCGCCGCCGCCCTCCTTCCCGCCTTTTTTGCCACGCCGCCGAGGGAGCTATCGTGTTAACAAGCATATTTTACATTTCATTGGAGCCACTTAACGCGGCAACCACCGGCGCCACTTTCCCCAACTGGATTGCTAGGCTTATACACTGAGCCCGCTGATAAATGTGCCTCGTTCGTCACTGGATTTTTGAGCTTCCCAGAATGATATCTTCGTCTTTCAGTACACGGAACATGTTTATCCGCGGTGGAATGCGCACGACTGCTACTGCTACTGCTGCTGCTGCTGCTCTGGTGGCTTCCGTCCGATATGCTCTGTACATAGTTTACTTTGCCATTGTGCACCCTCTCCGCGCACACATACTTGCTAGATGTACACTTTTATGTTAGAGGCGTTTGCTCTCTTGCACATCGCGGTGATGAAGAATGGTTTCCTTGAGAATGGCCGGCTGTCCTATTTGAAGGGTGGGATGTTCGCTTTAATACGCCGGTAACTGAATAGGATCTCGTTTCAAAGTCAGACTCGCGTGCTGATGGAAAGCCTGTTTGATCTCCGATGAATTATTTATGAAGAGCCGGAGAAGTAAATTTGAAGGGGTTTTACCTATCGCTGGGGATTTAATTTGGGGTTTTGTAAAAAATAGAGTTTGGTCTAGTTAATATTCAATCGAAGCACCGAATTTAATATGCTTTCTACGTGCGAATATGCTGGTTGAGTTGGCACTGTTATACAATTTTTATTCATTATTATTATAACGTTATTACTATATTAAAAATTTCTATATTACCTTTTGTTTCTTTACAGACGTAGGAGATTTTAAAAATCATAGTATTACAAACATATTTTAGAGAGATTTCGATAATAAGCAATATGTATGAAGTAATCAAGCTCATTGAGCATCGAACCACATTAGCTAATTAAATTAGAGGGGATAGATTCTATAGACAGTAATAATTTCATTATCGAATTTTTTCCTTGAACGTCTTTCCTGGCGCTCATCTTAACGAGTGTCTGGGGCGGCGTTAGGACGACGGTAGAAAGGCGGCGAGGTATCCGGCAGTTAAGTTGCGGGCATATTTCTCGGTTTATCTGGCCTCTGGAGCGAGACCGAATCAATTACCGAAGCGAAAAACCGATTGAGCGGGTTCGATTTACACGGGCGATCTTTGCCCTCTTGGCGCGCCCGTAATTCTTGGACGCCGAGGATGATATCAGTCGTTATCGTATAATGTTTCTGCCTAACGACCGCGTATAATACTGATAAAGGAACGTAAAAAGTCCGCCTAGCGTTCTTTTACACCGGCCTGCGCTCACATACGTCTCGTTTATCTCCGGCTGCTTCGCACTCGGAGCCCTTACGAGTTCGTACGCTCTCCACTCGCGTCGAAACTGCACTCGGTATTGTTACGAGGGGAGTGTGACGATTCTCATCCGAGAGGAAGATACTATACCATGCGGAGGAAGGGAAAAAGGATTTTTATATCAGCCGAAAAGCACGAATCACGATAGAGAGTGGTCGATTGCTCGATCGGAAAGCCATGATTCTAGCAATTTTCTGCTTCCAACTGGCCAGTTGATATCGTCGAGTGATACCAACTGGCAGCGTTTCCTATGCTCCGGCTTTGATAGCCGGCGGCCGCTTAATGAAAACGCACGATATTCCCGATGATTGGCCTTAATCTGGCACGAGCACGCGCGCCCTCTGCGATAATAGAATTGTATAGAATTACAGGTGGATTTATTCATCCGGTCAATTCGCACTGGCATGCAAATGCCTGGCTCTGCAATCGCACTATCATCGCAGAGGAGTAATATAAGCACCTGCTGGAGCCTCTAAAGTAGGGCTCACGTGATGAGGCGAGTGCGCATACATACTAAACAGCGAGGATTCAAAGTATTACTACAGTAATTATGTACATAGTGATAAATTTGCCTTTGAATTACTATTATTGGATGTATTCTGCTTTATGTAGAACGATTATAATTTATTAGGTGTTTTAATTTTACGTGATTGTTTCTGTAATCTTCCCTGCATTCTATTTTATTATATATAGTGTTATATCAAAAGTATTCCTACAGAAATAATGTACAAAGTGATAGATTTGTCTTTGGATTACTAGTGTTTTATGTAGAATAATTATAAATTACTTAGTAATTTTCATTCTACAGGATTGTTTCTCCAATCTTTCCTGCATTCTATTTTATTATATATAATGTTATATCAAAAGTATTTCTACGGTAATAATGTACAAAGTGATACATTTGCCTTTGGATTACTATTATTGGATGTATTCTGCTTTATGCAGAATAATTAGAAATTATTTAGTCGTTTTAATTCTACAGGATTGTTTTTTCCAATCTTCCCTGCGTTTTATTGTATTATATATAATGTTATATCAAAAGTATTCCTTCAGAAATAATGTAGAAAGTGATAAATTTGCCTTTGAATTACTATTATTGGATGTATTCTGCTTTATGTAGAACGATTATAAATTATTAGGTGTTTTAATTTTACGTGATTGTTTCTGTAATCTTTCCTGCATTCTATTTTATTATATATAGTGTTATATCAAAAGTATTCCTACAGAAATAATGTACAAAGTGATAAATTTGTCTTTGGATTACTAGTGTTTTATCCAGAATAATTAGAAATTATTTAGTCGTTTTAATTCTACAGGATTGTTTCTCCAATCTTTCCTGCATTCTCTTTTATTATATATAATGTTATATCAAAAGTATTTCTACAGAAATAATGTAGAAAGTGATAAATTTGCCTTTGAATTACTATTATTGGATGTATTCTGGTTTATGTAGAACGATTATAAATTATTTAGTCATTTTAATTCTATAAGATTATTTCTCTAATCTTCCCTGCGTTCTATTGTATTACATACAATTTCATATTGTGTATGTAATGTCAGTACCTGCTGGAGCCTCTAAAGTAGGGCTCACGTGATGAGTCGAATGCGCATACATACTAAACAATGGGGATTAAAAGTATTACTACAGTAATAATCTACAAAGTGATACATTTGCCTTTGAATTACTATTGTTGGGTGCATTCTGTTTTATGTACAATAATTATACTTTATTTAGTCATTTTAATTCTACCGGATTGTTTTTTTAATCTTCTCTGCGTCCTATTGTATTATATATAATATTATATTGCGCTGCAAATTAAAAGGCAAGTGAATAATTCTCTATATTTTTCGACTGACATCAAAAATCCCAACTACACATGAATGAAACATGCATATTATCTTCGCATTGAATGAATTAAAGTCATTCACACATAATTCAACCTGACTATTCCTCCCCAAACATTAATTACAATCATCTGATAAATAAGTTGTGTTCCAAGACAGTTGAAGAATTAAATTTATTCGACATTCGACACCAAAAATTCCGAATGGTACACTAATGCCAAATGCTAGAGCACACATGAGCCAAGCGTTCTTTGACTCGAGGCGTGCGCGTTCTCTTAACGTTCTCACGTGCGCCTGAACATCGCTCAAAGTTTGCCGGGCAAGGCTTGAAAAAAGGATCGAACTCTCGGTCAGCGCTCCCTCACTTTGCCTCGGTGAAATTCCTCGGCGTGCACCGCCACGAGAAAACCACCGGATCGGCTAAAGCTAAAGGGAAAGGTAAAGGCAGGCTTCCGATCTGCGGGATTGCGGGTCTCCTGCACTCCTGAGAAATAAAGGGTTTCCACGAGCGGTGGGAAAGCGGATAGATGGGATAAAGTTGCCGAATTCTCACCGCACGGCTTACAAATTCACACGTGGCGTCATCCGGCCTTTTATTCAATTGGTTTTATTTTTGCCGAGTGTGATAATTATGCTTTAATTGTTTCTAAGGATTTACTGTAGAAGCTAGAGTCATTATTGGCGTTCATAGAATAGGTGCTATATTGTTAGTATTGTTTAATACATTTTGTAGTCGAATAGTAGAAAAAGTAAGATGAATTCGCAATTACTAAAATATTATATTTAAATCGATAGATTAATTTCGTTAATTCGTTGCTAGGTTAATTAGTTAAAAACTACAATATTATCTGGTATCTGAAATTGCATATACTTTAGAAAAATACCTTCTTTTATTATATAATACCTTTTTGTTTGATCTATTGAGCTTAATTCCCCAATTACAAATATCAAATTATTTAACAAGTTATCCCTGTAGACAGAAATGATTTATTTAATATTACTCTACGTGCAGAATCCTTATTAAAAATTATCATTTTAAATTATAATTATATATAGTTTGCAAAATTAGATATTTTCACACTCATCATAATATATTAAAACAATCAAAAAAAGTACATATTTACTACATGGCAAAAAATGTACAAATATTTTTCACTTCCGTGTAATAATGGCTACTGCAAAAAGAGGTGCGACTTTGGTAACTTTTCCCGGTTCTCTATCTAATCTGGGTTAAAGTGAACCGACATGATAGACAGACAGACCGACAGGGCGAATGAGAGAGCGAAAAAGCGAGGTGGAAAATCGGAGCGAGGAGTAATGCCAGTTGTAACTGGATCGGCGCTGGGATCTCCAGCTTACATTGAGTGCCTTGGATCAGCATCATCACTCTCGGTGCCAGGTGAAATCGGCTTAAATCAGCGATTCCTCTTTCTCCCCCGGACGATGTCAATAGAGAGAGAGAGAGGGAGAGAGAGAGAGCGCACGCCCGAACTTTCAAAGTGTTCTTCCGAACGGTAACTCGAGATTTTATATCCGCCGGGGAAAACGTCGGTATCAGCACGTAAACTTGGCAGAACAAGGACAGAACATTGCAAAAGGTGAAGCGGAAACGGGCTCCCCTTTCGTGTACCTTATCGCCATAATGCTTACCGCTGGAAATTTGCCTCTGTTTCATGGGAAGCACGCTCTCTCTCTCTCTCTCTCTCTCTCTCTCTCTCTCTCTCTCTCTCTCGCGCGCGCTACGATAAAATCGGGTTAAGGCTACAGTGGAAGACAAATTATCCTGCTTTCCGCTGCCTCATATTCCGACAGCTCCTCGTCGAGTCTTCGTGATGAGTGCCGAAGACATCAGCGTTTCCCTCTTTATTCCTTCTCTCTCTTTCTCCACTGTTCCGCCTCCTCCTCGTTGGCAGGCACGAAGAGTCGGAAGGGAAAAAAAAGATCCATTCGAGGGAGGGGTTGGATGAAGCCATCGGAGACGAGAAAGGGAGCAACGCTCCCGCTACGAAATATGTATAGCCGGTGCGGTTTGATTCCTGTGCCAGAAAACCAAGGCTCTTCACGTATTTGCGAAACATGCTGCCGGCATACGAATGCAGCGACCACCCTTTCAGGTTGTACTGCCGGAACGTGGCGTTCTATATGTGCCGTGTGGAGACGCGCACGCAGACGCGTGGAGCGTCGCTGGAGACACGCACGACTATCCAGCAACTGGCGCGGTTTATCCACAGTCAATAAAGGCAGCCTGTCAGCATGAATACCAAAAGCTTGATAGATCCGACAGTGCTGAGACACATCGCGCGTCCTCTTCCATCCAAGAGTTCAGCCTAATGCGAAACTGCGAGGAACGCGAGTGGAAGAGAAGAGCGAGAGGAGAAGCCTGGTGAGATTTAGCGTGGCTGTACATCATACGCACGTGCGTGCTTCAACGTTATCATCATCGTAAATACACTTCTCCGGAGATGGACTATTCGTACGTGCGCCAGGGAGTGGCTCAGCTGCGGTTTGACTGTTGTGGTACATATGCCTGTGTGCGCTTCCGATACACTGCCTCCGTACTGGATATCGCTCGTCACCACAGATATGTGTACAGGTTGAATCACTTTCGTTTCAATCGATGCGCGCGCCACCTTTTTATCGGATGGTAGATATTCCGGATTCGCCTGGCTGATATTTCAGGCTTTTGTTAAGAATGAATGAATTTGAAAAGGAATATCAGGGTTCGTTTTGAATTTTTTATATTTCTCGTGAAGCGTCTTGTATAAATAATAAGTGTTGCAATACTTTATAGTCTGAATTATAACTCTATACAGGAAATAACACAGCAGTAAAATTAGGTCAGTAGTTGTCGAGAATATTTTACTACATTATATTATGTACATTATACACACAATATAATTTATGGGATGTTAAATTATTAGGGAATTTATAATTATTCAATTCTGATGTAAAGGCAACTGGATCACCTTCTCCATAATATTACAAAAATTATAACTATAAACATCTATGCCAACATAGCTTGCAACTATTACCAATACATCTTTAATCATTTCAAAAATTCAATTTAATTTTTCGTGGTCACTGTCATGTCCAAAAATGTAGGTTAAATTCTTCCTAATATGGAAGATATATATATTTGAGAGTGACACGATAAAGGGAAATTAATCACCCTGTACATTGTCCTACAAAAATTATAATTACAAGCACCAATGTCAAAATAGCTTACTACTATTACCAATACATACTTAATTGTGCAATTATTTATAACTGTATTTAATTTTTTGTGGTCACTGTTAGTGTCCAAAAGTCTGAATTATAATTTTCGAAATAGATAAATAAGTTCAGCCTGTAGACGGAAAGATAGTTGTGAGACCAGACTGAAGTAGATTTCGTCCGCGCGCGCGACTGTCACCAGCAACCTTACTTAATATCGAGTTTCGTCCGAGTAATCCTGACGCCACGGCACCGCGCCGAGATCTCTCGAGCGAGCTTTTTTGCCGGCGGGATTCCGCTCGGGGATTACGACACTGCTCGACTAGCACGTCGCGATGTCTCCTGGATTCGTGTCGTCTCTTTGAAACTGCACGGCCACGTTTTTGTTCCGGAGATTTGATACGACGTGCGATCCAAAGGTGCGATTGCGCAGCGAGAGCGAATGTCGTTTTTCGCTTGCGATTCAAAGTTTGCCGAGTTGGTTGGACAGGCAGAAATGTCGAGCTTGACTTTGAAGCTTTTGTGGGATCGATTTTGTTATATAGCTTTTGCTAGATTCGAAAGCGATATAGTGATCGTGCGTGGTATTTTTATTTAAATGTTGCACGGTATTTTTGTGCAATTTGAAATTGTATCCAAATTATTGAGCTTGACTTTGAAGCTTTTGTGGGATCGATTTTATTATGTGCTTTTCCTAGATTTGAAAGTGATACACAGATTGTGCGTGATATTTTTATTGAAATGTTGCAAGGTGTTTTGTGCAATTTGAAATTGTATCCAAATTGTTGAGCTTAACTTTCAAGCTTTTGTAGGATCGATTTTATTACGTGCTTTTAGCTGGGTTTGAAAGCGATGCACTGGTGATGCGTATTTAAATGATGCAAAGTGATTTCCAGTTCGTAAAGAGGAAATCAAAGTACACGTGAATTTGAGATTGTATCGAAATTGTCGGGCTCGACTTTGAAGCTTGTGTTGGATCGATTTTATTATGTGCTTTTTACTAGGTTTGAAAGCGATGCACTGTGTGTGTAGTCTTTTCATTAAAATGATATATAGCGGTTTCTAGTTCGAAAAGTGGTAATCCAAGTACATATCGAACATGATAGCGCATTTGAAAACGCTCGATATTTGTAATTTAATACGTTAAGAATAATTAAAAGTTCATTTCATATTTCCTTTATATTCATTCATTCATTCATATATTCAGACATTCATATTTATATATATATACAGCTTTTCTATATTTTAACACCCGTAGAAAGATTCACATAAATTTCTCACCATTATTATAACATTCATAGTTGAAATAAATAATAATATTCCAAATCGAGCATACACAGTCAGGCTTTAGCTTGTTTCCCATGACAACTAAAATATACATTGAAAATAAGTCGAACTGCCAGAAACATTATCCGGAAGTAATATTTATCTGAAGATGACATTTCATTCGATAAACGTCATCCAAGAAGAAACATCTATCTTGGACTGCTCTTTACTCTTTCCGTCCCTTACCGCGTTTGCATTGGAAGTCTTTGGTCAGACGGGTACTCCACAAAATGTATTTAAGAAGAGCGGTTTCTTACTTGACGAAGCATACACGAGACAAATTGGAGCACGTCTGCGGGACAAAGGGGGGGTTGGTGGCTGGAGAGGATCGGAAAAAGAGACGTATGCTTGGAGAGCCGTCCCAGCGGCAAGCGATGCGAGCTTGGGATCCTGACGGATCCGATGGCAAAGAAAACCGTTTCAATTTCCCTAATGCTGCGAGCGTCTCACTTTTACATTACAAACGACTCCAGCCGCAGTAGCAGCGGCCCAGCCGAGCCCAGCCGAGCCCTCAGAGCCCGACACGCTCCGCCCGGCTCTGCTGCCCGCCCAGCCTTCACTCTGCTTTATTTGTTTGCCACCCGCTTCTTTTTTGCACTATCGTCCTCTGTCTGCCCCGCAGAGATTTCCGGCTTCCACTTGGCCGTTTACGCGGCTTTTCTCCCTTCCACGCCAACACACTTACACCAACACATCCCCAACCTTCCTTCTCTCCGTAGTATGTGGTTGTATGTGCTAGCATGCCGGAGAGAGCCTTCCAATTTGCCGAAATCTGTGGCTGACCCTTGCGCTTCCATATGACCCGTCCATCCAATGGGAAGAAATTCCAAAACCAGTATAAATCCCGTAGTAGTGAGCTCCGATACAAATAATGTCAATAAAGATCACCAAGTTGAGTGAGTTACATGGCCGCAAGTGGATGTGGACCCTACGATGCTGGACCACATTGGTTTATGTTGGGATCAATCTACTTAAAGATGTCGATTAAAGTCAACTTGGAATGCTCGAATGGTTTGATCTGGACAAACCATTTGCAGGAGCTTGGTTTACGTGAATATGTGAATTATTTAATGGAATATTATTAAAAGTCACTGGTTTTTGTTTTGTTTAAATGTTGTATTTGGTATTGCATTGAATATGACGATGAATGGAATATACATTGGTGTACATTCATTGCAAAAGTGATTAATGCGGATAACTGTACGAGTGTTTATAATTGATTGTTAATCTGCATCATTCATAACGATTTTTCTCATTATAAAAATAAAAGAATTCCCCGAAATTTTTCTTGTTTAACTACTAATTACTGTATTCTGGATTGTATTATTGACGAAAAAAACTGAGGTTACATATTGGCCAGCGGTGAAAATTGCGTTATTATTTATTATATACATGAATATGTTACACAAAAAACATATTATAACGCTAATCATAGGAGAAACTAAGAAAAGGGTATATTTATAAAAGAAGATGATTGGATATTTTCGAATTAACAATACACGTTTTTTTATTCATCCGAATTCAGAAATATTAATTTTCAAAACAGTGATAAAATCATGGAAGAGTGCTCCCAATAATTATTATACCCAACAAGAACATCAATTGAAAACTGGCACCGATTCGCAACGCATTCCCCAAGAAATATGATATATAATTATTCATGAAGAGTATAATTTGTTTAAGACACGTAGTACAGTTTAGCTAAAGTAAAGGAGTGTTTTTACTCTTCTCTCAACATGAAGTGGTCACTTTTTGCGGAGGCAGTTGCCAAGTTGTCGGCGCAAGAAAGTACGCGGCCCTTTCATTAGCATTCGCGAGGCGAGTGCAGCTAATTATGAAATTACATCAGTTGCGCGTGCAATTAATAATACTTAACGTTGAACGATGCTTTTTGCTGGCCGCGGCCCACTGAGCCCCGTAAAGTTCCGGTTTATTAATGAAGTGTGCGCGCGTTAACCACGAGGCGGCCGTTGCGAGCTGCGAGCTACGAAGCCGGCTTAGTAATTAGAACGATTAATCAAGCGAGCTTCCGGTTCAAAAATATCCTCGAGAAATTCATCGATGCTTGCGTGACGAAGCTCTCTTAAGCTGCAACCGTCCAAATGTTACATCTAAGTGGTAGCTACATTTTATATCTTGTTTTCGAATCGGAGATGTTAGATTGTTGGTAGAAAAAACTGGGGCAACATATTAGCCTATCGTGAAAAGTGAGTTATTATTTATTACATATAGGAATATGTTACTGTACATACTTATTGTAAAGTTAATTATCGGGAAAAGTAGATTTACAGAACTTTGCACTGTAAGGATTCACAAAAATTAATAATTAGTCATTAATTGTATGATTTGTTTGAAACACGTATTTGTTCTTGTACATTTTTTGGAGGAACAATACACTTAATTCAGTGTTTTCAATATTTAAAAGAATCAAAAAAATGATGGATGAGCCTTTCAACAATTATTGTACCAATCTCATTCCTAGTGAAATACGAATTCTCAGTTGAAATTCTACGAGCAATTGATTAATACGACACATTTCGCGGACTCTCAGCTGTCTTTCAGCGGGTTCCTTTATCACCGAGCAGAGTAAGCTAGCTCGGCAAACAAACGCATCCGCAATCTTGGACGGCATTGGGGAAGTCGAATGGACGGTGGGATGGAAATTAGCCCGGGAATTCCCAAGGTTTTTAATGAAGTCTGCGAAGCCGGTGCTGAAGCAATCGATCAGCTCGAAGAAGAAGGTACGCAGGAGTGGAAGCGGCTGGGCGAGCAAATGCCAGGAAATCTTCTTTGAAGGAAGGCTTGCGAGAGCAGAGGTAGCTTGTCCTCGAACACTAAGCTTGGCTAATGAAACGAATGTATCATCATGACTTCTCCCCCGTCCAATGGCAAATCCGTTTCTCCTATTAGGACACGCGCCATTACGCTTCTGACAGGGTGCGTTAGGCGAGCCATTTAACCCCGTCTGAGCTCCGCCAAACCGTATGTAACCTGTTTGCAATTGAATACGTTGGAATTGCCGCTTCAGTTTAAGATACCCGATAGACTAAAGCGTATTTAAGCTCTTTTCAATTTACTTTATGGCAGTTTCCGAGATTCGCCGAATTGTCGTTTCAGTTCAAGATTTGTGATAGTCGTTGTCCTATTTATTTTATTTTCTGTTTAATTTATGGATGTTAGATAGATTCCCCGAATTGCCATTTAAGTTGAAAATGTGCAACAAACGAAAACATATGTCACAGCTTTGTAACTGTTTTCAATTTACTTTATGGAAGTTTCCGAGATTCACTGAATTGTCGTTTCAGTTCAAGATTTGTGATAGTTGGTGTCCTATTTATTTTATTTTCTGTTTAATTTATGGAGGTTAGATAAATTCCCCGAATTGCCATTTAAGTTGAAAATTTGCAAGAAACGAAAACATATGTATGTCACACATTTGCAATTGAATCTACTGGAATTGCCGTTTGAATTTAATATATCCGATAGATTAAACGTATTTAATCTCTTTCCAATTTACTTTATGGAAGTTACAGAGATTTGCAGAGTTGCCATTTGATTTTAAGGATTTAAAGATTTGCAATGAACGAAAATATATGTCAGTTCTTTCCAATTGAATCCATCGAAGATATCTAGATTCTCCAAATTGCCGTTTACATTTGAGTGGATAGAACTTACCTAGATTACCAAATTGCCGCTTAAACCTAACATTCCCAATAGACAAAAGCGTATGTAACCCATTTATAGTTGAGTCTATAGAACTCGCCGAAATTCGCGAAATTGCTATTCGAGCTTAAGATATCCGATAAGCGCAAGCGTGTGTTACCTGTTTGCAATGGAATCGCTGTAACTTACCAAGATCGGCCAAATTGCCATTCGAGCTTAAGATTCCCGATAGACGAAAACACATGTAACCCGTTTGCAATTGAGTCCCGGCGAAGTTACGTGGACTCTCCGAATTACCGTTTGAGTTCAAGACCTCCCAATAGCCATGCTGGCGAAGCTTGGCTGCTGGCTGTTATTATAGTTGGGAGGTGCGCTCCCAGCGCACTTTGCTGTTCAAGCAAGCACTTGAATATTCATCGGGGCCTCTGTGCTTTGCGAGATCATTTATAACCAGGAGCTGCTTCCCCTCAACTTGGAAAACACGAAATGACTAATCACCGCTCGCTCCCCACCGCAGCCATGCACTCGGCTTCGGCTCTGATCCTTCGAAGGGTGAGTCGGTATATTCGGTAAGTTGGTAATCAAGCGGTGGCGCGTCTCGGTCGCCTGGAATTTCATGGGAAGGAATGAATTTCGTAGTTTTTAATTAAACTGTTTCGTGGGAATTTAGCCGGCGGGCGAAACGACTCCAGTCCAAACAGAGTTCGCGGGGCGAAGCACTCGGAGTCTCCTCGCCTTCGCGCAACACAAGCAAGAAGAGCTTCTCAAGTATTCAGCCAGTAGTGGATCCTTAACGATCGGGCGAGACTATTTGCACCACTGGAACGAGTTAATACAGGAAAGTCTCCGCTACTTCGCCGGAGGGTTGGAGAACCCGCTCTAGGATAATCCTTGCTTCAGCCTTTACCGAATGAAACGCCCTTTCTGGAGCAATCCCGTCGTCTTAGATACGAAACCTAGTATCTCTTTTTATGGAGAATGCTTTACTTTTGATTAATTAAGACTTTTAAAAAGGTAATATTGTTTGATGCCACCTTTTTTTTACGATTTTCAATATTCACAACCGTAATACAATTTTTGAATATATATTTTGAAATAGCTTTGGCAATCTAACTTAATTCATTTCTGGAATAGCTATTTTTATTGACAATATATTACTTTTAATTAATTAAGGCTTTTAAAAAGGTTTTTTAAATAATTTTCGATATTCACAAACGTAATACACTTTTTGAATATGTGTAAATTTGGAAACAGTATTGACATATTAACGTAATTATTTTATAATCAGTACGATATCGTCTTCAAGACTTTTGATAACTGAAACTACTAATTATAATATATGTAGTTATAGTTCTTCAGCATTTTATGTTACCCCTTTTGCAGAACAAGTGTAATTAAATGATAGAGTAGGAAAGCAAATATTTAATTTCCCAAGGTTTGCTTAGGAAACTGTTCTGGCGTAACTCGACTCCGAAAAACATGTTTCACGCTTTCGAGATTCATGGCAGAATAATATGCAAAAGTTCTTCCTGCATTCCTTTTATATTCCACAGTTCTTCCATATTTCTGCACCCGTAGAAAGATTCTCATATGCTTCCCATATTAATTACAAAGGATTCAAAATTCAAATCAACTGACAAAACTAATAATTTTCGTGAAAAAGTACAAATAATACAATTCATAAAAACATTTACCATAATTAATAATCAACAAAAAAAACCAGTCATCGAATGTCACGTCAGTTTAAATATCTGAAAGTCTATTATCAGAAACATTTTTCAGAACTAATATTTGACGAACAATCCAGTGAGTTAAAATGACAGTTTCCAATATTAACAAATTCCGATTCAATTGTGTAAATTTACAACTGAGCGCCGAAGTACTTTCGTCAGCAGTATTCGTCGTTGCACTCTTTAAACCCGTGCCATTCCGATGATATCGGCAGGCCATTGACACACATCCATTAATATGGCAACGAGGAATGCGTTAAAGGCAGAGTTACGCGCGCGCGCGTCGACATCATTAATGGAGCAAGTGCCTAACTACGAACAATGGCTAACACAGGTAATTACGGAAATAGAGCACTCCGCGGGATGATCCCGAAGTGCCTACGAAATGCTTGTCATGTTCCGACATAGTATCTGCCATAAATTATGCCGAACTAGCACGCGGAGCATGGAACGAAGCAGCTTTCGAGGCGCACCACTCACGGAGTCTTCTTAATCCGTAATTGAAGCCGGGACTCTCGTCTGCGTGCCACCGCACACCGTTGCATTCACTCTTGCTTGCTCATCGATATTTGCCTCCGAGCTGCCAATGACGATGACGATCCTCAAGGCAGCACCGATTCCCGAGTGCACGTACCTCTGCATAACTCTCTTGCTTACGGATTTATATTTATATGGAAGACAGTATGGATTTAATTAATTATAGGTTATGATATTAATTCTTTCATTTCTAATTTGTCGTTGTTATATGAAATGTTGGGAGTCAGAGTAATTTTAATTACAATTTCGTTCATGGTGGATGGAAAATCATTATCTGTCTAATACTCCTCCTTACGGATTTGCAAGACAGGATGAATTTAATTAATGAGATATTTTGCAATTATTATAATTCTGTCAACTGTAACTCGTCGTTGTCATCTGTAATGCTATAAGTGAATTCGAAGAGTAACTTTTATCATAATTTGCTTCATGATCCATCGAAAATAATCATCTGCATAACTCTCTTGCTTACGGATTTATATTTATATGGAAGACAGTGTGGATTTAATTAATTATAGGTTATGATATTAATTCTTTCATTTCTAATTTGTCGTTGTTATATGAAATGTTGGGAGTCAGAGTAATTTTAATTACAATTTCGTTTATGGTGGATGGAAAATCATTATCTGTCTAATACGCCTCCTTACGGATTTGCAAGACAGGATGAATTTAATTAATGAGATATTTTGCAATTATTATAATTCTGTCAACTGTAACTCGTCGTTGTTATCTGTAATGTTATGAGTGAATTCGAAGAGTAACTTTTATCATAATTTGCTTCATGATACATCGAAAATAATCATCTGCATAACACTACTGCTTACGAATTTATATTTATATGGAAGACAGTGTGGATTTAATTAATTATAGGTTTTGATATTAATTCTTTCATTTCTAATTTGTAGTTGTTATATGAAATGTTGGGAGTCAGAGTAATTTTAATTACAATTTCGTTCATGGTGGTGCAATTATTATAATTCTGTCAACTGTAACTCGTCGTTGTCATCTGTAATGCTATAAGTGAATTCGAAGAGTAACTTTTATCATAATTTGCTTCATGATACATCGAAAATAATTATCTGCATAACACTACTGCTTACGGATTTGCAAGACAGGATGAATTTAATTAATTAGATATTTTGCAATTATTATAATTCTGTCAACTGTAAATCGTCGTTGTCATCTGTAATGTTATGAGTGAATTCAACGAGTAATTTTTATCATAATTTGCTTCATGATACATCGAAAATAATCATCTGCATACCACTACTGCTTACGGATTTATATTTATATGGAAGACAGTGTGGATTTAATTAATTATAGGTTTTGGTGTTAATTCTTTCATTTCTAATTTGTCGTTGTCATCCGAAATACTGGGAGTCAGAGTAATTTTAATTACAATTTCGGGCATGGCTAATGGAAAATAATTATCTACTTAATCATCTGCCTAACACTCCTGCTTACGGATTTGTAATACAGTGTGGATTTCATTAATTATATGTTTTGGAATTAATTCTGTCGTTTGTAATTCATCATCCAAAATGCTCTAAACGGAGTCGAAAGGTAATTTTGATCATAATTTATTTCACACCAATAGGAAGACAATCATTTATGTTATAAAGTTTGACATGAACAAGTTAAAAATAACTTGTAAATGAACAAGTTTGTAGTTTAGAAATTGATCACGTTTCGCTTTCCATTTCTCCATTAAAAGTCATTAAAATCCCACTAGAATTAGATATTAAAAAATTATTATATAAATTTAAAACTCAATAAATAATTCCTTTACAGTTAGAAGTAATTATTTCGAACAACTCCATCGATTTCCTAGTTATCTGTTAACGAGACTTATTAGGGAAACATGTACTTTGCGATCGACAGCGCAATATCGAGTTTGGATGTCAGGGCACAAGGTGATCGTAGCTCTAATGAACACGAACTCGATACGGTTTGGACCATCGAGTTAATATCGACGTCAGATAGGTTAATATCAGTATCGTGTCTAATAAGCCAATCGGAAACGGCTCAATCGGTAGTCGCGAACTCAGTAACAAGTCAATTGGATTTATTTCATAGTTAGGAAACTTGCATCTTCAGCAGCGAACAATAAATCACCAGTAATAAGAAGCGCTGTGCGCGCATCGGAAATTGGTTTGCATGGAAGGAGAGCGTACGCAGAGGAAGTACTCGCCACTTACACCGGAAGAGGAAGAGGAAGAGGAACTTCTCAAGGGAGAGGTAGTTAATACTCGGGCGATTCGTCCGGGAGTTCTTAGTTGGACTGAGGAGAATGGGAGAAGCTCCAAAAGTTGGTCGAGCAACATAGTTCGTTCCAGTACGCACCAGAGTCTAATTAGAAAAGTCAATATCGACGCCCGTTGCTCTGCGATTCCTGCCTCTTCCGGTCCCCCGGCATTCATTATATTATAATATCCTTCGGAGTACTTTACATCCCGGCGGCCACCACCGCCGATGCTTTCAATGAAAGGACGCCGAGCGACGCCGACGTCTGCCGCAATCGAATGAACCGCCAGCACTTCCTGGCGTAGATGCTCTCCGAGGAAACGCCGCGCCGCTTGTGTTTCAAGCTTTCGACCGTGGATGCTAATATTGTTGGAATACTGATCTTAGACTGTTTCCTTCCGCTTCCCGAGCAACTCTTGGGAGTTTTATCAACCAATTTCTTCCTCTCTTTTGGCCAAGTTCGCTTTTTCGCCCCAACTTTACTCCACACTTTTTCTTTATAGTTGTCTGTTTGTTGCGAAGTTCGCTTGCTCCGTCGCCTATCCAGATGGAGAGCTTCCATTGTTATCGACTGATTCACGACTTTTACGTTGACTGAAATCCGGTGAGACTTGTTTCCAAGAAATAGTCTGCTTTTATTAAACATATAAAGTTTCGATTCAAATTAATATTTAATCATGTGTCGAGAACTTCCATTGCTATCGACTGATTCACGACTTTTATGTTGACTGAAATCCGGTGAGACTTGTTTTCAAGAAATAGTCTGCTTTTATTAAACATATAAAGATTCGATTCAAATTAACATTTAATCATGTATCGAAATGGAATACTTGCAGTTTTATCAACTTTAACATCTGATTGTGTATTCAAGTGGACGCAAAAATAGAATAAACTCCAATTTGTACATACACCATTGATTGTATTAACATATACTTGCTAGTTATTATACAGCAACATTTGTAGCACAAATTAATTACTAATTTTAGTAGATACAAAAATAAAAAGCTTAACACTATTTCGACCACGATTTTGTGTGTACCTATTTCGACGAAAAGGTGTCTTTTGACACCTTTGCGGGATTCTCAAATCTGATTATAATTGATATGATTATAATTAAAATGATTTAAAATTAGAATTTTTTATGAAATAAGGTATCAAAAGACACTTCATGTTAGAAATAGGTATACCATACGCATATTTTTAGATCCAGGGTGAGCTGGAGAAAAATGATATCGTTAAATTAATTTAACAGCTATTGTACGAAAAGTCATCGAATTAGTTGTAGACAGATGATTAAACTTAGAGAATAAATTAAAGTTGAAATTAGAAAAGTGTCTTTTGATACCTCATGGTAGAAACAGTCTTAACAAAAGTACAGTACAGTGTATGACACGAAACTTCACGTTTCACTGACAACTACTTTGTCGCAAGATGTACAGGGTGATTCACTTGCCTTTGAATCGCCAATGATAATGACTCACCTTGTACAGGGTGATTCACTTGCCTTTGAGTCGCTAATGATGGATATAGGCTGTTGGAAATGGTATAATTATATAGTGTTAAGTAATTTTAATATAAATGAGTATTTACCGAGTCTTTTCCACGCACTGACATTTATTTATAATATCAAATTATATCAATAATGGAAATAATTCGAACTCAAGTGTGAAGGTGGTGATTAAGAGGCAAGTGAGTCACCTTGTACAGGGTGATTCACTTGCCTTTGAGTCGCTAATGATGGATATAGGCTGTTGGAAATGGTATAATTATACAGTGTTAAGTAATTTTAATATAAATGAGTATTTACCGAGTCTTTTCCACGCACTGACATTTATTTATAATATCAAATTATACCAATAATGGAAATAATTCGAACTCAAGTGTGAAGGTGGTGATTAAGGGGCAAGTGAGTCACCTTGTACATACATATTTTGACTTTCATACATATATTAAGATTTGGTGCTTAGGCGGAGTAATTACGGGCGGAGTTGTTTCGCAGTGGAAGTTCGATCGGTGGAACGGTCTGGTCGACGGGTCACTGTCGGCCTGGAAATATGGTAATCATTGCGGGCGATGTTTCGAAGTTTCCTCATCAATCGCCGGCGATGCGGGACATTCATCCTCCTATCTGTCGGGGCTGTCGCGAGTTTATCGCCAACGGAACGGGCGCGCACGAGAGCGCTGCTCGTTAACAGCCGTGAAATACGCTCGCGCGTAACGAAGGGACTCTTTCGGCGGACTGCCGATATTCCGGCCGCTTTCGTCGCCCTTCCGCCCGTTTTTCTCATTCGCCGTGGCGGTAGCCCATTGCACTGTTATGGCCGCTTAAACGAGCGTTATAATGACCATTGGTCGACGTTGATTAAAAAAGCTTCCGCCGCTTGACATTGCTCCTACACAGTGAACGGTGCGCAACTCGAGGAAAATCCCGCCACGCAGCGCGTGCTCTCAGATCGATACTCCCAGGAATGCGCTTGGATATATTTTTTTCACGCCTGTGCGTGCGCCGTTCTGCTCGAAGGGACTTTTGCTCCAGCACCACTTTTTCAATAGCGCGGCTGTCGATTAAATGAACTGCCGGCGGCACGCGCAATTTTGCAAGGAAACTGCGCAATCATTCTTCGAGGCTGCGCTAGCGACTCCTGCCGGATAATCCAGGAGATATTCGCAGCAGGGTTCGGTGGGACCTTCGAAAATTGGAAGCGATCCCCGAAGGGCTATATCATTCCACTTTATGATTAGTTCGAGGATAGTTATTTATGGTCGCCACGCGTTTTCGAGCAATTTCGCGCGCCAGCTCTGACGCCAGCTCGTCAAAATCAAGCCTGCCTCTGATTTTCGTTGGTTATGTGCAAGTACACCTGGGTTTGTACATACTGATTTCACACGTATGGAATTCTCGGGTGATTAATACTCGCGCATTTCAAAGCTATTCCCGATGGCATCCACCGCATTTGTTTCTAGTACTGCTTTGTGGTATTTACTAATAAATAGACCGAATGTTTATGCAAACACAACACATTTGGGTTCCGCGAAATCTATAGTATCTAACAAAATCGTATCAATCCCGAAACCACATACACCACATGCTTTGTATTAACAAAATATTTAATACTATTGTTATAGTCACCATGTTTACTTGCACGCTAATAAATTAATACGTCTAGCTAGAGCAACGTAAACTTTGTCGTAAAAGTTTTAACAAGTAATTATTGCAGAACGTATTACACAGACATTACACAGACACAAATATCACAGTAATAAATACCAAGTAATCACTAACAATAACATTTATTTCCTCTATCGAAATAATAATCCTCTACAACGTAATAATTCCCGGCAAGAATATCTCAGAAAAAGAGCAGTAAATTAAAACCGCGAATAAAATGTCTGCCAAAAAAAATCTGCAACATAATAATTCTCCAGGAAAATATCTTTAAAAAAAAGAACAGTAAATTAACAGCACGAAATCTAAAACACTTTTTATTAGCTTCGTCACGCGAGTGGCATTCGAGGTGTTACAGGCAGCTATCTGGCGTTGGAAGGAAGCATATTAAGGGTGGTAGGGCCAAATGTAGAGAGGGTTTCCATCTCGCACGGTAGTACTCGAGCATATTGGATGATGGGTGCGATCCTATCACAGTCCTCCCCGTCCGGTTTCATTCTTAATAACATTAGCGGGCGCCGGATGCCGCTCGGCAGGCAGTTCGTTTTAATCTGATCCGCTCGTACGTCACTTGAGCGGCGTGCTAGTCTCAGCAAAAAGGGGTTCAATCCTCGCCGGTAAGCACGGAGAAATAGCGTTCCTTGAACGATCGAACGATCGCAGTGCTGCTGGATGCTGATAATCGTGCTGATGATCGATCTTTATGATTTATATCTGTATTAATATACATTAGAATTTTGCTCGAAGAATTCGAAGAATGTCTAAAATCGTTTCATTGAGTATTTGTGAATTGGAATATCCTTTATTTAGGTTTAGATGTACTAGTATATGTATTAAGACTTAAGATGTTTGTTTAAATTAAAGAACTAATCTCTGAAATTATTGATAGGTTGGAAAAATTATTTTAGATTGTAAAACCTTTTATTTCTCAGTAATTATAATATAAAGTACTAGTATAAATATGCATTTGGAAATATAAATTATTATACATGTATTTGATTCAAGATATTGCCACGATCAAGATATCTTTTGCACAAACGATGAAATCAGTAAAAAAGTTTAATCGAACTCTTAAATCGCGGTGGAGTGATCCGTTCTCCTTCAAATTGGACACAAAAATATAAAGAACTCTAATTTCTGGTATTTATTCATTTGTATTATTTATTCAATACTAGTTTTGCAAATATATCATAATCAACATTAGTAATAATTGTAGTAAATAGAAAAAGAAAAAGCTTAGCAGCTATAAAGTGTTTCTTTTTATTTTCTCATTCTAACTGTAAGAATACTTTTCTCTTCGACAGTAAGCGTGACGAGTGGCTGACGCAGACGGCGAGGATGCCGGAGGATGTTTCAGTTTCGGGCTGGCGTCGACTGTAACGACGCCAGCAGCACCGAATCGAGGGTGGATTGAGTGGAGAGGGTGCTGCGGGGACTTAAACCGCCGGGATAATCCGAGGTTTAAAGCTTTATAGCGGCAAGCGCTGATACTTCGCTCGACTATAGTCGCCGAAATGGAGCTGTCTCGTTCTCGTCTTGCATTTCTTGCGCCAAGAAAGATTTTGATATTGATTCCGAAAAATGAGATAGCCTTAGATGAGATAGATGTTGGCAGTAATGTTGCTAATGCAAACACATACAATGTGTATGGCACGGGAAATTCGGATAACAAATGTAAAATGTCATAATAATGCGACGGTTTTTTAAATCAAATCAGTGGCAGTCGAACTATTTGCTGTCACAGAATTTTTTAGAGCAATATAATTATTCTTTATGGAAATATAATAATGTGGCTAATTTTATTAAGATAGCAGTTGGACGTGTGGGAATTTTATTGAAGAAATTGCCAGATTATCATAAAATTAATAGTCTAGTAATTTGATCTTACTATCTTACTTATTGTCTACGATCTTACTTATTTGACTGTTCCATAAATGAATTTGAGCATGAATAAGGAGCACCCTCTTATTCCCAGCAATCGGCTTGAAATTAATGAGCTTTTCTTGATCCCGCTTGTAACATCCTTATTTATCTTTCACTCAAGATCTCCTTATTAAAGGGATGCCTGTTAGATGTTCAACGATTCGGCTTTAGAGATGGTTTATTACAAATCTTTAGCGACACTTTGCAATTGCGATAAGATAAATTACATACAGAATTAGCTTTTGTAAATAGTAAGCTTGCAATATTATGCTTGACACTCCAATATTTGAAATCTGTCTTTGCATAACAATAAATTGTTTTTTCATGATATTACAGAAATTTGTAAGGTATAAAACCCTACGAATTTCGAAGGGAAAAGTATTCGTACAGGGTCAGTCGAAACTGGCTGTTGCGCTATGGTGGTTTGTTCGATATGCTTATATCCTTTTCGATTGTAATAGTCGTCAGGATCTCCACTATGAATCGACAATTTTTAATATATATTATTATAAATAAGATGTTGAAGGTTCATTCCTTATAAATTAGTGAAAAGATCCTTTATTAATGGCAGTTAAACACGTAAACATCACAGTCTTGATTTTAAATGTTAATCCAATATAAGATACTAACATCTAGTAATTTTAATTATACACAAATGTTTCAAATGACACTTAAGTTGATCGAGTTACCAGAAAGGTTTTGCCTATCATTTGGCGAACACCTGATCATAAAAGTAAGCCTAACAACTGGCGGTTGCGCTATGGTGGTTTGTTCGATATGCCTATATCCTTTTCGATTGGAATAGTCGTCAGGATCTCCACTATGAATCGACAATTTTTAGTATATATTATTATATATAAAATGTTGAAGGTTCATTCCTTATAAATTAGTGAAAAGATCCTTTATTAAACTTTCCGAGTTCATTGGACTTTATTCTTTCACAGTCTATCTAGGAATATATGAAATACGATCAGAACAAATGACTGATAAACATGTAAACATCACAGTCTTCATTTTAAATGTTAATCCAATATAAAATACTAACATCTAATAATTTTAATTATAAACAAATGTTTGAAATGACACTTAGGTTGATCAAGTTACCTGAAAGGTTTTGCCTATCATTTGGCGAACACCTGATCATAAAAGTAAGCCTAACAACTGGCGGTTGCGCTATGGTGGTTTGTTCGATATGCCTATATCCTTTTCGATTGGAATAGCCGTCAGGATCTCCATGATGAACGGTGTTAGGGACTATCGTGGCGCGATATCGAAGGGTTGGCAAGTAGTCGGATGAGCCCGGGCGACATATCGGGCGCAGCGCACGTTGCTGTTTTTCACCGTTCGATTTATTTACGAGTTCTGCCGCCGTCACAATCCCGCTTTTCCCTCCCACGAAATTTACGAGGAAAGGTCAAAAATTGCCGCCGGCGATCCCGGCACTTTTATTGTTCGATGATGTGCCGGCCAAATGGTGAGTCGACGAGGAAAGTTTACGGTGAGGATACAAAAGTTGGAAACACCTACGTCGTCGAAATCCTTGCACAGTTTACTTCCCAGATATAAATGATTTGGTACAGTTTGGGTGAATAATATTTAGTTGAGAAAGAACTGCATTTGATGATATGATAAATTAATGCCATATTTTACGTGACTTAAAAAAATCTCGCATATGAATTAATTAATTGCTGATTAATAATGAACTGATTTGATTCGGAATCTTTGAGGTTTCTTTGCGTTCTCCATCTCGCAATTTTTAAATTCCTGTTATATAATTCTATCAGCTGCATATTGTTTATAATGTTTAACGTGAACATAATAGACGCGTTACTTAAGAAAATCACGCACATAAATCGCTGATAGAAAATTAAATATTTTGACTCGAAATCTTTGAAGTTTCTTTCCCTCCTCTATTTTGAAAATATTTAGAAAATATAATTCAAAAAGAAGAGTACATTATTCTTTACTACAATAAAACGAATTAATAACACAACTCCACTACTGTTCCACCCAAATTTCCGAAGACTACAATTACATACAACTATCAACAGTATCCAAAACTATCCAACAAAATAAAACGATCAATTTTCTTAGGAACACACTTTACCAAGACCATTTCCCACAAGCAGCAAATCTTACTCTGAGTCGCCATCAACATCATTTGCAGTTTCTCTTTCCGTAAAAAAAATACAGAGTCCCATCATGGCGCGACGGGGGAATTTGCCGGGAAGGAGTGAGCGCTCGTATTCCACAATGATGTTCTCGTAGAAAAAGGGGAAGCAAAGCGCTCGCGAGAGAGAGAGAGAGAGAGAGGGAGAGGGAAGATTGGGAAAGAAGGGTGGCAAGAAGGGGTGGCGAAGTGAGACGAAGGAAAATTTCGTGGAGGTCGTAGCCTCGGTGGAGATGGCTATCGCCCAGGTATCCTTGTAAAAAGCACATATACGCAAGACGGGAAGACTGATTGGAAGGCGGGTGGCGGAGGGGCCGAGAGCGAGGGCAAAGAAAGGTGGAGAGGAGACGGGACGGGAAACGAATCCGGTTATCGGTTATCCATAAATCGAAAGCGAACGAGCTGACCGTGGCGAATGGGTCATCATAATTCGAACGGACGAACCACGCTGATTCCAGGCAAGCTCGCGTTGCCACGATTCGTGGTTTCGCCGCCGAAAAAACCAGGACATATGGCACGGAAATTTACGTTCATAAACGTGCCAGCTTACCTTCCGCGCGCCTGTTTCGAGTGCTCGAATCTACTTGGACGTATCTGACCATCGACCGCTCGCCACGGTCACGTAACTTCCTCTCTATGCACTTCCGGTTGTGACTTGTGACTTTGGCGAGAACGTGCCCTCGTATATTCTGTTCCGATGAACATAGAGTTGGCATTCGTCGTAGCTCACCGATAAGAAATAAAATTGTAATGAACAGCAAAGATTTTTCTAAAGTTGGCACAAGGCGAGGAAGTTTCATAATTATAATGGTGAGTTCACTTATTATATTGCATTTTTAATTAGCACTATCTTGAGCTTATTTACTTATTTTTCATTCGCTGAAAACAAAAATGAGTTAAACAGTATTTGATCATTAAAAATAATAAGTTTTATCATCATTAAGATTATAAGTACTTATAATTTTATCATGTAAAATAATAAGTAAGTCTGTTTAGAATTATTGAACTTTGTTGATCTGTTTTACTTTTCCAAAAATCATTTCTACTTTGGGCAATTATGATTTTAACTACTACTGATACTTTGTTCACTTTGGAATCGGAGGGCAAAATTCGTAATAATGAATATCTATTGAGTGGCTCTTTTGGTAAGTCCCACCAATCTGATTAGCAACGCAGGTAGGGAGATTTGTTCTAATTAATTAAAGTGGGACAAGAATCATCGGCGGGTAGAATTCGTGCACCAATCAATTTTCTTAATTAGCGACGGTTGCTAATGATAGATGACATGTTGCTAGAAAGTTGTGTCGGCATATTCAGTTATAATTAACGAGGAGGCCTCGAATCTGTTTCACATACATGTTGCAGTTGAAAATCATATACTTGTTAGTCAAAGTTACCATAAAGTTGCGATTTGTTATACAGAATACCAGAATGCAATGTAACAATGCAATTTGCATTTTTTATGCATTAAAAAAATTATTTTGTAAATTTTACATATTTAAGGTCTCAGAAATAATTGCAGAATTACAATTAAAATTTACTACCTCCCAACTAAAATTGAATTTCTATTGTTTAAGGTTCTCAAATTCGACTTTCGGATCCTGAATTCCAATTAAACTAACACGAAAACCATCTCCAAACGTAAAATAAAAGACTTTTTAATACCTCTTATTCAATATATAACAACAAAAAGCCAGAACTGAAAAACAAGTTACACAAACACCAATATTTCACAACCACAAATCATCAAGAAAATTCATAACAACTAAGTAGCAATTGGTATTCGTGAACTCCATGGCCCGATTTCGGCTTCGTTAAAGTCCGCGCGATGAACAACGTACAAGAGAGTCGTGAGAGGCAATCGACAAGCCGGAAGAATTGGAGCGAAGCGGGTTGATTTTTTATCGGGTAAAATCACAGCCAGTAGGAGGAAAGCGGTCAGCAGCCGGATTCCAGGCTGGCGAAGGTGGTAGCCGTTGATCGAATATTTGGCGCGGCAGACAAGTGCGAGGAGGAATCGACTAATATTCGGAGTGCGGGGGGCCGTGGGGGTGGGGGTGGGGGGCGAGCGGCTGGTAGAGAACAAATGATTTAATGAGCGAAGGGCTGAAAACCCGGGAGTGGCAGCCAAGCGGGAAATGAGAGAGGGAGAGAAGCGCGCCTGTATGAGAGGAGGCAGAACCGAGAGGCGAGATATGGTTTACGAACCCTCGAGCACGCTGAAACAAGAGTGAAATTCAAGTGGGGCCTGCACAGGAACTTTTCGGGGCCATCGTCCGCCTATACAGGGTGTTCCCAAATTGTCGTAAATGAGTCTAAACATGAGTGTAGCAAGATGGCTATTTTTGACATTTTCATTCGATTTTATTGTTGGCTGAGCAAGGTGCATTTTGCAGTGTAAGTAATATTACAACAGCAAACAGTATGGAGCTCTAAAGATGTAATAAAATATAATGAGATGGAGATCAAAATGGCTATTTTCGAAATTCTCATTTCAGCTTTCTCTTGCAAGAAAATCGTAATTATTGAACGGGAGCAACAAAAAAGTGATAAAGTATTGTGGCTGTTTTGTAAAGAACGGAAAGGCAATAAAGATAACTATTTTCAAAATTCTTGTTTAGCCCACAATTCCGAGTTATTTAATAACAATTTACGCAATGCACTCCAACACTAGCCCGAGTGTCCTCTCATTCGTTAAATGAGGAGGTGGCGAAATAGGTTATGGTTACAGAAAAAAATTCCCCGAAAACATCTGATTCTCAGTGCGATGCTTCTCATTGGTATACAATTATTATGATTTTCTTGCAAAAAGAATTTCGAATGAAGAAGTTCTATAAGATGGCCACAATATTTTATCACAGTCTTGGAACTCCCTCTACAACAATTGATACTAATTACCGCCGTAATTGACACACCGCAAGATGCAGCTTACTGTCCTGAAATAATTACGAGTTTCCTGCAAAAGAAAGCTCGACTGAGAATTTCGAAGATAGCCATCTTTATCTGCATCTGGTTCTCTATAAAATTGCTATAGTCATTTACGACATATTCGGAACACCCTGTACGTATGAGCCATACATTCCGTTTTCGTCCCACCGACGACGTCTGCTCTGGGACGATTAAGCCACCTACACGCCGGCGATCCAAGTGCTCCGCGCTGCGCAAGAGGGTTCGACAAAAGCCGTTAGTTACGTCGCTCTCTCGCACTGGCAAAGGAATTTTACATGGAAGATTGAAACGTCCCCGGCCCAGCCTTTCAAAAGGGACAATGGGGTTTCAGGGATTATTCGATTTGCTTCGATAAATATACCAGTGGTTTTGCCAAGCTCACCGTTTGACAGGTTTGCCGAGTTACGTTCGATACTGCTCTACCTGAATTTTCTAGCGCGTCTGCGTCACTGACGCTTAGTTATGATTTTGCGGCTTTTGCATTGCTTTTATGCTTTTTGCAGTCAATAGTTTGTTTCATTTCGTACATTCTAAACGATTTGCTGAATAGAATTATTTCTAACGATTTGTTGAATTGTGAAAGTGTGAGAAATATTTTAAAAATATGCAACGTTTGAATCTGAATTGGATTTATGAAACTCTATCTGAAGTTTCTACTATGTGTCTGTGATTGACGCTTAGTTGCGATTTTATCGCTCTGGCAACGGTTTATGCAAATAATTTTATTAATTTCATGTATTTTGGATATAATTTGCAGGCTGTAATTATTTCTAACATTTTTTGAAATGTGTTTTGAAAATATTTGGAACTGAATTATTTATATGTTACAATGATTCTACAATTTCTAAGGATATCAATGTATGCTCCAATAATCAACCCAACTTTCTCTATTCGAGTTAACACGAGTGCATAACATTTATGGAGATACTAATCCTGGATATTGCCAACATTAATGTTAAATTATGAAACAGAAAAGCACGAATCAAGCTTGACTCCATAACAAAAGTTAGTTCAATAAAGGAGACGACATAATACTGAAATGAGAAAATCAAGGCTCACCATAACCTCACTTAGCACAAAATGCATTGCTAATAAGAAACCAATAATTAAAGCTCTTAAAAAAGATTAAAACTTACTTATACATAACAATCACCCAAATAACTAGGTTCGTTAACAAATATATATTTCACTCTCTCTCTCTCTCAGCTTGCTTTGGCCCATTTGCCGTCGCCCAGTTGCGAGCACTTGAGAATTTTATAACAGCGAATTTGTTCGTGGCGCGAGCGAGCGAGCGAGCGAGGGGGAAAGAGAAAAAGCGCGAGAGTAACTCGTCGTAAAGAGGACAGTTGTTGGAAAGTTGTGAGTGGGTACTCCGCTTGTTAGATGTGGCCTGTAAAATTTTTCCTCCGCCCGCCGGAGCAACTTGACGTATAATCGGGAGAGACTACCATGGCGTAATGGTCAATTGCCGGCCGGGAATAGAGGGCTCGAAAACTTTCCTATCTCCGAGGAACATTACGGCCTTTAAGCGGATTAGTAAGTTGCACGCTCGCGATGAAATTCCGCGGCGATAAAGTCCGATAACCCGTCGAACTTCTTTCGGCAAGTGCGCCGCGTGCGTGTGTTTGTACGCGTATTGGACGTGGGCATCGCTTGGAATCAGTGTTGACGTGTTTTAGTTTTTATTAGATGTCTAGTTTTTTAGTTTACTGACATTTTTATTAGATATAGTATATTACGTGCTTTGTATATTATATTGTGTGTAATATACAGGATGTAGAAAAGAATAGGGAAAGATTGCTACATAATTAACATTTCTAGATAGTTTAAAATTAATTTATAAAATAAACGAACTATTCGTGTTGCATTTACTAGTACGAATAATGGGTTTGATACACCTGAAAATAGATATTGAATAAATTTTAGTTCTCTCTGTTTTCACAGCAAATATAAGCAAATGAGCATAGTCGTACTCAACTTCTTGTAAATAATCAATTTGTTTAAAGTCAAACACTTATTAAAAATGATTGACAACCTATTAGTATTTTTGATCATATACATTATACATACAATATAATATTATGTATAATACGTGTGAAGTGGACTTGGCAAACATTCGTATATAATTAAAATGATACTATTTATTATTATTTCATATCAGGAGAAAATATTCAACTCGAGCAATTCAAAGGTTAGTGAATCACTCTCTACACAGACTTTCTACTAGCGCGACAGCGCGAGAAGAGAGCGATACAAGAAGAGAGGCGAGGAGAGTTTCGGAACTCCGTTGATTTCGCACTGTCTGCATCCGGCAAGTCGGGCGTAAAACTTGCGCGGCAAATATACGACATAGGAAATCGAATGTCACATTTCTTGCTGTATTCAGGTGGGGCGGGAACTTTAGAAACGTGCGAGTTCTCTCCGCGCCGGCCGGCGACTCAATATCGCAGTGGGGTAAGCGTGCGATCGGATCCGCCGAGAGAATGTGACATTTGACCGAAATGGGAAGAGCGCTCTTGGAAAAAAGTGGCGGCGCGCACACACACACGATCCGTTGAACGTCAAAGCGGTGAGAACGGGCCGCGCGCACTCTCCCGCAAGTAGAAACAGCCACTCGCACGTCTGTGAGCGCAGGAAGAATCTCCTGTGCAGGAGAAGAAGTTCTCTGTCGAGTGGGGTGCGCGCATCGCCGCATCCACTTCGAGCTTGGTCGACAAAGATCGCTGTTGTAGTGTGCGATGCGACGCAATCGTAGACAGCGTGTACCATCCGCGCGCGTACTTCTTTTCCTGTAGTCTCCTCGTCAAGAGAATCTGTCTGGGACTTCCCAGTTTCTTGTCATGCCACTGGATTTTCTTCGCCTTTCTGAACACACGCTTGGAATCAGCCGTTTTATTATTGGCTCTCTCAAACGCTTCGCAGAGTCCGGTTGAATTTGAAGAGAGATAAACTGCGCTTGTAGCACTTTGAGATAATAGACAATGGTTAGCTTTATAAGATCGTGCGGTTCAGCGTTTTTTTTTAATAAAAAGGATTTAAAAGATGTACTAAAAAGAAAAAGAACAGTTTCATTTTAATTATTGGATATGAAGAGATATTGTACAGTTTTGATGGGAAGAGCACATGTAAGCTATTGTTCCAACTATAATTTGACAGTCATTATACAGGCACATGTACAGGTTGATTCAATTTAAATCACACTCCCGTGGAAAAGAGTTGGGAGAGATACGTGTACTATTAAAATTTGTAAGTAATTCATAATGATTTTATAAAATATTCGTACAGTAAGAACATGAGAATAAAAAGAACTGCAACTTGCTCGGTTGATTACCATAACGTGTATTGAATTTGTATCGGATGTTAAAGAAGAAAAAGCTTTACTGCAGTCCCTTTAACTATCACTGAAATATGACGTATTACAATAATAACATTTATTGATTAAATCATTTAAAAATAGCTAATATTTACAGCTTAAACACGATTTATTAAACAATCAAAACATGTATTCCAACCAAATCACCCTTTAATACTAAATACAAGAAACAAAAAGCTTAATCGGAGGACTACAATTCTCTTTCTTGTCACGTTCTTGCTGTAACTTCCTCTACACATGTACTTACAATAAAACATTCCAAACTTATTATAGAAAACATTAAAGTTCGCAAATAGAACTATTTCACATCTTGTAAAAGATGGTGCAATACAATTTATTGGTGTTCGAAAGCCAACGGAATCACCCTGTACAACTAGCAATCCTTGGCATCCGGATCGCAGACACATAGGCTCGACTAACCCGAGAGATCTGCGAGAGTATGGCGGTTGGGGGGAGGAAGGGTCGCTTAATACTGGAGGAGAGGCGGCTACCGATGAAATTAAAATGTAATTCCGCACTCCGCATTGCATCCTCGTAATCTCCGCGAGCCGGGCGGAGTGTCGCGATTCCAGCGGATACGAACATCAGCCGGGCTTTCTGCCCGGGCTTGCGTGTGTCCTGGCGCGCTGGTGTAGGATGGGCGAGGGTGGGTGAGGAGCGGAGGAGGAGGAGGGCGGAAGAGGGCGGAAGAGGGCGGAAGAGGGTAGAAGAGGGTGGCGTGTGTTGGTAAGCGGGAAGCGGGACGATGTAGGCTAGTGTGGAAGGGTTACAGGGTGGAAGGAAGAGCTGGTTTGGGGTTGGAAACGAGGGTGCCAGCCAGAAAGAGAGAGGGAGAAAGCGAGAAAGGGTTGAGGGTGGTGGGTTTGCGGGTTCGTGGGCGGCGGTTGCGGCACAGCGGCGAACTGGCCGGCTGGGTTACCGGGCTTAGCCGTGTCCGCCAGGTTATTTGCATATTTTAATCTAACGGCAAAAAGTCGCGCGATCCTAGTTTTCCCATTAGTCTCCTCGCATCTTTCTTTCTCTCTCTCTCTCTCTCTCTTTCGCCGCCCACTGCTGACGCGTCCTTGCCGGCCGGATGCCCGCTGACTTCGACTGCCACGCTCCCACGAAACTCCGAGCACCGATAAACAGAGTGTGTCCGATGCTTCGGCTCCACTTGCCGCCCCCAATCTCGAAGTATCCAAATGCTTCAGTGTACGATGTATCGCGTGTCCGTGGAAAAATTGTGGCAGGAAGAGAGAGAGAGAGAGAGATCTTTTTTTAAAACTGATTCGGAAATTTGTCGAGAAATTGCGACGGACACTTTTTGCGCGTACATTTGCTCGTATTTAAAGTGATGAATGTTAGTTTTTTATGAGTTATTCATTCGTTTAGTTATATATGTTACTGAGTTTGAAGAGTTTAATTTTGCGCCGGAGCAATGTGGAAAGACTCATTTAAACAGTTATGTGTCATATTTTCACGTTCTCTGCGAAACTGCAATAATTGACACTCTCGGCGGTACGAAACATTCCCACATGCTAATATCTCTATAAACGTTAAAGCAAAATAAAAATAACCATAAATCTTTGACAATACAAATTTTCCAAGTGAACTGAAACGAAATAGAAAGCTTCGGTGGATTATTTTATTTACTACTATGAACATCATAAACAACAGACATTCTACATCTCTAAAAGTATAAAAGTAAAGACAAATAACCTTTAAAATAAGTCTTTGACAATACAAATGTTCTAAATGAACAAGAACTAAACAATAGAAAGTTTCTATCGATTATTTTATTCATTGCTATAAATATAACACATGATCCCCCATTTATATTTTAGGAGTGCAAAATTAAAGACAAATAAGTATGTACGTGGAAGAAAGGAATTTTGAATTAAGAACTTTAAAGTTGCGCACCAGCTTTAAGTATCTATTTTCTAGCAAAAATTGTTTCATCTGCTTCACAAAAAAATTGCTTAACCAACAAATGTGTACCGTAAACCATGATTATTAAAAAAACCTCCCCACATCCATGACAATAATTTTGTTATTATAACCAATAAATTAACGAAATTAATTTACAATATACCTTAGAGCATCTACTTGTACATATATTTTATAAGCTTAAAACAAAAGTGTTTTTTATATATTTTTTAAATTGTTAAAGAAAAGTATTCTTCACACAAGCACACTCACATACAACAATCGGTACAGTATTGCAAAAGAGGAGCCGATAAGCATAGCGTTCTGATTTGGATAGTTTTAATCCTGGGCATTTCGGTGGTGAGGCGTATTTGTAGCCGATCGGATCGCTTTAGCAGGTGAATACATGCATGCAAGAGTACTAGCAGGGCATGTTGGTGGGCGCATAGTTGGCTGAGAGCTACGGTGACATTGAGTGCCTTCCGCCGAATTTCGAATCGCCAAAGCGCCGTAATAATCCCGTAAATTGTAGGTGTAATGATTATGGAGCGCCGAACCGCGACTATTATTATTGTAATTGGACGACTATTAACTGCGCTCCGCCAACGCCATTGGATTATTATACCCCTGTCAGTGAAAAGCGGCTTCTGTTTGCGATAATTGCAGCGCTCCGATTTGTTGGATCGGATGCTGTAAGGGTTTCAATTACTCTTGTCGCGCCAACGAATTTGTGTTGTCGTGACAAAGGGAAAGCTGGTTTTGAAATTATTATCATCATCGGATAGGTTAGAAATCGTCGAATACATTTTTGGTCATTCGGCTAATCAAAATTTTCACTGAAGTTACTTAGTTGAAATGAGTTGAGTAACTTTTAAATATCTTTAATCGGAGAGATGCAAAAGTATTTTAAAATGCGAGAATTTCTCTTATCTTTTGATGCAACGCGCAGAAAAACGAGGTGGAAGTGATGCAAAAGGGTGGAAGAGTTAGAGTACTTTTCTCGAGATTTCCCTTTTGATTGCATTTCTAGGGGAAAGCTATCAGGTGCAGCTGTGCAAAGCACGGTAAATGCAGCTTGTGTGTTCGCATATGCTTTCGCGGTAGGAAAAACTGGTGAATCAAGAATTTCCTTTGAAATATTTCCTGGAATTCGGTCAGAATTGCTATTCGGGACATTGACCCGACGCACATGCCGCAAATTTGCAAGCTTTTTCGCTAGTCATAAAAAAAATGTCATGCATGTCAAAGTTGTAAAGTTGTTAGTATGCAGTTTACACACTTTCACATGGGCTCGTGTAAAATTTGACCCGTCAACCGAATGATTGATTAATAAAAAAAAAGTCTGCTGTATCAGCGAATGCTAGTTTCTGTACTCTAACACGCTGGCTATCACCGTGACCATACTTGACCAGGGTTATTAAATGTTTTAGAATGATTAATATATTATTAGTTGATGGCGCATTTTACATTGTATTAAAAACTATAGTTGATTGCCATCTACGTAGTTGTACGTTTTATAACTACTGTATAATTAATTATATGTTATCAAGGTAAAGAACCGTGTGTTCAAAACGTTCTCCTAAAAACTGCCGTTAAACTTTCATCCATTAATAAACTATAATTAATTACAAAGAAAGAAATCGAAGACCATACAAGCATATTGTCTCATATTTTTAACAGACTCTAAAAAAACAATCTTCTCGATTCATGTTCCTCATAATACAATTACTTTTATACGATTATAATTAAGAAAATATTTCACAAAGATTTTGACATCTAACAAGAAGTGACAAGTGCTTAATACAGACTATTATTTTCACTGGCATTTTACTGGTTATAGTCACACTTTTCACTCGTCAAAATCTTTATAAAATGGCTCCAGGAGAGAAAAAATAAAATGGTGCACGACAGTCAATCTATTAAGTTACTTCACACTTGTTCCTAGTTTCACTGGCTCTTCATTGGATTAAAAAAATGTGCAGAGCACGCTTCAGTCCGCCGCAAGTGGCGCCTCTTCAATCAAGCGATGTCCGCAGTCAAAAACGGTTCAAAGGGAGGCGGGACCTTTCGGGATTCAGGGAAACCCGGGCAAAATGTATCGCTGTCAACGAGCTTGAACGACGTGAACAATTATAGGAGCGGCCGTTTGTTGTTCAGGAAAAATGGCCAGGCTGCGCAACTATTCTCTCCTGCGATTCGATGAAGCACCCTCAGATGCGCCGCGCTTGAGGGTCCACCGATTTCGAGAGAGCAATTATGAAAATTGTGCGCTGCCGAAAATCCCTTCGGAAAATTCGAGGTAAATGCGGACCGCAAAGCTTGGCGCGTCATTAGCCTGAACGAGCGACTGTTGCGGATAAGATAAGTGCGGCCGCCAATGGTTTTGCAATCGGCACGTTCGTTTGTTGGTTGGGAAATTTAAAATCAGATGGAAAATGACATTGTGTTTTAGAAATCTGTTGTATATCGGCGTAATGTGTGGTTTTAATTTAAAATTATTAGGAAAATCAGATTGTAATTGAGAAATTTGTATATTGGAATAATATCTGGTTGTGAATTTATAATCTGGTGGAAGATGAAATTGTATTTTAGAAATTTGTTGTATACTGAAACGATGTCTAGTTTTAAAGATATTGTTCTATCTTGCACGTTATTTTTTCATCAGCACATCGTTTTGTAACTTATGAATTTAAAATCACGAAGAAAATGAGATTGTAATTAAGAAATTTGTATATTGGAATAATATCTCATTGTGAATTTAAAATCTGGAGGTAGATGAAATTGTATTTTAGAAATTCATTATATACTGAAATGATGTCTGGTTTTAATAATATGCTTATATCCTGTGCGTTATTTTTTAATCAGCAAATCCTTTTATAAGTTATGAATTTAAAATCATGAGGAAAATGAGATTGTAGTACAGGAATCAGTTGTATATCGGAATGATATACAACAAATTAAATAATTACAGGTTTTTCTCTTGGTTTTCAAATATTTATACGAATGTAGAGGGCGTTTGATTCCCTACTGTCAGGTATACTCAACTGGAGATAGGATAATTATAAATTATCTAACAATTTTAATTATGTACTAATGTTTCCCAACATTTACGTAGACTCTTCATATTATATTTAATATTATATTTTATGTATAACATATACTATACATATTTTATACTTGATGCTTTGATGTTGAGTAGAAAATACATGACGTGCGAAAACCCTACCGTTAAATTATTGTAAATATTCCAATGTTCAAACTACTAAAACATTCAGAGGACACTTTGTTCCGGATTCAATTTTTTACTGCGCACTGGCATCAAGAAAACCCCTAAAATTAATACAAAAAAATCCAATTAGACCAACTTTAACTTTCTCTATTTATACAAACATATATAAACACAGTATTTAACTTTCCCTAATTAACAAGCAAACATGCTGCAAGATCCTTCAACAAATCCACTTATTTTACCGTCAAGAATACCCGGTTTAAATCAACAACAGCTAAAGATTTACATCCTGTAAATCAACGAAACACAAATACAAATACAAACATAGAAAGCCGTTCACACTGGCGAAACGAAATGTCGCTGTGCCTGAATCGGTTTACGCGGGGACAGCCACAGAAATATGAGTCGACGAGGATCGAACATCGAAAATGCCGGAGGAAAAAGGGGTGCGTGAACGCAGATCGGTTTTTGGGGGGTGGTTGGGCGTGTGCAGCACAATGCGGGTGAACGTGCCGATGTGCGTGATGGTGAATGATGCCGAGATAGATTATCAACTGCATTTGAAGTGCCCTCTCGACATGTGCGCCGTTCATTTTAGTCGCGCACGAATTAGTTAACCCTCCCGCCGATCTCACACATAGGACGTGACGTGCGTTCATCCTTGCTTCGAGTGCGTTTTCCCGCACGAGTTGTACCAAAATTAATCCACAATGTTCGCGAGCTCACCCGATTTATGCATCCTCGCTTATAATTAGTCCAGCTTGCTGTTCAAAAGTTATAAATATTTTTGTAGTTTTCTAGAGTTCGTATGATAGTATAAAGTTTCCAAGCTTTAATTAAATTTTAAACTGACGGTCGACAGTCGCTGTTTGGATAAAGTGAACAACGCGTGATAAATTAAGTTTAATTTTGGCATTTGGCTTTTTTAGTTGGATAGCTGTGTAAGTATAAATTATAATGTGGGTAATGTAATATAGTATGTTCCATAGCTTTGTAATGCTTACAATAATTTATTGGAATATTTCTCTTTTCGTTTTCTCTAATTGATTTAAATTTTTATTTATCTAAATATTATTATATTCTAAAATCTACTCTAGAATCTAACAAGTCTACTTATTTTTATTAACTTCCATACATTATATACAAAGGTTTTCCTATAAAACAACAATAAGAATCTCAAACAGATTTGTTAAGTATCAGAAGGTGAAGTTTCCCCTTTCAAACATGCCATAATTTTATCCACTTACAAGCAATACAAATCGATCGAGTCTACGAAGATTGCCGGGTTAAGGAGTAAATTTTTAATGGCCCGTATAAATTTCGCACGCAAAATTGCTCGTAAATAGGCGCGGCGTTGGGATTCCAGGGGGGGAAGGAAGGTGGCTCGTCCGATCCCCGACGTAACAGGCTACAACTTCCTGGTAGGAAAGCCGTCGAATCTAAATCCATTTTCCGGCACGGTCGACAAATTTCCGGCGATCGGGCGCCATTAATTGCCGGGATATATCACTCGGAGCGACTTCCAACGGCGTACAACGCCGGGCTTTCGACATAATTTACGGAAATAACGGGCCACCGCCATGGCTACTCTTCTTTCCGATCCCAGACAATTCCGGCAAATCTTTAGATTTATGCTTCAATCCCTCCGCTTCTACTCTAATCCTCTCCAGCTTTGCACTGTTTAGGCTGTTTTTCTTATTGCGATCGTTTCATTAACAGTCTCCCATTAACACTGTTTGAGGGATGATTCATGGATTTTGTAAGAAATCAGGAAATTTCTGTTAGTAGAAATAGTGTAATATGTTGTTGAAAATATGTTATACATTACAACTAAAAGTAGTAAAATGTATGTTTCATTAACATTCTCGCATTAATACCGTTCGAAAAGCGATACGTGAATTTTATAAAAAGTCAGGAAATTTGTTCAATTTATAAGTTTGGATTGGTGAAATAATATGATATGATCTTTGAAGTAGAACATGTTCTATAATCATATTTTGTTTAGGGTGTTTTTCTTATTGCGATCGTTTCATTAACAGTCTCCCATTAACACTGTTTGAGGGATGATTCATGGATTTTGTAAGAAATCAGGAAATTTCTGTTAGTAGAAATAGTGTAATATGTTGTTGAAAATATGTTATACATTACAACTAAAAGTAGTAAAAAGCATGTTTCATTAACATTCTCGTATTAATACCGTTCGAAAAGCGATACGCGAATTTGATAAAAAGTCAGGAAATTTGTTCAATTTATAAGTCTGGACTGTGGAAAAATATGATATGATCTTTGAAGTAGAACATGTTCTATAATCATATTTTGTTTAGAGTGTTTTTCTTATTGCAATCGTTTCTTTAACAGTCTTGCATTAACACTGTTTGAGGGACGATTCATGGATTTTGTAAGAAATCAAGAAGTTTTTACTAGTAGAAATAGTGTAATATGTTGTTGAAAATATGTTATACATACATTACAACTAAAAGTAGTAAAAAGCATGTTTCATTAACATTCTCGCATTAGTACCGTTCGAAAAGCGATTCGTGGATTTTGGAAAAACTCGGGAAGTTTGTTTAATTTATAAGTCTGGATTGGTGGAATAATATGATAGGATCTTTGCAGTAGAACATGTTCTATAATCATATTTTGCGTTTAAATGTATTATATATTATAACTAAAACTGGTAAAATGTGTGTTTGCACACTTTTCTATTTACAGCAATTTTATTAACATTCTCACATTAACATTGTTTTAGGAAATGAACGCCGAATTTTGCAGGAACATGAAAACTTTCTTCAGCAATATTTCAATTTTACAAAATATAACGAATATTAACACTCTACAGCTCGAAGTAAAAATAGAAAATAATACAACAACTTGTCATTTTCTTGCGATCATAAATTCAAATCGAAACAACTGTTACAACTCATCATTCAACAGAATCCCACAGTATACTTTATGCAAACTATTATTATTATACATTCAAATGGAGATCCAAAAGAAACTTTTCTCAAACCTATAAACTTACAAAGCGACACATACTAGTCCGATTTATCGTATTACAGGCTCGAAGGTAACACGTACTTCAACCGCGTAATGTCTTTGCGAATGGTACGCCGGGTAATATAAAATTCGTTGGGAAAGAAAGGTTGGCGGTGGGTGCGATTAAAATTATAATGTAATCTAATAGAATCACATGCGCTATCTATTTATGACCGTCGGCAGCAGGCGGTGATACGACGAGACCGTAACCATAAAATTCTGACCGCGGAACCAACTGGCTTTGCTTTAGTATGAGTCTCTGTCCGACACGCACACAGACACGCGCGTGCGATGCAATTCAACGTCTCCGCACTCACTTTGCGCATAAATAATTCATACACTCCTCTATGTCCCAGGGTATAATATTTTCCGACCTTTTGGCGCTGCGTCTGCACGCACATATCCCGGGCATCCCGGGCGTCCCGGCGCTGCTGAGAGGAAAGCGAAATAAGCCGGGGATGTTCACCGAGGACGCCAGATTCGCGCGGATCTCTGATTTGTCGCGAATAATTCCGACCGCACCGCCCTCGACGTTACAGTTATGCTCGCACTGATTTCATTTGCAGGATTGTTCCCCTTGCGTCGGGGAAGCGCTTTACTTCGCCCGGGAATATTTCCGCCATCGAATATGGAATCGAGAGGAATTCTCGTTGGTGTAACCAATTTCTTTGAGAGGCCCTCTTTTTTTCCTGGCGATGGTAAATTTTGATAGGTTGAATATGCCTTTGGCGTTCACGAGGCATTGTTATTCAGTTTTTTGGGGAAATTTTGGATTTTAGGATGCTTTAATGCAATGTTTTGTTGGAGAATGTTTGAGGAAGATCATTTGAAAGGCAAATGACTAATAAGCGAAAGAAACATTTAGACTATAAAAGAGTTTATAATACACTTTGCTTATGAAAATAACTTTCGTGAATCTGAAATCTGCACAACTATCCTTCAACTGGTTCAGAATCTACGACGACCATATTTTATGCAAGAATATATGAATTTTATGAGATATACCAGATCGCAGAATCCATGTCACGTATATGATAAAACTAAGATACCAAGAAATTATTACAATAAGTAACAACAGATTCTATAATGAAATAAATAATTTGTATAATTCCAAATAATCTTATGATTCATTCCAAAAAGAGGAAGGTGTCTTTAAGCTTCACTAAATGTGAAAGAAGCATATATCGTTAGCATTTTACTAGTCAAATATTTTATTTGTATTTTTGAGCACACGCAATTTAAATGCAATGGCAACATGAAACTTTAATTATGCATTATTTCCAATTAAACAGTATAAAATTAACTGCGTACGAGGGGTGCATTGCAAAGGATTCCGTAACGTTGTGTATTTGCAAAACATTTTGCCAAAGCAAGCGTGTTCCGTGAATAATTATGAAGACAAAGAGACTTTGAGAACCGACGCGGCAGATAATGTCATTCACGTTAAATTACATTTTCGCACTGCGTTCTGAATTTTAATGGGAGCAAACTCGGATTCATTCGAAAGCGCTCGCGCGAAAACCGAATTATTTGCAAGCTCTTACGTTAGTTGACTGGGACCATCCAGAAATGCAAAGCGAGCGTACACTCAACCTGGATGGCTCTGACACCAACGATATGTGAATGTCGGAATTCAGAATGTTTTGTCATGCATGCCGAGTACCAGCCGAAATTCACGAATTTGCTACATTTCGCTAATAATTCACGCAAAAAGCTCTTCTTTGTTGCTGTCAACACTGATAGCGTTTCTAAATTAAAAAGAAAAGATTCTCATCGTTATGTATATTAAATATTTTATGTCAATTGTTTGAATTTATAGTTGGATGTAGATAAATTTAGAATTAATTAATCCATTCGGATGATATTTCGTTGAGAGAATTAGAAGTCAATACTGAATTACATGGAATACGTATTGTTTCTTTGCATAATAATTCTGTATTTTATGTAATAATATTCATATTGGAAATAGTATGTATAAATATAAATGGAAATTAATATTCTTACTTCTCAATTTGTGGGAAAGTAGATGGAAAATCAGATTCTGTTCAAGAAAAATATGAATCAGCTTAACTTACTATTACACAAATCGTTTGTAATTCCAACCTAATCCACCATATGGAAGATTGAACCGATTAAAATTTATTTTCCCAGTATCCTCCCTTATTTTAATCCCATATTTTTCCACGCCAGGTGCAAAGTTCAAATGATTGGGATGTGAAAAAATATTCGACAGAAATATGGGAATATACTGGGAAAATAAAAATGAATCGGTCGAACCTTCAATAAATTGGGTAACTTACAACCCGAAATATGTAATTGTAAATTAACTCACTTTACCAAGGATTGACACGATGAATATTTCTTTTCCCAGAACAATCTCTTATTTGAGCCGGATATTTTTCCGCATCCCAATTATTCGAGCTCGAATGCAAGGCAAGGCAGAAAGTTATCCAAACGGGCGGTTGAAGATGGGCGGCAGTTAGCAAGCAGACAAGGCCGTGCAGGTGACAGAGCTAAGCCGCGCGGCAATACAAGCGCGTATTAATTAAGTTGGCATTTAATTAATGCAGAGCCCACTTCGACCGCGAAGGATCGCTTAGTGGGGCGGGCGGGCTTTAAGCCGTAATTACATTTGCGATACACGTGTCGGTGTGGATCCGCCACATCGCCGTGCCCTTTGTTCCACCGAGTGCTCCTTCCTTTCGCGCTCCCTTCAACTCCACTTCTCCCAGGCACCCTTATCCTCGATATACACACACACACACAGTCAGAGAGGCATATATTCAGGGAGCGAGGGTTGACTTTCGAGGGAAGAATCCCGGGAATATTCATCGCTCGCTTGTATCCTGGAAGTGGCGGTGCAGGGATTTGCCGGGCGATACGGTGAATCGGCGAATATAAGCAGGAGGATTCGCCTCGGCGCCACTCGGCCAGGAAATCTCAGGAATTTTTGCCCTTCCCTATGAGCGCGCCAGATTACGACAAACACTTTCAAACCTTTAACATGACGCGTCGATACACTCGCTGAAAATATCAAATGCATTCAAAGGCTGCTTTGTTTCGGATTGGTATTTTTATTGTGGTATTTGTGGTGTTCTTGTCTTAGTAAACTTTATCTTTCTCTATTTATAATGGGAAGAAAAGTATTTGTATGTCTGGTATTTTTAAAGTAAACTTTCTTAAAAAAGGAAACTGTCTCGTATGAGAAATTTATTTTTATTTTAGACAAAAGAGTTTTCTTTTATAAGAGATTTTTTTTTGAAAAAGTCTGGATGTACGCGTAAATTTTTGTATTCGATGTATTTAACTTTCTTTAACTAACAAATAAATATACGTGTTGCAAGTTGAGTAGATATTAAGAAAACGGAAGTAGTATGGCGCAATAAAAAAAGAAGGAAAGAAATTGCTAGATGACAAACGTTTCGTCTATGTAAAAAGTCTGACGTATAATAAATTATACCAAATAATATATTAAGTTAAATTACGAACGTGACATAACACATTAGATATTTCGACTCATAATTCCACAAAATCCACCAAATGCATTTACTAACCTTTACCGCAAAGAATACCGGAAGTAGCAATACAGAGATTTACCGCTCGATACTTTAAATCTGTGAATAAGCAGGCGAATTCGCAATTCAACGACGAAAACTCAGGAATTTTTATCCTCCCCTCCGAGCGTGAAGGCAAACTTTTCGCCACATTACGACAAACGCTTTCAAACCTTGACTTTGACGGGCGAATACATCTGGCGAGAAATGCGTATTACATAAGCGACCGGCTCACACAAAAAAAGAGGACGACTCTTTTTTATGCGCCCTCGTATAAACTGTGTTAAGGAATACGGTTTTGCGTAATAGGACGATAGCAAGGCAAGAAGAGGGTTCTTCGGGCGCGCAAGAGCGTTTCCTGCGCTGAAGTCCTTCTCGAGGGAATGCCGGGATGAAGAGATCTCGGAGCGGAAGCAGTTTTGTTAAGGATACGGCAGTCTCTGCAGCAAGAGGCGCGTATGATAATAGTGATAATAACAGTAACAATAATCGATAATCTTTAATCCGCCCTAATATCATAAAGGGAAGAGAGGAATCCGTGGGAAATAGAGGAAATAGTCGAGATGTAGCGTAAAGGCGAAAGAAGCCTGTATAAAATAAAATCAAAATGTCCGCCTCTTACGGCGCGTTACCCGTGTTATGCCTTCTACTTTGGGATCCTCGTTTCCCTTGTATACCTACACGAGAGCACTCGTTAGGCAAACGACCGGAGCACACTGTTGGGCTCGCGTGAAATTATCTTATTCGCCGGGAGCGAACTAGAATCGCTAAACTGGATTTCAATTTGCATTCCTGTCCCTTTTTTCTATAGAATTTTATTTATATTCGATACTGATCCTCGAATCTCTTATTTTTAATTTGAAAATGTCTCGTTAATAATAAACACTATTGCAAATATAAAGGATTGATGTTAGTCGTGAAAGTCTAATAAATAATTGTAATTTTATTTTTTATTTTGTACTCATTTTATTAAGTTATATTTTTGGGACCAAATCAGTCTAATTTTAAAAACCTGTTAATAATTTGAACAATTAAACTATTGCAGATTCTCAGTAGGCCCCATTTTACAATCGCAAGATATAATCACATTTCAACAAGAACATTATTACTGTACACCAAGTACTTAAGTACCAACAATTAAAATTGCATCTAGCAACTAGTTTTCCCTTCAAAGCAAACAGGACCAAAGAAGTAGATAATTAGTTCACCGTTTCCCAATTGTCTAATACCAAAGGGAAAAGCAGCCACGAATTAATTCAATTCCAATGAGTCGCGCAGCATCCAAGCGATCTCGAGACCGACTGGGACGGTGGGAGGGGACCACTCGAGCAATCTTTCACTAATTAATAAAGAGGCGCGACTCTTTTGCTAACGAATAGCCTCTTGTTTGTTACAGGCTGACGGCGGCGAGGAACTCCATTAGAGAGTAGCGTCGCCGGAGAATGAAGCGGGCTGCTTGACACCGGCATGAAACGAGGACTGGAGCAATCGAGAGAAAGGAAGATGCAGTGAGTACCTACATTTTCATATCCTACCTCTCTCATTGTCAACGGAGAAATCCCCAGTTAAGAGGTGTAAAAATCTTCACCGACGAGCCACTCGCTCTGCCCCGTCGCACTCCGATTATGCCCTTCTTGGAATGCGTCCTCTTCTTCGAAGGGCGGGCGCATTCAAATCTCCGGCTGTTCTCCCCGTCTTTCTTCTACTTTTCTATCAAACGCGATATTTAAATACCGAATAAGCGCGGACTCGCTCCCTCTATGGACGCGTAACTGGCTGCTGATGGATGGAACGCGCTCAAAAGCAAGCCATAATTGCCAAGCTTAAATGCACCCGAGCTTTCTCGTTCCCAGGCCTTTCGACGTATCAGACGCTACCGTCTGATGCTGTGCGTGTGTACCCTGCACCCCCGTCTCTCTCTCTCTCTCTGCCTCTCCCTTTTCCATCCATCCATCCATCCCCTGTGCTAGGAGAAAGGAAGCAGCGGCTGGAAAAAGCTCGGTCGCTATTTGCAGCTTCTCTCTCACTGTTGCACAACTAACACTGCCTACTACTCGCGCCCTGTCATCGGCTCTTCCGCTCTCGTGCCCGCGTCGTCTTTCTCCTGCTCGTGGAAAAACTCCAGCCAACTCTCTCTCTTTCGTTCTCTCTCTTTGGTTCTGTGCAAGCTCCGGCTGCACCGCTACCACCATTACCGAGAAACGCTATCCGGCGTAAGTCGCGCAAGCTCTGCGCCACTTTTAAACCGGATTTTATCTCGTTCGCGACCCGATTTCGCCTCCCCCACTTTGTTCCCCATTCGCCCCGGCGTTGTATTCCACTTACCTGATCCCGTCGACTCAGCGTACACACCTATTGCCAGACGGGAGCTGTGTGTATGTGTGTGTGGGTGTTTGCAAGCGCGTATATAGCCAACTTGATATCTGGGTTGAAGAATTTTAGAACTAGCGAGCAGAAAGTCGAACGACTCTCGAGTATACTTGATGTAGACGCGACCGCCGATGCGATTGTATATGCTCTGTAAGTCACTTCTGGATAGAAGTGGCGTATGAGATTTATTTGTATTCGATGAAATGCGAATAGGTGTTTTTTTTTTTTTTTAATAATTTTGTAGCGCGTTTGAAATTGGAATTCGCTTCATAGGAGTCTTTTGAGCGCGATTGCCGTATCGGATTTAGCTGTGTTTGATGAAACTGGTATTGGATGTTTTTTTTAGTAATTTTGTAACGCGGATGCAATTGCAATTTGTTTTGATGGCACTTTTGGGTGCAATTGGTGTATCAGATTTCTTTATAGTTGGTCAAATGGGATTTGAACTGTTTTTTTAGTAAATGCACGTAGTATAATCGTGATTAGATATTCAAATTAATTTCGGAGACTAGTAATTATTTGTTTTTAGTTCGACGTATAATTTAAATTATTTATATTCTATTACTCGCTTAGATACATACTTGTATGTTAATGCTCGCATATAATGTGAACCAGTTCGCAGGGCTTCGTTGTCTTAAATTGTCTTACTATGTTCCCGAGAAGCTGCGAAGTTTCGATATTAGTATGTGAAAAGCAGGGTGGCGACATACACAGGGTTCGAGCTTTTTAAAGTTTTAGTACACGAGGATTTCTTGGTAACACGAGACTTTTCTTTTGATAGCACATTACTTGGAACTTCTGGAATAACGAATAAGATTGGCCAAAATTCTTTCGATATTTATTATATTTTGTTTATGCGTCACATTTCTAAAATTATTTTGATTCTGAGTGCTGAGTTTGCGAAAAGTGTATATGTGCCTCGCCGAATATCGGTCGTTTTCGAACATAACAATGTACGTATAATGTATGATACAATCATATTGTGTGATTCGGTTTGATACTGTTTGATAGCACATTACTTGGAACTTCTGGATTAACAAATAAGCTTTTTCAGAGTTCTTTTGACATTGATTACATTTTGCATGTGTGCAGCATTTTTAAAGCTATATTCTGATAGGAAGTTTGAAATTGTTGAAAGCGTATATGTTCTCTTCGACTGCCGCCTTTGAACATAGCAATATGTGTGTGTGTTCGCCCGCAAATCTATGCGTATTGAGTTTACTCTGTTTGATGGTTCTATCGGGAAAGGACGGTAGGGCTTCCGATATTACTAGTTTCCTGGTTCATCAAACAAATTGCGGGATTACCTTGTTTGTGACTGCGAAACTACTGCCGGTCAATAAGCTTCGGAATTATGACAGATCATTTTCTCAAACGCAACCAAATCGCATCCATCAGTTGTCAAACTCGTGCAATAAGAAACTTTAATGTATGTGGTTGATGAAAACGTAATTTCGATCTTCGCATATGCGTTTAATATTTAAAAACGAAACCATTCCAATAGTATTAACAAGTGTTATACTTGTTATTATTTGTATAATATATATTAGAAAATTATATGTGTAATAAACAACTATTTATACAGGTTATAATGATAGGAGTACAGATTATATATTATGTGTAAAGTATCCTGCTGAAGAAATGATTTTCTATATTACATTATAGTATATATAATGCATATAATATAATATTCTATATAATATTGTATGTACAGGATGAAGGAAAAAGTTCGAGAACATTCGTGTTCAAATAAAATTACGAGACTATTTATAACTATCTAATTCTAATCCAAAAGCAACAAAATCCTATTCATAATACTACACAAATTACAATCGCAAACACCTGCGCTCAAACATCTTACGACTATTCCCAATACCTCCCTAACATTGCAAAAACTCCGTCCAACTTTTCGCGATCACCGTTTATACCCCACAACTTTAAACCAAAATTTTACAACCCAGATACAAATGATAGCAGCTCAACAATGCCAGGGTTCAATTCACAAGAAAGCATGCATACATTTTTTATGATTAACGAAAACAAAAACTACGTCAAACTGTACGGAAAAACATAAACCTTTAAATTATCCGTTTCCTTCGCATTACTATTCAATGAATAATTAAAACTAAACCCGAAGTTTTCATTAGCAACCAAAATCCCCAATCAATCCTAACCCCAACAACCTCAAAATCCCCATCAAACTGTCAACCAACATCTTACAACCGCGAAAGAAATGACAGCTGAGCGCAACAATCTCCGGATTCAATTCGCGAGAAAGTATCGGCTCAACGAACGTGAGGAGGCGCCGAATCCAGTCAATAGAGAAAGAAGCCTCTCGTCTGAGTTCATCGCGATAGTTGAGGCGAGCGTCTCCGCTCTAATTCGATCGTTCGTTAGCGGCGGAGCCCGGCTTGGAATCGCAACCGGGCACAAAAGGAAAGTTTTGCGCTCGGTTTCGGTGCGGTGTGTATGCAGAGGAGGCCTTCGGAATTTAATTCCACAAAAAGAGAGAGAGGGAGAGAGAGAGAGAGAGAGAGAGAGAGAGAGAGAGAGAGGGGGGGGGGTGAGAGAGAGAGATAGAGCCTGAGGGGTTGGTGGTGGCGTTGTGATCGATTGCAAGCGAGACTGCGCCAGTTCGGGAGCGCTCTATCCAGTTCTCTCTTTCTCTCCTATTCTCTCCTCTTCTCCTTCTCTCATTCTCTCTATCTCTTACACCCTCTTTCATTCTTCCTCCCTCTCATTCTCCGGCTCTCTCTCTCTCTCTTTCCCTCCTTCCAGAAGGGAGGAAAAAAGCCGTCGCGCCGTGCACTTGCACACGTGCGAGCGGTACACGTGTGCATGTGAAGAAGTCGGGCTGGTCTAGCCGCGTAGGTAGTCGACTCTAGTCGAGTCAGGCAATCGATTGACACCGCTGTCCAATGAACGAGACGAGACTCTCTCGGTCGGCTCGGCTTAACAACTTTATATTGTTATGGCGCGCGCTCGCTCGCCCGCTGCTGATGCTGCTGCCTATCTCGCAGCCGCCGACCAACTTTCAATATGTTTCGCGCGTGCCTATACGTGTGTGAGTGTGAGTGTGGTCTGCTTGTGTGTCGAGAAGATGAGATTCGAGAGCTTTCGTACATGTAATGTCTTTGGTCTTGGAGATTTGCTTCGTTCTTCAGGCAACGTCAATCGCAAGCTTTCTTTCTTATTTTGTTTTAGCTCGCTTTGTATCCTTCACTTGTGTATAACAAAGTCGGTGTGTACGTGTGTGTGTGTGTTGTGTCGGGGCAGTTTAAGGGGAACAGGAAGCCCTAAAAATAGGTGAAAGAAAAATAGAAACAAGTGGCACAATATGCATGTATGTGTATATAAATTTAGTGGGTTAATTAAATTTAATTGTAAAGTAAACCTCAACGAAGAAAATTTATAATTCAAATAGTTTTCATAGGAGAAATAAAACTACTATTCCTTTTTCCTGTAGTTATTGTCTATTCAAAATGAATAAAATATCAAACAAAAATTATATATATTATTCACTTTTGATTGAAAGAAAAATAGGAATTTCTAAAAATAGAGAAAGGAAATCGCAAATCCTATTGCACCTGCAAAAACAGTAAAATTTCGATGGTTTCCCATTGAAATGGTAGGAGAGCCGAGAAACGAAAGGTATTTCTGTCGCTATAAAAGGATCTTGTATATCAATGACAGGAGGAACGTTCGATGTGAGAGCAGGTTTGAAAAGGATCGGAGAAACTCTCCGAAGTGAAAAGACGAGAGTCTAGGAACGAGGTTGGATCCTCGAAAAGCGTAATATAACCTTCTCAGTAGTTTCTCGGTGTCTGGCGAAGCCCCTCTGCTCTCAATATGTATCGACTTGCTCGGCAAATACAGTTTCGGGGTAGTTTTGACGTTGGGGAATAGAGCTAGTTACCGCGACCGTTCGGCAACCAGTGTTATTAGCTAGTAATTAAGCGGGACGTTCAGTGGACGCTCTTCAAACGCTACCGCGGCGTTCCGGGATTACTGCAATTTCGGCTTCTTTCAACTACGCGTACATACATTCATGTGAATATATCTACAGGGTGGCGCACTTCCTTTCGAATTAGGAAGTAGCTAGCATATTTCAGCATAATAATTAGTCTGTAGATTTTCTAAAATGACTATGCTAACTTCTAAGCAAAAATACATTTATAGACAGAACTCTACAAAGCGTATGAAAATTTTTATTTAATTTTCTGCACAACGTAGCTCACATCTAGCACATTTATGAATAATAATTCGTTTTTGAATTTTCCAAAACGGTTATGCTAACTCCATAGTTATGCATGCTTATCCGATTGTAATTTTTCGAAATAAATTTATCGTATTTATTGCTGTCTATTAATTGTATTAGTGTTTCCACAAACTGATAGCGCAACCACTCTGTACACCTTTTACTTAACATACATAGTGATTCGCATTAATATTCGGCCATAAATATAGTATTATTTATAATGTGTTGAATATAGAGAAAAATAATCAAATATTTATGTATTATTAAAATGACTAGAAAGATTATCCTATGCAGTAACTTACACTCTAGAGTGGCTAATCAAACGTATGTAAATCACCCTGTGCAAATCACTCAACTACAGTTACTATCAAGAAAAATGATACTGAAAATAATATACCACAATTATATATAAAAATATAAATCAGAAATTTTAACTTTCAATTTTTCAAACTTTCAAAATAGCATCCAACTCCATTATTATTAATATTCCATTACTTGTCTTTCAATTTTGTTCACCGGCTGAAAGTTAATCCACCAAAAATCGTCAAAATTCACCGAATGCTTAAAAAGAAATCCACCTTCAAAACAAGCAATCATGAATCATCGAAATTCCCAAATAAACAAACGGCAAGATAAAAGAACCGAGAGTGACTCTTCTCTCTGCTTGTTAATTCCAATGCAAGCATCCCAAGCATAGAACGGCGGACACGGAACACAGCTAATAAACCAATAAGCGGAAGTTGGGCAGTTTATCAAGTGCGAGGCTGACGCGACGTACCAGCGATAATCTCACGGGGAAACGTAGAGGGCGTCGAGGTGAAATATGAACGTGTCGTTGCGGTGTAGTAACTTGGGGAGGGGACAACGGCGGCCTCGGAGTTCGGGGTGGTACGAAAATATTTTAACCGGCTGCGGTCGAAAGCCCGGCTGAACCTCCTCGCCTGTGAAGACCGCGGATTTCCACATTCGTTAGTGTTCGTTGTCGAAAGAATACAGACACATAGACAGGCACAGGCACAGACACAGACACAGAGAGGTACACCAATAGGGACGTGGTAGAGCGCGCTCGAGTGGTCGAGGATATCTATGGCGGCAAACAGGATTATTGGAATGGACTGGGAAGTTCGCCGATCGGGTAAATGGTTTCGCGAGGGCCACAATCGACATATTTGCTTTTTATTTACGCCTCGCCCTCGTAATTGGCCGGTGGCGAGCTCTCACCACCGACGGAATTCTCCGCGCTTCTTAAACGGAAATGGAAAAGGTAATCGGTCTGGGATACACTCCTGTATTCCCTTGATCAATATGGGCTTTAGGAATGTTATATTGTGAACGGAAGCTTGAATCCATTGGATTTTAGTTGGAAGGATTGTACTAGACTTTTGACAAAGTGGAGCAGAGTTTCTCCGGTATTGATTATAGGAAATATTGTCTGCTTGGTATTAGAGATAGAAATGTATAATAGAGAAATATTATTTCTCATGTGGAAAGTAATAATTATATTTGAGGAGTGTTCAAAAAATGTATTTGATTATTTCGACTATTCTAGTTTGATTATTTAAATGCAAGTTTGGAACACTGCTGTTAGTTTTTAATGGAGTAAAAATAAGATTGAAATATTGCGTTGCTAATGTTTTGGCTTTTATATAACAGACTTACTGATTTTACTAACTATATGGGTCATGGAATAATTAACATAGATGCATAATCATAAAAGAATGTAAAATGTCATTTAAAGAACTACAACCTATTTTCTTTTGAAAATATATTTGTTGAGCAAACCTTTAATATGTTAACAATCAATAGTGTATTGTATCTATCAAATTACAAATTACACCAATAATTACCATTTTCCATTACACTTCTGACTAACTGTCAGTATAAGAATTCACCAAATTTTATTCAAGCAATTCATTCCGCTCGATTTTTCAACCATTCGACGAGACGCAGTTAGAAAAACACTTTGTTCGACTATATTGACTGACAGTGTCGGCAGCTATCGACACATTTCGATTCTTACCTAGAAAGGCCGCGCGCGGCTGTTATTGACGCGCCAAGGCTTCCAACTTTCAACGCACCCCGGAATTCCGGGAATTCCGCCAATTTCTGGCTGGTATTGCGTAAAAGCGAGTGAGCCTGATTTTTGTTCGTTCGAAAAGTCACGGGAAAGGATTCTCGAAAAATTCGTCGGAATCGAGCCAGCCGAACTATACGAGCACCGCGATAGGGAATTCCTCTGACAATGAGTTCTAGTGTGTTTTAAACTAGTATGTGTCTGTGTGTAGGGGAAAAAAGGGGTGAGCAAGTCGCTTTCACAGTGCTTTCCCAGGGGTGCCAGCGCTAGTCGGCTGTTTCCTTTGTTCTTTCATTTAAAATTTATTTGCCTGTAGTCGTACGATTGCAGTTGGAGATTCCTTTCTCCCTTTTACCGGTGGCACAAACGCTTGTAAGGAAGAAGACAGTGGCTTGAATAGTAAAAGAAATATACCCGACTAACTGTGAACTTTTCGTTCTTCTCGAAGGCGGTGAAAAAATGATTTATTTTCCACTTGGAAGCTGTTGCAAAGACTGATTTAGTGCAGTAGGAAATCATGAATGAATCTTCCAGTTTTTAAGCTTATATTGTTTCAGAGGCGTTTCTTATTATTTAATTAAATAAAGCGATGTCTATTTAGTGTAGTTGAAGCATAGACAGGCACTTCTCTTGTTATTAAACGCATAAGATACTCTGCTTAATTCTTTCGCTCCTAGCACCTTTATAATTAATAAAACCGAAACCAAAAAGTTTTGAATGGAATTTGTCAGGAGTTAAACATTTCATCCCTTTTAACATAAAGAACAATGTTTGTGGGTCTATCTGTGTGTTTATGATAAAGTCAAAAAGAGCTGAATCGAATTTAATTGTAGCCTATAGAATATCGCAATATTTATCCATTATAGAAGAAGTTACAAAAGTAGTTAAAAACATTCGAAACGAGTGAGATGTTAAATTCTATTTTTGCAACAAAAGTAACTGCAAGAATTACTATTAGTCTTTAGATCAAAATTGTCAAACTATTACTCTTTAAACTAAGTTATTGGTAACCTCCACACGAATTGTTAGCTATGTGGCACAGCTAGTTAAACTTTTAACTAAACAATTAAATTACCTTTTGCTACAAAAATCGAAATTATTATAACAAGTGAAAAATATATTTCTTCTATTGCTGTAATTGAAACATAAATTAAAATTGCAACTCGCCGTCCCTTGATTTTAACTATGCAAGCAAATAGAAATTTTTCAAAAAATGTTCGCTGTTAAAGGGTTAAAACGAGAAATGCGAACACCTAACACAACATGGGTTTCATAGTAGCAGGTAGTTCGTGACTATCTTGGGCCCATGGAACGAAACGAAAATCGGGTGGATGTGTGCACGCGCGCGCGCGCGCGCTCGAGCGGTAAGGGGAAACCGCGGTTCCGAGCGAGTTTCGCGAATGGACAAAGTTTCGAGATGGTTAACGATTCCCGAGGGTCGTCGAGACGAGTTGCTGCGGTCCGGGAGACACGCTGAATGTACGTAATTGCAGGATCAGAATGGCGCGGTCGATCCTCACGCAATTAATATGCTTTCTCCCTTTCTCCCTCACCGCGGCCTTTCTCGCCGATACACACCGATTACAGCGGCTCCCTCTTTATGACCAAACGGGATTCCACGTCGGCTATCACCGCCAAAGCCCGTCTATACATTGCAATACAGTCTTGTACATCGATTGTTGTCGGTTTGTGGTTGCCATGTCACGGAACGCCGAATGAAAGTAACGCCAGTTTGAAAATGTAAGTTTAACAGAAGCGAGTTTTATTATTCCCACTAATAATTAATTTAGATTAGATAAAAAATTAAATTGAGTCTTTTAAGTATAGGACGATGCATTTCCTATCGAATTAGCAAGTTTGTTTTTTACTCACATCCAGCTTTGCAAAATGACAATGTTGTATTATATTTATTGCTGACTCCTATTTGTGTTTTTTGCTTGCACTGCTGTTTATTGATTCCACGGCAGAAGCATCACTTTGTACGACTACATTTTAAAGTAAAGATACTACCGATTTTAAAATAAATACTGTAATTTATTAAACAGTTAAAATGTGTATCCTTGCTGGGACACCATTGATAAAAACAGGATTATCTAATAATTTAAAAAGTCATTAGATACAAATAAAAATACAGAAAGTTCCTGCATGGAGTAGCCTTACCGCCAGTGCCGGGAAATCTCGCGAAAAATACAATATTCTGGCAAAATTTAATCAAACCCAATCACATTTTGCAGTAGAGCGACTGTGGCGAGGGGGTTCGGGAGTTCGGGGCTGGTGCAGTTATTTATGAGTGAGCGGAAATCCGGCAAAGCTATAGAAATCGCAGGCACTCATTGGGCGATCGGGCACGCGTCCTGGCCACTGGCAAAATTTTAGCGAGCAACAATTTCATTGCTTGCACATATGTATGTCTACGGGAAAGCGCAGAGTGGCCGATTGCAAATTTTCCGCACACACATGCTTACCTCCGTGTATAGCTGACAAATACATACCGGGTGTTTCTAGAGCCACTCTGTTTGGTGAAATAAATATGATTCTTTAAAGAATACATTGCACTTATAGCATATAATCAGGGATGAAAATATTCATACAGCAGGAATGTAAAAATAACAGAAATGTGTTATTTTAATTAAGGTGTATCAAGTTTAGAAAAGTCGGGGAAAGTGATACTGATTTTTTAATTAGTTCTTGAATATTTCTCTAATTGAATAGTAGAGTCTAAGTTAGACTAAATCAATAGAGTCTGAATTAATATTTAGTATTTCCCGTGTAAAAAGTACAACAAATGTACTATGGACAATTACTGCTATCGTTTAGTAAGAATCGGGAATTCTTTAAGGAAATGTATTTTTTATTTTTAAAAGGATGCTTTCTTGTTTAAGAAAATACATGTCTATTTAGCTAGCAGAGTTTTCTATAAGAAATTTTGTTTCCGAATGACAGACTATGCGAATGCTTTTATATCCGCCGTATACTTTATTTATTATCGCACAAGTCAGAATACTTCTTCGATCAAATTTGACGTATGACGTGCCAGTAAAATTTCATCGAAATATAGCAGTCATCTAGAGTCGTACTTGTCTGCTTCGTACGTTGCTCGTCTTCGATAATAGAAGCTGGATCGATCTAATTAAGCCTCGATATCAGAAATATTTCAGTAGATAAAAGAAGTATTTGCTCACTCAGTGTTTTTAAAATAAATTTTCTTAAAAATTAAATATGTCTTCCCTAAGGAAATATATATTTTCCTTAGAACGACATTTTGTCATTAAAAAAAATTTATTTTTATTTAACCAGAAGAGTTTTCTTTTATAAGAAAATTTTTTCCACAAATACAGGCTATGCGAATACTTTTTGTATTCACTGTATATTTTATTTATTACCGGAATGGAATACTTCTTCGACAGAACCCGATGCACGACGTACCAGTAAAAGAACTGGATTCCGTTAATTTCGACGAAATATAGCAGACATCTAGAGTCGAACTTGTCTGCTTCATGGTTGCTGGTCTTCGATAATAGAAGCTGGATCGATCTAATTAAACCTCGATGTCACAAATATTGCAGTATATAAAAGCACCCAGTGTTTTTAAAATAAATTGTCTTAAAAATTAAATGTTTTCTCCAAGGAAATATATATTTTGTAAGAAAATTTGTTCCACAAATATAGGCTATGCGACTACTTTTTGCACTGTATAATTTATTTATTATCGCAATAGAATATTTCTTTGACTTCTTCTTCCGTTGATTTCAACGAAATATCGCAGATATCAAGAGTCAAACTTGTCTGGTTCGTGGCTGCCGGTCTTCGATTATGGTAGCTAGAGCGAACTAGCTAGACCTCGTTGGATTGGCGGTGGAGGGGTGCTCGGGGGCTGATATTCAGAAAATCAAATTCCGCGGGTCGAGCCCGTAACGAATGCAATTTAAGATAGCGTCGCTATCGGGCGGCCGCTCGCTGCGAAAGTTACGGCATAGAGAATCCTCTCCAATCAACCCATTACTGACTTTGCTAAATCAATTCTTCCTCGGGTAGTTCGCCGAGTGGCCGCGGCCAACTGCGCCGATGGCAGTGGCGCTCGAACAAATCGAACCCGCCGCTATTTTCTCTCAACCCAGTAGAAATCGAGGTGGGAAGAAGAAACTTGGCCGAATCGGCGTCGGTTCTCAAGTGTCCTTGGGATTTTGCGTGGCACAAACAAACCGGAGTGAACTCGATGCTCCCGTTGCGGCAATTACCAGCTGGCTTTTCTTCCTGAAAACTTTCTCTTTAAGTTCCCTTGGTCTTTTCAGTTTACGCATTTATTGGCTCCAAGGGATTATTAGTACCGCGGAATCAGGACAAATACTTCGTTAACCGGAATTGATTCATTCTTTTTTATGTGCTGAATCAATTTTATCATGTGTTTATCGATTCAACACAGTCGTGTCTATGATTTTTCATGGATTCATTGTTTTTCGTACATATTGTTGATTTAGGCATAAGTTTAAAGTTATAAACAGTAAGAAGGAGTCGAAGATATAAAAGATTGAAACAGAGTGGCTTAAATTCTATTGTGTATAAAAATTATTTTTTCACTGTGAGAATATTTGATATTGACTTATCGACAGTTAAATTCTATGGGTAAATGTTTATCTATATCACGCGCTATTTCTTTCAGATTTATTTCACATTATTTCTCGTTATAAAATACTATTTGATATTCACAAGCGGTGATTTTTCAACTCTCCACTTTTCTCGTTAGCTTGTCGCGGTGATAGAATTTTCGAGAGTATTTTTAATATCACCGCTGATATTCCCCGAAACTTATTAAGCGTTTGAGGAATTAAAGGAATGTCCGGGGCACACTCATGGTTGTAAAAGTCGGGGGAAAGTGCTCTCGAGCAACAAAACTTTCCCCCGGCACGTAGCAAATGTGGCGTGCACGCCGTCGCGGCGATCGAAAGCAAGCACTCCGCGGGAGGAAAACGAACTTCCGGAAATGAAATACGGCAAACCCGGCCTTGACTTGTACTCGAGACTTTTTCGCCGAGGGCCTCGTCTCTCATGTGGCGGCCAGGAAGTTTTCATGGGGGCGACCAGTGCTCTACTCGAGAAGGGATTCCACCGAGTTTCGATCTCACTTTCGTGCTCTCCGGTCTTATGTGCAAAAGTTTAAATTGATTCGCTCCAATAAAGAAGGTCGTCGACCATCTCGCTGCAACTAACTAACGTCGGAGAAATCTTTGAATTAAAATAATTGCAGCGTAGATTTGTTTGTTGGAGAGTTTGTTCAAATTTATGCAATTTATCTGCTAATGGCGAATATTAAATTATAGTGTCCTATTTGCTGTTAGAATTCGAATAAAAAATTGCCTACTACAGAAGGACATGATATCAATATTTAAGAAGAAAATAAAAAATATTGTCAGATTTAAAAGATGCAAGTATTTAAAGTAGGAAATTTGTAAGTTCGCAGTATTATTCGAGCATAAACCTACGTTAAAGAACCATTTTCACTATTTACTCATCCAAATTCGACGCGACGATAAAACAAATAGAATAAAAATAGAAATAATTAAATTATAAAAAAATAAAATAACACTTTTGCAGAAAGTAAAATACCACTCTGCAGAAAAGTCTTCTATTATTTTTAAATAAACAAAATGACAAGTAGTAAGTTTTTCTAGGGCGACCACCGCTTCGGTCACACACAGATTCCACAGAGTTTCGATCTTACTTCCGTGTTCTGGTCTTTCGTGGAAAAGTTTAAATTGATGCACCCCGATAAAGCAGGTCGGCGGCCATTTTGCCACAATTAACTGCAATCGCCTTGCTATCAACTTATTACACTGCTCACTAAATCAGAGCCGGCTGCCACAAAGAAAGTACGGATGGCACGCCGCGCAGCGCCGCTGCCAGATAGTACGTACTACCAACCGCTGAAGAACTCTCGGAAGTTTCTCTTTATCACCGAGGTACACGGTGCTTGTACTTTCGTGAAAAAGGAGGAACCCGGCCTGATTTATTGCGGCCGAGTCAGTACACACACTCCACTCGACGATAGTTTTAATTGTGCTGAACTTGATTCACCGCCTTTAGCTTTCTTGAGGCTAACATATATGCACCGAAGAATCTTGCAGTCTGCACTGTGATTTATTCGTTATATCCTCTTATAAAATGGTGAATGGTGTGGGAAAGTCAGGGAATGTGAAAATAGTTCTTTACTATTTCTCTAAATTAATAGTAATAGATGTGTTGCGAAAGTTGATGAAAATATATATTTGTTTAATTCTGTATTACCAATTCGTGAGTAGAATTTCTATCCAATGTTTGATTTCTCCTGGTTTAGTGATACATGGAATATATGTGGACTGCTTGTTAAATTTTATTTTTCATAAACTTTTGGCAAACTTTGTATTTACGGGGATAAAAAAGATCCGTATAGTATTCGGCAAAACAAATTAAAATCAAACACGTTTGGATTATAATGGCAGGATGACTGTTTAAAATTCGATTATCGATTATCGATTATAGTTACTTTCTTGAGAAACATAAGTATACGAATGAATGTGCGAACAAATTAGAGCTCACTGAAAAGTATACTTCATTCACGATTGGAATAATATTATTTCCAAAGTTTCCCGAAAACACTGTTATTTCCATTGAATTCTTCATTTTAAATTAATAATCCACTAACAATTCCACCCTGCATAATGAACTCGTGTCTCGATCTATGCAAAGACTGTTGCAAAGTTTCGAATGATGATAGTGATCCATGTTGAGTAGTTAATGAGCGCCAATTAAAAAATTTAGTACATATAATATAAATTGATAGACTATACACAATCAGAATACTATTATTCTCATCGAATTTCAACTTCACATTTCACTAATACACGGCGTATGGTCACCAAGACTCCCCGTTATAAATTAATAACACACTAAACTTTGCACCGCGTATAATGATCTCGTATCTCGATTTATGCAAAGACACTTGCGAAATTTCAAATGATGACAGTTATACATGTTCAGTCCTTAATGAGTGCTAATTAAATAATTTAGTATATATAAAATAGTTTAATATATACAATAATAATTTAGTATGATGATTTACCTAATATTTCATTTTATTCGCAATCGGAATAATATTGTTCCTATTTTCAACATCGCATTTCACTAACATACAGCGTAACCAATCCTCGTTATATATTAATAACACACTAAACTTTGCACCGCGCATAATGAAATCGTGTCTCGATCTATGCAAACACTCCCTGGAAACTTCGACATCCTTTTCCCGAGGGGATCGGAAGAGCGGCTGGGCGATCGCTGGTAGGAAATTAGCACGGGGCAAACTCCTGACTGATTTTCGAGTCACGTTTACCGAGGGCGGCTGAGAGGGCGTTTCTCGCCAGACAGAAACACGATAGGACGGTGGCGTAACAATTACCAGTGTACGGAAAGTGTAACTGCTCCGGCGGTGATTTATTGCGTTTACTACTCCAGTGAAACCTCATACATCTCGCGTAACGTAATCCGTTGGAGGCAGTGCCGCTTCCACCGCCCCTGGAAATCCTTGGCGGGAGTGAAGCGAGCAGCGCGTGCCAGCTTTCGCCGGGACGAAACGTGGCCCCGCGATATCGTGTTTGGGGAGCGTGCAGCCTCCCCTTAATACACCTACTCGACTTAAAGTCTTGTTCGCATTAGTCAATTAATCAAGTTACTTGAAGTTAACTAAGTTAACTTCAAATTTGAACAAGTGTAGTTAAAGAAAATCCCTTCTCAAAGAAAAACTGCCCTTTTCCACTTAATTTACCTACTCAACTTGAAATCCTCTTCACATTAGGCAATTAATCCAGTCACTTGAAGTTAAGCAAGTTAACTTCAAATTTGGATAAGTGCAGTTAAAGAAAATCCCTTCTCAAAGAAAAACTGCCCTTTTGTCCTTAATTTACCTACTCAACTTGAAATCCTGTTCACATTAGTTAATTAATCCAGTCACTTGAAGTTAAGCAAGTTAACTTCAAATTTGGATAAGTGCAGTTAAAGAAAATCCCTTCTCAAAGAAAAACTGCCCCTTTGTGCTTAATTTACCTACTCAACTTGAAATCCTGTTCACATTAGTCAATTAATCGAGTTACTTGAAGTTAAGCAAATTAACTTTAAGTTGGAAAAAATTTAGTTAAAGAAAATTCCTTCTGAAAGGTGAAATGCTCTCTCCCCCTTAATTTATCTTCTCAAATTAAAGTCTTGTTCATATTAGTCGCTTAATGAAGTTACCTGATGTCAAGTAAGCTAATTTAAGTTTGTGTTGATGAACGTGGAAGTAAATATAATTTAATAAAGTAATGTGCCGATCACGATAGTATATTAATCGAATTATTAATTCAAGCAGTTGTCAAGTTACATTTATGTCAAAGAGAAAGTACACATGGTGCTTAAGAGAAATATGGAAAGATATCTTAAGTCAAGTAAGTGCAAGTGTTTTTAAGTTCTAGTCGCTTGAATTTTGGTAGCTTGACTTCTAATACCAGCGAGGACTAATTATGAGCAATACTCAAAGTTATACCCCATCACATTCATAAATCTTGTTCATACAACTAAATTCAAATCCCTCGAAGTTTACTTGCAAGTCAAGTTTCTTTTGAAGTTAATATCAATTTCAAGTATTACACGAAACAAAGTGCCGTTCTCAAACCCACCAATTACTTGACTCGAACTATCCTGCAAGTTACTCTCAAGCTCCAGTTAAATCCGAGAAATACAAGCCGCTTAAATCGAAGTAACTTGAATAATGCGAGGCAATCTATTCTACGCCCGACACTCCGCGACACACTTTGAACCCTCTGTCGTACTCAGATTTCGCTCACACAACATTTGCGCTCTCTCGGTGACAAGGCGGGAGTGTGGCCGATTTTCTTCAGGCTTTTCCGGGCGAGCGTAAGTAACAGGCACCTCTTGCAATCCATGCGAGAGTGCGAGGAACTGGCGCGTTGCTTGTGTCGCTATGAAATCGCATTATGCTCGCCGCCGCCGACGGCGGACTTTAAAGTTGCCCGCGCGCCGCTTAAAGCAGTTGAAACGGTGCCACTCTGCAAAGTGCCACGGAAGCAGATTACATTTGCTCGAGTGTTGAACTTCCTTCTACGCGGAGGAGCTGCCTGGTGCGGGAGATTTCAACGGTGCCAAGAGAGAGAGAGAGAAAGAGAAAGAGAGAGAGAGAATCTCCTGTCCATCGGATAGAAGCCGAAATTCCAATTAAAGTCGCGGATCACGAAGTGCTAACATAGTTCGGCAACTACTCGCGTAAAGAAGGAACTTCTGAAAAAGGCATCGCCTATTCACAGCCCTTTGTCGGTGGATGAACCATGCACTCAGCCAAAAAGAGAAGTCTCGGTCGACTCGCTCGCTCAGCGGGAAATACGATCGCCTAACCTGGAAAAAGTTTCGCGCACTTTCGATAAGGTCAGAGTTGAAGATTCGACGAACGTGCATGTTATAATTTTATTTTAATGAAACATTTAGTTGGAATTTGCATAAAAACATTTTGTGTATAGTAATATAGAGGACACTGCTTGGCTGTTAGTATGTTCGCTATAAATTCAAAAAAGGTTCAAGCTATAAGTTATGATTCAGATAAACTGTAACCTATAAAATAATGTAACATTTATTACTTATACGGGGTATTTCAAATTTTGTTTCAGATTTTGCAAGGCTGTTTGCAAAACTCGTACTATTATAACACTCTTTTTCCAAATTATTTAACTGAATTGTATCTGGTCAACTATTGTGAAATATCGAAGCAACTAACAATCACTTACTAACATCATGCTGACTACCTATTAGACTTGTTAAACTAATGAACTAAATTATTTAATCAACACTGACTAAAAGTTTTCGTCACTAACTATTCAACATGTATTAGTTACCATTTGAATGAAATTATTTCGTCAGCAGTGTCAAAAACTACTTCATTAGAACCAGCTAAGATGTAACTGGCAGGAAACACATGTCTCTCGCATAATCTTGCAGAGGCTGCTAAGTGAAGCACATGCCGTGTACGCAATGTGTTAACAGTACGTAACGCGAGTACAAGCCCTTTACGGTCAGCCCTGAGAATGCCGGGCGGAGGTGTCAGCAAACTTTCAGCATTAGCAGGGTGTTAAGCAGTCTTGGAAGTCATTACCCACTACACATTAACACGTATGTACGCAGCGATAAGTGAGACAGCGAAATTACGTGGGAAAGTTGGCCGCACCCCATAAACGGGGCGAAGTTCGATGAAGCGTGCTGCTGCATCTGCGATTCTGTCGCTCGATACTCGAGCACTCTTTGTGTCGCTCGGCTTTCGATTACTCGAAAAAGCCGCCACTGTTCCATCTCGAGCAGTATTCCTGGTTTGCATCACGATGGAGCATGCACGACGTGATAAAGTTGGAATTACGCTCGGAATCTAGCGGTGAACGGAAGCTCGACTTTTCATTTATCTGCTTTAGAGTTTCTATAGTTAATCGAGTTAGTCTTTTTAAATTTTGTTTGCCTATTTAGTTCGAAGACATTTTTTATGTGCGCGCTAAGAATGATTTAGTTTAAAGAGTAATAGTTTGTTGCAATTGTCTCCTTTGCAAAAATATTCGAATAATTTACATATGTACAGTATGACATTTCTTTTGAAATTTTAGAGTTACTCTGGAAAGATAGGTATAAATAAATTCACTTTATTTTCATTTTTGGATGTGCACGCCATTTCATGTGGAAAATGAAAATGATTTTATTCATTTCATTTATATGTAAGGATTGCATTTCTTTTGAAATTTTAAAGCTACTCTTGCAAAATCCTGCATAAATAATCAATATTGCAATATTTCATAGCGAATAATTTGGCTTTTATAGCATCCGTTGAGTGAATTTCAAATTATATCAAGTTTTTTGTACGTAAGAAGCTGTTTTAATTCATCTTGTGGCTTATTTATGCTCACTGCCCGCTTTCTCGAGGAGTACGCGTAATCTAATATAGTCTGTGCCCAGTCAGGCGAAATACACTTTCCAATAATGAAAGAATTATCGAAATTTGTTGAGTAGTTGATTGAATAAGAGCTGTTTTAGTCCAAGAGAAGTGCACATACCGGGAAATTTTGTAGTTACCACATTCATATCTAATGTATGACAAGTTAAAATTTCGAGAATTATTCGTATATGAGATTGTTTGTCGGCTTTTAATGCAATGTCCATCTCATTTATCAAAAATATTTATTCGAGTGTAACATTTTTTAGCATATTGCGGACCAGAATTTATTAAGGTTTGCAATAAAATTATTTGAAACACTCGTAAATAATTGGGCTTTGCATTCCGTATTTGAGAATTAATTACCTTCAGTTTAAAATATGTATGCTCACTGAAAATACTACCTTTCACGAGATTTAAATTGTAACTGTGTAAAAGTGTACAAGTAAAAAATTCAAGAATTTATTACAAATTATGACACATTTACAGGAACAAGCCATCCTATTACCGTCCAATTTGCTTTCAAAAGTTTTGGGATAATGAACACAAAATCAGAATCGCTGTGCGACAATGACGTCCGACAAAATTCGTAATGAAAAGAATATTTTCACTATTTATTTGCAAGTTTGCAAAATGCAAAACTTATTCGCATTTTCACTTTTTATTCACTATTTGTTAATTCAAATCCATTCTCACTTTCCTGACTTCACTTGTTCTTATCCATCATCTTAGCACAACGGTAAAAAAACAAGTGGGACAAAAACTCAAAACGCTAAAGTTCCAGAACATTCTATCAACTAAAAATGTCCCCACATATTTCACAAATGACAAACTATATTCGCAGTGCATACTTTTCACACTTATTCTACTTTCGAAAATCTATAAAAATCCCAAGGGTACGTCAGAAAATAACCAGTTCTCTATACCTTTTTATATAAATAAAGTTTCAGGGCGAATTCATAATTCGCACGGCAAACTTCCTGTTACTTATAAAGCACCGGACGAATCCATGGGCGAGGACAAAGGCACTGGCAATGGAAGGATCCGTTATTATCGTAAAGTTGAACTATGATGAAAGTTAGTGCGTGACCTGTGTTAAGATGTAACTCGTCCTTTCATCAAGCGAAATTACGTATGGAAGTTGTAGTCTTTGAACTTCAATGAAGCGCATGGTAGCTCGAGCGATGCCTCTCAACTCGAGTCGAGTTGAGTCAAGTTGAGTCGAGATGAGTCGAGATGAGTCAGTAAGGGTTCGCTCTTTGTCGGGCAATGAAGTGTGCCACGTACTGAAAAGAAGACAGCGGGTCACGAGCCGATCACCGAAATGCAGACAGCGCGCCAAGCCTGTCTAACACAAACGTCATCCGCGTTCTAGCATCGTACACACTGACTTTTATGATACAAGCTTGCATTCATCCCGAAGATGAATGTGCCTTTCGTCTGCCAAAGCAGAATGTATACTGAAAATCGCCCTAATTACTGACATACATTTGCGGAACAGAATGTTCCCCTTTCTGTGTCAGTAGGCAACCCAGAACTTAGTTTTCCAACTCCAATTTGCCGTTGGTGTGCACTAATTGTTGTCATTAAGAAGACTCGGCGAATTGCGGAATGCAATTTCGAAAGTGCTTTCTTTTTGGATGGGAATGTTGGAATTTGATTAATTCCAGGGGAAGTTATCCAAATTTTCGCCAAATTTCGAATATTATAATGGTTATAATAGTTCGACAAGAAAAATACATTGTTGGTTAGGAGAATTCTCAAATTCCGTTCTATGTCAGTAGGCAATCCGAAACTTAGTTTCAGAACTTCAATTTGCTATTAGTGTGTGCTAATTATTGCCTTTGAATAGACTGCGAATTGCAGAATTTGCAAGGCAATGTTGAAATTCAATAAATTCCAGAAGAAAATTATCGCCAAGCGAAGTTATGCGTATGGAATATTCCTTTTAAAGCTTTTACTATTTTTCAAAAAATACATCTTTGGTTACAAAAATTCTCAAATTCCTGTACACGATGAACCGAAAGAAGAATACCAATTTTTCTGTACCTTGGTATGTTTCTCAAAAGAGATACTATTCCAAACCCTCGACCAATTAAAACGCCACTAATTATCACCAGAAACACCTCAACAAAGACGAAGAAGACTCATTCGATTAACTAAACACTATTCGAAATAAATGAAATGCTCTTATCCAGATACTCGGAGGAGATATAACATGTTCCAACGGCGACTGGAGTGACAAGTGAGTAAAGTTTCGGGAAGAGGAAACTTTCGGTCGAGGGGTTTCAAGTGTACTAGCAGCGTGGAAAGTCATTACGTAATTCGAATTAAGTCACGGCCTGCTGTCAGCCGTTGGAATTACATCAGGGAATTGTGGCCTTTGAAGGAATTCCGACGGAGCGTGAAGGCGTACGGGCACGTTGTCTGGTCCCTTCTACGCTCGGCCCTGCAATGAAGTGTCAGGACAAGACGGCGAAAGTCGAAGGTCGAGCTTGCCCATGGGCAAAAAGGTCGATACGGCCGTCTCGACGTCGAGCGTGTGCAATAAGGAGGCAAACACCGAGAGAGAGAGAGAGAGAAAGATAGTAAGCCAGTGCTTTTCCTTCCTTTTTCTCTCGGTGTTCTTGGCCGGTGCTAGGCTTGCCAGATTTCCAAAGATATTTATTGTCTTGGCAATTTTTCCAAGCCTCCAAAATCGACAGCGAGACTTACGAGCGAATTAGACTGTTTCGAGACGCTATACGTAATCGCCTCGAAACGACGCCGACGTCTCTTCACCGGAAAGCTCCGCTATTTTCTTCGAGATCTCCTTGCTCCTTGCTGAACGTCTTACGATAGTTGGAAAGTTCCAAAGTGGTCTCCAAATCTGATATTATATTTGATCTCCACCGACCGACGCCGGAGAATAAAGACGCGGCGTCCACCGTCGTCGGCCTCTACCACCCACCCGGTGAAACGTCCCTCGAGTATTTACGTAAGGACTCGTCGCGCCACGGCTTCTAAGTTTTTTAAAGTAGCATAGATCAATGCGGAAGTCGCACTCCTAATAAAGCGGAGAATGCCGCCACTCTTAGAGAGCTTCCAACAATCGTCTCGCTTTTTATAGTCCCTCTGCAACGATCGATATCAAAGAATCGGATTGTGCGAGGAGGGACCGATTCAAGAGTAGCCAAGGATCAAAGCAAGAACTGTGAGCTCTCCGAGTAACGGAGAACGATGCATCTTTAATGATCTCTCATTTCGTGCTCTCTGGAAGGGCGGAGAGAAGGCGAACTGCATGAAAGTTTAAACGTGCGGGACTGGTGCTAATGAAAGGAGCGTTTGATCATCGATCACTAAGTAATCGACTTACCGTGGCTGACTCGCCCCTTCATTCCGGCTGTCTGGACGCTCTCTCCTCTCCTCTCGTTTCTCGATCGGCGTCCGAAGGAACACTGCTGAAATGCCCGCACGATAAGCACTCTGCCCGATCGAGATCCATCCCGACTCTCCAGTACCCTCTCTCTCCCTCTCTTTCTCTCTCTCTCTCACTCTCTCTCTCTCTCTCTCTGAGTGGAGAATCCGTTGAGCACCGATCGAAAACTAGATATTCTCTCTCACGCAGAAGGGTTGTTTAACCCAGTTTCTTATTCATCGGCAGGCAGGCTGGCAGGCTGGCAGGCCGCCGGCCGATAACGAGAAGGTGGCCGGGAAGAAACGGCGAGAGGCTCAATTTAACGAGGCACTCGATCATCCCCCGTTCCTGCTGCCGGCCGAAGAGCGGTGGCTTTTGATCGGCGCAAATACGTCGTTAGTTATTCCACGCCTTCAATACTCCCCCGACCTATTTCAGCCGGCGCGCGCTCTTTATTATAAAGCCCGGCCAATTACTCCCCGCCAATAGGGAGAGATCGATGTATTACAAATTCACGCGCTCCCACTCGAGAAGGCCTCGATTTACCTCCACGCGGTGGCTCCTCCAGTCGTTAACCCCTTTGCTCGCGCCAAATAATTCCAGTTCCCGAAATCATTCCCCTTTCGATTCTACGCGAAACCAATTCCACCCACGTTCGAAGTTCTCTCATTCGAGCGATGAAATCATCACCTTGTCGAATTTACTGGACGAAGACTAACGTTCGACGCGTAGAGAGTGGAGAATCGAGGGTGCAGAAACGAGAGGAAGAGCGGCGTCGTTTGGGTTTCGAGGGGGTTGTTCTTGCTCCGGCACGGGAACGGCTGAGACGGAGCCGAGACGGAGCCGAGACGGTGCCGAGACGGGACCGCCACTTCACTTCTCACCCCTGTCGAAGCGCGGGGGTCGAAGTCCCGCGTCAGACTGCAGGGTGTCACCCTCGCTGCTATCCTCGAACCTCCGCGATTTCCACCGGCCGTCCGGACACCCCTCTCGGCCTTCCGCCTAGAGCGGCGCATGCTCGTTGATTCCACCCTCGTTGCATCTCGGCCTTTCCCCACCCTTACACCCTCTTCCACCCTCTTCCACCCTCTTCGACTTCTCCCTCTCTTTCTCTCCCTATCTCCAGCGAACGCTTCATCGCCCTCTCTCCTACCCTGCCGAGTTCCTCCACCTTTCAACCCCTCCGCTCGCAACCCCATCACCAACCCCCCTCAACACGCACTCTCGCCCCCTCTTCGCTCCCCACCCTCCATACACCGAACACGCGTGTACTTGTGCAGCGCACACCCGCGCGCCGATGTGCCAAACTGATCTGTGTTGCGCGCACAATTGTAGCCGCCGGTCTATGAGTTCGCTTCCTCCTGTTTTTGTGCGGCCGCCCGGTCATTCTCTGCCGCACGCACTCCGCCAATCATGCCAACCATCCCCTGTGTGCAGAATCTGGATGCGACGAGATTGGGGATGTGCGAATGTGTGGGGAGAGGGGTGGAGGAGGGGTGGATTGGGGGGGAGTAAGATTTGGAATTGTTGGCTGCGATTGTTATAGAGTTCCGTGAGAATGGCTTTGATTAATGTTGGCTGGTTTAAAGGCGTTTGTTGGGTATATGTTGTGGTAAAGTGGAAATGTGGAATGTGAAGTGGAACTTGTGGGTAGTATTATGAGAAAATTTGGTATAGTTTTGTAATTTATTTATTGAATTTTTTATAGATCCAGAGAAATATTTACTGTTTTTATTACAGGTGTAGTGGAATGTTTAATACTGTGGTGAATGAAATGGTAGATTAGATACACTGGATTATATTTGATTGATAATTATGATATAAATTTATGAAAATGAATTATTTTCGCAAATTTGTTTATTGTATGTTTCTCCATACCAATTTTCCAAGTAACTAATTTTGAAAATCTGAATTAGAACGTATGAAACATATCATAATAGGAGCGAAGTTATTAAAATTTGGAAATAGAAATCAATTAAATGATATAACTATATATCATTATGTTATACATTCGATTGAATGCAGAATTATTACATCTGAAATAACCCCATATGACTCGAAATACAGTCGAGATTCCACACTCCACATCATCAAAAGATGTTCAATAAATCACCAATCTTTCTCACCATCTTCAAATTCTTTCAATATTCTCAATGCTAACTATCGATTTTGTTAGAGAACTACTGTACCAACGCTATCCAAAAGGAACAGTCATCTCTCCGACTATAAATCTCTACCACAGACCTCTCATTGGCAGTAGTGCGCACCAGCAGTTACGTTTGACCGCACACGGACTTGTTCTACTGACAGGGAAACAGTCACTGAACAGTCTCTAGCTTCCCATGCGTGAATTCTTCGGACGGCCATGATTATTTGTCCAGTCACCGAATTCACAAGCGTGGATCCGTTTATTCGAGAAGTTGGTTCGCCCGGTTTTATATGGTTGCACCACTTTCGGGCGCGTGTCGCACCGCGCGAAAGATTACACAGAGGGGAATTCATGTGCACGGGACGCCGAGCAAATAACAGTGAAAACGGATTGTCGCGCTGGGAAAATGGGATTGCGATGTGTACGAGCCCTCTTCGCGGCCAAGGTAGTGCCTGGGAGCGACGATGCAATGAATGGGCAAATGACTAATGAGATAATAGTTGCGTAATAACTGTGCACTTTCCATTCGCAGATGCACTCTTTTCGCGTACAGTTTCCGCAAAAGTTACGCGTTAACGTTGACTTATGATGAGGGATTGCGTGTCACATACTTGTTAATTGTTCGAAAACAAAGCTGAAGAAATTATGGGACCACTGCATTCCATTTTGTCAGTTATAAATTAAGTTATAAATATTTACTATGATAATTTTATTTAATTAATAATAAATACTTCGTTTTTTCGTAATCCTATTGCATTCACTTTGCTTACACACGTACATAATTAATTATTTAACACGGTATAATTCTTCCTACGAATCGTCATAACAATTAGATATCGATTTGTTATATCAAACTGCAAACACCGAATAATCAGTCTGCTCGTATTGTAATCGGCTGTAGTGTAAAGCGATAGTTGCGGCTGACCATGCATGGGCTTGCCATACTGGCAAATTGTTACACCTTCATTAGACAGAACATAGAAGGACAGTTTCATCCAAAAGTTATACACTAACATTGATAAGGGATTGCATATACATATTTGTTAATTGTTAACAAAACAAAGCCATAAAATATTACAGAGGCACTGCATTCGATTTGGTTAATTACAAATTAAGTAACAGGTGTTTACTAACTAATTAATACTAACTGCTTATATTTGTAAGTAATGCTACTTCACTCACTTCGTTTATACACGTACATTAATTAATTATTCAATAGGGATTAATTCTTCCTACGATTTCTTATAACAATTATATATTGATTTGTTAAATGAAACTATAAAGACCGAATAATTAGTCTGCTCGTACTGTAATCGGCTGCAATGTAAAGTGATAGTTGCGGCTGACCATATATGGACTTGCTCTACTGGGAGATAGTCACGTCTTCACTAGATGGAACTAGAATACAATATAGAAGAATGATTCTTCCTACGAATTGTCATGGGAATTACAGGTCGATTTGCTAAACCAAACTGTGAAGACCAAAGGATCGAGCTACACGTACAGTAATCGGCTGCAGTGTAAAGCGATAGTTGCGGCTGACCACACATGGACTTGCTCTACTGGGAATTAGTCACGTCTTCATGAGGTAGAACTTCTCTCGAATTGTGGTCCCACGTGTTTAACAATTAACGACACCCGTTACGTTTCTATGTAGAACATGATTGTGAGCTTTTATGGAACTATATAGGTTGTTGTTATTTTAAGTTAAGTTATTTATTTATTTACTGCTAAATAAGTAATACATCTTCGAATTTAACCCAAATGAATGAAAGAGAATTCAATTCTGTAAGGATAGTTTGTTGAAAATATGCAAGATTGGTTTCAAAAGTTTTATGCCACCGCAAATACTATGATGTTAAAATGTTTATTAGTTAATTTAATTTCGCTAGTTTGATTTTTTACCTATCTCATTAAATAATCTTTCTCACATATTTGCCTTCATACAAAATAAAAATGATTGGCGTCACAGTAAAGCAGAAGGATCATTAACAATCAAATTAAAAATCATTCTGCAATGCCTAGAATAATACATTGTAAAACTACAAAACAAATATTTCTCACTGCGAGGAAAATAAAATATAAATGTGGGTGGAACACAAATCAAAGAGATTGATACGAAATAAAATGGATGAAAATAATTGGTTAGTTGTTATTGTAATTTCTGGAGCTGGTTGAATAGTTATATAATTAATTGCGGACAGCCAGACATTATCATATCTGTTTAATTCCAGACATGGTAAGGTGTGTACTCACTTGTATGCTGTAACGCGTAACATGTAATAAATTTCTCCTGCCAGCGCTCGGATCGAATTGTTTGCAACGAGCCGGTGATAATCGGTTTTTACGATTGAAGAAAATGGTTTGTTTCACTGTACACATTTCAATATTAATTAAACTAACGTTACAATAGCGTTAACGTGTTTAAACAGATCTTTTTAATTAAAGTTACTTTATGTGTTATTAATCAAGTATAAAAATAGGACTTTTCGCAAAATTTGGTGCTATCAACGCTCAGTTAATATTGTTTGCAATAACCCAGCGATGATGATTTTTTACGATTGCACAAAACGGTTTATTTCACTCTGCACATTTAAACATTAATTACACCAATGTTACAACAACGTTAACTAGTTACGTAATACATGTTTAAACAAATACGAAAAACAGGACTTTTTACAAAATTTTGTACTGTCAACTTCACTATTACCCGAAACTGATATAGTGCACTTCTTTGAAGAATTACACTTTAGTCCGGGTCGAATAGAATCGGGCCACAAAGCGATCTCAAAAACAATTTCGCCAGCGGTACCGTATTGCATAACATTTGTGTGGTAATGCGATATCGATTCGGGCAAATTGCTAGCACGAACATTATTATCCGCGGGTAACAACCGAATCGACGGTGCACCGTTGAACCCGTATGGGAAGCAATCATCCTTTCAACCTGCTTCCTTTTAGGATTTCGACATAAAGATCGAATGGCATAGTTCTCTTCGCTCAGTAATTGGAGCACTTGTCGATTTTGCAATTGAAAGAAGAATAGTCAAAGTATTTAATATGTCGCCGCGAGAGAAAGTATTAAAATAATTGTCTAACGATGTGTGTTAAACAGTAATTTGTTGGGAACTGCTTCAAAGGAGAAACTGTTTCCATGTGTGAAAGCTATCTTCAAGAATGAATTACCAATAGAATACATCTTTACTGACTGCAGGGAATTCGTGTCCTTCTACTTTACAGTTAACTTATAAAATAACATAATTTTTACTTAGAAGTGTAACGTGAATTATAATAAAATCTTTGGTAAGTTTCTTATTCAATTTAACTAGTTAGATAGTCGCTAATAACTCTGCATTATAAAAGAGTTGAACATTTTTTAACATATTACTAATAAAACTACTATCTTTCGAAATTTCTGTATCTTTCAAAACGTACTTAAAACACAATTGAAGAAAGGAAAGCTAATCGTTACAGTCCTAAAAATTGCACACCCCTAACTAACCCTGAAAAATTTCCAAAATCTTAAAGTTTCAAAACATTTTTTAACAGATTACCAGTAAAACTCTCATTTGAAATATCTTTGACTTCCAAAGTACACTGGAAACATAATTAAATAAAGTAAAAATAATATCTGCAGTCCCAAAAATGGAACACGCCACGATCACTTCAAATTTCCCAAAACATTCTCAAATAGATTCCATGCAAAACTATTTCCACTCAAAGTTTCATTGTCTTCGGAAAGTACAGGGACATGCTAGCACACTATCCGGCAGCACGAAAGGATTAACTCGATCCCTTTCGCTGAGGATTGAGTTGCACCCGGACTGAAAGGTCGATACAACGCTCGACAATCGAACTCGTCGCGGCTGGCTGGGATAAAAGTACTTGTCCTAAATAAAGGAATCAACAGTGGCACTTTCTGTGAAGGCGACCGAGCGGGATCTCGTTTCTCGCTTGTAATAGTTACCTTGATGGCGAAACTTTGCCCGGAACTTCCGGGCCGAGCAGCGCGCTTAAACTGCATTAACTACCGTCCTCATAATAAAACTTTCCCGGCGACGTTTGACGGATGAAGCCGAGCGAACGATTCCGCTTTCTGCATTTTCAATCCTCCCCTCCCCTAATTAATTGAAAGTGTCGCCCTGCCCGGTTTTACTTCCTGCAGAGAACGAAGAGGAACAATGTTCCTCCCTGGGATATTTCACTCTTAAGGGGGTTCGCTCCTATTCGCAGGCGTTATTTTTAGGATAGCTTTAGGATTTTAAACGGAAATGAACTATCGGTTGGGGAAGTTTCAAATTTCGCGTGTGAAAAACTTGGCTGCCATGATTAATCTTCTTGCATTCATTTGAAATCAGAAAGATAAACGCAATTTTAAATCATATGGGTACAATAAAGTAAAAAAAGACGATTATCACAAAATGACTACCAAACAATATTTAATAACTTTCTACGTATAAGCGATACCCCTACAAAAATTGTACTATATATTCTTGAAACTTTCCTGAGTACGTATAAAAAAGTTCAAACTCCAACATGTAATTCTTCCCTTCTGTTTTTAATAATAAAAATTTTCAGTGTGTTTCAAAATGACATTACACGGGTAAAACAAAGTAAAAAGGGATGATTATGACAAAATGATTACCAAACAATATTTAATAATCTTCTTCATATTAGCAATAATCCTATAAAAAATGTACTATATGTTCTTGAAACTATTCCAAATACGTATGAAAATGTTCAAACTCTGACATCCAATTCTTCCTTTCTATTTTAAATAATAAAATTTTTCAAACAATAACACCACATGGGTGAAATAAAGTACAAAGGGATGATTATGACAAAATCACTACCAAACAGTATTTAATAATCCTCTTTGTAGTAGCAATAACCCTACAAAAAATGTGCTATATATTCTTAAAACTTTGCCAAATACGTATGAACATATTCAAACTCCAACATCCGATTCTTCCTTTCTATTTTAAATAATAAAAGTTTTCAAAAATTGACTCTTCCAAATGGTAACACTCCCTTAACCAAGATCGAGCCTAGGAACGATAAATCGGGTAGTTGGTGTCGGCTACGCGTGAAAGCGTCCAGAAAGCGAATGAATTATTTCCGGCATGCTCCAGTGCAGTTTCAAATCGAATCGATGATTCTGTTTGCCGCACTCGTCTCGCCCAGTCACCCTCTTCACATTCTCTTTCTCTCTCTCGCTCCCGTTCTGTCTCGATCGACTTCTCGATTCGCCGTTTTACTATTCGTGCGCCTTTAGATTTGAAAGTACTATTTTCCTACCAGTCGCCGACGTCTCCCGATGAATGTCATGTTCGTAATAAGAAAGCAGCCGAATGATTTCGAAATTTATTCGTGGCGCGCACACCCGCCCAAATCCATGATTTCACGTGGGTTTATGTGGCGGGGGATAATAAATCTTTATGCAATAAATTGATTTTACACATTCGGATCTCGAAGAGCGAGAGAATGTGTGCGCTAGTTTTAAAAGGTGTGTGTTTATTTAATGAAGTAAAAGATAAGGTTCCTTTTTGATATTTTGTTTGTTGGAAGTATAATTCATAATTCATAAATTAAGCAAACAAATTTAGTACTGTAAAAGTATGCAATAGAGTCTGATAAAGATTTAAATATATACTGCTTGAACGAAAACATTTTCATTAGCAATTACTTTGTAAATTTTTGTCGATTTTTTTGCGTCACATATAATAAACGAAGCTTCAAGAATTTCTGCTTTAAATTATGATGAACCATGTTTAGCATTTTGATTTGATAAAATACTTTTCAGATACGAACAATAAGTTAAAGAAATATTATACAGGACAACTATTCTAAATAACTAATAATACAATTCACATTTTTAATTTTTAATTTACAATGAAGTATGTTTAACATTTTGATTTGACAAAATATTTTTGAGATACGAACAATAAGTTAAAGAAATATTATACAGAACAACTATTCTAAATAACTAATAATACAATTCAAATTTGTAATTTTTCCATTGAATTTACAATTGATTTACATTTTGGAACAGACATCGAATCTGTCGTATATCAGACGATTTCCTGCAACCGATCAGCAAGCGTTTCATCGTAAACCTTGTCGAGATTTTGTGAGATTTTATATTCGCATAGCTATCCGTAAAGTGCAATGACTAATGACCCTGACAAAGCATCGATGGACTCCGGAAGCATCAGGGAAGTGTGGGAATCGACATCATTGATTCATACATGACACCGAAACTCGAGCGATACTCAACTCCGAGGCCAACTACAGATTATGTGTAAATGGAGTTCGAATGCACTTTGTTTCCGCGTTATTAATAATCGCGCTGGTAATATCAATCAACACGCGCAGATATAATGCGGGGATAATGCTCGTTGTAGTCCGATGACGCTCCTGAAAAAGGACATTACGAGTCTCGCCTAACACACGCACACGCAGACACGCGCGCGCGCGCGCGCACATTGTCGTCGTTTTACACCCGCGCAAACACAATTCAGCCGGGCCGCATATTATGTTGAATTCTCGGCGCTCTCGCGTACATAATAAATTCGGCGTTCTATTGTTGCAGCGCGCGTTAATTAAAATACGGCTAATTGCGATCCGCGCTTCCTCCGATAACAATACCGATGCTCTAACAATAAACATGCATGCCAGCGAATGTGATTTAAGTAAATGCCGCGTGTGATAATTCCGAAAATGCGATCATGTTTTTCCCTTGCTTCGTTTCGACGTAATTTAATTATTGCCCTTCACAGATTTTTGAACTCTTTCGAGTCTGAGATTCAAATGTTCAGATTCTGTGGAGGGAGTTCAGAAATTGGTGGAATTGTTAACTTTATTCATGTTTATCTTGCTGTGATTCTATTTATAATATAATGTGTAATATTATTTTTATCTTATGGTTACATATTTACTTGTTCATCATTATTATTTTCTAATTTTACAAACACTCAGAAATGACGATACTAATTAGCAAAGATGCAGTAAGTCTGATGCAGAAGTTGATTAATCTTTGACGTAGAAGATCGTAGGTAGTTGTGGCTGAGTGATAATTTATTATAAAACTATTAAATAGATTCAATGCACTTATAGTACTACATTTCGAGCAATCATTATATTCTTATTAACTTAAATACTATGTCAATTGAACATCGGATAAATTAATTTAAATGTTCTTTAGGTATAAAATTTGTAAAATTAGTAATTTGACTATAGTTTTAAAAATTACTGCTGCACTAACAAAAAATAAAAATGTTGCCTAAAAGTGAACTTCAACGTAATCCAAGTCTGTGTCAAACATTTCGGATAAAAGTATGAAATATTTGAAGTTGGTTTTTATCAACTTTTCAACACGAGTTTGTCGCAATGGCAAAACTTCAGGAAAGTATCGAGTTCGAGTCAGTGGTATTTTTACCTCTTAAACTTCGCAGCGATTTTATCGCTACTATTTATTGTTACACGCCACTTCTCTGTCCACGAAGGGAAAAGGACTTGAAGATTTTTCGAGTATCAATTGGCAAGTACTTCATTTTAATTAACAAAGTTTCTCTGTCAATGCAATTCAGAAAGTAATTCGACCAATTTGATTTAATTGAAGTAAAAAAGTTAAAAGGTTGAAGGTTTTGATTGAGGTAACGTAATTTATCACAGTGGAATGTCACATTAATTGCAATTAATTATCATACAGTATGATATTCACACACTTCATTGGTAATGTAAATTCAGTGAAAATCACAATTACAGGTAGTGTATGAAAGCTATAATAATGTTCGGAAACAGAAGATCATCAATGTCAATTACATCCAATTTACATTATCAGCGTAAATTCAGTCAATGATATGGATTTATATTATGATGCCTGTTATTTTCAATTTTGAAAATTTACAAAATCTGGTATTTAAACTAGCACATAGACATCCAATTTTATCAGAACGTACTTCCAAATTAATTGTAATAATCTAACACATAAAGAATGGACTTGAAAACCCATTGACAGTGACAATAAAAATAGATACTACATTTTCCTTTTAAATTTGCAATCGTGACTACTTGAATAAAACTAATCAGCAAGCAATCGTAGAAATGTTTAAAATTAAGTCTGATCTAAGTCTAAGTCTAAGTCATTGACATTATATTTCCAACATTTTCATACTCTTATTATTGAAATTATTCAACAGAAAATATTCACACAAATAACATTAACCGATTTTATTACACAAAGCAAGCACTCAAAAGCTGTGCATACTACTGACTTCAGACTGGCCTTTCAACAATTACGTATCCGATGCCACCGGCTGAAACATAATTTACAGTTATAAACAAGATTTTCTAAGTCTTTGACAGCGGAAAACGCTTTGGCGAGCATTGCCGGCGAGAGCTGCAATTTTCACTGCGTCCTAAATGAAAGTGCAAATAGCTCGGAGACGGCCAGGTGACGTTGGCAGCAATCTCCCGCACAAAGAGCGTAGCCCCGGCAGATCCATTAATTTGGCATCTAGTACAGTAATTACTGTGTAATAAGCGCGGACGACGCCGACTGGAATCTACACGATTAATTTGTGAAGCCACGCTTGGCTGTGCACGAATCATTGTCTGATCGCGTATTTCCTAATTGGAGATACAGTGGATAAAAACAATATTCGCACACACAACCCTTTTCTTGGACTAAGTTTTTATGTGGAAGAAAGTTCCCTTTTTGAAGGAAAAACAAATTTAGGAACAAATTAAGGAAAATTATAAATGTTCTCAAAGAAGAGTATTTTCTTCTTAAAGAAAAATTAGTCCAGAAAATCTGGGTGTGCGAATACTCTTTTTAATCACAGATATATTATTATTGTTATATGCTTTTTTATTAACTTGTACATTTCTTTCCGCCTGTCAGACTGCAACTGGTGGGAAGATTATTATATTATTTATATTAATTTTTTATTAATTTGTACTTTCTGTTTGTCTACCACGCTGTTGCTAGTCAGGGGAATATAGTAGAGTAGGTGGTCAGCCAACTACTGCATTGGCTCTTGATCAAATTTTTGTATACCTGCTGCAAACTAATTAGCCACGAAAATAGTTCCAATGATATAGAAAAGTAACATCGTTGGGCAAATCAAATATCAATAATGTATACTTTAAACACTTCAGCAACATTAATGGTAAAAATTTGTTAATAAATAAGAAGTGAATGTTATTAAAATATGTTTTTACCATATGAAAAATATTTTTCGTTAATTATTATATTTGATTATGTACTACAGTCTTTATTACAACTAAAGTGTCTGGAAACTTCAAGTAGATTACGTATTCAAGTTCGTATGCTTGAACAAATCTAACTTGATTTTGCAAAATAATTGCTAAATTTATCGAAAATATATAAAAAGGAACTTATCCGGAAATCTCGGATTAAATTAATGAATGCTTCATTTAAACTTTTTTAATCAGCATCGCCCGATAAGAATTTTGTACGAGAAACCTGTGTGATGCCTCTGTCAGTAGAATGTATCAACGTATAGTCAGCCGTGCCTGACAAAGTCCACTCCACAGAAGAATAAGAACATTTCGGTTTTACCCTCTGAAAATTAGTACAAAATACAGTATTTTTATGCTCTCGTCGTTAGAGTGCGTACAGGACACAGTAATTATCGACAACGTTCATTTGTATCGATCACGTGTGAATAAATGAACATATCAGTAAGAACATAATTAGAACAGTATAACAAGCCGAATAGGTCTCGGCGAATTTTCAGGAAACAGCGTCTAATCCAAGCGGCTTAATTCGAATTAAAGAGAGGAATTTTCCTACATTTTTTTAATTTGTCTTTAGAGACTGAACCACTTTAAAAAATTGCATCATAATAAAATTAGAAGCTGTCTTGAACTTTATGTCAAATTTTATTCAACGATAAAAAAGGACACGTTTTTGTCCTTTTTTTTATTGTCTCATCTGATTATTGTTTAAGGTTCGTTAAACAATAATCATTCGTAACGATCTCAAATTTTCTTAAAAAATAAGAACGATCTCTGTATCATCTGCAACTCGATACAAATTATCCAAGATTCGACTTCATTATCAATTTCCAATAATCCATATTATCCAATATTCAACTCCATTACGTTTTACCCTCTGAAAATTAGTACAAAATACAGTATTTTTATGCTCTCGTCGTTAGAGTGCGTACAGGACACAGTAATTATCGACAACATTTATTTGTATCGATCACGTGTGAATAAATGAACATATCAGCAAGAAGATAATTAGAACAGTATAACAAGCCGAATAACCTCTGGGCGAATTCTCAGGAAGCAGCGTCTAATCCAAGCGGCTTAATTCGAATTAAAGAGAGGCGGCAAGCTAATTATAGTCGCTGATGCATACTCCTTCATGGGAAATGCCGATAATTCCTGGTTGACAAGTGTTTGATGCGTATCTTCACCAAGCCGCAGCATCCGGCAGTGGGCAAATCGGCCTGTTATCGCAGGAAGCCGCACCGCGATTGACACGTCAATTCGCAATCAGATTCCTAATACCCCGAGCGATAAATACGAATGGCAGCGCCAATTTGCGCTCGCTCGCCCGGCAATCTGTTTTCGGTAAAACAACAACAAAAAAGCGGGCGGAAGAGGGAGGGAGAGGGGAAAAAAAAGAGAGTAACCTGCCGCAGACATGTGCCCGTGAAAATATTGGACTGCACTTGGCACCGCGGGCTTTTACAAGCGGCCCAATTGCAGACTACAGCTGCCCGCCGACTGTCTAATAATCGTGTTCATCTGGCACAATAATTGCACTAACAAAGTGGTAACTTCAACATAATGTGGCCTGCATGTGTTAGGTGTATTTGAGAACATTCCACGAATAAGCTCTTTTTATTTTTGAGTTACGCGTGGATTTCAATGGGAGATCTTGTTGTTTAATACTAGATTTACCAAACGGTTAATATGATAGAAATGATATTTTGTAGCAAGAACTAATTATTTAGAAATTGTATTTTCTGAGAAGTTTTATGACTTTTATTGCAGTATTGATTATTTTTATAAATCAGAACGTACTGTCCTTCCAGAAAGTACAATAGAAAACTTCAGATTTTATTTAATAACAATAGTTAATATTAGACAAATTCGAAAATTTTCTATAAGGTGGAAAAGGCTTTATAAAATAACAACTAAAAAGCCAATAAACCTTACAAATTGAAAATCTCTTCCTTTTCGGTCTCGATAAAAAAAAAAAAACTCTTTCTACTCGACACGACTTACCACTGGCTCGCCACACTTTTTCCACTCCTGGAATCATTTCCATCAACCGTACAATTACTTTATTGCTTCGGTAGACGAGCTATCCGTTTCCCTGCAGTCGCGCACTCCTCTGTTGCTCTATTTCTACTGAAATCCGGCCGCGCAGCTTTTTTGCAATCGGCCGGTCCATCGAGGATTAGGAAAGTCTCGTGCCAGAATTCTGAGATAAAAACGAGGGCTCGTCGGCAGCGCTGCGAAGGCGAGCGGGTAGCGAGGAGGAAGGAAAGAGGAGAGCTCCAAATACTCTCGACGGTGCCGTAACTGCGCGAATCCTCGGGTGTATACTTAGGCTTCCGCTATCTGGCCGCCTCCTTGTCCATTTCCCTTCTTCCATTCTCCTCCGCTCTTTCTCTCTTTCTCTCTTTCTCTCTCTCTCTCTCTCTCCTTCTGTACTGGATTCAATCGACTACGGAATCTCTTCGCGCACGAGATCCTCCTCTTTCCTCTTTTCCCCCCTCCTCCGCAGAGAGCACCGTCCGCCGCGCCACTATTCTGCCGGGACAATCCGCTCGAGATTTTATGCGAGACTTTATCTCGGCTCTATCGAGTTTAATCCATAAAGTAGAAATTAATTGACGCCCGCAGTGTAATTCAACTGGCGCGCGATCAAAGTTGTTTGTTATTGATTGCTTCTCAGTCGTTTATCTATTTATATTTTAATATATAACAGTCAAAGTATGCAACAGCAACAGTTTAAAATAAACACTATGGAGGTTTCCAATCCCTCCAATCAACCCTGAAATCAACCCCAGGCAGGCGATATCAGTTTTAATATTACTATTAGCATTATTACATACTAATTAGTTGGTATACGTGTGTGGCTGAATACCTTTTGAGTAAACGATGCTAGCAGTGAAAAAATATAATAAAACTTTCCAATAACAGTGCAACAACTTATTTTTCTTTAAATTAAATCAATTAGCACTACTATATACTAATTAGTTGTTATCCGCGAGTGGCCGAATACCTTTTGAGTAAACGATGCCAGCAGTGAAAAAATATAATAAAGCTTCTCAATAACAGTACCAGAACTTATTTTTCTTTAAATTAAATCAATTAGCATTGTTATATACTAATTAATTGTTATACGTGAGTGGCCGAATACCTTTTGAGTAAACGATGCTAGCAGTGAAAAAATATAATAAAACTTTCCAATAACAGTGCAACAACTTATTTTTCTTTAAATTAAATCAATTAGCATTACTATATACTAATTAGTTGTTATCCGCGAGTGGTCGAATACTGAGTAAACAATGCCAGCAGTGAAAACATATAATAAAGCTTCTCAATAACAGTACAAGAACTTATTTTTTTTAAAATTAAATCAATGTTAGTTTACCCACGAATTTCCATCCGGGCGAAGCCGGTTAAGACAGCTATCTAGTTATACATAGTCTTTGGATTTATATATACGGTGAGAAACAAAAGATTTTAAATGATACTTTATCTCGACTGTATTAAGCATAATCCATACAATAGAAGTTCAACTGGCGCGCGATCAAGTTCGATTTCTGTTACTGGTTGCATCTCAGTCGTTTATTATACATAGTTTTTGTATTTATACCTATTATGGAAAACAGAAATGTTGTATAGTAAGAATGGGAAGTTAAACTTTTCCTTGTTATATTTACTGCTAATTATATTATACGTGTATAATGACTATCAATTATACTATAAAAGAAATGTACGTCTGTAATCCAAATGAATCAAGCAGCTTTCCGAGCGTTTTTGCCATCCTGTCTGACGTATTTCTAATTACTTATTTCATATTATTTTATATTGCTCTATCTTCAAGTATTATTACATATGCAATACATTATTTCCACCTGATATTTTCTTGTTCTCGAAGAACTTGAGTTGCAAGGTATACTTGATTTATAAAAACGTGATTTTGATTTGCAGGAGGATGAATTTAAAGTGTAAAATGTTAAATTTGATATGCAAAATCTGTAGTAAGGATTATTCTCTCCACCAAATCTAGAATCAAGTGATGACGCATTGGTTTATCCGTGCATAAATTCGCCAGTCACTAGGATCCAAGGGAAACAGAGGACGCCGGGTGTAGTTTACATGAAAAGATCATTAGGATAGCAGGGAGCATCGACGTCTCATATCAATAAAGCATTGGCTAAACGCGATATGCGAATGAGCTTGGAAGCCCTCGGTCAGTGGGTGCCGCTGCTTAAGGAAGAGGCAACCGAATATAGGGTTGGGAGTATAAGGGGCAGGTTGGAATTACGGCCGGTTCCTACGGTATTAGGAGTAAATGAAGTTACGGGCCTGCGGTTTACCGGGTGGCGCGCACTATACCTTAACGACGAATACCTTCGCGTCGTTTACCGGCTCTCATTCGCCCTAAGCCCCACCCCAATGCGATGAAAGCAGCACTTAACTCACCAGGAAAGTGAATCTGATAACTGAACACTCCCCCAAATTTGTTGGATAAATGTAGATCTGAGATTTTTTGTTGGAGAAATATAACTGTTGCTATATTATTCTTGTGCTATATGATTAATGTTAAATCAATTTTTGGTTACGCATATTGAAAGTAAGGATACTTTCTTGTTGGACATGCATATCGTAAGCATGGTTAGTTTTTTTCATCAACAATGCGATGAAAGTAGCACTTAACTCACCAGGAAAGTGAATCTGATAACTGAACACTCCCCCAAATTCGTAGGATAAATGTAGACCTGAGATTTTTTGTTGGAGAAATAGAACTGTTGCTATACGTATTACTCTTGTGCTATATGATTAAGGTCAAATCAATTTTTGGTTACACATATTGTGAGTAAGGTTACTTTCTTGTTGGACATGCATATCGTAAGCATGGTTAGTTTTTTTCATCAACAATGCGATGAAAGTAGCACTCAATTCACCAGTAAAGTGAATCTGATAACTGAACACTCCCCCAAATTCGTAGGATAAATGTAGACCTGAGATTTTTTGTTGGAGAAATATAACTGTTGCTATATTACTCTTGTGCTATATGATTAATGTTAAATCAATTTTTGGTTACGCATATTGAAAGTAAGGATACTTTCTTGTTGGACATGCATATCGTAAGCATGGTTAGTTTTTTTCATCAACAATGCGATGAAAGTAGCACTCAATTCACCAGGAAAGTGAATCTGATAACGGAACGCTGAAATTTTTTGGCAAAGAAATGGAACTCTCGACGTCAGCATTGTATGATGGAAGTAAATATTTCTTTAATTTTTTGATGCACATAAATATAAAGAAAGTTATTTTCTTATTGGACATGCGCGTATCGTAAAGAAAGTTACTTCCTTGAGTCACGCTGTATGTACTTAAAATGAGAACACTTGTTTACGCAGTACCTGAGTCATTGCTAGCTTGAGTCAGGTTCATACCGGCGATTTGCTGGAAGAAAGAAAAAGAAAGTACTTGATAATACTAAAAAGGATCAAATTGATGAAGGAACTGGTTCTAAGTAAAGTTTTTTAAATTATTAAGGGTTGCAGTTATTATTTAAATTAACGATGATTCATTAAGACCTATCGTATTACAACTATTAAGGAGATCATCTTAAACAAGCTGTTCACACTATTTGGTGAAATTTTGTACATACTCTTAACAAAAATTTGCCTACTTTTTTTTTATTTATCTTTAGGGACTGAACCACTTAAAGAATCGCATCATAATTTAATTAGAAGTTGTCTTGAACTTTTATGTCAAACTTTATTCAACGTTAAAAAAGAACACGATTTTGTCCATTTTTTTCTTGTTTTATTTGATTATTGTTTAAGGTTCGTTAAACAATAATCAATCATAACGATCTCAAATTTTCTTCAAAAATAAGAACGATCCCAGTATCATCTGCAACTCCATACAAATTATCGAAGCTTCGACTTCATTATCAATTTCCAATAATCCATATTATCCAATATTCAACTCTATTACGTATTACCTATACACAATTACTATCGGAGGTTCGTTAAACAATATTCAATCGTAACGACCTCAAATTTTCTTCAAAAATAAGAACAATCCCAGTATCATCTGCAACTCCATAGAAATTATCCAAGATTCGACTTCATTATCAATTTCCAATAATCTATATTATCCAATATTCAACTCTATTACGTATTACCTATACACAATGACTATCGGAGGTTCGTTAAACAATATTCAATCGTAACGACCTCAAATTTTCTTCAAAAATAAGAACAATCCCAGTATCATCTGCAACTCCATAGAAATTATCCAAGATTCGACTTCATTATCAATTTCCAATAATCTATATTATCCAATATTCAACTCCATTACGTATTACCTATTCAGAATGACTATCAAAGGTTCATTAGAGAAGAGTGTCAGAGGCGTTGTAGGATGATGTAATCGAGCGCATTAAATCAGGCGGTCTACCGTTCGCGGTATTCATGTTATCGCATACTAGCGCTAGGGTTGGGAGGCCGAGGAGTAGGTTAATCGGGTACATATCTACACGCCTAATGAAGCCATCAGCCACGTGATCCCAGCCGACTTGGCCTGTACATCCAAGCGGGGCTACTTTTGCGCATTGCCATTAAAAAGCCTAGGTAAATCCCCTAACAACCAACACAACAAGGCAGAAGCAAGGATGCCCGACGATTTCCCGGGCTATTAGCAAACGGGCGACGAGGTGTGTCGCCGGCAGTTTACAAGGGCAAGTTGAGCATTTTCCCCGGCATACATTAGAAGAGCGGCCGCGGAGGAGATATGCAAAGGGCTGGCAAGGATTATTAGGGCGTTTTCCAAAACAGAGAACAGTGCAAGCCTCGAGAGGACCGATATGCAGATTCCAGAAGGTGTCTGGCATGAGTTCGTCTCTGTCCGGAGTTGCCATTCCCGCTATCAGCGAGCTCGCTCATACAGCGGCGCGCTCCCATTAGCCTTGTACCGGCTGGCTATCGCATCAAAGTCCTCCGGTGGGCCGCGCGATGCGGTTGGCACCTCTGCCAAACGATAAGTGTTACTCCCACGGAGAAACAGCCCCGGGAGTCCGGGGAGGAGGATCAGGCGAAATCTGAGGAAGCAACCGGGCCAAAGCCAGAGCGGGAGAGAGAGAAAGTGAGTGAGAGAGGGGGTTGTTGGACCAAGAGAGTGAGATATTAGGGCGGTTTACCGGAGAGCTTCGGGCTTAGGAGAAACGAGCCAGGGGGTGGGATGCCTCCTACGGGAGGACAGAGATAAATAGATGAAGAGGATGGCCGGGATAAGGGGGAGTTTTTCGCCGACCACTGACAGACAGATTGACAGGAGGGACATGGATAGGGGCGCGCGAGAACGCCAGGGTGCGAGGAAAAATGGGAAGGAAGCTATATTATACAAAGGCGTCGCGCGCCTCCCCGCATTGCAATCGCTTCAACGAACCAGTGGACGAGGGTTCTTCCTATATATCTGCAGGCGATGAGTTATTGCTTGTATAAGAATAAAGATTCCAGAGCTTCGCCTGGAAGTAATGGACCGCTCCCGGATAGCCCTACGAGCAGGACTCGATCAGAGTAGGAATCAGAGAGCCGGAAGATCCTCGGGATATGGTTACAGAATCACGTGGATGCAAGTGATTAACCAGCGAGCGATTGCTTCCCTCTGGAACGTAGTGGACACCTTCGGTAGACGGAGCAATTTGGGTATGCCAGGGCAGCAAGTGGCCGGTGCGAGGGCCAAATTTCAGCCGGACGAACCCGTTCCACATACAGTCTCTTCCAAGAGAAGGGAAGAGCAACATGGACGAACAGATTCCAGCTGGTGTTGGTGGATGTCGGTTGGCTCACGTGCCCGGCTTATTAACAGAGCGAGCGAGCGAGCGAGCCTTCGGCGTAACATAACGTCGAGCCATTACACGTACGCTCCGGCATAATGGCCCTCGTAAGGCCTACTTAGCGGGCGACACCGACAAAATTCCCGTGCTACCTCTTCTGGAAAGCGAGCGGCTCCCGTCACTTTCCTGGGAGTACGCGCCAGATTTGCGGCCAACAGGATGGACGCTTGCTGAAGGTGCTGCCGCTGGCCGCCCACCGAGGAACCCCGTGTTTCCCCACCTTGTTCCGGGAACACGGCCAAAAATATTATCCCCCAACGAATGCCGACGCCCGACACCGCCTCGACATTTGCACTTCCGCCGAGACAATTCTCCCGGAAAACAGGAGCACGTACTGCTTACTTTGTTTTAGAGCCACTGTCGGGTGGGAATGTTACCTTCCTCGTGGATTTTTTATGTGCTGGTTAGTTAAAGATGAATTTGTTTTAGAGTTGTGGTCACGTGTCACTTTTGTTGGAATTGCTTGAAATTTTTATGATGTGTAGAAGTGATTATTCATTAAGAATTTATGAAGTTTGAACTTGATTGAGTGTCTATGAAGAGAGATCATTTTAATTAAAAATTGAAATTCGAAATGGGACACTTTTAATTTTAGCATCAAAACGGATGTTAAGATTTGAAGAGTACTAAAGGTATGAGTCGATGATTTGATTGACTAATTTTAATATTAATCATTTTATCATTATTGCGTTATCCACATATTTGGTACATCAGAATTGTACTTTCATTATAAATTGCTCTATAAACTGCTATATTTCCGTATAGCAAACTTAAACAATCAACTTACAATTATTTACAATCCACACGATAGAATACAATACAACTATTTTACAATATTTTAATTACAAATTACTGTATGAATGCTTCCTGAATTCAAACCTCATAGACGATTCCAGTTCAGAGAACTTGCCTCTTGCTGGCCGCGCCATCTCGTCAAGTGTGATAATTGGGCATCCTTGTTACCGATACGAGGTCCCGCAAATTTGAACGCATTGCTGGGGGTAGAAAAGGGGGTAAAAAGCGGGCAGACAGGGGAGGCGAGCAGGCGTTGGGGAGCGATGATGCTGTACACCAGCGGGTGGACCAACAAGCTTATCCTAATTGCCGGTAATAAAAGCTTTTTATCGGGCAGAGTTATGCTTTCGTTCGCTTCGCTGACCACTATTATCTCCCTTTAGCCGCCGGCGAAAAAATAATATTTAACTAACTCGCCAACAATAATGCGCCGTCTTCGAAACGGTAGGCATTTAGTAAGTTTAAATAAGATGGGAATTAGTTTGTCTGTTTTTGCTCCTTTCTGTGTTATCTGTTTTTCAAGTCGATTCGCATTTTTGAAATATTTTTGAGTACAGCGAAATTTATTTGCAAAGTGGACCATTGCGGGAACTTGGGCGATAAAATATAAAAGGTTTCATGTCGATTTCATAATACGAGCAAAAGTTACGCTAGGGCAAACAAAAATATGGTATTTTCTAATGATAATGAGTTATCTTTAATAAATTCGATCCTTTTTAGTACAGAAATCATTGCACAAGTATTTTATTGCATTGGTAGAAAATATATGCATAGAAACACGTTTTGCACCCCTAAATCATTTCTATCAACTGTACAATTACTTTATTCACACAGTTGATGTCGCAACAAAAAAAAAGAAGAAGATATTGTTGGACAAGCTCTAAAAAAGAAAATATGCGCACTAAATTGAAAACCTTCGCCTTCTCGAAATCAGTTAAAAAAGCCTTTCTATGATTTAAATTTGGACACAATATTATCACTGACTCGCTACAGTTCTTGCACCCCTAAATCATTTCTATCAACTGTACACTTACTTTATTAATTGACATTAATATGAAAAAAAGTAAATATACGCGACGAATTGTGTTCCCTTTTCAAAATCAGTTAAAAATACAACGATTACGGGTGAATGAGAATGAAAATCAGAGAGGGAGTCTTCCCGCGTGTAGGATTACGTTATGCAGAGCAATCACGAGGCAGCGCACGTGTTCGCAGATCATCGAAGAATATTCCTGGGCACACGCGTCATGTTTGTCATCGTACGGGGATATTGCTACGTTAATTAACCACAATCGACCGTTCCATAGAGTCTGCATCGCTGTCAGCTCGTATTACCATCAACTGCATGTGGCATTATATGGGGTAACCTCCTATGAATGTATACGCTAGTTGCCCAAGACAATTCATCCCAAATATAGATCGCCGGATGCGGGCAGTCAATAAAGAATTGATTTCCCGTGGCTCTTGAATAACGGACAAAATTTCATTGTTCAGGCTTTCGAACTATTATTATTATCAACATGAAAATTCCATATAATTTTCAGAGTTTTAATGTTAATTCTAGTTTACTGGGGAATTAAGTTATTTCTGTTGAAAGATCATAAAGATAGACTCATAAAATAGCTTTAAGTTCCATTGTGTGCTGGCTTTTCCATTCTTTTTGGCCAAGATAATTCATGATAATTCGAATGCAAAGTGCAACGAGCCAAAAAAGATTTGACTTTAAGTATTTCTTTAGTGAGAAAAGAAATCTTTAATCTTGAACTTATAATAAATATTCAGGCTTTCGAATTAATATTATTATCAACAAGAAATTATTCCATAGTTTTAAGACTTCTAACATTCACTTCTTCTTATATTAAACATTTACTTCTCCTTATTTCATTCGTAGCTGATAAAGGAGAGACTCATAAACTGTCTTTAACCGCAATCGCATAGCCGGCTTTTCCATGAAACCAAGTCTCGCAAGTGATCGCTTCGAGTTAATATGACTTGACCCTAATCCACTTATCACCATCGTGACTAGATACTATAAAAGGAAGTGGTCGTAAGTCTGACTCTACTTACGCACTAATCCCGAGAACCACTAAATGAATTTTAATGCGAGTTTCACCACTGCATAAAATCTTTCTTGAGGAAGCTTTTGATCTATAAAATATTAATCCCTGTTAATATAAAGGACAACGTTTATGTTTAGGTTTGCAATAAACTCGAAAACAGCAGAATCGATTTTAACACAATTTTCCCACCTATTAGAATTATGATCTATGCAAATGCATAGCCTATAAAAAATTGCAACATTTATTATTGACACCCAGTTGTAAACGTAACTTCAACATTTCAAAAGAAAGGGGAATTCGAGTTAAAAATTGTTAGGAAATATTTACAACAAAGATAGTTGTAGTAACATGATATTCTTTAAATTGTATTAGTCTTAACATACACATAAAATGTCAGCCGTGTAAATGTGGATGAAACAGCTGTTATAGTTAATGTGAATAAAATGCATTAATACAACCTTTTCATAATTTCACTCGTTAACATGTTAGACACTTGAATGAGTTCCTCGTAATTGCAGCGTCAAGGCTGTAATATATTACAATATTTATAACTTATACATTATGGACTGAAAACAATTTCTAAATGTCGAAAGGAATGAAAGGTCAAGCTGTACGGTGTTAAAAGATATTTACAATAAATATAAATGCAACAACTGACTACTCATCAAATTAAAATTTAAAATGTTGAAGATAATTTTGAAAGTAGGTAGTGAAATTTTGGTAAATAGGAAGAATCACAATTTGTTATTAATATTTCTTGGTGGCTTCAGCAACATTTTTTATTGGGTATGTATTATCATACAATTCTAAATCGACTATTCAATACAGTATGAAACATTTAACGTAATATTTTAAGTTTAATTATTTAACTTATTTCTATTAGTCTTAACATACACATAAAATGTCAGACGTGTGAATGTTGATACGACAGCTTTATAGTTAATGAGAATAAAATACATTGATACAACCTTTTCATAATTTCACTCATTAAAGTGTTAGACACTTGAATAAGTTCGTAATTGCAGTTTCGAGGTTGTAATATATTACAATATTTATAACTTATACATTATGCACTGAAAATAATTATAAATTTCAAAAGGAATGAAAGGTCAAGCTGTACGGTGTTAAAAGATATTTACAACAAATATAAATGCAATAACCCATTATTTATCAAATTAAGTTAATATTAATTATCAAACTCTAAACTTTCATTCAAAATATTTCCACAGTCGCGCCAACTTCTCCCAAACAGTGATACGAGTGAAAAACTTTAAGAAAACTCCCAAGGGACACTGAAATAACCAATTATTCTTAAACCAAATCATTATTAACATACATATTCAACATGATCCGAGTGAATACAGCTATGGTTTACACTATTATTACCCGAGATATTGAATGAAGGAAACGAGGAAGCGCGTCGGAGGGTGACGATCGGATAGAATGTAAAGTAATAACGAGAGTGAGCGGGCGCTCTCGAGAAGGAATCCGACACTATTATTGACATTTATTCGCTCGTTCGTGCTCGTTGAAAGTGGAGAGGCACCGAAAATGGAGTCGATGAAGCCGGGTATAATCGTCGGCAGTATCAAGTGCTTTTCACGCTCGTTCCCAAGTGGATGAGTGGAAGTGAGAACCGAATAGCAGGAGTCCGCAAAAGTGACAGAGAGAGAGAGAGAGCGAGAAAGAGAGAAAGCAGGGGTGAAAAGCAGGGGTTGGCGAGGATCGGTTAGGGTAGCGAGAGGAGCGGGAAATGGCCGAAAGTGGGTTGAATTTTCCGTGGACGTCGAGTGAAGCTCTCTCTCTCTCACTCTCTCTCTCTCTCTCGCGCGCGCGCCTGCTTGTTTATTAAGGCCGTTTCACTTTTAATAAGCTGGAACCGGCCGCCTTCTGTCGCCGACAGAGAGCCCAGCCGAGCTCTCGTTAAAGCCGCGGTTTCACGCTGACCAACTTTTATTAGATCCAACGGCATGTCCGCCGGCTGCTGTTAAAGCCCGCTAAGTTATGCCGGAACGTTAAGCTCGGTGTCAGCGGTAATGGCCGGCTATTTTCGCAAACACTTTTCCGCGTTGTAATCGAGATTACGGCGCCCCCCCCCCCTCCCTCCGCCCCCTCCGCAATCACTACCCTCTGCAGTTGCCGCTCCTCTTTTGGCCAAGCGAAATACAGATAATGCGAGTATGCTCTATTGCGGGAGCTTGAATAGATCGTAGAGCACGTTTAGAGTCAGTTGGCAGGGTTCTTTCTTATCTAGTTCTTTTACATGTTCTTGGGACAGTTTTGGCGGTACTTTTTGAAGGTGAATTAAAATTTGCGTTGTGTAATTAATTTCATGCATGCTTGTTTCTGTTTTAAAAAATAGCGTAGAAAGTAATTTTTGATATTGGAATTTGTATATATTTCGTATTTATTAATATTGAACTGGTTCGCTTTTAGTTTTGTTCTCTTATTCGTTAGTGGAAAACAGCATTATAATTTTTTATCCCGATAAAAGAAGAAAAATCCAAGACAATCGACTTCAGAATTTCTGTACTTCCAAACAAGAAGATTTCTAAAAAAAATAGCCAAACAAGCAATTTTTATTATTGAACTTGTATGGAATTGATCTGTCTTTATTTTTGTTGTATTAATCATTATTGAAAAACAGCATTCATTTAATTTATTTGTTTCTGCCATTTTCGACGAATTTTAAATGACTATAGTCACATTCTTTATGTCCATAAAAGAAACAGATTCCGGGAAATGCACCTTCATAACTATCACTTTTTCGGGTACGGTCTTCCTAGTTGCGAAACCACTACTACCACCTCATCAGGAGTGGGAATTCTGGTGAACATTTCCGGCTGACCCTCTAGGCGGAAGTGATTTATTAATCGGAGAGTGAGGGGTCCAAACGGATTTCTGGCGCACGTAATAGCACGGTGGATTCATGATCTGCGAATAATCGGGCTGGCCGCCGGTTTATGGACAGAAAAAAAAAAAAAAAGGTTCCCGGTGGCAGTGAGCCATAATTTAAAAAGTACATTCTCACCGGACACTGAGATAAGTTAATTACCTTTACAAGCATAAATAACGACAATTGCGCCTGATAACCAGGATGCACGACCCTTTGTGCGCGCAGCCTATGTTCCACCCGCTCCGACACTCTTACACCTACGCGAAATCATTGCCTGATATGTTCGCTCTATTATCTGATGCTCGGCCTCGAATATTCTACCCTTAAAAACATATTCTACGTTTAACCCAAATTTCTGGTTGAATTTCGAAAGACGATCCTGATAATCGAGCAATGTCAATGCTATTTTAGTTATAAAGAAGACGTTCTACACCGTTTCGCTCGGCTGGCATTTCATATGCCTGGGGTGGGCTTTTAGGGGTTGTTTCGGGGTTGATAATATTTTTTCTAAGATCGAAGCATAATCATATCGAATTTGGTGCGGATATGTTGAACGGTACAGAAGCCTTTTCGAAATATACATACATATTTTGATTTTGATTTATTAAGATTATAAATAAAAATGATAACTTCGACCGTTCCGATATTCTTACACCTGCGCGGAATCATTGCCTGATTGTTCACAGTATTATCTGATGCTCGGCCAATGAAAGCAAATTGTCATAAACATACTAAAAAATGTTGTGACAATTTTAGTTATAAGCTGTAATTAATTACAACAAAAAAATATAACTCTGACATTATCGCTACCTATCAAAGTACGTAACAATTTTAATCGTAAGTTAGACTTTTAAAAGGAACAACGACAAATTGCTGCTGCATCACAGATAACAATATCGATAAATCTCACATGATGCGGAAATGTTTATCGTTAAATTGGAAAATATCGATATCTAAAGCAGTTTTTCGTGTTCATGACGTTCGAAGCACTCATCCAACGTTAATGAAACTTCGACATTTACGTAATAATTATATCTTAACACTTTTACGTTCAATACATTTGAATAATATTCGAAATTCTAGTTCCGAGCCTGGAAAAAGCCAAAAAAGATTTGATTCAGAACTATTTCTAGGTAAAGTGCTCGCGAACTGTGGTGAGCGACAGAAGTGGGGCAACATGGTGAATAGGCAGTATTTTTGGGACAGATTTCTGTACTCCAAGTTTCACGAAAAGGTGTTACGGCCAATGTGTCATCCACAGAAAACTCGTCCTGTAACATAGAAATTGTACCAGAAATCATAATAAATTATTACAGTAGAATGCATCAATAATGTAACAACATGATCAACGAGCTAATTAAGTTAAACAGGAATTCTTCGCCAATTCGAATTGGAAATGCGACCGAACCGTAAATGTTAATCGACTGCTTTCGCAAAATCGCTCGATGTTTGCCGCATTAGCGAACTGATTTCGCATTCGCACCGCAAATGCGATGCAGCACCGACCGTTAGAAGCACACTCTGTGTGCGCATCGAAGTCGTGCCCTGCTAGAAACAAGCTACGTAGCTTTAATGACAAGCGGATGGGCTATCTGGTGCGCCAAGGCAATTAGCTGACTCGGCTTTCATTATTCGTAGCCCGATTTTCATTTCTGCACTGTTCAATCCTTTTCCACTTTGTGCGCATTAATTGCTGAAGATGCAATATGCATTGTTTGAGCTAATATCGGGTTTTAAAATGTTGGGGGTAATTTTGAAAGCAGGTAGTGAAATTTTGGTAAAAAGGAAGAATCATAGTTTTTTATTAATATTTCTTGGTGGCTTCAGCAACATTTTTTATTGGGTATTATCATAAAATTTGAAATCCAGTATTCAATACAGAATGAAATGTTTAACGCAATATTTTAAGTTTAATTATTTAACGCAAGGCTTATAAGTTTATTTAGGATAAATTATGTAAATTCAGATGCATATCCACTATTCTTTTGCTGTTTTCGAACAGAATAGAATAATCAAAATAGAATATTGTACGTATATTTTAATTAAAAAGAATGTTTACGAACATTTTTAGATACATCAGATTTACGTTGTAACAAATAAATTGAATATTGAATACAGAATAGTCTCGTAAATAATGTTGTACGAAAGTTACAGTAAAAACAATAATTCTGCAAACACTTTTCTTGAATTTACAGAAAGTACATACAGTTCCAGATACACAAGATTTATGTTACAACAATTTAGGAGAATATTGAACACACAATATAGTTTCAAAAATAATCTGAATATCGAATATTTGAATATTGTGCGAAAGTTACAGTAAAAACAATACTTCTGCAAACATTTTTTTTGAATTTATAGAAAATACATACAGTTCTACATACACGAAATTTATGTTACAACAATTTATGGGAATATTGAACACATAATATAGTTTCAAAAATTATCCGAATATCGAATATTTGAATATTGTGCGAAAGTTACAGTAAAAACAATACTTCTGGAAACATTTTTCTTGAATTTACAGAAAGTACACACAGTTCTAGATACACGAGATTTACGTTATAACAAGTTAGAGGAATATTGAGCACTCAATAGTCTCGGAAATATTATGTCAAAGGCATTCGGGGCGGTGAAAAAGGAAAGGCGGTAGCTGGTGCGATTCCACTCACATTGAAAATGTCGAGCAGGCTGTAGTCGGAGAAATGTCTCTGCGTTTCCCTCTCGTCGACCCGCAATATTTTCCAGCGATAACCAGTTGAATTGGGCTCCTTTCTGATGTACGATCGAAGCCCAGTTTTCCCATCGCGCGCACGTCTCTCGATAAAGACCTGCCTGCCCGCCCAGTGTCGAACAGCCATAGATAGAGAATCGGGGAAGAATGATACTATTTCGGGAAAAAGGCAAGAAAAGCGCAGACACAGGTATCGCATACTGATAGAGTCAAAAGTGAAAGCAACAATTTCCCTCCTAATACGTTTAAATTGTATCTAGTCATTGTAAAATTTTTATTTTCTAATATTATTTCAATTTTTTATACTGTTTTTCTAGTCTTTAACAATTTTTACTATTTTCGAGACAGAAATATAAATCGATCATTGTAACTGTTAGTATGCAATGTAATATAATAATCAGTGATTGTTCATGCGACACCGAAGTAAAAATATTAAAATCATTTTCGCTTCGATTTGGTATTCATTTTAGCATATGCAGCGTATAAAAGAAATATTCGCATACCCAGTATTTTTGTAGTACTTTTTCTTAAAGAGGAAAACTTTCCACTCCAAAAAGAAATGCATCTTCTTGAAAAAGAAAGTTTTGTTCTTAAGAGAAAATAAATTTCTTTAAAGAAGACAGTTTTCTTGTTTAAGTCAATTTATTCCAAAAATACTGGGTGCGCGAACACTTCTTTTATTCACTTTATATTATGTAGATATAGGAACAATTATTTAAATTTAAGGGGACAAATTTTAGAATTCAGCAGTTTGTGATACCCAAAAGCTCATATAAAAATGCATATAGGTTCTTGCAAATTACTTACAATTATTAAGCTTCTTTCCATCGACATTAGTCAAATATTCAGCAACAGCGGCACTGATTTATGCGACAGCTCGAACTATCGATCAACATTCAGCGCGCCATCAGCTGCCGCGGCCTTAATAGCAAAATGCTTACAGGTAAAGAGAGTGCAGCTCATCGATCGCAAATAGAAGCAGTCATCCGGAAATGGGACTGTCACAGCCAGAGCAATCCCCCTTGTCTCGATCATATAACACAAACCCACCCTATGCGAGCATCCCTTAAAACCACCGATCGAACTACTCAAAAACTACATTCTCAGTCGCCTCTCGAAACCCCCCCGGGAAAATGCCAGCAATTATGCAAATCACTAAATTACAACGTCGTCGACTAAAACGATTCTCCTCGAAGAACCCCGCCGCAAAAATCTCCAGGATCGTCGAATAACTAAACCAGAATCGTCATAAGTTGATGCAGTCGACTAGAGGCGGAAAATCAGCAGGAGTAAGTTAAGGTGTCGTAATAATTATAGCTCGTAAAGAGTGCGAACTGGAGCATAAGCCGTGTCGCGCGGGGGGTTGCTTGGGAAGACGGGCGAAACTGCCGGTAGAAACACAGGCCAGACCAATATCCGGGCCGCGGCTCCTAAGTCATGCGTTTAAATTACCTTATTATGAGCCGGGCCTGTCATAATTACAGCCGAGGGGGACACACTGCTCCTGGGAAAGCCCAGCAGGGCGAAGGGGGTGGAAGCCGGTGCTGGTAAAGGGCTCAGGGGCAGAGAGTGAACCCGAGTGATAGAGTAATTAACATCCAGTCAACTCCAGACCGTCCCGATAATTCCCACCCCCTTCGCCTAACTCGCCACGGAAACATGGAAAAATATGTATATTTTCCAACCCCTGCCAACCACTTCTCTTTCCTTCTTCTCTTCTTCCATCGTTTTCCGGGGGTACAAGCTGATTCACTTGCTTGTGAATTGACACGTCGTACCATAGTTTTTATTAGATGGTTAGGGGAATACTACGTTTTTAGGGACGCCGTGATTTGAATAGTGTGTTCTAATAAGGCTACGATTTGAATACTATTTTTTTTAGGAAAAAATCACCAGGATTGGGAAACAAATAGTTTTATAAACCAAGTCTTGTTGAACAAGGATTGTTTATTTTTGCCTCGATCTTAATGCTGTTTCTAAAGAAAAAGTAGTGGGGATTCTTTGAGTGAACCCAGACCTAACCAATCAAGAGTTGAAGTGGGTTGGTAGGTTCGCTGCTCTCGCCCGCTAAAAAAATAATCATCAGACCAACTCCGATTAGCGTGCTAGTGATATCAAAATTTAACCCATTCGTTTTTGATAACCGGGGGTCCTGGAATTTTTTCAACATTTTTTCGTAATCCTCGCGAGTTTTTCCTACACGAACACTATTCAATCACGGTATTCCAAAAATCGTACTATCCCCAAGGATTTTTTTTTATATTCAACCCTCAATAAATCAAATTTGTCACAATCAAGCACGCAACGTCTTAAAGATGTCTCTTTTATGCGATTTTCACATCTGCACGTCTTATATTCGTAGGACGTTTTAAAGATGTTCTGCCGAAACCGTTTCAAAGATGTCCACATTTTTTCACTTTTAAAACGTCTCCGATACATCATCTTTTTTGCTACCTTTTTGCGATATTCTTAGAGCATCGCAAAGACGTTTTAACAATATTCGGACTTCACATCTTTGAGCGTTTTCAAAAATGCTTTTAATATACGTTTTTTGGTACCAAACGATTGTTTCGTAAAATTGCATATTATTCCAATAGTATATATATATATATATAATCACGAAATTGGTTATTTCCTCCAAAACAAACGTTGATTTTACTGAATTAACTCAGCTAGAGAACAGCAGAGTACTCATTTTGAAATACTGTTTCTAGAATATAGAATAGTAATATATTGTTATGAACCGCGTACCTGATCCCATCAGGTAAGAGCCTGGATACGTAGAGAAGAGAAACTGATGGCGGACCTATAATAGAGTATCGAAGAAAGCCATTCTTAAAATTACTCTTATTTTAACTGTCGAAGCAATAACACTGTACAATTACCAGAATATTCGTGTCGACTCCTAATAATTCGCACGACTTTTTCATTGCCCACGATGGTAATACCACAATTCCTTATAATATATTCAAAATTCTATCATAGACGTATTAGAGGCGTATTTAAAACGGCTTCTACATGTGTTCTTCCAGTTTGGTCGGATCATGTTTTAGACGTGTTAAAGATGTATTTCTAACACCTTATATATGTTCCTTCGAAGGTATTGTGGACACTTTTAAAATGTTCCATGTTGTAACATCGCAAATTTCTCCAAACGTACTGAGATGTATTTGGAACATTAATTGGTGGACGTTCCAAAGACGTTCAAAGACGTTTTTAAAACGCCATTGTGGTATTTGGATAATAACTACCGTGCGATCCACTAACGCTATAAACACTGTGTGCTCTTTGTAACATCGGACATTTGCCAAACGTACGTGAGACGTGTTTGGGACATTAATTGGTGAACATCCCAAAGACGTTTTTAAAACGTCATTATGCTATTTGGATAATAGCTACCGTGCGATCCACTAACGCTCAAAACACTGTGTGCTCTTTGTAACATCGGACATTTGTCAAACATACGTGAGACGTGTTTGGGACATTAATTGGTGAACATCCCCAAAGACGTTTTTAAAACGTCATTGTGCTATTTGGATAATAGCTACCGTGCGATCCACTAACGCTCTAAATACTGTGTGCTTTTTGTAACATCGGACATTTGCCAAACGTACGTGAGCTGTATTTAGGACATTAATTGGTGGACGTCCAAAGACGTTTCAAAGATGTTTTTAAAACATGATTGTGCTATTTGGATAATAGCTACCGTGCGATCCACTAACGCTCTAAACACTGTGTGCTTTTTGTAACATCGGACACTTGCCAAACGTACGTGAGCTGTATTTAGGACATTAATTGGTGGACGTTCCAAAGACGTTTCAAAGATGTTTTTAAAACGTGATTGTGCTATTTGGATAATAGCTACTGTGCGATCCACTAACGCTCTAAACACTGTGTGCTTTTTGTAACATCGGACACTTGCCAAACGTACGTGAGACGTGTTTAGGACATTAATTGGTGGACGTTCCAAAGACGTTTCAAAGATGTTTTTAAAACATGATTGTGCTATTTGGATAATAGCTACCGTGCGATCGACTAACGCTCTAAACACTGTGTGCTCCGCTCTCCCGATGACTTCGTGACTCCGCTGATTTCGTACTCGAAAGCTCGAGGACACGCGCCGGCTATGCAAAACAGTCGGCGTGTTTGCCGGGATGAAAATCCAGCGCAAATGGGTTTTTGCATTTGGCGAAATCCAGGCTGTGTTCCTGTAAACAGGGTAAATAGACGGATGAGCACACATCTGCCTGGACAAAGAGCGTCCTGCCGGGATCATGCATGTGTGCTAGACCAGTGTCAGTTTTTACAAACGAGCATTTTTTGCAAACTGCCTGTGTTGCAACGTCTAGGTTCGCGTCTAGACTGTCTAGTTTTCGGTGCTAACTCTCAATGTTGACCTGGGATTCCTTCGAATTCGTCATTAACCATTTGGCTCGGAAAGGCATTTGTATTTGCTCTCTGAAAATGTGTCTTTCTATAAGAAAAGCGTGTGAAAAGCAAATTGTTTTTTGATGAATGAATTGCATTCCTTGCGATACATTGTAGAATATTAAAAATCATTGAATGAGTTAATGGAATTGTCATGTATTATTTATATTGTTGTACAATAGACACACGTTAAAATACTCGAGTTAATATTAAGATAATACAATCCAGTTTCGTCGAATTTAATGTATACAAAAATTGTTTTATTCGTAGTCCTGAAAAAAAGGAACGAGCATCAGCTGTTAGTTAGCATTGACAAACAGCCTTTCTATGAAATATAATACATCACAAGGAAAAAGAGTTTCAAAGAATCCAAATCAAAGAGTTTTCGTTGGCATTTATATTTGCACAATACGATAATTTAAATTGTTATCCATGGAATTTAATTTCTTCTAATAATATCGTTTTTCTTAAGCCAAATGATACAGCTTTGGATTTTCTGTAATGAAAACGATTCGATGGTAATGGGATATGAAAGAATCCCTTTAAGCTGCAAAAATATAGGATTATGAAGCCTTACGACGTTGTCACCGAGCGAGGTCAATGTAACATTTTAATTTCACGCGCACTCTCGGAATGCTGTTGCGGATCATTCTACACACTTTAATCCTTCGTGAATCATTAATTTTATCCAGCAACGCATGAGACACTGAAATCAGTACAAACGTCGGTTAAAAATCCAATAACATCGATCTTTCCATTCTAAATACGTTATTGGTTACGTTTTCGACCGAATTATATCCGAATTGGAGGGAATTAGTTCGAACAAATTCGACAGAATTCTGATGATTTATCTTTAATGGGATTGGCTCGACTGGGTTTATATTTGTTACACAAATTTGGCTGTATTTTTAACTCCCGTGAAATCTAATACGGGGCGCGCATTTCAAATGACAAATTTTAAGTTCTAACCAATGTTATCACGATGAATTTTTAGAATGCTTATGGGAACAAACAATATACTGTGATAATATACTTTTAAAAAAGATTTAATATATCATTTAATTAATGCGTCGATTAAAGAGTTAGTAAGACTACCTCGAAAGTCGAGAAAACTAAAAGACTCAAGTTCTTTTTTCTAAAAATGTGCAGGCGTACCTAAAAAAGTATTGGCACGCCCAATGTATTTGGAATACATTTTTTTGAAACAGCGAACTATCTCCTCCAAGGAAATTAATTTTATCTTAAAAAGGACACTATCTTATATAAAAAAAATACATTTCTATTTACTGAGAAGACCTTTCCTCTTTAAGAACATTTCTTTCAAAAATGAGTATACAAATACCTTTCGTATCCACTGTACATTAATGACACATAATGACACATTACACTTGGAACACAAACGTGACAAATGGACTCGAACCTCACCTCAGAGGTCAATTGACTCGGCAACTGTCCTCCAAACATACATATGCATGCCAGTACTTTAATTCCAAACGTTTCAGTGTGACGCGCGCGTTACGGTCCTTTCGTAGCCGGCACCTTCGCCCTCCTAATTTCTCTAATAGTACATCTCGGCCGAACCTGTGGCACATTGGGATTAGCGGAAGCACACACGTGTCGGCCTCGTAACGAAGCCGAAACGGCGGCTGGAGCGGCCGGCAACAGATATAACAGTCGCGAGGGAGTACAGCCGAATCATCGGAGACACGTAGGTATCTGCCGGTGAGTTTATGAGGACATAACTTAGAGCCAAGTATGCGCTTGGAGACCCCTGGAATTCCAAAGTTCGTCGCATCTTCCCTTGCCCGCAACCCCTTCCGTCAGCGCGCGTATCCCCTCCGCCTCGCCATTCCGCCTAATACCTATTAAAAGGGTGGTTATAACAAACTAGTTGTTCCAACCGTCTTCATCTCGCTGACGTTTCATGTGGGCCTTGACAATAACTTCATTTGGAGATTAATAAGCTGTTGTAGTTGTAACTTTGCCGTGAATGTCTTTTAATGATATATAATTAATTTCTTGTCGCGAACTACGTGAATCATACAATATAATAAAATCAGTATTAAGGGGGACGCCTATCTAAAAGCTTTACAAATTTTTTTTTGTCGAAACTTGCGTATGTATTCGACCAATATTTTTTTTATTTCAAATAACATCTTTTGCAGCAATTTTAGTATTTTTTTAATTCAGGTACAATTAAAATTGTATATTATTATATTATTAAGAAATACTAATAGTAGATTATCGCAACTGAATTTTTGGGGAAGTACTCTACATTAGCTTATGAATTTATACGAAAACAATGAACACAATAAAAAGAATCAAATTTCCCTTTCCTTTTAACACGTACATACACAATGTATGTATAACGCATATTTTCGCAACAAGTATCAGAACAGACTATAATTACTCATAATTGGACTTATCAAGACTCAAAAACATGTCGCTAACTGCAAATCTGTACAAGCAAATCTCGTATTGAAGTCCGGGGCGCTAAAGAGAGCAAGGTTCGCTCTCCTTTAGAGAGCGATGGTTCAGGGGCAAGTCGCGGAAAGCGGGTCAAGCATTACCAGCATTTAATTACGCGGCTCACGAGGCCATTTGTTAATTTTTCGCCGCCGAGGATGAAATTACCGGTCTGATGGAGCACATTAAACACAGCAGTTGGCGCCTTGGAGTGCCAGTTATCCACCCTGATTCTTCCCGGCAGCCAACGAACCAACTGCGAGAGGAATAGAGAAACGAGTGAGATGTATGATGGGTTCAGGAGACTTGGATCCTCGTTCATGAATCACTTTGTGGATGCGCAGAACGATTCACTTGCCTTTGAATTATTAGTGTCAAGTATAGACTGCTATATACAGGATTACTATAAATTACTGTACAGATTTGATCAAGCACGACTATTCTTCAACTTTTCTCTGTATTCTATACATTTTATATAATATTATATCATATGTATAATACATCTTACTAATACATGTGCACAAAAAAAGATTCACTTTGAATCGCTACTTTCGAGTATAAACTGCTATATACAGGATTACTATAAATTACTGTATAGGTTTGATTAAACACGACTATTCTTCAACTTTTCTCTGCATTCTATACATTTTATATAATATTATATCGTATGCATAATACATCTTGCATAATACATGTGCACAAAAAAAGATTCGCTTTGAATCGCTACTTTCGAGTATAGACTGCTATATACAGGATTACTATAAATTACTGTATTGGTTTGATTAAACACGTCTATTCCTGAATTTTTCTCTGTATTCTATACATTTTATATAATATTATATCGTATGTATAATACATCTTGCATAATACATGTGAACAAAAAAGATTCACTCTGAATCGCTACTTTCGAGTATAGACTGCTATATACAGGATTACTATAAATTATTATATAGGCTTGATTAAGCACGACTATTCTTCAACTTTTCTCTGTATTCTATACATTTTATATAATATTATATCGTATGTATAATACATCTTGCATAATACATGTGAACAAAAAAGATTCACTCTGAATCGCTACTTTCGAGTATAGACTGCTATATACAGGATTACTATAAATTACTGTATTGGTTTGATTAAACACGTCTATTCCTGAATTTTTCTCTGTATTCTATACATTTTATATAATATTATATCGTATGTATAATACATCTTGCATAATACATGTGAACAAAAAAGATTCACTCTGAATCGCTACTTTCGAGTATAGACTGCTATATACAGGATTACTATAAATTATTATATAGGCTTGATTAAGCACGACTATTCTTCAACTTTTCTCTGTATTCTATACATTTTATATAATATTATATCGTATGTATAATACATTTTGCATAATACATGTGTACAAGAAAAGATTCACTTTGAATCGCTACTTTCGAGTATAGACTGCTATATACAGGATTACTATAAATTATTATATAGGTTTGATTAAACACGACTATTCTTCAACTTTTCTCTGCATTCTATACATTTTATATAATATTATATCGTATGCATAATACATCTTGCATAATACATGTGCACAAAAAAAGATTCGCTTTGAATCGCTACTTTCGAGTATAGACTGCTATATACAGGATTACTATAAATTACTGTATAGATTTGCTCAAGCACGACTATTCTTCAACTTTTCTCTGCATTCTATACATTTTATATAATATTATATCGTATGCATAATACATCTTGCATAATACATGTGCACAAAAAAAGATTCGCTTTGAATCGCTACTTTCGAGTATAGACTGCTATATACAGGATTACTATAAATTACTGTATTGGTTTGATTAAACACGTCTATTCCTGAATTTTTCTCTGTATTCTATACATTTTATATAATATTATATCGTATGTATAATACATTTTGCATAATACATGTGTACAAGAAAAGATTCACTTTGAATCGCTACTTTCGAGTATAGACTGCTATATACAGGATTACTATAAATTACTGTATTGGTTTGATTAAACACGTCTATTCCTGAATTTTTCTCTGTATTCTATACATTTTATATAATATTATATCGTATGTATAATACATCTTGCATAATACATGTGAACAAAAAAGATTCACTCTGAATCGCTACTTTCGAGTATAGACTGCTATATACAGGATTACTATAAATTACTGTATAGGTTTGATTAAACACGACTATTCTTCAACTTTTCTCTGCATTCTATACATTTTATATAATATTATATCGTATGCATAATACATCTTGCATAATACATGTGCACAAAAAAAGATTCGCTTTGAATCGCTACTTTCGAGTATAGACTGCTATATACAGGATTACTATAAATTACTGTATAGATTTGCTCAAGCACGACTATTCTTCAACTTTTCTCTGTATTCTATACATTTTATATAATATTATATCGTATGTATAATACATCTTGCATAATACATGTGAACAAAAAAGATTCACTCTGAATCGCTACTTTCGAGTATAGACTGCTATATACAGGATTACTATAAATTACTGTATTGGTTTGATTAAACACGTCTATTCCTGAATTTTTCTCTGTATTCTATACATTTTATATAATATTATATCGTATGTATAATACATCTTGCATAATACATGTGAACAAAAAAGATTCACTCTGAATCGCTACTTTCGAGTATAGACTGCTATATACAGGATTACTATAAATTATTATATAGGCTTGATTAAGCACGACTATTCTTCAACTTTTCTCTGTATTCTATACATTTTATATAATATTATATCGTATGTATAATACATTTTGCATAATACATGTGTACAAGAAAAGATTCACTTTGAATCGCTACTTTCGAGTATAGACTGCTATATACAGGATTACTATAAATTATTATATAGGTTTGATTAAACACGACTATTCTTCAACTTTTCTCTGCATTCTATACATTTTATATAATATTATATCGTATGCATAATACATCTTGCATAATACATGTGCACAAAAAAAGATTCGCTTTGAATCGCTACTTTCGAGTATAGACTGCTATATACAGGATTACTATAAATTACTGTATAGATTTGCTCAAGCACGACTATTCTTCAACTTTTCTCTGCATTCTATACATTTTATATAATATTATATCGTATGCATAATACATCTTGCATAATACATGTGCACAAAAAAAGATTCGCTTTGAATCGCTACTTTCGAGTATAGACTGCTATATACAGGATTACTATAAATTACTGTATTGGTTTGATTAAACACGTCTATTCCTGAATTTTTCTCTGTATTCTATACATTTTATATAATATTATATCGTATGTATAATACATTTTGCATAATACATGTGTACAAGAAAAGATTCACTTTGAATCGCTACTTTCGAGTATAGACTGCTATATACAGGATTACTATAAATTACTGTATTGGTTTGATTAAACACGTCTATTCCTGAATTTTTCTCTGTATTCTATACATTTTATATAATATTATATCGTATGTATAATACATCTTGCATAATACATGTGAACAAAAAAGATTCACTCTGAATCGCTACTTTCGAGTATAGACTGCTATATACAGGATTACTATAAATTACTGTATAGGTTTGATTAAACACGACTATTCTTCAACTTTTCTCTGCATTCTATACATTTTATATAATATTATATCGTATGCATAATACATCTTGCATAATACATGTGAACAAAAAAGATTCACTCTGAATCGCTACTTTCGAGTATAGACTGCTATATACAGGATTACTATAAATTACTGTATAGGTTTGATTAAACACGACTATTCTTCAACTTTTCTCTGCATTCTATACATTTTATATAATATTATATCGTATGCATAATACATCTTGCATAATACATGTGCACAAAAAAAGATTCGCTTTGAATCGCTACTTTCGAGTATAGACTGCTATATACAGGATTACTATAAATTACTGTATAGATTTGCTCAAGCACGACTATTCTTCAACTTTTCTCTGCATTCTATACATTTTATATAATATTATATCGTATGTATAATACATTTTGCATAATACATGTGTACAAGAAAAGATTCACTTTGAATCGCTACTTTCGAGTATAGACTGCTATATACAGGATTACTATAAATTACTGTATAGGTTTGATTAAACACGATTGTTCCTCAATTTTTCTCAGCATTCTATACATTTCATATAATATTATATCGTATATATAATACATCTTACATAATATATGTGCACAAGAAAAAATTTATATTGGATCGCTACTTTCGCGTATATGCTGCTGTACACAGTATTATTATAAATTATTATACATACTTTTCTCTGCGTCCTATACGTTATAATATAATATTATATTGAATGCATAATATGTATAATATATAATATAATATAAACAAACATTTTCTTGAGGGCACTGCCCCTTTAGTAAAACTTAGTATACATAAAATATAGTACATTAGTACTTAAATTTACTTTCGACATATAAATATATAATTATTTAGTACCTGTCTGATAAAAAGTAGGGAACAGTCCTGATTACTTACCTTTGGATCAATACTTTTTGTAAAACATACTGTTTGTAGTTATCTACATACGTGTCTGATGTATGTGTAGTGTACATAATAATATATTATATTATATTTATAATGCAACCTGCTGGATACAATATTTTTAGATGGAATATTATTCTCCAACATTGCATACATTATATTATATTATATATATTATACACACAAAATAATAGTCAAATGTTTCAATTAAAATTGTATGTTGCGAATGTTTTCGACATCCACCATCTAGAGCACTTTATAGATTCCGAAAAGTTTGAATGCACATTTGAATATGATAATAAAACGGAGACGCTCATCAATCGACGGAAGCACGTCATTTCGTTGCTCCTCCTTCGGATGATTTGCATACACTTAAAAGGTCCGCGACGTGTAGATCGCATTCGTCAGAGGCTGAATGAAGCGGCGAGAGGAAAAAAATAGCGCAGGGGTGTATGAAAGACGTCGATGATGGATGCTGGGGATTCAGGGGTCACGGGTTCCTACTTCAATATCTCTGCCAGTTTGTTCGAGCCCAAAGAAATGGGATAGGAGCAATGCCCGTAATTTGGATGACCCATAATTTTGTATGTTTCGTGTGGAATGCTTTTGACCGAAAGAATTTCGAATTTATATAACATATGTTGTACAGTAAATGAAATGAAGATCTGTCAGTATGCGAATTGAAAAGCGTGTTGCTTTTTAATATTCAAGATTTTCCGTTCAGTAACAAAGATATCATTTATATTAGATGGAAAATAAAATATTATAACTATAATATAAAAATGTATTATGAAACGGTAAATGGTGTCGAGTTTCAACTGTTTTAAATCTAATAATAAAAAGGTACAATTACATATTAGTGTTTCTTACTGATCTTTAACTCATAACGTGGCTGTTTTGCTGGTGATAGTAATTACAATGAAAATTAAATACAAGACAGAAAAGAGAGAAATAAAAACAAAATATTAAACAGATACTTAGCTTTCATGCAAACCTTTGTAACATTAAATCATTTAGATCAATTCTTGTATGATCATACGTAAGCAACAAAATTAATATTAATACAAAAGCAAACCGAAAAATCTTTGTTAGTTTTATTCAGAAGCGATATATTGTTCTATAGCAATACTATAGAAGAAAAAAACAGAAACAAAGAAAGACGAGAATTAACCGAAATAATAATTAGATACTTAATTTATAAACTTACTAAAAAAAATGAATATCAATATAAAAAGAAGTGGAAAGAGGTTCTTCGTTAGTTTTGCTGAGAACATCCCACACTTATCAAAAGCACAATAAGAGCAGAGCGCGCTCATCCGCTGCGACACCAATTATCCCGACATTACAACAGGGCAAACAATGTCGCAGTAGGTGAGAATGCAGAAGGCTGGAAAGCGAGGCTCTATTCAAAGTATATCAGAGCCGGAGAGTAGCCAGCCGGCGTGGCGCGCGAGAATAAGTTTCGAGAACGGGGTCGCCTCTCCACGGAAGAAGGCTAGCGCGACACAACACAGAAGAAAGGCGGAAGGAGAAAGTGGTAACGGAGCAGAGAGAGAGAGAGAGACCTGAAGTAGAGTGCGCTAGTGTGCCGGAGCATGCGAGATCCGACTGGCAGTTATCTGGCAGAAGTGCATTAGCTTTTGTTTGCTGCTCTGGACCCGCACCAGCCTTACGAGCGGGCCCAGTCGGATCCGGATGTAGTTGCTGAGAGAAATATTCCCACACGTATGTTTCGTGTGTGCACGGTGATTCTGTTGATATTTAAGAGCCAGTATTATACATGTCTTGCTGTATCTTTATGTATAAATCCAAGTTATTCTTGCTTTGTTATCATACAATTGAAAAATTACTGAATTAATTTTGATGTGGCTTGCTTTTATTGCAGCGTCATTTTTGGTGATGGTTTTTGGATATTTAACTTTATTATTTCATTTGTTGTCGCGATTCTATTTTACATGTATACATATAAAAGCGAGTTCATTTGGTTATGGTATTATATAACTGATGAATTTATTAACAAGTTTTGATGCAATTTGTTTTAATATGTAGCGTAATTGTTGACCAAGATTCGGTTTTGCATTTGTAACAACGAGTTCGCCTGGCTTTGTAATTTTATAAATGAAGAATTAATTGATCTGTTTTGATGCGGTTTGCTTTCATGTATAGCGTAATTTTGGACGAAATTTTTTTAGACCTTTTAACTTTATCGTTTTACTAATGGCTGCAATCATAAGTCTAAATTTCTATTATGACCCAGAACAAGCACTGCTTTAATTTTGCCGGAAATTGTTTTTCACAATATCGCGTGTCATAAATCATTCGATTATTAATATATAATAAATCGAAGCAGAGATTACATTATCTTTTCGTAAAAGTACTTATCACAATCTCAAGAATCCCTAAAAATTACTAACACGCAAAAACTTGTACACTCAACAATACATAGTAAAAAAATTGCTTGCAATTTCTTTGTACGCTACACTTGAAAAATCAAAATATCTACTGAAAGTAGTAGCGTCTGTTTTCCTACTGTTTTAATGACATCGGATGACACTGCAACGTGCTATTTGACCCGACAAAACTCGGAGAAAGAGTGCACACGCGAGATGATACTTATCAGCAAAGAAAAGGGGAGCAATTTGCATAAAAGAGGTTTTAATTCAGTGCTACTCCTCAAAATGTTAATCCTCCATTCGGAGTTAATGGAGTTGGAGTAACAAGTAGAATGCTTTTTCAATTGGCCGACGAACGCGGAGCAGGCAGCGCGCGTCAGCCAAGGCGAAAGGAATGAAATTGCAGGTAGTACCTGCCGGTTATAACCAATGTCCAATAACACCGTGTCACCGCCAGATGCGTAAACAAAGTTCCGGCAGTGTTTTATCGTTCCGCTCCAATAACCACGGAAAAGTTCGCGCAATTACCGTTCAAGAAGAGGGTGCTGCAAAGTTCCGCTGTAATCGCAACTTGCATGGATACATGCATGTGTGCTTGAAACTGGCTGTCGAATCCATTCTTATTATATATTGCATATAATTTTAATAGCACATAAAGGAGATTATTATTTAATTATTCAGATGATTTTGAACTTGATTGAATGTTGATTAAACTGTCACAATTTTGATGAAACTGTAGCTTTTGGAAGCATTCCTCATTCTACACCAAATTGCAAATGCCACAGTTTTTAGTTTAGTATTAGAATGGTTCTTAAGAATTAGACAAAAAATTATAGGCGTAGAGAAGGGTATTAGAAATACAAGTTTCTTCACTACGTAGAGTTACGAGATAGGCAAACTATATTCTATAAAATATTGCAATATTTATTATTCGCATGGGGTGCTTCGAAAGTTACTTCTAAATTTAAAAATGAATGGGAATGCCTATTATTATGTATATACAATTTTAAAAGAAATGGAATACCATTAGAAGATTTTTGCAACAAACATAATTATAACAGCCTATTATTCTATAATTGAGCAATTATTAATGAAATGTCACTGGGGTGAAGGTGAATAGAATAATTAACACAAAATATGTATAAATGTCAAATTAATTCATACAAATTAATCAACTCACCTGACCAATATAAACTCAACCAGAAGTTGAACAAATAATGCGGAAACACGGGAAATGAACCTGACAAACCTGCCCTATCCACTATTAATTCTATGCGAGAGTGCTAACTAAGTTCAAAACTACACAGGATACAAAATAATTAAATTAATTCAAATTATATAATCCCTTATAAAGGAGAATTCAGCTGGCTTTGTTAATTTATAACTAACAAGCTTACCCGGCTTCAGCCGGGTGGCATTTCGTGTGCCTCGCGTTCCTCGAATTTGTAAGGGGTCTTTAGCTGAATGAGAGCTAGTTATACTTTGGACAATATTTTTTAAGGAATTGAAATCTTTGGGGTTTGACTGCATTTATTTTCCATACATACTTCCTCACAAAATAATTGAAAACAGAGTATTCGAGCTACTATCAAAAATTCCTCGGTCCTAGACTAAGAGGGGGTGGTTTTTGGGGGTTGTTTGGAGGAGTGGGGAACGTCATAGTATTTGTTCTAGAGTATCGAAGAACACGCGAGTCAAATTTGGAATACCTCAAACGTTATGGAAGCCTTTCGAAGGGGGTGTTCTTTAAGGGTGGTTGGGGGTGGAGGCCGTCATAGTATTTTTCCTAGTAAGGTATTAAAAAATACTCATGCCGGATTTGGTGAAAATACTTTGAACGGTATAAGAGGCTTTGCGGACCACACATACATGCATATTTTAACTTTTATATATTGTTTAGACATGTAAATTAAGCATAAGCGTTACATTTGAACCAACCACAAGATTTATATATATGCAGTCGCAGACAAAAGTAAGTGGACAATTAGTAAAAACGTTTGTTATAAACTTAATTTTTGTTTCTTATGTATCTTTACGTTACAAAGTTTTATTAGTAAATAATAATTATTATTAATAACATAGATGTATACGTAAGGTATGTTTAGTGCGTGAGTCAGCCAATTATGCGGGAAGAGAAATAAGTGGATACATTATTAGGGTACGTGATACAGACAATCATCCTTTCGAGTAATTACTAATTAGTATTTGGTATTGCTTCCCTTTGCTAGAATTGTTGCCTCCAAATATGATGACATACTATTTATAAGATGCTCGATATAATCTTTATTGATATCATCGAATGTAGATTGCAACTGTATGAAACTCTAAATTTATGTAACATAAACATACAAAATAAAAAAATGAGTATATAAGAATAATATTATTCAAGTAAACCTTTGTCACAATCATGTATACTATTTCTCCACTTAACTTTGTCCCCAACTATACATAGATTTAATAACTTATAACTGATTTCTAACAATAATACAAATACATTTATTTATAATGCTATTATTAATAATTCATTTATAACAATAATACAAATACATTCTCTCACAATATCATGCATCCAAGCACGCTCAACTTTTCCGGGCTTGCTCATGCAAGAATACGCGCAGTTAATAGGCTAGCAGTTTCATCGGTGCTTTTGCTGCTTTGCATATCGCGCGCGCTAACGAGCGCAAATGCAATTGCGCGCGCCGTCGGAGCAAGTGCGGGGGCTTCGCCGAGATAAATTTGATCACGTGTGGCAGGAATAAAAATCTACGAGGCGCCCGAAATTTATTGGCATATTTATCGGGATATTTTTTTTCAGTCACTGCGGTGAAATGCGTGCGTGTGCTTGTGTGCGTTGAACAGCCAATATGCTGAGAAATTAGTTACCACGATAGCTTTCGACGCCACCGATTGCTAAAACGTTCCGGCACTGGCCGCGCGTCATGTTTACCGTGCGCTGACGTAGCCGGCAATATCATTTTGCCGTTACACACCACAAACTCCATACGATTCCCCATAATTATTGAAAACTGGATATTGTTGGCCGCCCTGTCGGCAGAGGTTTAAAACTATAGTCATATATTCCCGCGTAAATATCCTCGTAACGCTTTGCAATGCCCCACTGGCACTCGTTTGTTTATTAGTTTTAGTACTTTATTAGTTTGGTGTTTGCTGTGGATTGCTCGATTTATAGGAGCAGCTGTATGTCTATGGAATTATTTCTAACTAATCATTGGATTTGATGCGAGGATTTCGCATCAAATGTTAAACAAATGGGATTTTGTTGTCGATTTACGTTAACAAAATGCGAATAAACTCGAAATAATAATGCGTTGCGGATAAATATGCAGTTGTTTGCTATACTATATTATGTGCAAATTTTTTTCCACCATAATTAACACTTTTTGAAATATTTTAGTAAGAGTATCTTGATCCTCAATAATTTTGACATTAGAAAAACTATTTCCCAAGCATTGTTTTGTTTTAAAGATTGTAAAAATTGTAAACGGCTTGAATCTTACTTTAAACGATCAAGTATGATTATTATCAATTTCAGAAGTAATCGGTCGGATAACTTAAACGAAAGTAAGTGCGTAAAATAACATTCAAATAATAATAACAAAATTCTAAATTTCCATTTGTGTTTTTAACAAGAACGAGAGAAACAAGTGCATCGTACAATCGAAGTTTAAAACCTGTTAATTGCCCAATCGTTGGTACAGTTAATATTAAATAGCATGATGTAAATAATTATTAATTTACCACAAAAATAAATACGCAAAATAACATTCAAATAATAATAACAAAATTCTAAATTTCCATTTGTATTTTTAAAAAGAACGAGAGAAACAAGTGCATCGTAGAATCGAAATTTAAACCCGGTCAATTGACCGGGCTAGTGTTAATCGACTTCCATCGGGAAAACAAGCTCGCTGAATTCGGACCAGCCTGGAAAATTGCGTGTCCTCGAGTTTGCGCGGTAGTCGACGATCAACTGAAAGTAATGCAAAATGAAGTCATTGCAGGAGAGGAGCGGCCGGCCGCTGTAATGCCCATCAATCGGCGGCGGAGCGCTTTGGCGCTGATGTTTTCCCAGTGACAGAGGCTTACGCGTTGACAGGGAATGGGTTCCTGTCCCACTTTTCATTCGTCAGGATCGATCGTGTCGGCGCGCTAAGTGCGTATCACGAGGTGATTAATTTTACGCCTCTTCCGACTATATCCACCCCCCCCCTCCCCCCCTTCCGCCCTTCCTCCACCACTCTTTCACCACCCCCTGTGTCGCCCTTTTCCCTTCCCCTCCGCCACCCCCATCCCCTCACGATCTGCTCTTTCTGGCATCGAGCGAGTGGTTCCTTCTCTTTCGAGTTTTACTTTTAAATCGATATTGCCTCTTCCTCTTTCTTCTTCCGCACCCTCGTTACCCTGACTCCTCCGCTGAAATTCTCCTCGTAATCGGCTCTCCTCCTTCTCCTCCTCCACCCCCTTCTACCCTTCCTTTTCCCGGCCTTCCTTCCAGCTAGACGAAAAAGGCGCACGCCGCATAATATTGCCAATTAGTCCGATCGATTTTCCACCTTACTTGACTCGCTCAATTTCCCCGGCGATATACTGTGCCGCGCCGCGCTAAAGGATGAGCCGGCGGAGTAAATTTCATGTTAAAAGGCGATAGATTGGAATGAAGCGAGGCGGAGGAGCGGCTTCGAGGTTGGCGACGCAAAGCCAATGACCGAATCGAGGACTTGTCTTTTTAAGAAGTGGGGGAAATAAAGATGAGACTGTCTCGTGGTTTGATATTGTTTTAAGTTGGTGGTATTTGTTAAGTACTTAAAAGTATTTTACATATGCAATGTTTGTTTTGAAGCACTCCGATAAAGGTGAAAACAATTTGTTAAATAGAAGAAAAGTGAATGGATGAATTAAGGAAATAAAGGATTATTAATGAAAGAAAAAAGGCATGAAACTACGACATAAAATTATTATATTGGTAAAATAAGGGTGAGACTGCCGTCATGTGGGAATAATAATGTTTCAGGTGGGTTATTCGTAGTTGACGGTAGTTGTTTAAATAATGTCGGTAATAATAGAAAGTTATTTATTTATGAAGCGTGTAATGAAGGATATACTCTGCTTAAATATAGCATGTCTATCCTTCCGCGCTCCAACAATATCTGAAAACAATAACAGTTATTTAAAAGCACGTTGCATAAAGCAATATTAACCAGACTAATTTAGAAAACAAGGGGGTTACTTAAGAGAGAACAATAATATAAAACTAGGTCAACAAATTATTTCCAACCAAAGACTCAAACTACTCTTTGAAAATCCACTGAAAATATAAAAACTCAGTAATTCACCTGTCTTTAATAAGAACTGAAAAGAATTAAGAACGTTATAATTAAGAAAAAGCAGAAATGTTTAAAGAAGTAGCTATTGAACATTTTCCAATTGTTTTCCAAGAAATAATCAATAAAGAATAAAAAGAGCAATATCCAAATTCTGCAAAAATATCTCATACAGAATTTGTACAGCTCCAAAAACATCCTGTGTTTAATCGATTTCGCGTATCGAAAATAACTTTTCCTCCTGCAAGTCACATAAAAAATTATTGCAATTGCATTACAGTTTCGTCGGTAAAAATTACATCGTATTCGTGTATTATTTTTCCGATCACGTTATCATGGAAATTCAAAGTGAATTTTCCCCTCGCAACAGTGTGGCAGCTCGCCAAATATAAGCTTTAATGATTAATAAGCAAATTTGGCCGCGGCCGACATCGTTTCACCCGACAGAAACTAATTACATTTAACTATTTGAGTGATTATGAGGAAATATTCCAGCAGAAATCTGTCTTCTGCAATTGCTTTCATTATTAACCATGTTCGCGTGTCGAGTAAGGCACTTGCCGTTTGAGTAATTGCTATCAGCCAATAGTTCATCATATTTACTACAGGCTGTATCTCTTTTCAATCATTTACTGTCGATATGGCAAATTGCATGAAAATTATACTGTTCTTTTTTTTAAACATAATCCCATTCATGAAAATGTATGATTTTATAATTCTCTAAGCTTTTTATTCGTTTATGAACGCATACACTTTGTTATTAAAACAAACATTTTGGTATCAAAAGTCCTGTAAATTACTTAGTCAATTTAATGCTGCATGTTATTTCTTTCTGATAAATAATTATTCTAATTATTTACAGGATATTTCAAATAATAATTCTGTACTTTAATTAGTTGCTGTCTCAATACAACACGCTTCAATCGTTTTTTATTTGACAGTCTTAATTAGACACATGGAAAAGAAGATAGTGTCCTTATATTAATAAAAACACTTGTTTCTTATTTAAACCAAGTGTAATTATTCGTTTCTACACAAGAAAAGCCTTCCATAATACGTAATACAAATAACAATAAACCTTTAATATTTTTGGGAATAAGTTGTTTGAACACACAATACGAATTAATTCTGAAATACTGTGACCAATATATATTCACGCATATACGACAAAATTAATGAATTAATTAACAAATAGACTACTAATTTACGATCATTTATAAACAACTAAATACAAACAAATAAATAATTATTGACAGGCTTCGACTAATACATCCAATAAATCGTCTGCTAAATAAATAGGTTATGTAAATACTGTCATAACACTAGGTTTACGGACATTTTTGTATACCTCTCTTTACGGACACCTGTCAAATTGACGGGTAACTGTCAAAAAACGATTAATTTAACTTAAGAAGAATTACAATTTAAACAGACATAATATAAATTAATTAAATCTGTTAGGATTGCATAAAGAATTGTCAGCATGAATTGGAAAAACACTTAATAGTAATTGTTTTTGTAATTTTGCACATGAAGTCCGAAATCCATCAAAATGACAAGCTCCGTGAACCTCTTGTTAATGAAGGCAACATTCACATAATAATTCGATCATTAATATCAATTTATTAAATGCTTGTATTGACAAATTATAAAGAACAAAGAATTTAAATAACAAATAAAATATACAGACTATGTGCGTGTAACCCATAATGAAGAGACTTCTCAAAACGAGTAAGGTTTGCAGGAGGCGACCTTATTTCTCCGGGAACTATTTGTTGTTTTCAATCAGCATCCGACGCTTTCAAGGAATTTCGCGAATTCCATACCGAGAGGAAAAGCTCGAAAGGCGGCTAGGAGTGTCTGTGTCAATGTCTTAATAGCAGAGCGAGCTCAGGAGTGACTGGGAGAAGTGTGCGCGACTCGAGAGAGTCGGCTGTGGTGAAAAGTAGAAACGTAAAAAGTCGTAACTGCTTTGGTTCATAACAGTCCATTCCGCGACGCTGCTTTTCCTTCACCTTCGGCTTTCTTTTCCTGCTCTCCGCTGGTCGCCGCATTTCTAAAGCTTTCTGTCATCGCCCTGCGGCTTTTCAGAGCCTTTCTAAAGCGCGCCGCTGACGCCGCCGACGTCGCCGCCTTTCGGCTCGATTTTAGAAATTCATCGCTGCCGGAAAGTCCCGAGAATAATTAAGGAGTGCCAATTACTCCGATGCTGGGAAGATTTTTCTGTGCGACTGCTGACAACGGATGGTAATAGATAATTGCATTACGAAGATTTTTATTGGTAGTTTCTCTTTGTGTTTTGATAATTATCGAACATCGAATTATTCAATGAATGAATACTCAAGAATAATTAAGGATCTCAGCGAATACCAATTTCTCTCATGCTGGGAAGATTTTTCTCTAAGGTTTACTGCGACTGTCGATAATCGAATTAAGAGGATTTTATTTATAGAATTTTTAGATAACTCTCAAGGTTCAAATGTCCTTGGAGTTTTGTAAATCATTGAACATCGAATTTAGTAACTTTACAATAATGAGGACTTGAAAATAATTGAGGATCTCAGCAAGTGTTAGTTACTTTGGTGCTTAAAGGCTTTTCTAAAGTTTAATTAAATTAAGAAGACTGTATTTATAAATTTTTTGATTGATAACTCAGTCATGCAAATGTCCATCTTCGAGTTTCGTAAATTATCGAACATCGATTAATTTAATCAATGAACACGCATAAATTGTTAAGGATCCCAGCTAATTATAATAATAATTAGCACCATAGAGGAAAGAGGACTTGATTTATAGAATCCTTAATGGATAACACAGTAATAGAAAAGTTTTTCAATTTTGTGAATCATCAATCATTGAATTTAGTAACTCCACCGGCAAAGTGGACTTGAGAATAATTGAGGACCCCAGCAAGTGCTCATTAATCTGACACCTTAAAACTTAATAACGACTCAATAATAGAAATATACATCTTCAAGTTTTTTGAATCATTGAACAGTAAACTAATATATTTCACAAAATCAGGCAAAAACAATTTTTTAATTCGGTTTAATTAAATTCCTTAACTAAGATATAATTAATGAAGATTGAACAACATTTTTCACAATTAATACTCTCATTTACAATTAAAGAAGAATTATTTTTCTACGTCCTAATAAACGCTTCGTCCTAGAAAGTCCTTTCCACTTGCTCGACCAACAGTTTGAACAAAGATTACAAAATAAATCCAATCTGCAGCATCACCGCATGAAAACACAGCATAAATGAATGTAACGAGTACGAAAGATTCTCTCGCAAACATTGCTTATAAAATCATAAGTGGCAATACTGCATTGAAGAGTAATGAAAAGGTCGAAATTGAATTTTACGCTGCGCGCGATAACATTAAGCTCTATTTGGAAAGCTTTCACTGGAGCTCGTAGAATGATTTGTAAAGGACTTTAAGGGTGGCTGCCAATGGAGTGGGTCAATCAATTCGTCGAATCGAGGAAGTCTGATGGCGTAAAAGCAGTTTTATGAGCAGCACTGTAATAAAGGTTCCTCCAGGAATTTACTTTCCTCCGATGCTCCCAGCTAGCAACATGTAAGCGACTGTAAACTTAAATTACACTCGTGTGGTTGTTGCGAGTCCTCGTAAATTCGACTATGTACGAGTGCACTGATTTTAAAGTCTGCCAATCTACTGTTTCATTCTTTCTGTTCCAGCATTTTTTATACATTTTTAAAATTCCCGGGAATGTGTTTTTATGTATGTGTGTGTGACTCTTTATTGCAGTACTGTTTGATATTCGAACCTAAAAATGTGTTATGCTATTCAATCCGTTCAGTCCTGTTTCATACATTCTTAAAATGATTTTATGTGTGTTGGTCCAAATACATATATGGAAATCGTCATTAAGAAAGTAACTTTCCTGTTATCCTATTATCCGAAAATCAATATAAAGCTTCTACTCTACTTTTCTATTGTTATGGGATTTGTTCGTAGACCGTCAGACACAATCGGAAGCTCCTTAAAATGAAGAGCACTGAACTGCAAAACGTGTCCGCGGTTGCCAACAATAATCTTGCCCGACGTACACGACGTCATTCAAGACACGGCAGCCAAGAAGGCGTCCAATCCAATGCCAAGAAAACATAAGCCTTTTGGCAGCTAAAAAGATTTCGTACCGATAAATCTTTAACTTACTCGTATTCAATTTCAGTAATTATAATTTTAATTAGTAATATTTATGCCTGGTTTTCTCAACATATGGAGTACATGTGATTTTATTTAATAACATTTAGATTCGTTTTTAAATATACGGAGTACTTATGACTTTAATTAGTAATATTTATGCCCATTTTTCTAAACTCATAAAAATCAGTGGGAACAATAACTGTTCTATTATCGGAGGATCAAAAATAATTTCTACTCCGCTTTTTTATCAATGTAGGATTCGAGAAACTAATTATCTTATTATCCAGAAAATAAAATTATGTTCCTACCCTATTTTCTATCTTCAGATTTGCATGTATATCACCAAACACAACCGAAAGCTCCCAAAATGAAGATCTCCGAGGTAGAAAACGTGTCCACAGTTGGCAACAATAATCTCGCCGGTCTCACGCGACATCAATCAAAAGATAGAGCAGCCAAGAATACGCCCAACCTAAATCTGAGAAAACATAAGCAGCTAAAAAGATTTAATACCGATTAATCTTTTACCGAGTCATATTTAATTTTAGTATCGATAATTTTAAACAGCAATATTTACATTTGTTTTTCTAAATATTTGGGCTACTTGGGATTTTAGTACTTAATATTTATGTCCGTTTTTTTAAACATATGAAAACTAATATCAAGCTTCTGTAGTACTTTTGCATGAGTGTCAGATTTGCTTGTATGTCACCAGAAAGAATCGAAAGCCCCCAAAATGAAGATCTCCGAGGTACAAAACATGTCGTCAATTTGCAATAATAATTTTGCCGATTCAAAGCTAAGGAAGCATAAGCTTTTCGACAGTTAATAAGACTCGGCATCCATCATAAAAAATAATATTTAATTCCAATATTTGTGATTCTAATTAGTACTATTTATATCCAATTTTCTAAACCTATAAAAATCATCAAGAAAAATGAAAATTATATTTCCACCCTATTTTCTGTCTTGCGATTTGCTCGTATATCACCAGAGAGAATCGAAAACCCCCAAAATGAAGATCTCCGAGGTACAAAACATGTCGTCAATTTGCAATAATAATTTTGCAGATCCAAAGCTGAGGAAGCATAACCTTTTTGACAGTTAATAGGACTCGGCATCCATCATCTCTAATAATATTTAATTCCAATATTTGTGATTTTAATTAGTACTATTCATATCCAATTTTCTAAACCTATAAAAATCATCAAGAAAAATTAAAATTATATTTCCACCCTATTTTCTGTCTTGCGATTTGCTCGTATATCACCAGAGAGAATCGAAAGCTCCCAAAATGAAGATCTCCGAGGTACAAAACATGTCGTCAATTTGCAATAATAATTTCGCCGATTCAAAGCTAAGGAAGCATAAGCTTTTTGACAGTTAATAAGACTCGGCATCCATCATCTCTAATAATATTTAATTCAAATATTTGAGATTCTAATTAGTACTATTTATATCCAATTTTCTAAACCTATAAAAATCATCAAGAAAAATTAAAATTATATTTCCACCCTATTTTCTGTCTTGCGATTTGCTCGTATATCACCAGAGAGAATCGAAAGCTCCCAAAATGAAGATCTCCGAGGTACAAAACGTGTCCACAGTTGGCAACAATAATCTCGCCGGTCTCGCGCGACATCATTCAAGAGATAGGGCAGCCAAGAAGGCGTCCAATCCAAGGCCGAGAAAACATAAGCCTGTGTCTCGGCGGTGAGTTTGGAGGGGTGGGGGTGGGGGTGGATGAGCGTGGCGCGGGCCGGCACAGGGTCGCCAGGATCGCGTTGGCGATAAAGCGAATCCTTGCCGGGTTGGATGGGCTCCGGTGAGTGAGGGCCGGAAACGGTAGGCATGCCTACGCTCTCGTTTAAATATCGCCTTAATCTCACCCGACGAAGCAAGCCGAAGCGTGAGACAGAGAGAAAGAGAAAGAGGAAGAGAGAGAGGGCGCGGCTGGAAGCAACTTCTTCGAGCTGCCCGACTCCCTTAATTCCGCCGGCGTAAACTTCGCCCGGCCGCCCTGACAAATCGCCCGGCACGGATTATCCGTCGACGAAAAACTAATTAAGCCAGGACGCCACGGCCTACGTATTCAAGCGAATATTTTCGGACCACCAATACACCTGTCCGTGCCTTCGACGGTGTTGCAGTTCCTCCAGCACGCATACGTGCAGGGCTTTCGCTTTGGGGAGGTGGGTGGGTGAACAAGGGTGGCAGAGTGTGCAGTATGCAGCCCTTGGCAAAAAGCGAAATCGCTCGGCGGCCATCCACCTATCTAAATAGTTGCTCGACTCCATAAATTCGCTTGGTTAATGCCGACTCGCACACTCCGGCTTGCTAACCCCTTTATGTCTGCCGGGGCCCGGCGACACCGCAGGCGGATTCGGGAGTATATCAAACGCGCCCCCTGGAATAGGGGATGAAGAGATAGAAGAGGACAAGAGGACAGGAGGAGAAACGCTTGCCACTGGGAACGGATAAACGAAATACAAGCGATCCTCCGTGGAATGTGCACCTTCTTTCTCTTTCCTTCCTTTTCAACCCCTAACCGGATGCACCAACCCTTCTTCTTCCACGGCTTCTTCGCGCCGGCTTGTTTAAGGAAACTCTTCGCCGTGGAGTTCACTACCTAGATCTTTCACCTCGCTAACGAAAACTATTTCCATTACTGCGCCACGAGGATTAGGGATTCTTCTGCTACAGTTCGCCGTTGAGCAAATAATGCTATTCATTTTCTAGCCTGGCCAATCCGAAGTCGAAGAACCCCGGTGGTCGAAGTTTAAGGGGGGGATGTACACCTGGACCGCAGAAATTGATGGTTAACTTTAATATTTTTAAAACATGGTAAATACATTTTTGTTTTAAGATTATGCATGATTTAAAGTGTATTATAAATTAATCTGATTAATTTATCGGTCATAATTACAAAATTATTTTCATGGATGTGAGTACGTGTTTTTTTACTTATCACGATTCATTGTGGAACAGGCCAAACAATTTTTTATAGAGGATAGACACGGAAATAGAAACGGCAGCGGTTTAAACTTAAAACTAGTTTTTTTAGATTTAAAAGGCTGTTTCATTATAAACTAAAATTCTGAAAATCACCACCGTTGCGCGCTAGCTTTAAATGTCTTCTGAGTACAAAAAATTATTTCATCCGTGTCAGGTAAAAATTGTGTGTCCTACAATGACCACCGTAAATCGTAATTTGTAAAAAAAACACCTCCATACATCTATGACAATAATTTTCTAATAATGATTGATTTATAGTATATCTTAAATCATGTACTCGCACATATATTTTCTGAGTTTAAAATAAAAATCTTTTCTATATTTTGTCAAAATGTTGAAGTTACATCAAATTTTTGGGCTTCAGGTCTATGTGTGCCCTTAATAGCGAATGTCAGCTGGATTGATGTTAATTACCAATGCCGGGCCCAGTTAGTTCCTACCTAGATTTCAATTGCATTAGCGTTCCTCTGTTGCCGGTTGATCAAATTTGTTTCGTAACTCTCGCAGCGACCCGTTTCTAAATCGCAACAAAGGCATTTTTGGTCGTATCGCGTCGGGTTATTGCATTGTTTTGCACTGCACTCGATCTGCCGAGCAATACAAAGGCTGGCGGATTCACTGAAAAATGTAATAACTCGATATGATTGGATCTTTTTCCCCGTATTGGTATTACTTCAAACTCGTTATTAAAATTGTTCGGATAAAAGCAGAGGTTTTGATTATGTAAGTATTTATAGATAAAGCGTTTTTGATCAAAGTAAATAAAATGTAACCGAATCAGAATGCAGTTTTTCTGTTTTTCTTTTTTCAAATTTGGTTGTTTATATGTAACCGGCTGTCCTATCTGGTTTAACCCAAGTGACATTTCTTATGCAGGTTTGCAATAATGTAATTTAAAAAATAGTAGATTATTGGAGCTATGATTTATATTTTGTTGCATATCTTTTTAAGATTTGGTGATTCCCTTGAAACAACTTTGTGTAAGTAAAAAATATTGCAATATTTCATAGCCTACAAATAATAAGTATTAACTAACAAGTATAGAAATATAGACAGATATGCTTAAATAAATAATAAATGTTATACAAATAATCCTGCTTTCCAACAAATCCTCAAAAAAGCATCATCCACTTTCACGCGTGCATTGCTATAGCAAATGATTTTCCTAGCGAGAATTCCTCACACGGAAGTTCAAGTCGTTGGTAGAAACAAGGGTGTTGGATATTCACATGCCGAAGGGAAGAAGAAGCCGAGGTTTTCTGGAGATATCGGTCGGCTTCGGTGGAGCATCGGTGGTGTCCGCTTTAAGACGGACTTAGCCCATTAGAGATTAAGCTAAGTCCTCTCAACAAAGTGGCGCATTGTCTCTCTCTTATCGCGGCAATTGACTCTTGCGCGTATCCGGCCCGCTGCTTGTGTACCAAGCCTAATCCCGTCCGAGAAACTTACGATAATTTCCCCCAGCGCCGCCCGAAAGCTCTCTGCCGAGCGGTCTGAGCTGAATGTTTAGCACCTTTGGATTTTCATAAGCATTTTTCTCCGCTCTTTGGACTCCGCTTAATTCGCCGAATATATTGTTTTAGTTACTCGAATTTCTCTGGGATTTCAGTGTATAATTGTCCCATTAAATTAATTGAGTGTACAGTTTAGCAATTGTTGTAAGATTCTACTGTTTTCCTTGCCTCGCATTATTCAATAACTTAAATTCCGTTACTTACTTATTCTAATTATTAGAATTTCTCTTGGATTTCAGTGTATAATTCTGCCATTAAATTGGTTGAATGTAGAACTTACTAATTGTTAATAGATTCAACTATTTTCCCTAGCTTGTATTAGTTAATAAAATAAATTCGTTACTTACTCTAATTACTCGAATTTCTCTTCGATTTCAGCATACAATTCTCCTATTAAATTAATTGACTGTAGAATTTAGCAATTGTTATAAGATTCCACTACTTTCCCTGCCTCGCATTATTTAATCATTTAAATTCGTTATTTACTCTAATTACTCGAATTTCTCTTGGATTCCAGCGTATAATTCTGCCACTGAATTGGTTGAGTGTACAACTTAGCATTTGTTATAATATTCCACTATTTTCTCTACCCCGCATTATTTAATAACTTAAATTCGTTACTTACTTATTCTAATTATTAGAATTTCCCTTGGATTTCAGTGTATAATTCTGCCATTAAATTGGTTGAATGTAGAACTTACTAATTGTTAATAGATTCAACTATTTTCCCTAGCTTGTATTAGTTAATAAAATTAATTCGTTACTTACTCTAATTACTCGAATTTCTTTTCGATTTCAGCATACAATTCTGCTATTAAATTAATTGACTGTAGAATTTAGCAATTGTTATAAGATTCCACTACTTTCTCTGCCTCGCATTATTTAATCATTTAAATTCGTTACTTACTCTAATTACTCGAAATTCTCTTGGATTCCAGCGTATAATTCTGCCACTGAATTGGTTGAGTGTACAATTTAGCATTTGTTATAATATTCCACTATTTTCTCTACCCCGCATTATTTAATAGCTTGAATTCGTTACTTTAGTGAATCGAAAAACTAATTGATTTATTTTAGCGAGATTCATCTTAATGTGCAGTGTAATTTTAAATGACCGTTTTCTTTATTTAATTTTATTGTCTTGTTAGTTAATGCAAAACAGATCCAATTATTTAAAACCACGTCAACATTTTCTTTCTAACCTAAAAAACTCATACTACAGCGAATAATTCAGCTAGTATATAATACTATCATATTTAACGATATCTAAAGTATCGTTAAATTCAAATGTCAGTGTGGCCGCAAGTAGGATTGGTACTTACCGGTCAATTACGGGCAAATCGATCGGAGCAGAAGGAATGGCTCGCTTTAATTCCATTATGCGAAATTGTCCCGTCGCGCTAAGACTTGCCCCGAGGGAGAGCAAAGATCATATAATAAGTTTCAGGGAAATACAAGGTGTCCGTGGCAAACCAGCAGTCGGTGAGATCGACTTTTCGCTATGCTTCGAATAATAAAACAGGAAAATTACCTCTGCTAAAATAGGGGCACCATTCTTTCATTTCCTCTCGTTTCACTCAAACCAATAAGACTGCCGGCGACAGTGAAAACCTGTAATCAGCTTGCGCTAATTTCAAACAATATAGCGAATGGCAAATGGCTTTCTTCGTGAGTTTGTCGGTTTCTTCTTCTTCTTCGGAGAGAGAGTTTAAAGTTTCGAGAGCGAAGCGGAAGTTCTGTCTTCGGTCCAGCAGGTGTGTCACGCAAAAGTCTGGGATGAAACTTCCGAGACGGCATCGAGGCTTCGAAATACCTGAGGAGGATTTCGATCCTCGTAAGGAATATAGCCGATGTTCTAGTTCAGAATTTCCTCTAATGAGCCAATCGATTACGTTCGAGTTTAACTCACCGTGAACCAGGTTGGAATAAATTGACTAGTGCGGTTTACTTTTAAACCGAATTTTTATTCAGATAAATTGAAAAAAGAAGTGTATCAAATTAAGAAGTTTTAATATTTTGTAAAATGGATGGATAATGTTTGAGATAAAGTTAAATAAAATTAACTCATTTAGTTTATATTAATACATTGTCGAAGAACCTGCTTTCGAAAGTTCTTTCATATCATTTGTGTTAATAATGTTAAATGGATCGCGTGATTATTGCCATTCCAAGGACATTTCAATTAACTTTCATTGACACTTTAGAAAGAGCAATTAAAGAATGTCATACGATTTTGGTTCTTAATAATTATATAACCTCGAAGTAGACTTTAAGATTTACAATAAATACAACATATATATGTAAGCATAATTTTTCTAACCAACTTTAGTCAACTTTATCCAATAATCACTGTCAAAGTTTACATTGCCTAAAATAAAGATGATTACCATCAAATTAGTTAAACAGTTACAAAGAAAGCTTCAAAAAATGAACATTCTCCAACATATCTACGAACAAATACTAAAACATCACCAAATTCGATTAATACAAAATTGAAACTATTATAAAACCTTATCGTGAACCAAGTTCAATTGTGGTAAGTGGGGCTCGAGAATACCACGGATGGGGGGTAGCCTCGTAAACGGTGCGAATCGCACCGGAAACGGATTTAAACTTGGCTGTCCGGGGAAACCCGGCTGTCTAGAAAAGTGCGGAACTGGGACGATAGGCGGGCACGGCGGGTACGCGCGGCACCGCCTTGGAAATACAGTCGTTGCTCGACGAACTTGGCCGGAAACGTGCGCCGTAATCTCGAAAGTTTTCAACATTCGACGCTAGGAAGACGAGGCCCGGCTAATGAAACACGAAATAATTAGAGCGGCTAACTCCGCCGCGAATGGCTGTGTTCCAGGGAATCCTGGCCGGCGCGGAGGATCCCCGCTGCGGTATTCCTCGTTCTTTGCCCGGAGACGCGCGAGGGTGGCCTTTAAGGCGATTAAGTTCGCTCCGTTAAGCACATAACGATAGAAGGGGCAGTCTCGAGCCACCCCCCACCCCCAACCCCACCCCCAACCCCCATTCGCATCCCCCGGCCAAGAGGCCTGCTTCCCTAGAAGCAGCCATCAACGAGAAGATAATTAAAAAAGTAATGGGTAAGCCGAAACCGGGTGGCGGTGCCTCCCGCGAGAGTGAATCGTCCAAAGGACGTGCTCCGATAACTACCCCGCCGGAATAATGACGAAAGTCCACTCCATAAATCTTGACAAACAGCACGTCTTTGCCTTTTACCTGCACGGCGCTTACCTCCGCCTGCTCTGGGAGCTCTCGTTAAGCCCGCCAGCGGGGAACCGGCAATTAGATTAATCTAGGTGAAACGCAAGGAGAGCAGACTCCCCCGGCATAGCGAGAGTGCTGTTCTTGCTTTTTCAAAGTAAATGGTTATGGCTACCAGGAAGGAAGTCGATCGCGCTTTAATCGGCTGCTCTTGGAAAAATTAATAAGGATGACGCTTTGTGCGCAAGTCAGTAATAATTTCATTTGGACAATGATAGGTTATAGGTTAGTGTGAAAGCATTCGTTTTAACATTTTGAAACTTCTCTTGTAACACCCTGTTAAAGAAATAAATATTATAATATCTTGTAGCCTATAATTTATTCTGATACGATAAGAGTGTTGTTCTTGCTTTGTCAAAGTAAATGCGGTTGTGATTACCAGAAAGGAACTCTTGGAAAAATTAATAAGGATGACATTTCGTGTGCAAGTCAATAGTAATTTCATTTTTGGTGTGAAAGCATTCGTTTTGAAACTTTGAAACTTTTTTTGTTAGACCCTGTTAAAGAAATATATATTACAATATTTTATAGCCTGTAATTTATTCTGATTCAGTGAGAGTGTTATTCTTGCTTTTTCAAAGTAAATGGTTATGGTTACCAGGAAAGAACTCTTGGAAAAATTAATAAGGATGACTTCACTTGGATGAAGTTTTATGTGAGCGTTAATCAATTTTCTAATAATGCAAGGTCGCTTGGACATCCATTTATTTTGAAATTTTTAAATTAATTTTGGCAATCTATTAAAGAAATAAATATATCAATATTTTATAACCTATTATTTTCTCTGGCCAGGGAAAAGTGCTGTTTTTGTTTTTCAAAGTAAATTATGTGGCTTTAAGAAGAAATTAATTAGGAAGACTTCACTCGAGCAATGTTATTGCAAATATCTTTGTTGGAAAATTATTCCAACGATGTGTAAGTGAAACACTTATTCTATTTAAAAAAATTTAGTTACCCTGGAAATGCCTTATTAAAGAAATAATTATTACAATATTTTATAGTCTATAATTTCAAACTAAATGGTTACGGTTCCGAGGAAGAAAATAAGTCGATCGAGTTTAATAAGGCGCCTTTAGAAAAATTAATAAGGAAATCGTGTTTTTGTTAACAACAACCTAATTTAAAGAATAATACGTTATTGTATCTATCTTTATTATAAAAATCCTCTAACAATGTATAGCATGACCACCTTCGAAACTCTCTTAAATAATTAAATATCACAATATTTTATAGCCAATAATTTTCTCTGGCTAAGGATAAATACTTTTTTCCAAGTAAATGGTAATAGCTCCAAGGAAAAAAAGAAGTGGATCGCCCTTAATTGAGGAAAAATTAATAACGAAGAAGAGGGTGGATTCATACAGGCCGGGATAAAGTAGAGTCAGCTTGGAGAGTGAAATTTGTGGCTCGTCGAGCTGCTTTATTTTTTCTTACATTAATAGGTACACTTATGGGTGAGTTAGGTTTTCTCGGGAATTCGAGTGAGAACAATTGGCGCATCCTTGGTGTGCGCGCGCGCGCGTCCATCGCTGTACGTACAGTATGTTACAGGTAGTTAGATTCCTCGAGCGACAACGAGATTAATCCCGCCCGAGGCTTCGGGGAAAGACTTCCGCCGGTGAGAAACTTTCTCGTTGCCCAGGTCCAATCACGTGCTGCTTTTTCCTCGGCCAGGCTGCCGCCTGAATGCCAAAGACTGACCTCCTCGGAATCGACTGCCAACCCCGCCGGCTTTCCCTCTTCCTCGATCCATTCGATTCGTCTACTTTGTACAGACGGAATCCAAGTAGAACTCGTTTCTTCTCTCGCACGAAAGAGAGAGAGAGAGAGAAGCGTTCTTGGGCGTCGCAATACAATTTCTGGTGGACGGAATGAGACGTGTCGATTCTCGATATCGAGAGCATTTCCATGACGCCCTTCTGGTTATCGTATGGCACTATGCGCGATTTGTAATAATTTATAACAATTTATAATAATGATTCGCAAAAGTTTTCGATCCCTGTGGGTGGAGATGAGTGGAATTCTAAGTGTACTGCGAAATTAATCGCTAGAGTATTGGATTTATAAAATCATTCGTGCCGTGTTATAGATTTTCTATCAATCTTTCTTAAATCGACTCGAGTCATTCACAGAATTAACAAAAATTGTTAGGTTAGACTCGAAGAGTTGCTTGAGATTTTAACGGCCTGTACGGATTTGTAAAATAATTCCTGCCATATAACAGATTTCTTGTCGATCTTTCTTAAGGGGGTATTCCTCTTTGATCACATTTTCCACTTGAGATTTGTGGGATTTTTTAATAATAATTAAGGAACAGCGAGAAATTATCGTGCACATCATGGGAAAAGAGGTATAAATGACGGTTAACGTCACTCCTGAACTACAACATGAAACGGCTTTAAAAAAATGATGAAAGTTTTATATGGATATGCAAATATACCAATGATTTTTTTTAAAAAATAGCTTAATTATTATTAAAAAATCCCAAAAACCTTCATTGAAGAATGTAATCAAAGGGGAATACCTCCTTAAATCGACTCGAGTCATTTAAAGAATTACGAAAAATTGTTAGTCTAAACTAAAACGTCGAAAAGTCGATGAAGATTTTAGGGGTTACACCAGAGCGGAAGGTTGGTGCATTTAAAGTATAAGTTTGTTACAAAAGTCGATTTGGAAGGAACGACGAACTCTTCGGTACTTCGACTTCCATTCATCCATAATCATCTGCCAAACGGGAAGTCCGAGATTTCCAAGCCATTTCTCTCGGAGAATCGAGTTCGCTTAAGTACACTTGAAAGCCCGAGGAGCGACGATCACAGAGGCATCAAATCAGCCTGTCATTGGAGTAACCATCGGTAGCGAGTGATCCATTTTGAGGATTCTCCACTTCCTGTTTTCCTGGTCCAACACTATTCCTGTTCTTCCTTCTTGGCGGCGTGGGAATGTTACCTGTATGGTCAAGGAATTCTTCGAGATTCCGATGGAGTCTGCTCGGCTTTTCCGGTGGGAGATCGACGTGACGCGTGCCACTCTCACCAAGAGACATCGAGATTTCCGTCCTCGTCCTTGAGATCTCAGCTTGACTGGTGCAATCAGGCTCTTTTGGTTCCTCGCTCCACCGAGAAACAGCACCCTCGGCGATCCCAATGAATTCTGGATCATTCCTAAGATCGATTTCCGTCATACCAGCTTCCTCCCAAGCACAAAAGGAGACTTTCCTCGAGTTCGCCGTCGGTTTTGCGCCATGGAACATCTGTCCTGGGGATATAGGAGCTTCGTCGACCTCCTCCCCCAAATCCTCATCGACTAGAGTCTTATCACCGGTGATCCCCCCAATCTCGACTAGCCTGTCCTTCTCCGGCCGAATAACGCTCGGCGAGTCGTCGTTGAAAGTGGCGCGATTCTTTTCTATCGGCACGATTTCAGGCTCGATGCATTTCTCCGCAGACCTTGATGTCTTCGAACTCTTGGTGTCCTCCAACCTACTCCCTTGACGAGTACTTTCCTCCTGGGCATCTTCCTTTTCAAGCATATCAGAAAGCGCGGCTTCCAACTCGGTGAGACTCGGTGTCATCGAGCTGAGGTTGCTCTCTTCGGCTGCTTCCTCTCGCAGGACTTTCAGCAGACAGGAATGATCATTCTCAAGGATCTCGGCCTTGATCTTCGGCTCCGGACTTGGCGGTGGTGTTTTCACGATTGCGGTTGGTTCGATGGAATCCTGCTTCATTTTGTTGCGCAGGTCCTTGGCTAGTTTCTCGTCGAAGAAGTCGTCGAGTTGTCGGTCGACGTCCTCGAGCATTTCTCGTGGCAAGGATTCCTCCGAGATGGTCTTGATGAGTTTGGTCGAAGCGGTTGGATGGTTGCGGAGTTCCTTCGACTCGTAAGCGTCATCGTAGGGTTCGCTCTCGTTCGATAGACTCCGACTGAAGATCATTCTCGATTGCTCCGATCGATCGGACTCCTCGGCGATGGCGGCGCTCCTGCAGGAACCACCCCCGATCGTATCTGCCAAATGGAACGTACGCGGTTTAACTAGTCACGTACTCGAATAGTTGGCTCCTTTCTGCCCGGCATGATTACCCACTCGACCGGGATCGAACCACCCGGACGGACGTACTATCTACTTATACGCGCGGCTAAGTATATCCTTGGTCTATACATGTATATGTCTGTATATATACTATGTATCTATACACACAGATTCGTATACGCTCGACCCGCCCGAATTATATCTTAGATCTTCCGCGTGAATGGACCGCTTAATTCCGCCAACCGTTCTACTCTGTCTGATTCCCATGCCTTTTATTGGCAGCGCCTTATTGTTAGTTCCACCCGATTAATTTTGAGAATCCATCCCTCGTCTACGTGATTCTGATTGGTAGAATATTGCCGGAGTCTTTTTACTATTAGAGAATCAGACGAGTGAATGAGAGAGAGTGATCGATGTGTGATTGAGGAATGTTTGGCGGATCTTGCGAATGGTTGCGAATGAAGTGGCTGAGATAAAGTGCTGACTGAATTTGATTCGGCGAATAAAATTAATTATATGGAGAATGTGAATCCTCATGATTTTCGTATTTGTAATGTGTTGTGTAATACCAATATTGTTTGAAAAAAAGTATTGGCTCATTTAGAGTTTTTAGAATAAATTTTCTTAAAAGAATGAATTTTTTTATAAAATAAAGAAGTCTTTATTTCTATAATGTGCCAATACTTTTTTTATCTACTGTATTTCCAACATATAAACAAGCACACAGTATTTACTACATGTTGAATCCTACAAGCTGTTTGTGCTATTTTACCTAATTAAGGGCACAGTTAATATTTCTTCCATTTTCACAGAGGATTAATGAGACAGTAATTTCTTGTATTTGGCATTTAACTTAAAAGCAACTTAAAATAATTATTTCAAAGCTTCAAATGATTTGAAATAATTTAAATAATGTAATTCTTAAAATAACTCCTGCAATCCGTTCATATTAATTTATAAACCAACCTAGTGCCGAGCGTTGCTTTTCCTCGTCAAGGAAGAACGGCTGCCTGGAAGCTGATGATTTCGAGATATCGCAGGCTGGAGAGCTTCCGCAGGTGCTCGCCAGGGTGGGTTGATCGAAGTACCTCAAGTGGGATCTTGCATTACAAATATTTGTTATTAAAGCAGCGCGTTATAATTGGCACACTCTAATCGACCGAGAGTAAAGCCACGTCATTGTATAATGTAAATAATTCCAAGTATTGTGTTTGCATACCAAATGACAACAATTAACATGAAAATCATGTAACGAGTGGGTTACTGTAAACAATATACAAACTCAAATATTGGTCAAATCAGTTCCCTTTTACATTTTAAGATAAGTTGGAAATCGAATTTCTTTACAGGGCGCTTTCGAAATATTGTTGCCTTAGCTTGTGGTTTTTAAAGGAAACAACACAGCACAATTTAAAAGTTGTACACTAGTTAATAAATTTAAGACGTTGTTTAGAAAAGTTTTGTGACCTTTTTAACTGTGAATGAAACTCTACTGCGCAAATACTGAACAGTATTTAGAGGGAAATTAAATGCTGCTTGTATTCAAGTAGTTTAACGTTTAGCAAACGAACTTAACAAGAAACAAAGTTTTTGACTTATATTTTCATATTAATCCATAAACAGTCTCACTTTGTTATTGCCAGTATAAAAATTTGAGGCTACAAATGCCAGGATAACAACCAAGAATCGTTCACAATGGCAATACAATCAATACATAAAATTAGAGTAGTCTTTTTTACTGTGAGTGAAAGACTTATAATACAAATGTTGAACAACATTTACAGTGAAATCGAATACAGCTTCTATTGAAATTGTTTAACATTGGACGATACGAACTCAAGAAGAAACAGATCATTTTGAATTACATTTTTATAATTTATTTAATTAACTTAGCTTGGAAAAATTACTAGACTACGAAAACAAGAGTAACAACCAGGAATCACTGTACAATATTCGCTTACGACTCCACAATGGGAAAGCAATCAATACATCAAATTGAAGTACAAGCTTTATAACTAGATTTCCTCAAGTGTTTTGTTGTTCCAGCTATGAAGGACGTAACACGATTTTATGGAAATCTAATCTACGAGCGTATCAGCTCACCCATTTTGACCGGCCATCCAATCAGTAGTTTCCCTCGAGTGATCGTCCAATATGGGTGAGGGTGCCTTCCCGAAAGCTTCCGGTTTCTGTAACGTGACCGGTGACCTGGTGACATATCGATCTGAAATTTCCTCCTGACCGGGCGGCTTCCTCTCCCTCTCGGCTGCCACCGCACTCTCCGCAAAATCCACGACGTCCTCGCCCTTACTTCCATTCTTCTCTGGCGCAGCCTCCGCCGGAGAAGGAAACTGTAACACGTCAACAGACAGTTTTAGCAATACGTTCAACTGTGCTTTATTGTTGTAATCTTTGATATTTGCACGAAAAAATTTATTGAGCTATTTAATTCGTTCAATTCTGGTGTTTTTATAAATTCCTAAAATTGTTTGCGTCTGGGTATGTGTGTGTTGCAGTCTCCGCCGGAGAAGAAAACTGTAACACGTCCACAGACAGTTTTCGTAATTCGTTGGACTGTTTTTTTTTGTTCTAATATTTTACATTTGCATTAAAAAATCTATTGAGTTATTTAATTCGTTCGGTCTTGGTGTTTTTGTAAATTCTAAATTTTATGATTGTAGGCAACGTCTTTCTGGGATTAAACAATTTAAAAATCACAAATTGGGAAACCGGGAACTATTATTTAAAATATTACAATAAATATGACAATTATAAATTAATTCGTGTAATACTGCTTCGCAAAACCGTTTTTTGATTCGAAATATAAATGCGCCCTTTAGATTTATTTTCATTACATTATTAGTAAATTATTAGATCATAGAAATCAATCTGATTATTCTAACTTATAAGAATATAACAAATAATAGGCGTAAACTTGGTACATTTGTCAATCAAGTTTATTATATATGCTGGAGGAAATAGAAACTAATTTGGTTCTATGTATGTTCGACATCAAAGACTAATCGACTTAAATAAACACGTTGACTGGCATAACATTATCTGATTTGTCGAAATACTATTTACTTATTTAACTTTTGAACTAACTATTAAGTCAGGGGAGCATTCAATAATCAATAATCAACGCCTTGTGGAGTGCGCTTGTCACCGGTGGTTATCTTGATAGTGAAACTCTTAAAGAGGCTGTCGGACTCTGCTATCACGAAGAACAGTTTTACGGCTGACTCTAAAACTAACGGGTTGTGCTCCGAACAAGCAGGCATCTCGACAAAGTTTTCACTAGTCGATAACAAAGAGGGAGAAGAAAACTGGTTTTAATCTATGCTGGACATCTAATTTTAATCTATGTTGGACGTAAAAGACTGATCGATTTTAAATCAACAGATTGATTAAAAAGGGAAAGGATAACTAATTTTAATTTATGTTAACTGTCATACGAATATTGTTTACTTTGTTGAAACACGATATATTTAATTAATTATTAAGTTAATCTAACATTTAAGAATCAGTAATATATACTGCTTCTACTAGTTCTTACTTGCTACTACTTCTATTTCTATTTCTAGAAGTGTTACTAGTTGATAACAAAAGAGGAAAAAAAGACAAATTTTAATCGATGGTAGGCATCAAAGACTTATGGATTTTAAATCACAACGTCGATTGCCAAATGAATTTGGTTGAAACACACGTTTTTCAATTAATTACTTAATTTATTACTCAATAGATTGATCATGCAACAATCAATAATGTACTACAATACTTGCGGTGTACGCTTGTCATCGGTGATTATCTCAACCCTCCACTCTTATAAAGGCTGACGGACTCTCCAATCATAGAGATTAGTTTTATGGCTAATTCTAAAATTAACGAGCTGTGCTTGGAACTAATGATCGTTTTAATAGACTTTCTACTAATTGATAACTAAAGAAACCGGAGCAAATTTATATTCGACAAGAGCTAATTTTAATTTACGTTAGACATGGAAGACTAATCGATATTAAATCAACAAATAACTATCACACGAATATCGTTTACTTTGACAAAAAACAATTTATTTAATTAATTACTCAATCTACTATCAATTCAATCGAACATTCAACAATTGTTTTAAAATGCTGTCGAACTCTCCAATCATAGAGATTAGTTTTATGGCTAATTCTAAAACTAACGGGCTGCACTTTCGGACCTAACACATGTTGATTGGCTGGGTGAGCTAGGTTTCAGTACCTCGTAAGAGAGCCGGCGCTGGTGATTCAATTCACAATTAGTGATGTCAGTGAGGCCCCAATCCTCCAATTTAGTGGAGTCGTACTTCACGAATCCATCTGCAACCACCCCGTTCGCGGTGCAATCGAGCTTCCCAAGAACTTGGTAGGCGGACGCGTTCTCGATGCTGCTCCGCCTCGGAATGTAGTCCTCCAAGCGCACGCTCGTTTTCTGCGGATTAGAATAAATTCCTTTCCTTATCTGGCCGCTGTCCCACACAGTTAAAGCAGATTAGCAACTGCCGCGCACCTCGGAAAACCCCTTTGTTCTCATATTAGATATTAACTCGACCAATATTTAGATCTTACTAGATCCAATAAGAGCTTTTCTAGCAGCTTATTCGTGGCAAATGATCATTGTGTAATACTCTGGTTTCAGATTAGACAAATTGCTATGAATGTTGGAATAAATTTTCTGGGTTAATGAGTGTAAACTAGACTTGAATGGTTTCGACATATTAGCAATTAATTTGACTAATATTTGGATTATTCTACTAGATCAAATAAGAGCTTTTTTCAAGGCGTTCATGATGTTTTTAAATAAGATTTGAATACTTCAGTGTGCTAATAATTAACTCGACCAAGATTTAGATCTTACCAGATCGAATAGGAGCTTTTCTAGCAGCTTATGCGTGGTAAATGATTATTGCGAAATGCTTTAGTTTCAGATTGAACAAATTGTTATGAACGTTGGAATAAATTTTGTGGGTTGATGACTGTAAACTAGACTTGAATGGTTTCGACATATTAGCAATTAATTCGACTAATATTTGGATTATTCTACTAGATCAAATAAGAGCTTTTTTCAAGGCGTTCATGATGTTTTATATACTTCGATGTGCTAATAATTAACTCGACCAAGATTTAGTTCTTACCAAATCGAATAGGAGCTTTTCTAGCAGCTTATGCGTGGTAAATGATTATTGCGAAATGCTTTAGTTTCAGATTGAACAAATTGTTATGAACGTTGGAATAAATTTTGTGGGTTGATGACTGTAAACTAGACTTGAATGGTTTCGACATATTAGCAATTAATTCGACTAATATTTGGATTATTCTACTAGATCAAATAAGAGCTTTTTTCAAGGCGTTCATGATGTTTTATATACTTCGATGTGCTAATAATTAACTCGACCAAGATTTAGTTCTTACCAGATCGAATAGGAGTTTTTCTGATAGCTTATTCATTAGACAAATTGTTATGAAATTTATACTAGGAAAGTATTTTGGAAATAATGCTTGCGAATTAAACTTGAAAGATTTCGACATACTAGCAATTAATTACACTAATATTTATATTCTACTAGATCAACTGGAAGCTTTTCTCGAAGGATGATATTTTTAAACAAGATTTGAATGGTTTCGATGCGCTTGCAATTAACTCAACCAATATTTAGATCTTACCAGATCAAATAGGAGCTCCGCTAGCAGTTTATTCATGGTATCAGACCAATAGAAAGTGATCTAGTTTTAGATTGAACGAACTGCCGTGAAAGTTAGAGCAGGAAAGATATATTGGAAGTGATAAATTTCGTGGGTTGATGCTCGCAAACTAGATTTAAATGATTTCAACATGGTAGCAATAAACTTGTCTTAGACTTCTTAATTTATAACTTAACAATGTTTACATATGCGTATCCAACAATAACGAAATTAATCCGACAAACGAATAGTATCCCGTTCGGCCTTTTAATCGGAGCAACAATAATCGCAGTTCCATCATATACCGATTAGTTAAATGAAACTTGCAAACTGAATGAAAGAAATAAATGAAATTTACAAGCATGCATTATATTGTTTAACTAGAAGACTTTGAAAAAGGGTCTAAAGTATTAGTAGTGAGCAATAATCGTTTATGCAACCGCACTTGTTGCAGAGAATTAATTTACATCAAAAATAGAATGAACGAGAAAAATGAGATTTCTCAGCATGCATTGTATTGTTTAAGTAGAAGTAGAAGACCAACCGCACTTGTTGCACAGAATTAATGTTCATCAAAAACACCGACTAGTTAAATGAAACTTCGAAGCAAAATGAACGAAACAAATGAGATTTGCGAGCATGCATTATATTGTTTAACTAGAAGACTTTGAAAAAGGGTGTAAAGTATTAGTGGTGAGCAATAATCGTTTATACAATCGTACTTGTTGCACAGGATTATTGTACATCAAAAACAGAATGAACGAGGCAAATGAGATTTGCAAGCATGCATTATATTGTTTAAGTAGAAGGAAGACCTCGGAGAAGGGCGAGAGGCAGTTCTCCGCTGGAAGTGAGACGGTGCTGCATCTGACAGGTCTGCTGGGTTTCGCTTTCTCCTTGGGTTCCTCGGTGTCTTCGTCGATCCTCTCGCTGGAGTGTCTATCGAGTTCCAACTGGTCGTAGTTCGGCAGGCTGACTGTGCTGTAGTTCTTCGGCCTCGCGTTACTCAGCTCGCGCTCCTTCGACTCCACCTGCGACTCGTCCTTCGACTGCTTCTCTAGCTCCTTCGACTTCCTCTTGGCATGGTGATTCGGCGTCGAGGAGTCCTTGACCGGTTGGTTCCGTACGAAACTCTCGTACTCCTCGCTCTCCGGAATCTTCCGTTGCTGATGATTCGGCTCCGAAGTTCGTGAACTCTTTTTCTCCTCGGTTCTAGCTGTCGTCTTCGCCGATACCACTTCACTCGGGATCACCTTACCTGTCCCGTTCACCTGTCATTCAAATGTTACAGTTTAGTTGGCATTTAAAATAATACGAAATGATTTTTCGAAAAATATGCTTTTGCATTATACTAAATATAGCATACTAGAATGTTGAAAATAGAATTAATAGAAAATGCGGGATAATATAAAACAATATAAATATAGTATTCCAACTAGAACTATGAAAAGGGTCAAAATAACTTTTGATTTCATCTTAGAAGAAATAGTAAAAAATGCTTAGTTTTAGTTGAAGTTCTAACGTTTCGATTTCAAATTCATGGGCGTTTTTTATTATTAAATACAACGATAGTATAAAATTAGGTATCAATTGGTTGGCATCTGGACTAATTAGTACTCACATTAGAGCTACCAACGGGATCAAAATGACTTTTGATTTAATCTTATTAGACATAAAAAAAATGCCCAGTGTTCCTTAAAATTGTAATGATTTTGTTTTCAAATTCCTGGATGTTTCTTAGTTTTAAATACAACAATAGCATAAAATTAATTATCAATTGGTAGTGGTCGTGCAACTGTTCGAGTTTCGTTGGCATCCGGACTAATTAGTATTAATATTAGAGCTACCAATAGGATCAAAGTGACTAACTTTTATTTATACTTATTTACTTTTGTTCATCTGCCCGGATGGCACTTCATGCACATCATTTAGGAGTTTTTTAAAACATTTTTACAAATATTGTCGTCTGCTTAAAAGATATTTTCATCAGTTTTATCATGTATTATGAACCTTTTAGAACTTATTCAGACGTGATCATCTTATTTATGAACTAGTTTAGACGTGTGCAGTCTATAAGATGCTGATTACGGCGAAAGTAATAGAACACCAGCACTTATGAATACGAACATTGTTTCTCAGAATAGTGACTCACCGATTCTACAGAACGCAGCCGGAAGTCGCAGATTATAAGTAACACGAGGATTATTTACAAGGTTTCGTATCAAGTAGTTGAATACTCGGAAAACGAATGCTTTCAATGTAGATTAAATACCGGAAATGGTTAATATAATGTTTTTATAGAAACATTAATAGAAAAAATATGTTTTCATTGTGATTGCAGATAGGCATCTAAGTCAAAGGAATCAGTTAGTATCACTTACATTGCAAAATAATTGGCGCAACTGAAAGGTAAGTTTTGCGAAATTTAGATTAAGAAATTGGAATTTCCTTTTTCTAAAATAGATACCAGTGCTTTCTAGTAATTCTATATCTAAGTTAATATTGAAAAATGACTCCTTCCAAGTCAATAAATAAAGAGCGCAATTTACAAGTGCTCTAAAACCTGAAATAAAAATTCGTTTGTGTCACAAAACCCCGAAAAAAGAGACCATTATAATGTTGCAACTAATAACAATTATAAGAAACCAATACTTTGGATGATTCTAACTCAACTTTATGAACACAATATTTAATTTTCATCAACATTCGCCACATAACCCGAAAAAAGTGATCTGCCTTGCGTGGAATGAGCAACAAATGTTTCGGAGGTCGTCAGACGTATCAGGACGAAGTGCTCAATTTTTTTCTATAAGTTCATAAACCGATGTTCAATACTTTTCCAAAAATTCAGCTGCCATAATCAACTATAGGTCTTTATAAAAATCATATAAAAGTCAGATTTCACCTTTACATCGTCCTTAGGGTCCTCTAAGTTTTGTGTCCTTCCGGAGCACATTAACGGTTCATGATAACGAGCGCCAGTCAGAAATGTCAACCAATAGCGGCGACGGAAAAATGATAAATATTCATTATCGATTCTACAAACATGAGCATCTTCTATATAAGATGCTTACCGTGACAGAATATAGTCACTGGTTCCAGCTCCAGCGAAAGATCACTACGACTTTCACTTCGAAAAATCTCTTCCGACGTGACGAGCAAAAAACAGAAACTCGAAATTCCTGTGAGTATTTGCACGTTTTATACATCGTTTAAGAGGTTACATACAACTAGAGCACAACAATTGAGAGATAGCTGCAACATTTTGAAAAATTGCAAACAATATTTGTCTCTCAAACTTATAAAATATATATACAAGTACAAAATGTACGGTGTATTACAAATTAATTTAATTAATCTATCAGTTATATTTACAAAATTATTGCTATTGAATATGTGAACCTTTTTTTTACAAATCACGATTTACGCTACCCCATTGTAGGTCACCCGATTTTTGTATGAAACAGATGAAACAGTTGTTTATAAAAAGTAAACACTAAAGCTAGCGCACACCTGATTGATTTTTAAAATTTTAGTTTTTAACGAACCGGCAACCGTTTAAACTCAAAAATAGCTATTTCACCCTTGAAAATTACCATGATTTCATAGCTGTTTTATTAAAAAGTAACACAGAATAATAATATTCAAGGCTAAAATGTGTGCGTAGTCTCTTAACACGCCGATCCATGCGGTCTCCTACCTACCAAATGTAAGAATATTATGATTATGATCCTTGATCCCTCCTCGTACACGCTCATCAGCGCTTTGTTCAACGTTGTGACACTCCACTCGCCTTCTACTCTCTTCGCTCGGCAACATTTTTTCCAACACTGCCCTCGCACATACGCTCCTTGATCCTCCACCTTGCCACACGACGCTCATCTTTTTCTCCGCACTGCTCACACACACACACACACACACACACACACACACACACAACTCTATCCTCTCGTCCTCGCAGTCCTATGATATATGTATATATACTAGGATGACACTTATGAATTTGACACTTATGACACTTGAATTTTTATGTGTACACCCCCTAGATTGGTTTCAAATAATTAAAAAAAAATACTCCCATAGTTTCACTGCTCCATTTCAATATTAACACGTGCCACAAGCCACCTATTGTTTCCCATTCGATGATCATGGGGTTTTAATCGACTTTAGTTCACAATTCTGTAACACAAGCAATACTCAAGCGACAAATATGATTCTTGTACAGTTTTCTTATGAAATCTATATACTTTTTGTGACAAATTTTTATTTTTCAAAAATTTAAAATGACCGACCCAATATTTGATGCAATCTTAGGCAAATTTGATGAATTTCGATTTTTTAAGCCACCATATTGGGTCCGCTATTTTGAATTTTTGAAAAATTAAAATTCGCTTAAAACAGTATATAGATTTCATAAGAAAATTGCACAAGAATCATATTTTTCGCGTGGGTATTACTTGCGTTAGAGAATTATGAACTAAAGTCTATAAAAACCCCATGGTCATTAAATGGGAAACAACAAGTGGCTTGTAGCACGTGTTAATATTGAAATGGGGCATTGAAACTTTGGGAGTATTTTTTTAAAATTATTTCTTATTAATTATTATTAATTATTAAAATCTCGAGGATACGATACTCATGCACTCCAATGAAACTGTTTTATTTTTAATTCTGAATTGAATGAAACTTCGGGAATATTTTTTTTTAATTATTTCAAATCAATCTAGGGGGTACACCCATAAAAATTCAAAAATCACCCAAATAAGTGTCACCCTAATCTATACACATTCCCATACGCACTCAGTCGTATACATAATGACACGTGAAACGCACAGTAAACAAACTAAGTTATAAAGTTAATTATACGCTGTTGTCTTTTAGAGGATATTTTCGGTGAACACTACTGCTTCGACCTGGTCGTTTGCAAATAAATACTAGCTAATTCAATAAATAGCAATGAACAATAATTAGTAATTAATGTACCTGGCGTTTCAGATTGCCTGGTAGAATGCAACTTCCACTGTGGCTACTGTTCACCCTCCTCGCGTTTGTTTTTGTGACAGCAGATGTCACTGGGAGTTCACTTGAACTTGAGAATGGATTCAACGGGAAATACGTTCCTCAGTTGAGAGCCCGCAATAATGCGGGACAGCTTAAGCATGTGATAAGAAAAAATAATACTGAAATATCACCTTTCCCAGATCACACACCTCGCCCATACACCACGCCCTCGATATTCCCGAGAATTAATAAGAATTGTCAACTGAATTACGAGAGAGACCACAGGGGGATCTGTCGACCAGTCGTCAACATGTAAAATGCTCCCAAATAATTCAAATGATTAAACAAACCTTGCGCAAAAAATGTATTATTTCCTATTTAATACATAACAATTAATGCAGTCTGTGACAAAATCCTATCCGAAAATGAAATACTTTTTTAGTTAAGAATCTTTACTGAGGCGAAGATATGTTGTTGCTGCAAAATGAATTAAAGAAGAAATGACAATAAGGACAAGGAGTACTCGATGAGACGGCATGTTGAAAACGGGATCAATTAAATATCCTGGGAAAGTCAAGTCCTACAGTGAATCCCTGCCTGATTTCTGTAAAGGAAACCTGTGCAAAGCAGACACTTAGCGCGCAAACATTGAGGGTTAACTTTAACATTACTTCAACTTTGAAATTTTCATTTTAAGCTTATAAAATATTTATACAAGTACATGATTTAAGGTATATTATAAATTAATTTCATTAATCTATCGGTCGTAATTACAAAAGTATGGGCATGCTGTAACCAGCGCAAAACACACTATCAAAAGATGTTTCGTCTATCCTACGTATATGTTTAAATTAACAGATTTAATGATTGAACTCTTTGTGACTCACAAGTGTTAGTTGACGTTAAGCTGGAAGGTTTCCGTGTACAGTAATACGTAACTATTCACAAGCCTTATCCAACTCCGCGAAAGTCGTGTTATAAAATGTGTCAGCTTTTTGAATTATCGCCAGTTTACAATGCGTATTGACGACTGATTTAAATACCAGGGTGAAGATAAAGTAACGTTTCTAGGAAATAAAGTTAGTTGGTCTAATCATCAATAGAAATTATGGTTAAACAATTTTTCTAAAACGCCCATCCATCATCCGGCAGTTAGCATTCCTACGAATCAGCCAGGTTTGAAGATAGGAAGACTGTCAAACAGTTCTGCAAGGAAAGTAAGGATTTTCTTGATCTGCAACTGACGGTCACAGACGGGCTTTATTGTATGTTATTCATATCTGAATCATAACTTGACTTTCGTTTTCCAGTGATATACATTTCTATTTTTGATCATTCTTAAATGATTTTGAGGAGTTTTTTTTACATTGTAATGTTTTTGGGAGGATTTCATGTCTTTTTGTTAGTTTAGAAATGATTTGTGCGAAAGACCTGAAGTAGTACTTGCTTAACAGATTTTAGCTTTCTCGTTTAAGTTACTCCCAGCTGCGGACTGGACAACTGTGGTAGTTTATAATTATAATGAAAAAGAGGATACTGCTTATCTGTGTTAGAGCTGGAGTAGGCATGAGTTTAATTACTTTCATAAAATTGCACCAAACTTGAAATCAGCTTTTTATTATCGAATTATCGGTAATATATAACATTCGTGTAATTGTTTTATTAACCGTGTAATATCACTTGTGTCACGTATCGCTGAGCACTAAACGGAGTGAATCGTGACAGATACCGATGGCTGATCGATTAATTGAGAAATACAAAATCTCGAGGAAACGATACTCATGCATTCCAATGAAACTGTTTTATTTTTAATTCTGAATTATATGGTAATTATATTAATTTACCTGATACCAAACTTCAGTGAACTGAATCTATGAATAGCGGGATATGATTATTAGGATGAAAGTTTGATAGTTTAAATGAATATAATTTCAATAACAAAAGTAGAAATTGAACTGGAGCTACAAGATTGTAAATTAAGCGTATTACCACCACGGTTATTTTTGTTATTGGAATTGTACTAATTTAAACTAACAAGCGTTCAGCCAAATAATCATAGCCCACTCCCCGGAAATTTAGTTCACAGAAGTTTCATATAACATAAGACTTAATATGGTTACCATATAATTCAAAATTGAAAATAAAACAGTTTTATTGGAGTGCATAAGTAACGTTTCCTCGAGCTTTTGCATTTACTCCGCGTAGTGCTCTGCGATACACGATACAAGTGATATTACACGGCTAACAAAACAATTACGCAAATACTGGTATTTCTGATATTTCGATGATAAAAAGCTGATTCCAATACTACTTACCTAATTTCAAGTTTACCGCATCACGCTGTACTGCCATATACCATGTTACGCGCAGATAGATTAAGTCCATGTTGCGCGTATGCGGTGTTATGAATTTGTGTTAAGTACGACAAAAGAGTGTATTGTTTTGATGCCCGAAGACATTGTGTCACCAGAACGTCGCCGTATTTATTGTGTGTGGGTAATTATCACTACTTGTAAAGGATGCGTGCGGATCATGAGAGCAAAATGTTTTGTTTATTTGAAGTTACGATTCCCGTAGGCCGAGCACCTAATGCGCGGTAACGTGAAAACGTATCGTGGCCTATAAGCCATTCGTGCTCAGGTGGAGGTTCGCTTCTACCTGAGGCCGAGATTGACCTCGTTAGGGAAGGTAAAACTTCCCGGGTTTTGAAGGTCCCGCGTGCACGGGGAGACCTTATGGTCGAACCGGGGCCTCTAGGCTAACCCTTGGTGACGCCGTGGGAGTCGACCTGCGATAAGGGTAAAAGAATTAGGGACAATAGTCCCCCTCTTCAAGGCCCAAATATGTACAGGGTGATTCACTTGCCTTTGAATCGCCAATGATGGATATAGGCCGTTGGAAATGGTATAATTATACGATGTTGAGTAATTTTAATATAAAGGAGTGTTTACCGTGTCTTTTCCATGCACTGACATTTATTTATAATTTCAAATTATACCAATAATGGAAATAATTGGAACTCGAGTGTGAAGGGAATGATTAAAAGGTAAGTGTCTCACCGTGTACATGATTCGAATTGTCTGCACACAGTCTTCAATGATGCCTTGGAAGCGGAATAGAGCGGATCGAGCGAACGAAAGTCGACTACATACCATAAACTATGTTAGGAGGACATTTTGGGTCTGAATCTTCTCTTGAATCCGTTTTCGTTCAAGAAAATAACAGGAGGAAATTCGTATCTCTTGAACGCATGGACCAATTTCCTTGCTCTTTAGCTCATTGGATTCAGAAAAATAAATTAGGCTGTGTTTAATTCATAAGTTATGTCTGCGAGCAGTAACTTTTTCGGAAATCAAGATGAAAGTTTTATATCAATCGAAAACCGCTACATGCCGGGATAAGTTGCCTCAGCTCTTGCACTGGTATATACTAATCAGGTGACTGTATAGCTAACTACTGGGCGTGAGAGTCTATCGAGTCTCCTGGTAATGTACATTCTTTATATTGATGGAACCTTGCAGCATCATTCAAAACAAGTTATGTAGAACCTTGTTGTGATACTAAATATGTTGCAACTTTTCGGAGGTGGCGCATATATAATGCACCCGAACTAATTTATACATACCGTATCAAAAAACGATATACGATAAGAAAACAATATATACATATATTCAGGAAGCATGACTCTTTCTCAAGTCAGTGAATAAAGAGCGAAATTTACAAGTGCTCTAAAACTTTAAATAAAAATTGGTTTATATCAGAAAACCCTGATAAAGATGACCATTAGAATTTTGTAACTCATAACAATTCTGAGAAACCAGGACTTGGCATGACTCTGACTTAACTTCATGAATATAACATTTAATTGTCATCAAAATCCGCCACGTGACACGAAAAAAGTGATCCGCTTGGCGTGGAATGACCCATAAATGTTTTTTAATGTTTACAAGAAGAGATTCGTAAACCAATGTTTTTATCATCCTTAGTGTCCTCTAAATTTAGTATCCTTCCGGAGCACATAAGTGATTCATAATAACGAGCGCCAGTCAGAAATGTCAACCAGTAGCGGCGACCGAAAAAGGATAAATATTCATTACCGATGCTACAAACAAGTGCATCTGCTATATAAGATGCTTACCGTGACAGAATATAGTCACTGATTCCAGCTCCAGCGAAAGATCATCGCGACTTTCACTTGAAAAACTCTTCCGACGTGACGAGTGAAAAAAAGAAACTCGAAATTCCTGTGAGTATTTGCACGTTTATACATCTGCTTAAGGGGTTACATACATCTAGAGCACAACAATTGAGAGGTAACTGCAATATTTTGAAATAATGTTAACAATATTTTTCTTTCAAGCTTATAAAATATATACGCAAGTACAAAATGTACGGTGTATTACAAATTAATTGAAATAATCTATCAGTCATATTTACAAAATTATTGCTATTGGATATATAAGTATTTTGCTATTAAAGAATTATTGCTATTAATATATAAGTCATAATTACAAAATTCCAATCACGATTTACGGTACCTATTGTAGGTCAGCCAATTTTTATATGAAACAGATGAAACTATTTTTTGTAGAAGGTAGACACTAAAGTTAGTGCACAACTTCATTGATTTTCAAAATTTTAGTTTTTAACGATTTAGCTATTTCACCCTTAAAAATGACCGTACCTTTATAGCTATTTTGATAAAAACTAACAGAAAATAGTAATATTTAAGGGTGAAATATTATGGTTATAATGCTTGATCCCTCCTCGTAGATTCCCATACGCATTTACTCGTATACATAATTCCACATTAAACGCACAGTACAGAAAATAGGTCAGGAAGTTAATTATACGCTGTTAACTTTTAGAAGATATTTTCAGTGAACATTACTGCTTCGGCCTGGTCGGTTGCAAATAAATATTAGCTAATTCAATAAATAGTAATGAACAATAATTAGTAATTAATGTTATACCTGGCGTTTCAGATTGCCTGGTAGAATGCAGCTTACACTGTGGCTACTGTTCACCCTCCTCGCGTTTGTTTTTGTGACAGAAGATGTCACTGGGAGTCCGTTTGGACTTGAGAAAGTACCCTACGGATCCGGATTCGGACGGCTTAACTATGCGAAAGGAGAAAATGGAACTGAAAGAAGACCTTTCCGATATTATAAATATCGCGGAGGACACGCAACGCCCTCGATATTCCTGAGACTTAATAAGAATTGTCAACCGAATTACGAGAGAGACCACGGGGGGATCTGTCGACCAGCGATCAACACGTAAAATCTTCCCAAATAATTCAAGAGATTTAACAAACGTTGCGCAAAAAACGTATTATTTCCTATTTGATACATAACAATTAATGCAGCCTGTAAGAAAATCCTATCCTGCAAAATGAATTAAAGAAGAAATGACAATAAGGGCAACGAGTACTCGATGAGACGGCATGTTGATTAAAAATAAATTTTATAGCGGTCGAATTGAGTACCGTCTCCTTTTCGAGGTCGGTAAAAACGGGATCAATTAAGTATCTTGGGAAAGTCCAATCCTACGGTGAATCCCTGTAAGACTTGTCTAAAGGAAACCCGTGTAAAGCAAATATGTTAATGGGTACATACACTTGACACGCAAAGATTGAGGGTTAACTTTAACATTTTAAAAAAATATACGCAAAATTCATCTTATCTTCTTATTATCCAAATTTATCTTTATTTTTTTTATCGGTAGTAATTACAAAAGTATGGGCATGGATGTATGAACATTCTTCGACAAATCACGATTTACAGTACATATTGTGGTCAGTCAATTTCTGTATGAAACAGATAAAATCATTTTGTCTAGAAAGTAGACACTTAAAATTAGTACGCGACCTGACCGATTTTCAAAATTTTAGTTTTGATCGAAATGGCTGTCTTTTAAACTCAGAAGTAGCTATTTCACCCATGAAAATTACTATACTTTTATTGCTGTTTTCTTTAAACACTGAAATTTTGAAAATTGGCCTGGTTGCACACTAGCTTTAAGTATCTGCTTTGTAAAAAAAATTGTTCCATCTGTTTTAGGTAAACATTCACTGTCCTACAATGGGTACCATAAACCGTGATTTGTAGAAATACATTTACTACAATAATTTTGTAATTATGACCGGTAGATTAGTGAAATTAATTTATAATATACCTTAAATCATGTACTTCTATATGTATTTTATAAACATAAAATAAACATTGTGTTTATATTCTTCAAAATTTTGAAGTTAACCCTCAATTATTGCGCTCCAGATGTATGTTCCTTCTTAACAAAGTAATATATGTTACATACTTATCTTTATCAAACTTCTTTTCTCCTTTCGTTCACGCGTAAACATAATTTTACATCACTGGTCTCCCACATGACATTTCTCTGCGTATTTTTGGAGCCTTAAAACTCTGACTTTCACTTTTCCAGTCCATGTCATCCCTTAAGTATTCAACCGAATTCTAAATAGGAGTGCCCTGTGCAGCTGTACATTCTTGCTCCCCATAAATCTTTAAACCTCAAATAATAGCACATAGAATGATTCCCTACAAGGAATTCGTTTTAAGATTTAAAATAACATGGACCGAAAGAGGCAAAGTCACAGTTTTAGGCTCGATAAATATGAAGGAAGAATTCTATGTACAGGGGACTATTTAGTGAGTCAAAATTATTAAATCTATGCGTGAATGAAAGTAGAAATATCGTTCGATAAGGATGAATATGTAACAACACTATTCTTGGGAAAGTCACAGTTATTTCGTTTGTTTTCTCTCCGTTTACTGCGTAATATTAAACAATAAGATTTATGGAATAACATTTCACATCCGCTAAAACTCTCGTTGTATTATTTTATGTTATATTATTATTCAGAATATATTTAAATTTATATTAGTTTTCAATAAGCAAACCAAATGTAAGACTATACGGCGTCTTGAGTTGGTGTGAGTGCTCGTAAATAAATGTAACTCGTCAGAGATTCGATTTACAAGATGTAGAATACAAATATATTGGAATTTGAAGATTATAAATATCGTGGTGTCAAGGCTGAAGTCAGTCCAAGAGCGATGCTTTCAGACATCGCTCGCTGTCAAATTACCTGTGTCAGCGTGGCCAAATTTGGGGGTTTATGACACCCTGGCTTTTCCCTGAATGGGAGAGGTGTCCTGCACAACCTCTACGAGGCCTGCTCTAAACGCGTACTCGCATGCCTATTTCTGATTTTCTAACACAAGTGTCTAATCATTCCTTAAGGTACCATATACAAGTAAAATGTTGAAAACTGGTTCGAAATGTCTTATTTTTTTTCTTACACATCAATTTTTGTTTCAAAAATGTATTATATACATATTTAATTATACATTGCAAGCTATATATCCTGTAAATTTCATTACGATATTTGCAGTGGTTAGCATGCCACAAGAACTTTCGTGATGTCATAGTCAGTGAAACATGCTTTCCGGTGACCAGTCTAGCACCACCATTTTTTACCTGAAAGGAATCACAATTTTTTTTTATTTAGAAGACAGATAACCCTACTGCGCCACGGAGGATTTTTTTTAACATCCATCTCAGTTTTTTTTCTACGTCAATATATAGTTCTTAATTTTATAACAAAACTTGCCCTGATGATTATAAACAGTGATATATTCGGCTAAAGCTGAAATTAAAAAAATTCCTTTCCGTAGTGCAGTAGGGTTATTTGCCTTCTAATAAAAAAAATTGTGATTCGTATCAGATAAAAAATGGTGGAGCTAGACTAGTCACCGCAAGGCATGTTTCACTGATTATAACATCACGAAAATTGCTGTGGCGCGCTAACCACTGCAAATATCAATGTGTACTTAAATATGTATATAATATTTTTTTAAGAAAAAAATTCACGTATAAGAAACAAAGTACGATATTTTGAACCATTTTTCAACATTTTACTTGTATGTAGTACCTTAATACAACCATATTTCAAATATTCATCACAAAGGAAAAGAGTAATAAAAGATCCCACGTAGATATACTTTTACCACTCGTGTATCCGGTGAGCCATAGCAAGATTTAACTACCTGCATCACTAAAAACATTGAAACACTACATTCCAATCCAATGTTTCAACATCTAATGCATCCAAATCGCAGTACACTCTTCCAAATATTTGTGGCGTCTCACAATCAAGTGGGAACAAACCGTACTAACGGAATTAACGCGGTGCTTCTGCAATCTGCAGAATCTGCATTTGACCTCTATTTGAGTTTCATCGGACCCAAAGGGGTCTACGATAAACACAGCTTGCACTCGAATCACCGACAACTATTGCGCTGAGAGCGCTTCCTCGAATTCACTGGCGCGCAGATTCACCAACAGATTACATTACCAATTATTGGCGTGTTGACGAATGCGCAGTGCCAGTGTAGCTTTGTTTCGAAGACACAGTGTAAATGTGGAAATCGGTGTGCTAAAGAAAATATCGAATCGATCGAAGCTTTACTTTGAATAATATAATGGACAAGTCCGACATTTTATTTAAAACAAAAAGATATTCGTTTTTATTAAACAGGCGAAAATATTTAATTTGCCCGATTCATTAATTTATTTTACTAATTTAAATGTCATTTTATATTTCAATTTTTCGTCAATAATTTTAAAGCGATAAAAGAATTTACACTGATCAAGCAATGCACATGAAAATCTCATACGTGAGTAGCATTTGCAGTATAATCACCATTATCTGAACTGATTGGAATACACGTTGATCGATAAGGATTAATAATTAAAATTAGAAATACTGAGATTAAAGACTTATCAGTGCGAAATCTTTTTACTTACTAAGGCCTGTAAATAATATTCAAATAAGAAACGTTCAACTATCCCAATCAGGAATAAATTGGATAAGTTATTCCCAATAATACCAGTATGAACGCCGATATATAACTCTTCGCTCTCAACACTACCGAACAAATAAGCAACCGACAGGAAATGTATTACATACGGCCGCTTCATAGGTGGGTTAAATTCGAGCTAACAGAATTACAATTTTCCATGAAAGCCTGTTCGCCGGGCGGGACGCGACACCGAGTTTCCTTTGTCAAACAAATTTCGTGGTGCGCGCCGGCCTTTATCCGAAGTAAATTTATTTGCGGGCTTTATTATCCCCGCCGTGAAAGAGAAAGGGAACGAGAGAGAGAGAGAGACACGCGAAGCTTGCGAGGCTTGCAAGGCTCAAAGCGAAAGCCGGGGAAATGGAGGAGCTTTAAGTGGGCCAAATTCCGCTTGCCGATAAGATAATACTCGCCTTATGCTCATAGATCTCCTTGGTTCTTCTTGGCTCGGATTTGTCCGGGCGTTCCTCCTCCTCGAGCTCGTCGCCGCTGCTTCGGCCAGAATTCACCGACGAATACAGCGGCTCCCCGCTGTGATCGGCCTGCTTCGCATTGCTGCTCGAATTCTCGAGGGCCTCGTCCGGTTTCGGTGGCAGAGGACGCCCTCTGTTCCGCTTTCGGCGGCGTGGGGGCGGCACCGGTGTTCCGTCTTTTAGGTTAGAACCTGCAGCGATAAGAGACACTGAACGATGCTCCAATTTAGTTGATGTTGATTGATTTAGTTGAATTTTTATGTTTGTTTGGTCTGTTTGCAATTTAGTGGATGTTGATTGATTTACTTGAATTTTTATATTTATATGGTCTGTTGGCAATTTAGTCCTTTAGGTTAGAACCTTTAACGCTAAGGTACACTGAACGATACCCTAATTTAGTGGATTTTGATCGATTTACTCGAATTTTGATATTTTTTCGGATTTTGTATGAATTAAAGTGATTTAAAGCATTTGGATACATGTTCAATTTATAGGTTACTTGACTGAATTTGAGTGTGTTGGTCTGTCAAAACTAATGAAAGCCCTGCTTTATGACGTAGAGTTGAATAGAACAGTGCAGTGGCTAAAAACACTGTTCTAATGCAGTATATTTTTTTAAACATTCTTTAATAATATTGGAAGTCAATGAATCCCTAGAAAGTACAACATACACTATTAATTAGTATAGAAACAAATAGTATTGAATCTTAGAAGATACAGAAAAATTACATAAAGTTTTCTTTGAACCTGCGATGATGTTTAGTTTTCGTATCAACGGGTGTTTCTCATTTTTTATTCAAGAATAACATGAAATTAAATATCAATTGATATTAAGAAAAATAGATGTCGGTTTCATGCTGCATTGCAAGATATTAAAAAAAATTAATCAATCCGATTTTAAGTAAATTATGTCATTAGTTATTCCAATCCTGAATAAAGTCTTCCAATACTTGTATGTATAAACAACAGGTTTATTTATCCCTTAAAATATTTATAATTTAATAAAATGTGAACCCTGTAAATACCTTTGGTTTACCTTGGTTTGGTGAAAGAAGGCAAAAGCTATTTCTCATTTTCAGGCTTTTTCAATGAAAGTAATATTGCTATTATTTTATCGACAATGTTTAGTAGTATTATCCAACAAATATTAGCAACTTACAACTGGAGGCGGGACTAGCAGCTGGGCAGAGATTCGTGTCAAGGGTTAAATTGGTAACGACGGAACTCGGACGCGGTGTGCTCGGTACTTCGAGATTCACGTCGACCCAGTCGCTCGGGTGGAACGGTCTGTCCACTGAATCCAAGCTTCTACCCCTTGTGAGAGCTTCCCTTGGTGGCGAACCGGCGTATCCTATTTCGGAACTGCCAAAATACAAACTTATTAAAATAGGTCGCTGTATATATGCTCTGGAAATGACTAAAATAGTAAATTAAATGATATATTAAACACGAACAAATCTGTGAAATGAATTACTTTTTTTTTTATTCTTTCTGTCGTTTTATTTTATCGACAATGTGAGTTACTATTTCGTTTAATATTTTATAGGAAAGATTGTGGCCAAATGAACCATTGAGTTGAATAGTATAAATTTAAATAAATGGTATTTAAATGAACCACTCATTTAAATACTATAAATTTAAATAAGTGGTTCATTTTGCCCCGATCATTCCCATTTTATTTTTACAGAGAAAATTGTAAAGTCCAATTGGTGATACCAGAAAGCATTAGTATATTACGTAGAATGAATAGATAATTCTGCAAAATAAAATATTGTATTATACATACATTAAATTACGTATAATCAACGAAAGCATCTAATGTTTAGAGTTGGACCGTTAACCAATGCTAATCAATACTTTTGCATACATATTATATGCTCACTTGCAAATGCTTCTACGCGTTGATACAAATTTTAAAAATATGTTTTAATATTTTAATTTTGAAATGAATTTATTATATACATTTAAATTTTATAATTTATATAATTGTAAGATAAAGTGTGAATTTTACAAATTGGATGAAACGTTTAAGAGTTTTCTCACTTTTATTTAGTACTATAAAAAGCTGTTCCACCCGGCGTCACGCGGATGGCATTTCCTGTGCCCGGGGTGGGTTTTAGGGGTAGTTGCGGGCATTCGGACGATCATGGTATTTTTTCTATGGTATCGGAGATTACTTTTGCTAAATTTGTTACAAATCCATTGAACGGTACAAAAGTCTTTTAAAGGGGGTGGGTTTAAGGGGTTGTTGGAGGGTGGGAACCATCATATTATTATTTCTAAAATACCGAAGAATACTCATACCGAATCCATTTCACGGTATAAGTGTCTTTTACAAGGGGTGGGTTTTGGGGGTGATTAGGGTATAAGAACCTACATAGTATTTTTCTAAGGTACCAAAAAATACTCTTTCCGAATTTGATGCGAATCCATTCAACAATATTGGAACCTTTAGTGAACGCACATATATATTTTGACTATTTACAAACTTCTATATGAAGATTTACGTGCTGGTTCATCTTCCAATTGTTCCGGGCGTTTGACTTGTATGGCTCGTATTTCGAAAATATCCAGTTGACCCACCGAAATGACTCGGCCCCGCTAGGACGCCGGTCTATTATACGCTCACTCGCAAATGCATGCCGTGCTTCTTCGCGTCCCGCGAGCCATAACTCTTCGGGGACGCGGAACGTTACTGGAATTTCTCTGGCGTGCAATCTCCTCCTTTTATACCAAAGTTCCTTTTAACTTCTTGCTCAATGCTCGAACGCACGCGAACGACCCCGGAATATCGAGGCGAATCAGCCAATTCGATCGATTATTGGACCTATCTGCGACAAACATTCTTTTAATTTCCATTCCGTTAACTGGAATAACGACACGGTCGATTCCGCACGTCTTGATTGTAAAGTCATTGCTGTCACCCTTTCAATTTGTCATTAATTCCTTTTGTCGCTGTACCGATTTTGAAAGTAATAACTTTAAAGCAAAAAGTTTTGTTTCCGATCAGTATTATTTTACTATTTGTCTTCAATGTTTCCGCATTCTTTATGTTATTGATATAATATGCCTGCATATACAATAATATAATAAATAAATAACGTATAATAAATTTCACGTTGTTCGAAGTTTTTAGTCGATGGCATGCAAAATTAAACATATTTATAAGTACCGTTCTGCTAACTGGAAAATAACTACTTTAACCCTTGCAATTTGTAATTAATTTTCAAAGTAACAATTTCAGAGCATAAAACAGTTTCTATGGTTAATATTATTTTAGTATTTATCCTCAAGTTTTTCTCAACTCAACTGTATACTATTTATCAATATTAAATCGTATGTACGTTGTTTAAAGTTTTGGTCCATGACATGAAAAATTAAACGTTCGTTCGGATCGTGGCAGACAAATCCCTGATAGATGCATGAAATATGTCATTTGTCATAACGAATTAAAAATTAGTTATCCTATTTGAAATCGTATTTATCACAATGAATGAAAAGTTAAAAGAAAACGTGTAATTAATGAGGCTGTTGGGCATACTGAAAATGAACCGGCCGATACTGCACATTCCTTCAGAAAAATATGTTCAAGTATTTTTGTAATTGGAATAAAATAACATTTTTCTTCTTTACTAAACAGTTCAGCTTCAAACACATCTACTGAAAGCTTTTGTAATTCGATCATATATTGAAACAAAGACCATAATCCGAAAAATATAACCCTAATAAAAATGTATTATCGTAAGTCTTCTTTCTGAACAAATAATACATTGCTTCGAAATTGCTTTTTCAGACTTCAAAAGGAAGTTATTTCAAAAGTTTCTGGTTATCGTAACAGTTATTCTGGTAATTGTAATTTTAGTTTGATTTTTCATATATTCCTGTAATTGCAATGACAATAAATGTTTGTGTTTACTAAACAATTCAATTTCAAATACATGTGCTAGAAGCTTTTGTAATTCGATCAGATATTGAAACGAAGACCATAAGCCGAAAAATATAATCTTGTTAAAAACTTGTTATCCTAACACTTGTTCTTTTCGAACAAATAATACATTGCTTCGAAATTGTTTTTAGTTGAATTAGATACTTAAGTTGAATTGACCAAGTTTGGTGGAACAGCCTGCATCTACGTGATGCTTGAAACTTCAGTGCTAAACGAAACCGCAGAACAGGTTCGAGAAGGCGTTCGAGAAATGTTGCACTAACAATAAGCGTTAACCGCATGGAGTAACTGTGGTTCCAAACAATTCACTGCACACAATACTGTATGATAATGCGGTGACTGCTACCACTGGCCACCTGTATTGACATTTGATTCTTTGCTAATAGTATCGTCAACCTTCGACAACTAAACTCTTCGGAATGCGAATGTTTAACCTAACATTTTTGCAAGATTAAATCATTTTCTTTATGAAGGAATTTCTATCACTGTTGATTTATATCAATAGCATCGAATGGAAACATTAATTTTAGTTACCTGTATTTCATTATAAATATTCGAACTTACAAACTTTTGAAAAGTGTCTTTTATAGAGGGAAAAGGATTAATTATAGTCTTTTATATATTTAATGTCTTTTATCGAGCGATTAAAGGATTAAAGATGTTAATTTTTTTGGGAACGAAAAATTAATGGAAAGTTGCTTGTGCACTACCTTCACGAAAAATAATCTTTCTCTTATAGAAAAACAAGGGCAATTATTTGATTAATTTTCTAAAATACTGGGCACGTATAAAAGTGGCTTGCAAGTATAATAATCGAATATGTCTGAATTGTTTGGAGAAAAGAGCAAAGCACTGCGCATTGTATTTAAAAAATTAATGTGATTCTTAATTTATATTGCAAGGAGCAATCAACAAAAACTGTCCATTTGTACACCCAACGTTACAGAGTGACAATCGGAGTAATACTGTTTTGCACTTACAGTACAAAAGTCCCAACTAATAAAAAGGTTGCATCAATTTTAATACAATTTTCTTTCCTATATGGAATTATAAGTCAGAGAAATTAGAAATTATAAAATATTACCATATTTATCTCTTATACTAAGTGTTTCGAGAATAACTCCAAAATATTAATAAAATTAGAAAGTCAACTATAAATCAGAGCATTTTTGCGACAAACAATATTTCTTTCCTATAATGAATTATAATCCAGGTAAATCATAGATTACATAACACTGCCATATTTATCTCTTATACCGCGTGTTCCAAGTGTGACTCCAAAATATCAAAAGGAATAAAATATCGAATTACAAATCGTTAGAACATTTTTGCAACAAAGATACTTGAAAAAACCTATTACTCATAAAATTAAATCATTGTTGCTCACACAAAAACAGTGAGCTGGGTGAAGCCGAGCAGTACAGCAAGTAGAATACGAATAAAATAAATAAAATATTCGACTGACTGGTCTTACAAAGGGCCGATGTTTGCCAAGGCAGATTTATTAATCGGAAGCTGGGGCGGTGAACGGCAATTTAACTGAATTTCATTGTCACTGTATATGCATGGAGAGAGCGAGATAGAGAGAGAGAGAGAGAGATGAGCGCCGGATTCCAGCGAACGCCGATAGTATGCCGAGAGCGATTAGTGAAGTGGAGTCCACGTAAGCTCATAACAACCAACTACACGCACAGTTTATTTACTCCGTGCCCGGTTAAATCCACGCTCGTGCGATCTGGCGCGACCTAATTTATACCGGCGGATAATCGCTGTAACAGCACTGTCCTCACCGAATTAAGTAAATTGGAATACCAGCCCTTCCCGAATCTGTCTCTGCGCGTCTCTGTAGCTTGGCATGAATACTATGTTTTTCGCTCGTTAATTAATTCGGCTAGCGAAATAGAAATATTACTTCATTTCATTTCAGTGGACGAATTTCTTCTGATAATCCTTAATTTGATATAAAAGAAAGTTCCATTTTTAAGAAAAAGAAATTGTTCCTTTTATGGGGAAATAAATGTTCTCAAAGAAGAATATTTTTTTCTTTAAGGAAATATCTCTCAGAAACTCTGGGTGTGCGAATTCTTTTTTTGGAATTTAAAAATGCCAGTTTCTTCCACTTGAAACTGAAGTAATTGCTTTCTGGTGGCCGAATATGCAAATTATATTGTGAACTATTACACACAAAAATAGTTTCACACATGATTTATGTAAAAAATCAAGATCATTAAACTCTCTCTTGTGTTTCTTCTTAAAATACGTAAAACTACTGCTCTCTGGTGGCCAGATGTCCAAGTTAAGTAAAACTTTTTCTCCCCAAATCGGTCTGTGTGTGTCTGTCTTTTTCTCACTCTCCTGACAAGCACACTACGTTCTTCGCCTCTTAATTAGTACGGCTAGCGAAATAGAAATACCACTTCATTTGGTTTGGGTAGACGAGCGTCAGTCGTAAGCAATTTAAGGAAATCTACGAGAGAAGTTCGTACTTCAAGAAAATGCTTGGGAAAATACTGGTAGTGCTAGTTACGTTTAAGTGGTGTGTGCATTATCCTTAAGTGGAATGAGTCTGTTTGGTAGTTGGTGAACGCTAAATAAAGTCTTTCAGAGAATCGGAGAGTGAGACTGAGTTTTAGTTGCGATTGACGGTGATTAATTAGGTGAATCGTCGTAGAAAATTATTACTGTTTAGTATTAAGTATGTAATTTCCCTTCAACATTTTACGCGTTCGTAATTAAGTTGTATCGGGACTTCAAAACAGGCATGCGAGTTTGATTCGTTTGCAAATTCAAATAGTTTCCGAACAAAATTTAAAAATAGACAAGAAGTGTATTTCAATTTTGTTTTTGAACATTTTTCGTTTTAACTGCTATCACTTAAAAATTAATCGTAAAAGTATGATTCCTAGAACGATTAACGTACAATAAAAGCAACACAAGTAGCTTAAATTTAAGCATAAACTATAGTTTTTAATGATTTTATTGCTATATTCTCCAAAAGTCATTCCAGTTTTTGAAAAACCTTCTAAGAAAAAAGCTTCAGTCTAAGAAGTAATGACATTGCAAAACAATTCTGTATTTTAAAGAAAACACATATTCCATACACAAAATTACAATCACTTATTAATGTCGAACTGTTATTTTACTTTCACTATTTCAACACAATTCCAATACTAACCATTCGCTACCACATTCTTACCTATAAAATCTCATTACAGTAACCGCGTCGTGCAAGTATTAATTATAAACCTGCCGCTTCATGAGTTAGCATAAGCATAATAGAAAACATTTATACTTTTAAAAAATATATATATTCAATGAACAAAGTTACAGTCATTTATCAGTGTCAAGTTATCATTTTACTTTCACTATTTCAATACAATTCTAACACTAACCATTTGCTACCACATTCTTATCAATAAAATCTCATTACAGTAACCGCGTCATGCAAGTATTAATTATAAAGCTGTCGCTTCATGAGTTAGCATAAGCATAATATAAAACATTTATACTTTTAAAAAAAACATATATTCAATGAACAAAGTTACAGTCATTTATCAGTGTCAAGTTATCATTTTACTTTCACTATTTCATAATATAAAACATTTCTACTTTAAAAAAACATATATTCAATGAACAAAGTTACATTAATTTATTAGTGTCAAGTTATCATTTTACTTTCACTATTTCAATACAATTCTAACACTAACCATTCGCTACCACATTCTTATCAATAAAATCTCATTACAGTAACCGCGTCCTGCAAGCATTAATTATAAACCTGCCACTTCATGAGTTAGCATAAGCATAATATAAAACATTTATACTTTTAAAAAAACATATATTCAATGAACAAAGTTACATTAATTTATCAGTGTCAAGTTGCCATTTTACTTTCACTATTTCAATACAATTCTAACACTAACCATTCGCTACCACATTCTTATCAACAAAATCTCATTCCAGTAGCCGCGTCATGCAAGTATTAATTACAAACCTGCCGCTTTATGAGTTAGCAGAAGAATTACGGAGTTTGGTTCAATACTACATTACGCGGAGCGAATTGATTCAATAGGCTGAGCGAATAATCGCTTTCGCACCAGCACTCGGTTAATTGTTAATGTCCCGTTAATCGGTTCGCCGCGGTTGTGGAAACAGCCGCTCGAAATGAATGGGATCACTTCTCGCACAATTAACTGCAATCTTCGCTTGCGAGGATGACGCCGGAAATCGCGTCAGCCAAGCGAAAATCGCAATTGGAAAGCACATGCTTTCAAACACGCCTTTACCTTTGAATGCCATTTGTGTGCAATTGTGAGATTGAACATGTCGAGGCAAAAGACAAGGCAGACTATAATATAGAGTTTGTTTACAAAATTTACGGTTATTGTTACATTTATCCTGGCAAATGTCATCTTACTGTTAGTATTAACGAATGTTTCCTGTGGATTAACTTTTAATTACTGATGCGAGGTTTCGTAGAAATTTATATTAAGCGATTTTTGTAGGAAAATATCGAACCAAAGCTGTCAGTAGTATTAGAGAAATCCAAATAAAATTAAATTAATTAATTAATCCTATTTTTCTACATTCGTGTCGGTTGATGAATAATGTTAAATCTCTAAATAGCTATGACCAGTAAAACTCGAGAGGAACTAGTAAAAAAGAAATTTAATAATGTCAGTTTTCTTTATGTAAACAGCTTCCAATTAAATGACGAAATAAAGGAGTTTCACATATATTTTATACAAAGAAACAGAATGACCAAATTTTGTTGCTTTTCTTCTTTTTTTGCTCGATGTGTAAATTACACAATAAAACTTTGTTCACACAAAAGTATAGGATTCTCACATACGTATATTTTATGTAAAAAAAATCAGCATCGCCAAATGTTGCATCGTAGTTGTTCATTTTAAAGTTCGTAAAAACGTAATGTAATGTTCTTTCTTCGAAGCTAAAGCAACTGCTTTCCGGTGGCCGGATATGCAAGTTACATTGCGAAACTTTTTCACTAAAAAGTCTACCTCTTTCACATACATTTCACGGTAGTTTTCAAGGTAGTGATACACCCGTTAAAATACGAATCTATTCTGCGAGAGCGGCGAAGAGGACATTTGACCAACCGGGTGCAAAGTTACTTCAAGGGCTTTCTCACTTTTATCCAAGTTTTCAAGAAGTTGGGCAACAGTTCTTTTTTCCAGGCACTGCAACCTCTTAATTAGAACGCCGGCGAGCCATTGAAATTTTCCACTGAATCTATTAGTTCTTTCTTCCGCGACCGTGGACGCTCGGCCCAACTTTCACGTAAAAGTTCCATTCTAATGAAATTCATGTCCTAATTATCGCCGGCCGATAATCGATTTCGCAAAGCAGTGGAAATTTCGAGGACCTCCCCTCTCAATATAGTTGTAACTTGAACTGTAATGAGGACAGTGTACTTGATGAACCCATAAACCTCTTCTTAAATTAATCGTGTCTTTTATAAATATTAATTAAGTACACCAATTTCATTCTTCTCTTTGTTTAATACCTGATAAAGAAAGATTAACTGTTCTAACTGTAATTGTAACAGAGACAGTGCACTTCGCGAACTCACAAATCTCTTTTTAAATTAACAGTAACTTTTATAAATATTAATTAAATACACCAGCCGTATTCTCCTCTTTCGTTAATATTTCATGAAGAAAGATTAACTCTTTTCTGATTCAACTATTAAAGCACAAGTTGGACGATAGTTATTTTAGAAATTTATCTGATAACAATATTTAAGTTTTGGTGTACTTGATGAACCCATAAACTGTTCTAACTGTAATTGTAACAGAGACAATGTAATTCAAGAAACAATAAATCTCTTTTTAAATTAACAGTAACTTTTATAAATATTAATTAAATACACTAGCCGTATTCTCCTCTTTCGTTAATATTTGACGAAGAAAGATGAACTCTTTTGTGATTCAACTATTAAAGCACAAGTTAGAAATTGATTTCATAACAATATTTAAGTTTCTGTGTACTTAATGTAAACGTTTAAACAAAAGAATTGTAACCAACCCAACTTCAAACTGATCACAATTTATTCAATCATCTAACGTAGATGTAACTTTTTATCAATTACAGTATAAAAAATACCGATACGTATAATAAATAATCAGCAACAATTTACAGCAGAACTGTCCTCGATTCTTTCAATGAGGACGCAGTTTGACGCAACGCAACTGATTTCCCACACTGTTACAACAAGTTCTTACAGCATAGAAAACTTTCAGCAAGTCAAGAAGGTCATTGCTATCTCGAAGAATGATCAACAACTTTGAAAACCAACCATCCAACTTGATTTTCATTTCACTAATTAGCATTTGTGACGCGACTGGATTGGCCGCAGCTCGTAAGTGGAATATCTAGTTTCTTAATTCGCAGCAGCATTCCATTACGAGGGTGTTCCGACACATAAGAGCATTAACCGTGAAAAGATAAGCGACTGCATTACAAGAACCGCTAACTGGTCGGCGCGGCCCTGAGCTGAAAAGGAAAGAAAACGCCGGAAATTTCATTAGCCCCGATGAGATTAGGTAACTGGGCTCTTCAAACTTCGCCGCTGCAAAGAGGATTGCAAATTGCACCGCTGATGAACAACCGAGAATAGATCGCCGACAGAAAAATCTGGAGAAACCGGTTTCCGCGAACTGAGAAACTTCAAAGAAGCGAAGTAATTAAGATTTTTTTTTAGCGAATTATTCATTGTTATCTAGGAAATCGTATTGCTGCAGAAACGAGGCGAAATCTTTGAATATAAGTTGAGCATAAAATTAGTTTGGCGTAAGGATATATTCGTTGATATTTAATTAATTAATTAATTAACAAAACGAGAAAAGATATATTCATCAAGTACTACAAAATTAGTTAAAAAATAACCAATTAGATTCAATAAAACCTCAACATTTAAAAAAACATGTTATAAAAATTTATAGGAGATTAATCAAAGTTTCAAAGTTATTCATCTGTTAATTCAAACAGTAATCTGTGACAATCGATTGCGTCGAATTTTTCAGTTGCAAATAAACGAAAAATAGTGACAAAAAACAAAAGCAATATTTACAAATTTATTAGTAACATGTTGAAATCAGATAAATCGAAGAGAACATTATTCATAAGTATTTCAGGTAATTTAAGCAGCATAACATTTTTAGTTACATAGTCACTCGACGATTTTCCCCGCAGGTCATTTAACCACTCTAACTTTTAATTTATTTAACCGCGCTTATTGACACTAATTTAATTAATAATAAATGTAATTACTAAATAGAATTTTATTGCATAAAGATCAATTCAACAAGACAAGATCAATGTTGTAAATGCCATTAAAGTCGGAGGAAATTCAAATAAAAATTCAATGATCATAGGTTTTAAGCACTCGAAATATTAATTCGACTTGATTGGATCACAGAAATTCTCTTCGTTTCATTGCGGACATTTGCCGACCAGGCATTTGCGGCTTCGTCGTCCCGGCCGCCGCCACAGGATACGTACACATTTTATTGCCGGCACATAGAGAATAATGAATAAATGTTGCAACTTTCCCGATGTCGCTCGGCTGCAAAACGCACCCGACTGTCAACCTGTCAGCAATTATTGACGCCTGTAAAATCTGATAAACTGGCGGATCCCTCTGCTAACCGGCGCGTGTTTCATGGGTTTCATTCCCCGTCGCTGGAAATCCCAGGGAAGGAGAAATCATTTTCGAAATAACAAAAGCAACGAAAAAATGTAACATGCTATGAATTGGAAATATTTTAAACAATTTTTAATGGTGAATGCACCTGCATTTTAGAGGGGATCGTTGCTAAAATTGCACTTTTTGACATAGAATAGAACAAGTATTCGTACAGCCAGTATTTTTGTAAAAGATGTTCTTAAAGAAGTGGACACTTCTCTTTAAATAGAAATACATTTTCTTGAATCATCTCTTGAATAATCTCTTTTTTAACAAAATTTATTTTAAAAATAATACGCAACTAATACGCAAAATAAGACTTAAATAATAATAAAAGTTATATATATTCGTTTTTACTTTTAAAAAGAATAAAAAAAAGAGGTGCAAAATTGAATCGCATTGTAAAACCTGGCATAGCACATTTAGTGTTAATGGGCGTGATTTCCTTGATCTTTTAAATATCGAGTAGAACCTTTGAATATTTCATTTGACGTCCATTCTTCTTGCCTGCCAATGCATATTACTAGTACGGCAGATGATTCCACCTGAGATTGCTTTTCCATAAAAACCGAGTCAATAAGAAGTTGCCTGGTGAAATCCTTCTACACTTTCACGCTGGGTCGACGAGCGGCTTGTGTGTTCGAATGGGGTTTCTCAAAGGCTAAACTCCACTTGATCCTTTTCTTGCATCTTCACACACATAAAAGCGAGTCCATCTGGTTTTGCTTGTCTTATAACTGAAGAGTTAATCGACCAATTTGAATGCAGTTTGTTTTACTGTATAGCATAAGTTTTCACTAAGGATTTCAGTTATTTAACACTAAGATTCTACGATCTACTTGTTTCTGTCGTTTTCGTATTAGATTAATAATCGGAATGTATAAATGAAATATATGGAATTTATTTACAGAGTATTTATTATTACTCTGATTTATTATTACAGAGTATTTTATAGTATACACACTATAAATAATAAATACTCTATAAATAAATTCCATATATTTCATTTATATATTTCAATTATTAATTTAATACGAAAACGAAAGAAATATAATATATAATGTAATATATAATATACATAGAGTATTTATAGAATAATTTTCTTTAAAAACAGGACACTGTATTATCTAAAGAAATCAATTTATCCTTAAAGAACGCTTTCTACTTCAAGAAAATCTATGTCTATTTAGAGAGAAGAACCCCTTAAAACCTACATTTACCAAAAACACCGGGTGTGCGAGTACTTTTTGTATCCGGTGTACAAAGGGCTTGGTATCTTTGCCGGCAGTGTCTCTCGACTCCGGTAAAGTTAAAAGCGGAGAATCCACTCTGATTAAAAGTAAGGAGCGCGTGGAACACCTGACAGGCCCTTAGAGTACAATTGCCAGCTGGGCTCTCGATGTTCCGCAACGGCGGTCGCAGTGGCCCGTTCCACTGACCTTAAAAAGGAATAGCGCCGGCCGAATCTGTGGGTGGAAAGGTGGAGCGCAGCCCACGCTACCTCGCACACATACACACACGTAGCTTCACATAGGAGACCTGACCGAATCAGCCTCACCGAATATGGGATAAGGCTTGCGGTGTGCCGGTGATTCGTGCGCGAGCTAGATCCCAGTTAACGATAGAGACGCGTCCACCGGCGCACAGTCGGTTCAATCGAGAAAAATGAGGAGAAAATTAATTTTTGAACTTGAAGAACTTGTTGAAGATAAATGTGTAGTGTGGTTCGAAGACTATATGATGAACTATGATGATATGTAAATTGAGGTAGATATATATGTTATACATTTGCTACTGTGTGATAGTTTCCCTATATGCATAAATACTATCACTAAATAACTAATACTATCAAAACAAGAGATTGCATAGGATCATCTCACTTTGATTATTCGATCGAATATTAATTCTGCTTGTTATATGTCTACTTCACGTTATTTATACTACCCGTAATTAATAAGATTGTTCATTATTCATTTGAATATATTTCTACCTTTTATAATTCAATATTAAAGCCTTTCCTGATACTTTGGATTCATGAAGAGCAGCAAAAATAATTTTGTCCTCGTTTCTCGTGATCCACCCCACTATCCGGCGTCGCCGCCCAAAACCAGACTTCCTTGCTGGGCGGCTTTTTATAAATTCATTAAAGCTCTCTGCCCGCGAAACTTCACGGATCAGCTTGCACCGGGCAAAGCTCGCACTGTATCGGGTTTCATGCCGATGGTAAATTACTCGTTCCAAGAGTTTCTCTCCCTCTCTCTTTCTTTCTCTCTGTTTCTCCAAGGGGAATTTCATGCGTCCCTCGTCCGCTTCTCTCTTTGCCACCAGTAATCGGACCAGTCTATCTGCCGCTTCATCCACCCCTTCCTCCTTCTCTTTTTCTTCGGATGAAGCCTTTTACCCGGCAAAGATTAATCTTCCATCTGATATCTGATTATATGACCACGAAGATCACGGATCCCCGTAAATTATAGAATACGAGCGCGACGAGCACACGCCGTTAAATCTTAACGAGCGACGTGCCGCTTCCTGCTCGCACTGGAACTCTATGAAATATTTACGAGCGCAACTTGAATTAATTTCGCCCGGCAAGCAGGGAACGAACCGCCCCCACAGCCCCCACAGCCCCCACCATAGCCCCCCGCACAACCCTGTGATTCCATGGTAAAATCTGTCCTCAACATTTTGCAACTCATTACACCCCCGTCGACCCCGCTGAAGATCTATCGTGCGTGGCGCGTCCTATTTAAATTGACGATGATAATCCTGGTTAGGAGGTAAATTGGCGGGGCTTTCTTTGGCAGAGTTTGTCAGAATGGTAGAAAGTCAAGTATTAGTAGTAATAAATAAGTACTTTGTTATTGGAATGTTTGTCGATTTAATTCATATAGTAATGCGACGTATTATAATAGTGCTATTATTTTGAATGATAGATTAGAATAATTTAATTCAACTGTAATTAACAGTGTAATTAACATGCATAAGGAAGGCTATTTTTCTGACTGTTTTGTTAAAATGATTTGGAGAGTTTTTGTTGTAAATTGAAGTGACTCTCTTTGGAAGACGTTCTTGGAGTAGTAGAAAGTAAAGCTGTTGTTGTAACAAGTAGGTACGTTCTTATCAATTTAATTAATACAATAATGAGTCTTAATGTAATGGCGCTGCATAAGGTAATATTTAAGGTATAACAGTTTAATGGGAATTTGATATTAATAAATTAGTGGTGATAACTAAAGCAATAGTGGTATTAGTAATAAGTAGGTACGTTCTTATCGGTTTAATTAATACAATAATTTAACCGGGTTGTGTAATTAATATACAACGTCTGTTTTGTATTGTCAGTGAATCAGAATAGAATCTCTATTGTAAATTGACGTGACTTTCTTCGGGAAACTTTGTGAGAGTAGTAGTAAGTAGGTACTTTCTTATTGATTTTAATCATACAATAATGGGACTCTTGTAATAGCGCTGCTTGAGACAACGATAGCTCCCACGTTCGTACTATTTTTAACAATCGATTTAATAATTTAATAGAACTATTTAATTAACATAAAAATGCCAACGCATGCAACACCAATAAATTAGAATCCCACTTTGTTAATATAACAGCTACTCAATTAGTAGCACCAAGTAAAATACTAGTAATAAGTACTACATACGTTCTTATCGATTTAATTAATACAAGAATGAAACGTATTATAATGGCGCTGCTTCAGACAATTTATCGGATTATTCGTACTATTTTTAATGATGGCTTACAATAATTTAATCGGACTGTAGAATTAGCGAAGTTTGTTTTTTTGCACATGGAATCTCAGTGAATTGTAGTAGAATCTCGGTTACCTAAAGTAATAGAAACTAAATTAGTAGCACCAAGTAAGGTGGTACGTTCTTGATGATTTAATTAATACAATAATGAGATGTATTATTATAACGCTGCTTGAGCTAATGGGATTATAATAATTTAATAGGATTATATAATTAGTACAGCAATGTCTGCTTTTTTTGATTTAATGCCAGTGAATTAAAGTAGAAGTTCTATTGTAAATTGACCTAACTTTCTTGAGGAGACATTGTTGAAGTAGTAGAAAGTAAAGTAGTAATCATAATAAATACGTAGTAGTAATAATAAGTTCGTTCTTATTGGACTGTCTGCCAATTAAATTAATACGACAATGAAACATTTTATAATGGCGCTGCTTGAGATAACGATGACGCGAGTCATACTATTTTTAATGATGAATTATAATAATCTAGACGGACTGTCTAATTAACATGAAGATGTCTGTATTTTTAACCGCCTTCGGAAACCAGGAAATTCTCAATTCAGCATGTATATTTATGTATATTTTATTTATTCTGCATGTATCCTCAGCGAATTAGAGTAGAATCTCTTTTGTAAATTCTTTGGGAGTCTTTTTTAAAATAGTAGGCAGTAAAGTAGTGTAACAAGTAAGTACACTCTTATTAACACGATTTAATTAATATAATAATGGCGTTGCTTGAGATAATGACTTATTGTATTTTTTAGTAATGGATTGCAGTAATTTAAACGCACTACGTTCTTAATTAACAAAGCGATTTGTCTCTATGGATATAATGCTAGTGAATTCCAGTAGAATCTCGGGAGACTTTGTTGAAGTAGTAGAAAGTAAAGTAGTATTAGTAGTAACTAGTATGTTGTTATCGAACTACTGGCAATTTAATCGTACCACGATGTAACTCTGAACTTAAATTTTTTGATTATTATTTCATATTGCATCTCCAACAATTTATATGGCCTGTGTATAATATTTTATGTTTATACAGGGTGTTCCGCAAATGTCGTAAATGACTGTAGCCATCTTGTAGGGACGGGGGCGGGGATGAAGATGGCTATTTTCAAATTTCTCATTGGGGCTTCTTTTTGCAAGAAAATTGAAAAAACTGTAAGCCAATGAGATGCATTACGCGGTGGAGATAAGGCTATAGCGACACCCCACTGACCGAGGATCAGCCCACTTCCCCGACGGGCGGAATTAGAGGTTCTCAGTCTCACTCCTTGCTTTTAAAAGAAAGGCGATCGCTTCCTTGATGTGTCATGCCGATACCCCAGCGGGCAGCCTCGTGCATGCCTCGCACCGCACACCCCGCAATTCACACCTACGAGCTCAGCCGGCAAGCAACCCCTTGCATGCGTGGTTCTCAATGCCCGAGCGCGACAGTGCCGTGACGGCGCGGCATCGCCCCACGGACGCTCACTTTTTGCATTTCTTCTTGCTTTTCGACTTTCTCAATATGCGCTTCTTTCGCTTTCCCATTTTCGTTGTATACGCTTGCGATAAGTATGGTCCCCGATTAGATGTTTCGCGACTCCCGATTTAATCCAAGTAAATCCGTCCAAATCCAATGAATCAAATTTATCAGGTGCCTGTGATACTTTCTCTAACA